>JAWNZC010000100.1:2677500-3322500 GCA_035771165.1 Paragorgia papillata | reverse complement strand
AATTACCTGCAGCCTTTCCCATAATCGCCATCTCTGCATTTTTATCCCTCTTGTCCTAAGGCTCCCTTGCACATATGTTTCACCAGCATTTGGACTATGATGGAGTAATGAAGTAAGTATAGTATCCAGATCTGCATCTGGTATGTCCGAAAATCTGTATGCCTCATCTGTGTTCATTCCAAACAATTTCCGTCTTCTGTATATTGTTGTCCTGTTAACACCAAGCGTTTCAGCAGTGCTTGACCATGTCATGCCAGTACTATGCAACTGCTGCAATGGACCCATGGTGATGTCATACATACTGTACATGTAACGAATGGGGAACAGTTATCAAAGATTGCCCAGAATGTTGAAGCATCATGAAGAGAAATTGCAATGTTACTATCAATGTTGCAGGGAGACGGGTCAAACACCCGGTTTGTCTTTAAGGTTTAATAAAGTTTATTAAGTTTCATAGAAAAGACCATACCTTGGTCGCCCTCGTCTACCAGTTCTCTCCACTCGACTGATATGCTCTTTCTTCATCTGATTGCTCCTGTCTCTCAAGAACAGAGGAATAATGTTGAAATATGTTAAGGACGCCATTGTATAGCGTTTGCAGCATTCCAGCTAGCTCACGGTCACCAGAATCGATACAGCTTGTCAATGTAAACAAGAACGTTTAAAGTGGTCTTGAAGTTTCCTATGCAAGTGTTCAATCAAATTAATGTCCATTGACAGCCACAGCCTATCTGCTTCTTCGCACAATCTCTTCAAAGCTTGAAGGTATTCGAAAACGTCTTCATCGTCACAGAGGGCACGAGAACATACACAAAGTACGAGAAATACTTAAAACTAAAACAATAACAATTCCGCCATGTAATGTTGTCTTTGACCCTTGTGTTAATTTGTTTTGGTTTACATGAAGTATACCTCAAATATTTGCAAAGTAAGTGTACTGAGATTTTGCACGCTAACTATACTGAGATTTTGCACGCGAAGTAAACTGAGATTTTGCACGCTTAGTATACTGAGATTTTGCACGCTTAGTATACTGAGATTTTGCACGCGAAGTATACTGAGATTTTGCACGCTAACTATACTGAGATTTTGCACGCGAAGTATACTGAGATTTTGCACGCTAAGTATACTGAGATTTTGCACGCTAAGTATACTGAGATTTTGCACGCTAAGTATACTGAGATTTTGCACGCTAACTATACTGAGATTTTGCACGCTAAGTATACTGAGATTTTGCACACTAAGTATACTGAGATTTTGCACGCTAAGTATACTGAGATTTCGCACGCTAAGTATACTGAGAATTTGCACGCTAAGTATACTGAGATTTTGCACGCGAAGTGTACTGAGATTTTGCACTCTAAGTATACTGAGATTTTGCACGCTAAGTATACTGAGATTTTGCACGCGAAGTATACTGAGATTTTGTACGCGAAGTATACTGAGATTTTGCACGCGAAGTATACTGAGATTTTGCACGCGAAGTATACTGAGATTTTGCACGCTAACTATACTAAGATTTACAGAGGCTTGTGGGCAAATTTGTCTGTGATGCACCTTAGTAGGCCAATGTCATTATTTATTAATTTATTTTCTTAACTGCGCCCTTCTCCCTGGTGGCACCGCCCCTAATACGAAGCCAGTCCGACTCTGATGTATGTGTGCATTTCATGTGATGTGCGATGGCTACTTTGTTTATTTCAACACATGTTGTGAGCATCTCAGTACCACTTACACCAAAAGTATGAATTTTGCAACACACGGCGCCTCATACTGGAAACACGGGATCGGACAGACATCGGTAATGATGACGTCATTACACATACTCGGCTTTTCCCGAAGATAACCCGACGTTGGACTTTAAACTTTTTTAACCTTATTTTCTTTAAAATTCTGTAATATAATTTCTTTAATGGAGTCTAAAGAAACTATTTTAATACTAATAGTAAGGTTTAGAATCTTTTATCTAATTTTGAAAGTTAACTAAATTTCCGAGTGGTTTACGAGTATTTCCCGAATACCTTCGTCATCAGTCCACTGCTTCCACTTGGAAGGAAATTTCCTTCCAAAAGGAAATTTTGGCATTTGGAAAGGAAAAAAAAGGAAATAAAATTTGGAAGGAAATTGGAAGGAAATTTGGTCATATGGAAGGAAAATGGAAGGAAATTTTGAAATTCAAACTTTTTCAGTAATTAAACTGCTTATTTTTTATTTTAGGGTTCAAAAACGTGTATAAATTAAAAACACGGGTAGTAATATATGATCCCCGGGGATGCGTGGGGTTAAATAGGGTTTTAAGCGAAAGACTGCTACACAAATAGCGCAGGCTCAATGTTTGCAATTTCTATTTTCTACTGCATATATATAAATCATGCAAAGAATGTTGGGGACGAGATTGGATTGACTCGAGTCCAGAATCAACCTCGTCATGCACAATTTCGATCGTCGAGCCATTCGAAAGCTTACTGGTGAAGTGTACGATCCAAATTTTAATAATTAGAAAGAGGATTTAGAAGAGAATCAAGAGATTTTGGAGGGAAAACTGGAAGGAAATTTCAGATTTTGGGAAGGAAATTTTGCTAAAAAGAAAGATAAAAAAAGGAAAATTTTGCTTTAGCCAAGTGGAAGCACTGGTCGTACCTCATGAACTATTAAATACAGTTTGGCTGGGCGAAGATGGCGGACTCACTGCGAAGACTCGAGTGTGCTGTGAATTTAGGCCAAGAATGTCCTTTTTAAAGGTAGCGATTTCTATAATATTCTTCTAGGATATACATGTATACCTTAACTATAAAATAGCGCTATTTAATATGGGGTTCTGCCCCAACTTTACGCGAAAATCGTGTAGATTTTATTGTACTGTATTGTCATGTGTAGGGATTTGTATGTAAATTTCAACATGTTTATTAAATGCATTCAGTCAATTCCAGCGTTGCCCACCCCCCCCCCCCCCCCCCCCCCCCCCGGGCCGACCCTCGGGCATTTGCATTTTTAAAATTTTTTAAATGCAAATGCCCTGGGGTTGGGCAAAAAAGTCGCTACAATACCCCACCTGGGGCAAAAAAATGGATAACAAATGCCGCCAAATGCCCTGCCCCAGGTTCAGTTTGACTTGTGAAGTTGTCAGGAAATTAAACATAAGGAAAATCCTAGCATGTTGATGGTCTTTAATAGATTCAGACCATCTATGATTCAGACACAAGGTGCATGTTTTGAACTTCTGTCTTGTGTTCAATTTTCTCTATTGTAGCACAACTATTAATATAATTACAGTATTGTTACAGTATGCACAAAATGCAACTCTTCACAACTCAAATTTATTGCCGTTTTATAATAGGATATATTGACAATAAAAGTAAACAAAACAAGAAGTATTCAATATGAAATGTATTAGAGGAGTGTTTGCATTACTTTTAGAAACTCCTAAACTGCTCGTAAAGTGTGAAAAAATTAAAATAATAAACCTGGGTCAGGATAAAACTCATTTCATAAATTAACAGATTATACATTAACATAACTTATGGTAATTTACTTCATTTACATCCTCTTTGGTCATGACAAATGCCCGGCCCAATGCCCAGGGGAAGACTAATGCCCGGCCCAATGCCCATGGGAAGACTAAAGCCCGGCCGGGGAAATACTGAGAGAACAAATGCCCCACCCCCACACAAAAAAAAAACGCAAATGCCTGGCATTGTCTGGCGGGGGGGGGGGGGGATGGGCAATATGCTGGAATTGACTGATGCATAACGATGTTGATTTTTTGGTAACTTTTCCCTAAGTGTCCGATTTCAATTTTTCCTAGTTCAGATCAGAACTTTTCTTAATAGATCGAATGGTTCGGAGATCAGAGAGAATTTGCTAATCAAAAATACAAGAATTTTTTTTTTCTATAATAAATCGCTGAACCGGTGTTAGACAGAGTAAAACAATAAAGGAACCATTTTTCACCAGCTCAGGCAGGAATGGGTTAATCACTTGTTAACCCATTGCTGCCTAGGATGTCTGAGGGTTCTCTCTTTGATGAGTAAAATCATCTGGTGTTAGACAGAGTAATACAATAAAGGAACCATTTTTGACCAGCTCAGGCAGGAATGGGTTAATTACTTGTTAACTCATTGCTGCCTAGGATGTCTGAGGGTTCTCTCTTTGATGAGTAAAATCATCTGGTGTTAGACACAGTAAAACAATAAAGGAGCCATTTTTGACCAGCTCAGGCAGGAATATCTAACTTTTCTCTACGAGGCAATGTGATCACACCAACACCTCCACATTGAAGGTTAATGCAACGAATATTTTTCAAGTTTTTAAAAAATATATATCATCGAAAACATGTACATTTTTGTTTTCCTAGGAACAAATATCAGCCCTGGAGAATAAGATGAAGATGAATTTCTCTAATTTGAATGAAGATACTGCCACAGAAATTTCTATTGCGTGTGAAGAATTTGAGTAGTTAAAAGGTAATTTTAATAAAATTTGTACTATATATACAAATGTTTCAAGTGTTAAAAACTCATTAATAATTCACGAGGAAAACACAAAGGAAATCAGTAGCATGTTCATAGTTTTATATCTTTTCAATATCAGAAAGAATACTATATAATGGTATAGAATCTGTGTGCTTGATTTTTAAATTTGATAAAACACCGCTGTTCATGTTTTAAACAATACTTATCACATACTGGGCAAGTAGAGAAAAGTCTACTTGGCCCAGCTTGGATTTGAACCTGTGACCTTCGGTTTACTAGTCCGATGATCTACCAACTGAGCTACAGGTCAAGTTGGGAGCTGAAGGTCGAATGATAGTACTTAGGCTATTTGATATTTTGAAACAGACTAGTTTCTTCAATATCTAGATAACAGTCTTCATACTATCATTCGACCTTCAGCTCTCAACTTGACCATCGGACTAGTAAACCAAAGGTCGCTGGTTCGAATCCCAGCTGGGCCAGGTAGAGTTTTCTTAGGGGCTGTTTACATTGGAGGCGGGACGGGACGTTTTTCATCCCGGGTGTACATGAGAATGTTTCTACCGGGACGATTTCACCCTGGAAAATCCGGGACGTTCAACAAGCATCTCTAGTTCGTGTTGGACATGTTCGGTATTTCGCTTTTTTAAAGAAAACTAAGGTATTTGGTCGGATAAACTGTAAGTATGTCGTAGCCAGATGAATTATCTTTCTTCCTGTATATTTGATAGCTTCTACAGTGGTTTATTTCTCGAGGAAACATTCGGAGAAGACAGATTATAATACATACGAAAAAGAATTTCAAAATAGCGGCCGCTATTATGATTTGGACATGTTCGGTATTTCGCTTTTTAGTGCAAAGCCAGAAACGTTGCAGTATTGTGACATAGTCAATCGAGATATGGTCTGGAAACTGGGCAAACTTCAAAGCGCCTATAATGAGCTGTGATTTTATGTTGAACCGTACCTTACACCGTCCACATCCTTTGTTTTAGGTTTATTAATATTTAAATAGCACGGTTGAGTGAATGAACTGAAACGTTGCTATTGGACAATTCGTTCATTATACTAAAATACAATTTGTTCAGTGACCGTGCACCGTGCACAAAAATGCATAAAGGCGAACAAAAAGATAGACCAAAGACTTTAGCTGAGTTTCCAGACCATATCTCGATTGACTATGATTGTGATGAGTTGCGAAAATTCACATGATACATACATAGATACATAGAAAGTGTAAACTTTCTGGGGGGTAAACATACTAGGTTTAACGATATAGCTACTTGTCGTAGCTGAAAGGCTAAAACCAGTGAAAATGTGAAACAATAATATCAGTCTTTCATAGACGACAAATATTTATGTCGCTTAAAGCGATCGTAAGCCCTAAAGAGAGATAACAGACAGGTTTGTACCTTATCTATGGATATTTCTTGAAATACGTGGATATCTTAATATACCAAGAATGAAAGAAGTTTTCTCTGGGAATATATTAGAATAGCAGTAGCACTGCGCACGCGTGGTTTTGTTTACGGCTGGCCAATACAACAATGGCGGAGAAACGTAAAGGAGCGAAAAAGGAGCGATCAATTCAACCTCGTCCCCAGGGCCATTTGTGGGGGCTGGGCCAAGATTTCGGCCAAAAACAAAATGGCGGGAACAAATGGCCCTGGCACAGGCTGCAAAAAAATGAGCCATATTTCGACTAATTTTGGACTCGGACCCAGGCTTCACTAAGTTTATCGCCCCTAGTGATCAGGCAAAAAAAATTCTGAATACTTCAGTTCAGCTTGACTGACACAAACTGAAAACAATCAAAACATTCATTTCCAAATACATTGTAGAATTATTAACATAAATAGACTTTTAATAAATATCTGTAAATGCTCAGTATTTATCAGTTGCTTTACCGTTGTACCAAATTCGCAAGAAACTGGATTGCCGTTGTCTGGCCGGGCCGCCTTGTTTTCGTGAGTTTACGGTGGATTCAATTCAGCGTTTTGATAAGCATTTAGGCTTCGTTTAGTCGATAATTCTTGTTTGGAAAAAGCCTGCTTCTCAATGGCCAAACACGTAAATTCTGCCCTGTGGTGTACTTTCCTTTCGCAGCCAAAATACATTTTGACTTTGTTCACCAAGTCTTTTGTTCGCCCGATTTAGAAAACACTCTAAATTGCCGTCCCATGGACTTCGTTGTATGGCAGCCAGGGCACAGAGATGACACGACCCATTATTACATATTCTTCCGACGTTTTTACGGGTGTTTCGCCAGCTTTTCATTCATTTTGAAGTTGTTTTTAACAGCCGGCAATTCTGGTATCACTTATTTAATATAATTTGAGCCTATAAACAAATACCCGCGAGCTAGCCTGCCGCCCGCCTTGTTTCCACCAATCAGAATACCTAAAACATCCAATGTTATCTCGACCAATCAGATGTGGTGATAGGTCAGCCTGTGCCAGGGCCATTTGTTCTTGGCCGCCATCTTGGCCCAGCCCCCACAAATGGCCCTGGGGACGAGGTTGCGATCAATTTTCTTCTCGAAACAACGATTTTTCTAGGCTTAGCTGCATGGCTAATTAAATATGGTCTGGACGAAAGGATTTATTGTCTGCCTAGCGGAAGATGCAAATAAATAGTAAAAACTTTATATTTCACTTTAATATGGTCTGGCATGTTGACGAATGACGATGTTGTGAAGTCGGTTTGTAGAGTGTTGTTCGTTCGTGTCTGTTATATTTTACACGAGTGGCGCTCGAGCAGTTTTGCAGTTTTGCACGTCAGCTCAGCAAGCTTTTAGCCAGGATTTAAAAAATGGCCGTCCAAAAAAATTATAAGGGGGGGCCCGGGGGACTACCCCCGGAAAATTTTGGAATTTTGGATCTCTGAAACAGCGTTTCCCGCGTTTTGATGGCACTATTGAGAAAAATATAAAGAAATTAAATTAAAAACACAAATTAAATTAAAACAACTTTATATTGTATCGCGTGGTTGGACCGAGGAGGCGAGGAGTCTGGAACAAGTGAGCGGTCAAACTTATTGAAGAGCGGTTTTATTAAACAACGTGGTTGCTACTTCAAGTTAGAGCCACATAATGGTTTACATATACATATACATATACGTGGTTAAATCGATCTTGCAAGGCGCAATCAATCGTCATATCTGCATGGCCTTGGCAAAAATAAGTAACAAAGCCTACACAGTAGCTGAAGTAAACAGCAGCTAACAGAAATCTAGAAACATCAGAAAGGGAAAAACCTGTAAGTTGTTGTTTGAGGAGAATATTTGGCTTAGGCCGTCCATGACTGTCCATACAAAAAGTGGCCGTCCAAAAACCTGATTTTTCCAAAGTGGCCGTCCATAGGACGGCTGGACGGCTGCTTGGCTAAAAGCCTGCAGCACAGTAACAAATTCTGAAGACTGGAGATTGTAGACTGTCTTCACATTTTGATTTGGCGTTCAATAAACAACTGTACGAATAACCCTGGCCATAAGCATGAATGTTTAAGTTCTACACGAGGTTCTACATGTATATGTTTTACCTGCGTGTACTTAGCGCGTGATTGGGCAGACGATTCGCAAGGCTACAGAAACGTGAAGCTAGCAACATAATCATCACACAATCGTAATTTGGGGTATTTTGGGTTGTTTGTCTGAGTTTAGGCTTGTATTAAATTAACTTGGGGGGCTGGCAGCTCTGTCCGTGCATGTGGCAAAAATTGTTTTTATCTTTGACTAGAAACTTTGCACTATCCTTGGGATCTAGTTTTAAGAAAACTAAGCTATGTGGTTGGATAAACTGTACGTATGTTTTAGCCATATGAATTATCTTTCTTCCAGTATATTTGAAGCTACTACAGTGGTTTATTTCACGAGAAAACATTCGGAGAAGACAGATTATAATACATACTAACAAAAAATTCATAATAGTGGCCGCTATTATGATTTGGACATGTTCGGTATTTCGCTTTCTTTAGGGAAAAAAAGCTATTTGGTCGGATAAACTGTACGTATGTTTTAGCAAGGTGAATGCCAATATATTTTATAACTTCTACATGGGATTATTTCTTGAGAAAACGTTCGGAGTAGACGGACTAGGCAAACGACTAGGCACTCCTCTTCTCTGTGGAAGCCATTTTTGTTTTTGCATCACATGACAAATCTTGCAAAGTCAGCATATTATCGTCCCGGCAAGGCGGGACGGAGTGTTTACATCAGCAAAATTGTCTTGGATTTGCCGGGATCCCGGTTGAGAAAACCAGAGGCTGGCTCCAACGTTTGACCCAGGGGCCATCCCAGCTCTCGACGGGCCTTGATTTACAGTCAAAATGGAAATACCTTCCCACTTCCGCTTCTGTAGTTGGTTGTGTATTACTGTATTTCTGTAGCCACTACTGAAGCGTGAGGAAAGTCTAGTGACAAAACTCACCAATTCTTGATGTATATTCATCTGTTGGTATTGATTTGGGATAAATATCCATTGTATTATGAATGAATGCCATTTAAAGATAAATTATCCTATTTATGTACAGTTTTCAACAAAAAATATTCTCAGGCTTTGGTAGCGGCTACAGAAATACAGTAATACGCAACGAACTACAGAAGAAGAAGTGGGAAGGTATTTCCATTTTAACTGTAAATTGCATATCCCTCCTTGAAAATTAGTATCCCACATTTGGATAGTAGATATTCCAATAAGCAGTATCCAAACAAGGTTAACTTTTATTTAACACAACAATAGACTGGAAAGTTTGTACCGTGCAACAGAGATCTCCGTTGCGCAGTTTCAGCCTTGCGGCTGACAATTGCTCGCATATAAGAAATATACAAATCTCCGTTGCGCATTCAGTTTACAAACTTTCCAGTCTGGCAGTGACAGTTATTCATACTACACTAGTGTATGCCTAGCTGTACAATAACGCATCGATAAGAGTGTTAATAATTTAGTTTATTACGTATTGAACATAATTGTAAAGAGCATTGTCAAAATCCATCAAATTCAGCACTAAACACCGAGATCGAATATTTTATTCTTGTTCCCAGAGCCTGCTGGTTAGTACTACTTCACGTATGCCTATCATTTAATCTTTGCGCGCACTGCCAACATACGCAGACAATATGCGAAGAACGACAACATTAATTGGGATAGCTGCTCAATAATTGTCCACTATCTCAATTTTCATGGTATCCCCACGGATTATTGAGCTTATGATGCCCAGTATCCAAACTTAAAATCTGGTATCCCCGGGATATCGGGATACCACAAATCTCATGCCCTGAATTTGTCATTGTTTTTTTTGTCTGTAGCAAACATGGTTTTATCGAGTGTGCTGACCAAGAGCTTTGAGTGTTTTTCCACTATAGTCAATACAAAGGAAACCTGAATGACCTCGCGATTGGAGGTAAATTAACCGTAACGAAAAATATGACAACTTGTACATTTAATCACAATCCTTTGCATGCATGCAGTAAATATCGTTTTTTTCAGAAATATTGGAAAATATGGTTTTAACCCTTTTAAGCCGTTAGTATTTTATTCTGGCTAACGCCAGACGATTTTATTCAGCACAGGGAAAGGTCCAGGCCTCAAAGTGTTAAAACCTATCTTTTTAACAATTTGAAGTCTGAAGACGAGTCTTTAGCATTTTATCTGGCTAACACTAGATGATTTTATTCAGCATATGGAGAGGTCCAGGCCTCAAAGTGTTAAAACCTATCTCTTTAACACTTTGAAGTCTGACGACGAGTCTTTAGTATTTTATTCTGGCTAACTCCAGACGATTTTAATCAGCACAGGGAAAAATCCAGGTCTCAAAGTGTTAAAACCTATCTCTTTAACACTTTGAAGTCTGACGACGAGTCTTTAATATTTTATTCTGGCTAACGCCAGACGATTTTATTCAACACAGGGAGAGGTCCAGGCCTCAAAGTGTTAAAGTGATCAACTTTGGTAGGAAACTAGGAATGAAGTTCTGGCTTACTTAATACATCTAGCATGATAAACAATGTTTAGTTGTTATTTGGGCTGATTAGACGTTGCAAAGCATTGGTTAAATGTACTGCCACCATCTTTTTTGGCACTACCAATTATTGGCAGAAATTGTCTTCAAAGTTGTGGGTTCAAGTCCCACTAGGGAACTAAGAAATCTTTCTGCGTAATAAACAGCTCTAAAAATAATTCCCCAATAGACGTTATTGGAGGATTGGTGCCAAGCTCCAAGGGGGGATGCCACCCCCCTGATCAGAGGTGACCATGGCAACCCCGCCACAGCCCACCTCCACGCACCAGTAACACTGTCAAGCAGTGGAAATGTATACTTACCTTGCATTCTATCAGGAGTAGGTGGGTCAACACAGCGCAAAGTAAGACATCCCCAAGTATCAACTCAATAAATTGCGCGCGCAAAACCAGTCAAGCTCAGACCACGCTGACAAGACTTTGATGAGCGCTGAGGTAATCCCCACATATTATAAATGAATGACCACTGACCAAATTGCTAATAAATAGATAGCGCGCACAAAACTAGTCAAGCTCAGACCACGCTGACAAGACTGATGAGCGCTGAGATAATCCCCACAAATTATAAATGAGTGACCACTGCCCAAATATCTAATAAATAGATAGCGCGCGCAAAACCAGTCAAGCTCAGACCACGCTGACAAGACTTTGATGAGCGCTGAGATAATCCCCACATATTATAACTGAGTGACCACTGACCAAATATCTACTAAATGGATAGCGCGCGCAAAACCAGTGAAGCTCAGCCCACGCTGACAAGACTTTGATGAGCGCTGAGATAATCCCCATATTATAATGAGTGACCAATTACTAGCATTGCCTCCTTTTTCACCTAGCCTAAATTACATTAAGCCTCATTTAAAAGTATAAATAATAAACATGGGGTTCTATGTAGTAATTAAAATATGAACGGCTGATCTTTATGGGCATTTACAATGGCGAGCTGAAGGCGAGTAAGTTATCAAATTCTAAATGTAAATGACGAACTCTTTGTTTAAGAGTCGTAGGAAAGGTTAGATAAGATCACTTTAAGTCAGAAAAAGCTGAATTTGAGTCACTAATGTATTATAATTTTAATAAAATATTGATGTTTTATTAATCAATGTTTTAACAGTATTTACAAATATTCATTAAACATAATTTATTTTGAATTAGTTCCTTATACATTATTAATGATTTGATAAGATATATTTAAAATACATTAAGTACTTCACAAAATACACCTTTTACACTGATCAGTCAACCGAGAATTTAAAGTAACATTGCGAATGTTTAATTCTTTGAAAGTTTTCAGGGCGATAATGTAATAATAAGTTTTGTGGAAACACCACGTAAAATGGTTCTTTGCTAAGCTTTCGGTCTGTTGACTCAGACCTTCATCAGAGCAATAACAATAAGCCGTTGGCTCATGTCATTTATAAACTAAGCAATTGATCATGGATGGGACTAAGCAAAGATGGGACTTTAAGTCATGCTGTTTATCGAAAACCAACACACACAGTGACAGATACCTTAACTACACATCATTCCACCATCCAAGCATCAAACCGTCTGAGTGCAAAACTCTCGTTCATCGAGCGCGAACAATTTGTGACGAAGAACATCTTCAGGATGAATTAGATAACCTGAAGTTGGTTTTAACTAACAATGGTTTTCCTGAGAAGATGATTCAAGCTTCTATGACACGTTCGGTACATCCGGAGCCGAATACTCAGCCCCAGCAAGAACCACCTTCATTTTCTCTTCCGTACATCGGACCAGCATCTCACAAGATTGAGAGGATTCTAAATCGTGCTGGTATGAAGGTATTTCACAGTAGTCAACACAAATCGTTCAAGGTACTTTTCACGCATAAAGATGAGGTGGATAGCTTATCTTGGCTTGGTTTACATCAGGGAAACGGGAAGGAATCTTTCAACTCGCCTAAAAGAGCACGAGGTGTTGCAAAGAGCAAGACATGTTGCATAAAAGCCCAACATGATAAATCTGCTGTTGCCAAACACTTTTGCAAGTATGACCATCTTGTTAAGTGGGAAGAGTCGTCACTCTTATCCAGCGACAAGCAATACTTCACGCGAAGAACAGGAGAATCTAGTCGAGATCGCACTATTTCTCAAAAGGGACAGCCATTAAACAGCACGTGGTGTGCCCTATTCGGAGAACATTCTTGATTTTGTTTTTTAATTAATAAAATTAACGTGATACGCTATTGTATTCTTACGTGATTTAATTGATCAGTTGCGTAGTTTATAAATGACGTGAGCCAACAGCTTGTTGTTAATGCTCTGATGAAGGCCTAAGCCAACAGGCCGAAGCTTAGTAAAGAAATATTTTAGGTGATGTTCCACAAAACTTATCTATAATACTTTTTCAAGTGCCCCTAACCTCGACAGTTTTTATTGTCTTATTTGGAAGAACTTTTAAAATGATAAAGTAACTTCTTTCGAAGATTTTCGCATTTCGCTTTGTTTTTGAGATATTTCATTTTGTTTATTATGCAAATGTCCGGAATTTACGGCACACATGCATAATGACTTATCGAAGAAGTGTGTGTATCTCTTTCATTCTCGAACAAAAGCCTTTAAAATCGGGAACTTTGGTGTTGTGGGAGAAACACGCACACACGTTATTCATACTTTAGTGTTTTTATTTGATGAACGCAAAGATACATAACATTCTCTGATAAGTCATGCATGTGTGACGTAAATTCCGGACATTTGCATGTCAAACAAAATTAAATACCTCAAAAACAAAGCGAAAATCTTCCAAAGAAGTTACTTTATCATTTTAAAAGTTCTAAAAAATAAAAACTCTCGAGTATAGGGGCACTTTAATACCCTAGAGTAAACTCTGATTGAACAATTAACAACAGTTGAACTATAATATTTTTGGGATTATTTCAGGTGTCTACGCCCAGAAGATATTTCATTTGCTTTTGCTCCAGTACTGTTTGGTCATGTTGTGGATTTAAATTGCGTTATTTGGCAAAATGTTTGTGATAAGATTGGTTATTGTTTGGTTTACGATATGGATGAACAAATGAAAAGGATTACAACAATTACTAGCACAATTACTAGGTACGCGAAATTTAGAGACTTTCGCTTCGAGTTTGTGTTTGAGTTCGTGTTCAAGTTCGTGTGTTCGTGTTCAAGTTCGTGTTCGATTTTGAGTTTGTTTCCGAGCTCAAGTTCGTGTTCACGTTCGTGTTTGTTTTCAAGTTTGTGTTCGTGTTAAAGTTCGTGTTCAAGTTCGCGTTCGGTTTCGAGTTTGTGTTCGAGTTCGTATTCAATTTCGTGTTCAAGATCGTGTTTGACTTTGTGTTCAAGTTCGCGTTCGTGTTCAAGTTCGTGCTGTTATTCGTGTTCGAGATCGTGTTCGTGTTAGAGTAGTAATAGCTTGTTTTTTTATTTTTATTTTTCTCTGCAGGACTTGGAACATTGTTCTACATGTTGTCATGGCTTCTTTACAAAGAATCAAAGCAAGCCATTTCAAAAGATAAGAATAAAACACCTCTGCTTGAAAGTGTTATTGCAGGTGAAAACATAAACGAAACGAAATTATTAATTAATGTTGATAAGTATACTCGTTGTGTGAGTGTATGAATAAAAATGCACTATTTAACGATTATTCGCCGAAGACGAGGTGAATATCGGTGTTTATTATATGGAAAAGAGTATTTTACTAGCAACTAAGACACTCCTAGAATCCATATTTTTCTGCATCCGGGAACCGAGTGGCGTATCTCTCGTATGTAACGCTCGCGAGTGATATATCGACAAGTCAAAATTTATGCCTTTTGCCGTAAGTTTCAAATCAAGTAAATTTGACCCAGTAACTTGTCTTAATTCAGTTTTTCACGTAAAATGACGTATTCGGAGAAGATGTTGTATTTTTCATCTGATTTTCTAAAAGTTTTAGGTCAAGCGGTTGTAGTTTTCGCATTAAACCCAGTTTATCAACAACACTTCCACGCATAATTTCATTGTCCATATACTAAATAGAACATTACACGGTTGCTCAAAGATATGGATTTTATGTTCTCGTGGTAAGAACAATACCTCGTATATATTGTCCTTGCCACTCGAACATAAAATCCATATCTTCTCGGTTATTATAAAGGGGATATTACACGTGGCGAGACGAAGTCGAAGTTATTATTCACCGATATTCACTGAGCCTGAGGCGAATAATTGTTTTAGTATAAATACACATTTTCGTACTTTTAGGAACAACATTTTCTTTAAAATTGTTAATTTCCTCGTCTGTCGCATTGACAACTTGGCTGGCGACCATTTTGAATAAACGCTGTAGGTGATTATCGAGAATTAATCCGAAGTAGCTCGACGAATCAGCGCACGCGATTTTCTATAATCACCTGTGTATTTCTATTACTAGCCTTAATTAAAAATGAATTATTAACTACTTATTGACCGAGCGTGAGGTCTGTACTGGTGAAATATCGGACCGATGTTTTTTTTAGTACGGACCGAGACGAGCGCAGCGAGTTGAGGTCTGTGCAAAAAAACAGAGGTCCGATATTTCACTAGTACAGACCGAACAAGCGAGGTCAATAAGTAGTTTATTATATGGCCATAAATCTCGTGAACGTTCTGTGAAAACTCGACCCATCTTTCTTGCGAACTAAACGAAAATGGCAGACATTTTCCCATTTTTAAAGTCTTTCCGTTGAGCTAGAATCCTGAATTTTCTACCCCAAATAGTATTTTTCAATTGCTTTTGTTTGACATATTGCTCAAGATCGTACGTTAAGTAGTTGAATAAAAAATCATCTGAAATTCTAATACTTGTGAGAAGTAAATGTTATATTATTACGAACAATGTTACGAACGTTTTGGACATTTTAAAAACTTTCACAAAACGTGGAAACTCGAGCTATACATCAAATGAAAGCTTATAAAATTTCTAAGAACATACCTGCCCGATATATTTCAACAATGAGTAGTTCTGAAATTATAATCCATCTTGTTGCATATACTGACATCCCGAACGGCAGATTCCGCTCTGAGCGGGCGGATACGGGAAATATCCGACCGCTTATGAACCAATCAAATTACAGGATTTCCGTATTCGGAACTCTCAGCGCTGCTGCCATATAATAATGCGTTTTATTATATAAAATAGAGTGTTTTATTGATTTTTTCGCCACTAATAAAAGTGATAATCTCACATGTGCGATTATTTATAATAATCGCACATGTGACGATTATCGCTGAATCAGCATTATAGTTTATTGCTGTTTTTGCAAGGCAATGGGACGATTTTTTATATAATAAACAGAACAATACATGGATGCTTGGAAATATGAAATTTATTTCTCGTGTTGTATTATTCTCTATATAATATGGAACGGATTAACACTTTGAAGCCTGAAGACGAGTCTTTAGTATTTTATTCTGGCTAACGCCCGACGATTTTATTCAGAGGTCAAGGCCTCAAAGGGTTAAAACCTATTTCTTTAAGGTCTTCGGTTAAGGTTTGCAGTGTCATTTCGGTAAAGCGCTCTCGATTTGTCAGAATTTATCGTTAGAAAGTTATTAATTTGTAGAATACAATGTTGTATTTGATTTTGCTATAAACACAAGCCAATAATAGTTGCGAATTTTTCAAGTAAAACCAGAGGACTTCACTCGGGACGACTTAAAGCCCTAATCAAACGAGAACGCAAGTCATCGCAAGTTGGCAGTCAGAATTTCTGTGGCGGTCGTTCGAACACCCAAATTAACAAAATAAAGGTTTCATGAGTGTTTTAAACAAGTTTTAACTTTGTCACGGTACATGATATTTTCAGGAAATTATTCAGAGCGGCTGGCTGAGATAGCGTGACTGCCAACTTGCGAAGACTTGCGTTCTCGTTTGATTAGGGCTTAAGAACAAACCGTTTAATTTTGTTAAAAAGAATTTTCGCAGTTCGATTCCGACATTAATAATATACATGAAAAATTTCTCAATTCTGATTCGTTGAGAGCAGTGCAGTTTTGAGGAAATACAGTGCTGAAAAAAGGAAATACAGTGCAAATTTGTTTTGTTTTTTTAATTTGTACAAAAATAATTTTTAACTAGAAAAAAAGCTCTTACTGTTATTTGTTATTTTTCATGTATGTTATTTGAACAAAGCATTTTGATTAGAAAGATTATCTTTATGCTAAATTTTTTCATGTATGTTATTTAAAAGTAATAACATGACTTGAGGGAAATTAGCGATTAAATTTCCCCGCCGCCGAGGGAAGATTTGTGAGGCCCGAGGCAAAGGGGAAATTTAATCGCTAATTTCCCGAAAAGTCATGTTATTAGTTTGTAATATTATGATCCCCGAGGAAAACTTTGAGAATCTTACCGACAGGAAATTTACAATAGACTTTTAATAAATATCTGTAAATGTTTAGTATTTATCATTTGCTTCACCGTTGTACCAAATTCGCAAGAAACTGGATTGCCGTTGTCTGGCCGGGCCGCCTTGTTTTCGTGAGTTTTCCGGTGGATTCAATTCAGCGTTTTGAAAAACATTTAGGCTTCGTTTAGTCGAGAATTCTTATTTGAAAAATGCCTGCTGCTCAATGGCCAAACACGTAAATTCTGCCCTGTGGTGTCCTTTCCTGTCGCAGCCAAAATAAGTTTTGACTTTGTTCACCAAGTCTTTCGTTCGCTCGATTTAGAAAACACTCTGAATTGCCGTCCCATGGACTTCGTTGTATGACAGCCAGGGCACAGAGACGACACGACCCATCATTACATATTCTTCCGACGTTTTTACGGGTGTTTCGCCAGCTTTCCTGACATTTTCATTCATTTTGAAGTTGTTTTTAACAGCCGGCAATTCTGGTATCACTATATTTAATATAATTTGAGCCCTATAAACAAATGCCCGCGAGTTAGCCTGCCGCCCGCATTGTTTCTACCAATCAGAATACCTAAAACATCCAATGTTATCTCGACCAATCAGATGTGGTGATAGCTCAGCCTGTGTCAGGGCCATCTTGGCCCAGCCCCCACAAATGGCCCTGGGGACGAGGTTGCTAGGCCTTCTCGTTTCCAGCCTCTCCCCAGTCTTCCCAAGAACCCAAACCGATTACGCGACCAAGCTCAATGGGGGAAACGAAAGGCTTAGAAATTAGGCTAGGTCTGGCGTCAGCCAGAATAAAATACTAAAGACCGATTCGGACAGGAAAGAGTTACTCAGTCTCCCGGAGTGAAGCCCTCTGGTTTTATTTGAAAAATTTACAATAATTAGTGGTTTGTGTTTATCGCAATATTAAAGACAACATTGTATTCTACAAGTTAATAGCTTCTAACGATATCTATTTTATTTTTGTGGCATAAATTCTGACGAATTGAGAGCGTTTAACCGAAATGAGCCTGCAAACCTTAACGAAGACCTTAACTGATTCCTGTCCGAGGGCTTCCCCAGAGGTGAATAAAATCGTCTGGCGTTAGCCAGAATAAAATACCAAAGACCGGACAGGAAATAATTAAGAGGGCGATTACATGGACCGGGCTGACCCGCTTTATGTATAAAACGTATGTTTTTGTTTTAACATTTCGATTACATGACAAGCGGGCTATCCTTGTTAATCGGGGTGAAAATGTCCAGATAATCGTTTTCATCCCGGCTGAAAAACTGTTGAATTCGCTTCGATACGCGTTCGTTTACTTGACTGTGTGGATAAATAGTGCTGAAAGGAACTGAAATTAATAGAATATCAAAACGTTGTTCGTGTGTTTCGTGATCATAGCGAAGACTTAGACCCCGTTCACGATGCCGGTACGAAATGAAACCGTAACGAAATCGTTTCGGTTAGGCCTTGCGTTCACACGATACCGGCATGAAATGACATGAAACCGTAATGCTAACCGCAACGATTTGAAACCGTAATGCTAACCGGAACGATATGAAACCGTAAAGAAATTATTCCTTTATCGGCATGAACACCTTACCGTAATGATTTCATCACGGTTTTACGAAACTTTTTTCTTTGCTTAAAAAATACGGGGTAAAAGAAGCGTGACGGCGAGAATTTAATAAAAATGGAGTTAACTAAACTGTAAAAATAGTAACGGAATGAAATGATACCGGTACCGTGATGATTTGATACCGGCACGATTTCGTACCGGCATCGCGTGAACGGGGTAGACGAGTTTACGAAACTATTACATGGAGCGGGCTAGCCCGGTAAGTCGGGATGATTTCAGGCCGAAATTCGCAATTATCAAGTAAATAAGGGGAAAGTTACGTTAGTACACTAATTAGTCTATTACTTATTTTGTAAGCCTGTCAATAAAAAGATTGTTATTGTCTTAGCTAACCCACGAAAGAGTCTTCACGATGACTTATTCATTACTCGGGCTAGCTGTGGTACACGAGTCTAGGTTTCGGCTCCGTTATTATTATTTTTTGTCTATGTTTCGAAATGGCAATCATTACGTCATCCCATGCATCAGGCCTTGCGCGGCTGGTGATGCGTTCTAAATGCTAATCGTCATGTTTTCTTTCTTCGCTTTCCTGAATCCTGATGTTTGATCAAGTTGTTTGAAGTCAAGTGTTCTTTCTTGGACGTGTTCAGTGTGTTCACAGACATAGTTATTGTTCAGTAACGTCGCTGGCAGGTATCTTGATCTTATATACGTTTACAATCGCTGATTAAACATGGTCGTGCTGTGTTGATATTTAAAAACCAGAAGGGACTCGACATATGAACGCTGTGTGGAAATACGTTAAATACAGGCAATCGTGTTTTGTGTATTGCGAATTGTGTTTTCTATCGGAGAATTAGATTGTGTTTTGACTATTTTCTGTGACCAATGATGTTTAGACTTTTATAGGTAATTTAAGCTGCGAGTTTGCAGTAGCCCGAGTGAACGCCTGACCAGGCGTCTTGTTTATTAATCTTCGCTACGATCACGAAACACACAAACAACGTTGATGTTCTATTTCAGTTCCTTTCAGCACTATTTATTTACACAGTCAAGTAAACGAACGCGTATCGTTGCGAGATCAACAGTTTTTCAGCCCGGTTTGCCGGGATGAAAATGATTACATAGACATTTTCATCCCGGCTAACCGGGCTAGTCCGGTTGCGACAACCGGGATCCCGGCAAACCGGGCTAGCCCGCTTGCCATGTAGTCGAAATGTTAAAACAACATGCGTTTTATATATAAAGCGGGCTAGCCCGGTCCATGTAATCTCCCCCTTAATAAACAAGACGCCTGCACTCTAAAAAATGGTGTGTTCATTTGCACACCAAGATGTGTTGATTTACACACAAAGGTGTACCCTGGTCCCAGAGGTCCTGCGCCGCCCGCTCCCCCCCCCCCCCCCCCCGAAATGCTGAAAGCGGCGGGAGAACCTCTGGTCGAACTGGCCGTTTCTTTGATCGCTCCGAGCCAATGAAGTCGCTAGGGTCAGATCTTGACCCCATTTTCTGATTGGCTAACAAATCTGTTAGGGGGTTTCGATTAAAAAAAATAATTACACAACTACAAGTCAAAGGTGGAGGGGGCGTGAAGAAATATACTGCATCTTGTAAGGCGTTTGTATCATCGTTATGTTAAAATCTCCGGAGCAAAATTGCAAAACAAAGCCGTAAAGGACAAGAACTAACAAATACCGTTGCTGGTGCACATTTCCGGGTCGTACCTTGGCACGCCGAGTTTGCAGTGCGTGAGAGGTATAAATATTAATATTTCAGCGCGTTGACTAAACTATTATTTCTCTTACTCAAGAAATATTTCTACGTTGCCATACGGATTGGCCGATCGAGTATTAAAATCTTAAAATTAATCTGTCGCCGAACTATAATTTATATATACCGAGAACGTCGTTCAGCAAGCTTTCAATATTCTCTAGTGGGTTCGCCGTGACATTTTTAACCTCATCCAGTCATCTCATGCATGCTAAAGAATAAAAATCCGTTGTTTATGAACACTCTAAAGAAGAGAACGTGAACTAACACTGATTTGAAAAAACTTGCACGTAAAAATTAAAGAATATTTGGCGCGTACGTCACAAGCAAATTATTCACACGCATTGATTCAAAAGAAAACTAACGTAAACAATAATGGGATTTATAATGGCGCGTTATTTGTGTGGTTGCGGCGTATTTTCTCTCGTGTCATTACATGAAAAAGTTCAAAACGTCTGGTTATATCTTTACCCCCCAAAGCCCCCAAACACAACTCTAGAATAATGCATATTATTTCGTTGTGAACGGGTGACATTTTTGCGTTGTAGTTGTACACATATAAAATTCGGTTTCGTTTTCGCAATTTTTCTGAATAGCAGCGCTATAGAAACTAAAGCGTCATGGGGGGGAGGGGGGGGGGGGGAATTCTGCCCTATGGATAAGAATTTTCCTGTTATTGTAGCTTGCAAGTGATTTTGAAACGATCAAACGAATAAATAATTTGATCACTGAAGCGGTCGGTTAATTTATAGTGTCAGTCTATTAGTGCAATAGTTTTCATACTAAAACTTTAATCAATTAAGGCCATTATTTGTTGCATATTAGTTTCTCATCCCCTATCTGATGCCTAAAATGGCCCAACTGAAAGTTATTATTAATTAACACAAACATGAGGAAACCTGGGCTTGGAAATCATAAAGGATCCTGGGCATCATTTGGTGTGGTCATGTTTTTTTTCATGTGCATGTCATATGGCCATATTTTTAACATACTGCGGTTAGTTCTGTTTTTCAATGCACAGCCTCTAATAATGGATTAATGGTACTGACTGCCCTACCACATTCATGCTACCACATTCATGCGAGTCATTCAGCGCAACTAATAAGTTGTCTTGTCTTGTCTCGTGGGCTGTTTTTTTTTCTTCCTCGACTGGTTAAACGGCCAAATTTCTAGACTTTTATAGTTTATTTCTCCTTATATATAACAAATAAAAATTTATATTAGTGGTGCAAAAAGTTTTAACCCCCCGCTCAAGTTAATTAAATTACTGCAACATGAAAGTGAGATTAGTAGCGTCTTCGACCAGAGGTTCTCTCGCCGCTTTCAGCATTTCGGGGGGGGGAGCGGGCGGCGTAGGACCTCTGGGACCAGGGTAACAAAGGTGTGTTATTTTAACACATCTTTGTATACATTTTTTTAAAAACACACCTTTGTGTGTTAGAAAACACGCCTTAGTGTGTTACTTAACACACCTTGATGTGTTGGAAAACACATCTGGTGTGTTTACTAACACACCTTCAATTTACACATCTTTGGATAACAGGCATACTGTAAAACCCGGACTGGACTGGACTGGACTCAAAAATCTGTAAAACCCGGACTCAAAAATCTGTAAAACCCGGACTCATATTTTTAACAAACGGGGGGTCGCACTGATGCTTGTAAATACCCGGGGGTCGTAATGGGCTTTGAATGAACGGGGGGGAGGGTTGACGTGACGTTAAACTCGGAGACGAAACATAACTCCGATCAAATATACGTCTACTCACTTGTCGTTAATAAACAGGGGGGACGTGCATGTATAGCAATTTAGGACAATGACTGGTCACGCCAAGAACGACAAAGCTTTAGTATGCGTGCAGAATTTCGGAAATTTATACAGTTTTCCCAAGGACTAAACGCTAATATACAACATATTCAGTATAGACAGATTGTGGCCAAGCTGCATGGCGCAGTCAGTTATTTTACTGAGTGCTAAAGCAAAGATGATCATATTTACACCTCGCATTCCAGCATTGAGTGTTTGTCGCAGCCTAGTTTCCTTAGCTCTGTTCTCAGTAAGATTAAAAAATATTCAAGTTTTCAATAGAAATATCATGATTCATGACACCGGTAGTCAAAACTGAAGCGCTGCGAAGAAAGAAAATAAGCGTATAGGAAAACCCAGGCCAGCGTTCTGCTTTTACTTTTGTTTTAAGACCTGTTTTACACTATAGCGAGTTTGCTGCGATCTGTCTGCGAATTGAAAATCGCTTTTGTGAACACTGGTGATTTTGCTGCGATTTGTTGGGCAACTGTTGTTATAATGTCATTGTTACAACAGCTATCTAATAGTTATATTATATAATATTATTATTACAACTATTATTGTTATTGTTCTAAAAACAACCAACATTTAACTGTATAATAAAATATTCATAAGTTATGAAATAGAAGAAAAAGTGTTTTTCTTCTGTATCAATGTACATTTAGTTTGTCACGAAGCACTGTCACGTGTTTATCATCGAGATACGGCCTGAGATCTTGTGGTACTTGTACTAACCCAGGGAGAAAGAATGCGCTTTTTTTCCCCTATATGCTTATTTTCTTTCTTCGCAGCGCTTCTGTTTTGACTACCGGTGTCGTGAATCATGATATTTCTATTGAAAACTTGAATATTTTTTAATCTTATTGAGAACAGAGCTAAGGAAACTAGCCTGCGACAAACACTCAATGCTGGAATGCGAGGTGTAAATATGATCATCTTTGCTTTAGCACTCAGTAAAATAACTGACTGCGCCATGCAGCTTGGCCACAATCTGTCTATACTGAATATGTTGTATATTAGCGTTTAGTCCTTGGGAAAACTGTATAAATTTCCGAAATTCTGCACGCATACTAAAGCTTTGTCGTTCTTGGCGTGACCAGTCATTGTCCTAAATTGCTATACATGCACGTCCCCCCTGTTTATTAACGACAAGTGAGTAGACGTATATTTGATCGGAGTTATGTTTCGTCTCCGAGTTTAACGTCACGTCAACCCTCCCCCCCGTTCATTCAAAGCCCATTACGACCCCCGGGTATTTACAAGCATCAGTGCGACCCCCCGTTTGTTAAAAATATGAGTCCGGGTTTTACAGATTTTTGAGTCCGGGTTTTACAGATTTTTGAGTCCAGTCCAGTCCAGTCCAGTCCAGTCCGGGTTTTACAGTATGCCTGGATAACACACCTTTTTGCAACCCAAGGTGTGCAATTTAACACACTTTAGAAAGTTAACACATAGTTGACAACAACACACCTTTTACAGTAACACACCCTTTCAAAATTAACACATCTTTTGGATAACACACGTTTTAAATAACACACCTTCAGAACAACACACCTTTTAGAATAGCACACCTTTCTTAAAAACACATGTTTTCAAATAACACACCTTTTCAAATAACACATCTTTTCACTAAGACCACGCGAGGCTAACGCGGGATTATTATCCCATGATGACGCGGGAACCCGGTGACACGTTTATTTTCGAATTGGAAGTTCGTTGGAGATGGTTTGCCATTTTATAGCTTTCGGGATTTGTAATATTGCTTCTGTTTTGTAAATGGTTCTTCGCTAGACGTATACAGACGATGGATGCGATCACATTATTGAAGGTATGTCATAGATTCTTTAATCAGCAAGTTTGTATACTGATTTGTATGTATTTATACATGTAAATTTGAAATAGTCAGCATATACTGTATCCTTCATTTATTTATTCGCTACGGAATAGAAATGTTCTTACAAACGATTTGCGGTTTGATTCTTACAAAATGTGTTTATTTTCGTAGTTTATAAGTATTACAATTAAAGGATTTATGGTTTGTTTTGGGAATCGACAAATTGTTTTGTGTTGATCAACAATGGCGGCAATTTTGAATACATATGCTCAGCAATAGTCAGCATTGCTCAGCATATAATATTAATAGGAATACATACCCTCTGCATATTCATTTACTAAAAGTCGATCATTTGAATCCCTTTTTGGTGTATACAAATTTATGTTTCAATATTTAATTTAAGAAAAAGGCTTTATTGTGCTAGGCCAAACTTGCATGTACATGTATGCTATGGGCCATTCCATTTAATATCCACACCCCCCCATGGACGAGTTTTTCTGAGGGGGTCCTCAAAAGCCGTTTCTGAGGGGGTAAACGCGTCGGCATCCTTTGATCTTCCGAAAATTTCCGAAATTTCCGAGGGGTTCGGACAAAAAATGGCGATTTTCTGAGGGGGTCATTGTGTCGGCACTTTGATCTTTTCTTCTTAGGGGTTGAATTTTGAGTGACCTCGTCCATAGGGGGGTGTGGATATTAAATGGAATGGCCCTATTATATAAACCAGACAACAAAGAATATTAAACATGTTTCCTTTTAGTTTGCTGATGTTCAGAGTTAATTAAACAAATGTTCAGCAGTTAATGCATGGTATTATTGAAAGTTAAAAATAAGGGTTTTCTTCTGATATATTTGTATTGTTATTTAAGCACTTGCCTGATACAGGCTACAGTGCAGTTACATGCAAGGTTACAACAATCTTTAAAAAGTTCTTCCAGTAGCTAATCAAGTCACATGGTTTGCGTGAAGCTTCAGCTAGTGCCAGGCTAAACTTACTATAAATATTTAATTTTGAAATGTATTGGTGCAAACCTGATTTTCCATTTGATCAGTGTTTTACGGTAAGAAGGGGATACACAGTGTGTGTGTTTGGCTGTATACTAACATCAAAATCTTTGTCTTAGTTTATTAAAGGATTATAAAGAACAAAAACATATACCGTAGACTGGAAATGATGGTAGTACTGGAACCCTAATTCATGACAGAACAAAACAAATAAAGACAACATTATTCTTAATAAGATGTCAACAGTCAACTTATTTATTGGTTAGTATCTAATTAAAAGTTTTATTTCTTAACAGTTCTGTAGTTATCACATTCATGCACACATTACAAATGATGGTTCAAAATTGAAGCTTTCAACTGTTTTGAATTATAATGAATAATTGTTAAAAAATTATAGTGTCAGTCTATTAATGCAATAGTTTTCATACTAAAACTTTAATCAATTAAGGCCATTATTTGTTGCATATTAGTTTCTCATCCCCTATCTGATGCCTAAAATGGCCCAACTGAAAGTTATTATTAATTAACACAAACATGAGGAAACCTGGGCTTGGAAATCATAAAGGATCCTGGGCATCATTTGGTGTGGTCATGTTTTTTTTCATACATGTGCATGTCATATGGCTATATTTTTAACGTACTGCGGTTAGTTCTGTTTTTCAATGCACAGCCTCTAATAACGGATTAATGGTACTGACTGCCCTACCACATGAACTATTGGTAAAATCCTGGGTGAGAATTAATATACAACAAATAGCAGCCTAACATCAAATTCATTATTTAATTTTGGGGGTATTCAGATAAGCTGAAATAGTTAAGAAACATGTACATGGACTGAGATGTGCGGCAGCTGTGTAGCAACTACATGCAAACTTTATCCTACCACTGTTGGCACATTTCTCAATAAAGTGGTTAATAATAGTGATGAAACTGCATTTTAATCAGAGGTGCTATTGTCATCACATTTTAGCGAAAGTCTCTAGTGTGGAAAGATTATTAGATCTTTATTCAAGAATTTTCACACCATAGAGCTTAAGAATTTTCACACCATAGAGGTTTTCCATGATTAAAATATAACATGTTCGTTGTAATTAATTGGTCGACTGGAGTATCACTTTTATCTGTTAGCCTGTTAGGGACTAATAATTTTACTTTATACTCTATGTGATTATAACTGGGTCAGGTAAAATTGAGTCCAATAGGAAAAGAGCTTGTGACGAGGTTCCATTGTTATTGTGAGGTTTATATATGGGGGGGGGGGGGGGGGGGTTATAACCTGTATATAAACTGCAGTACATCAAAGAAAACTGACTTCATAATATTATTCCTGTAAGTCATGTTATGAACACACAAATGTGCAGTGTTGAGAGTTCGGTTGAATCTGGAGTCCACTTTACACACATGTAAAAAAAATTTGATTTTGCTGTATATCAGGAATGCTTATTTTAATTGGGGTGCCTATTTACAGTAAATTCTGTAATTATCCTGAGGATTATCAATTGTTTTTGCTGTATGTCAGGAGTGCTTATTTTAATTGGGGGTTGGGTGGGTGGGTGGGTGGCTGGTATTTCAAAAAAGCATATAAAAGCAGGCGAGGGGTTGTTGCATTAATGTATTTCTAGTATATCATTACTTATTGTAAATACGGTATATACTTTTTCTTTGCAGCCATCTACCAATGTGGAAAGTCTTTTTAAAGACAAAATGATTTAATTTAGAATCACTTATACTGGCTCTCCAGAAGCTATACAACAAATATTTATTTCTGGAGAAGATCAAGTGTTTATGGAATGTCCAGACATAAAACTTACAGTACAAAAGCATTGGTGGATTTGATATCCTTATACTACTGTATGTTTTTCATGTCACCTACCCTGATTCTATGATTGGAATCCTTTCCTTCCGGCAAGATATAGCTTTGGGGTGCACTGACATTGCATACAAAGACACTAAATATTCTTCTTTTATGGCAGAACTCAGGAACATAATGTGTTGACACTCATGAATTCAGATTCAAACTTTAGACTTTAAATATTAGGGTTTGATGACACTGTTTAGTTTTGTCTATTGCAAACTATTTTTAATCTTATATTATATTAGCTATCAACTTTTTAAAAATGTAATATTTATTTTTTGAATAACTAAATTATTTGTTGGATGCATGCATACATATAATCAGATTACTTTTGTCATAAATATGTTACCAGGTAATAATTTTTTTAATTGTAGTTGCTTCTTAAATTGTGCTTTAATGTATAGTTGTATTTTTTACTAGACTGTGGAGGTGTGTTCGTTAACACATCTTTTAAAGATGTGTTTGGTAACACATCTTAAGGTGTGTTAGATAACACATTTCAAGATGTGTGTGAAACACATCTTAAAGTGTGTTGTGAAACACATCTTAAGGTGTGTTTAAAACACATCTTAAGTGTGTTAGGAAACACACCTTGGTGTGTTAAATAACACACCTTGGTGTGTTAGAAAACACACCTTGGTGTGTTAAATAACACACCTTGGTGTGTTAAATAACACACCTTTTCACAAAACACATCTTAAGGTGTGTTGTATTTGGGACAAGCCAAAAACACACCTTATGGTGTGTTATATTACACACCTTAAACCGTGTTTTCTCGCACATCTTTTGCTGCGTTTTCTCACACACCTTAAGGTGTGTTGTTTTTGGGACAAAAAGGTGTGTTGCATAACACATCCTATTTTTTAGAGTGTTGGATCTTTCAAATTTAACGTTTATAACGAAGTATTTTCCATAATTTAGGAAACATAACACGGTATAACATTTGCGCTGGTTCAGTGGTGAGTTTTGGCTGTAATTCTGTAAAATACAGTGACAAGAGAAACATTGAACAAGCAACAACGTTCAGCGCACGATATTAATAATAATACTGTAAAATGTTAACGATAGTAAGTTGACAACATGAGCTTGTGGCTCCTTTTATGATGAATGTTATTAAATAAGGTTGGCTCAGTTTAAAAATCAGCAATATAGTTCAAGTTTAAAGTTCCTACTTTAATACACCAGCCCGCCGCTTCACGAAACTGCATGACATTGTTGTAATTAAGCGATGTAGAATTGATTTTAAAGAAATAGTAAATGTTAATGAACTAACCTCTTGGAATCTCTAAAGCACAGAATAAGAATGTAAAGCTTTGTTGACAGCTGCAAGCCCAAGGTGTTGAATATGTATATGAATTCCGCGAGCGTTGGCCGTTGCAAGAGATGCAGTGAGATAATTTCCACACTTTCTTTCGAATGGAGGTTCAAGCGATTGTCAACCAAAAGAATTTGTGAATTTCGCATAGTCTTGATTGTAAGGAAATTTCAACCCGCCTACTGTAAAATTTAAAACTCTCTGTTTAATCTTCAGGCTGCTAATATCAGATCGCTGATGAGTGATGACATCATGACTGTAGAAATCCATTCGAAGAATATAGAATCGCCTTAAATTCGCTGCTCGTCGGATTGAACGACGGAAGACTTTTGTAGTAGTTCAGAATTGTCCTTCAATAATACCAGATTGTTATCCATGGAGTGTTTTTAATAATTTGCGCAATGGGCTTTCCTCGATATTCAGAGCTCGATACTTAGTGTTCTTGCATTCAAGGTATACTGTGACAAATTTTCAAAAGAACCACCCGACCCTGACAAGAAAAGTTTGTTATCTCCCATATTCTGGGAGACACGTGACCAGCCCCAACAGGGTCTTTTCGCAGCAGTGGGCGGGGGCGGGTTAGCGGTGATAAGACCCTGGGTACGAGGTTGGGCCGAGTCCAGCCCATTCTCGTCCCAGAGCCTCTCCCGTGCTGGCGCGCGGAAAAGGCTCTGGGGGAATCTAAACCGGAACACCAAGATTCTTTGGTGTTCTTTCTAAAGCGCATGCGTTTAAGTTCGCGGTTTGGGAGTTGGACACGAGATCACCGACAGTTGTTTGGAATATAATTCTCCTTTCGTTTTCGATTCTGGCGGTTTGGCTGTCTCGTATTGACTCGTTTGACTTTGGAACAATTCTGATTGTGGTATATTTCGTTCGAAGAAAGTCCTTGTTGAGTGTGGCTCATCGCCGCGTTTATTCGGCGGGGTAAAAGGCATTAAAATTTACGAGTTCGCTTCAGAGCTTGGCAATACTCCAGACTGGAAAGTTTGAAAAATGCGCAACGGGAATCAAATTTCGGCCGCCATTTTGCGCGGGCATCTCGTGAAAATCACGCGGGAAAATAGGTCGTTTGCAGGGCGGTCGCGAATAAAATGGCGGCTACAATCGAATTTCCATGCAGTTTTCGCCGAATGTGCGTTAAAAGTCCGCGATGACAGGCAATTTTTCGAAAAATTGCGCGGCCACTACATTTTTGACGAAAATTGCGCGGCCGCGGGAAACTCGTGAAAAATCGCGCAACCGAAATATCCGTTGCGCGATACAAACTTTCCAGTCTGGGCAATACTAGAGCCGTGTCGGAATTTCTTCGTATTTACGGCTTCTTTTAGTGAAGGTAGTTCTCTTTAATATGTTGAACCGTTCGTTTATATTTGACTTGTATATTTCAATGACATTCTTATTAATATGTACCATGCACGAACAGCCAGCAGTGTGCTGTCTAATATCGTCTATCGCCTATCGATTTCAAATTGCTGTCTGTCTTCTGTGTTTGATTTAATTATATAAGGGGAAACGGGTTGATTGCTTTGAAAAATGGTCGATTAAATTGCTCGGATTAGAACTATGATTAGAATTGAGCTTCGTTGTCAGTTTTCGTGTCTCAAATAATGTTTATTTATAAATATTCACTATATAAAGCTCCATCGTTATATAGGCCTTTGCATTTGAACAACCAATCAGATCGCGATGATATATGGATTCCCCCGGAGCCTTTTCCGCGCGCCAGCACGGGAGAGGCTCTGGGGACAAGAATGAGTCCAGCCTAGTCCCGTCGTTCTAAAGCACGCGCGTATTTGATGAGACTGGTACCTATCATGCTAGCGTGCAAATATTAAAACAGCGAAGTGGACCGAGTCTAGGTTTCGTTTTTTTTTGGGGGGGTTACACAAAATGGCATTATTGCATCATTCCCGTCAGGCCTTGCGAAACGGTAAGCTCATTCGATTTCTCGAGTTCTTTCTTTTCGACAGTTTGATCGAGTTGGGTTGAGGTGATTTCCCCGGTATTGGCGAATTCATCAGTAGTTGACTAGTAATGTTGCTGAGTATATTACAGACGCGAGAAAATGCCGTGTGGACACTTGACATGATGACATCAGTTCCTAGGAAGCCTTGGCTTGAGGACTAGAGGTACAAGAAAGAGCCACAGAATATCAAAGAACATATACGTACTGTTTTAATACCTAGTACTAATCGTCTTGCTGCTTGGTCCAAGAACTACGAAACGCAGGTGGTAGGCACCGAATAATGCAAAAAATATGTTTAGATATCAACCTCGTCCCCATGGCCTTTTGGTTTAGATATGTTAGTCGTCTACAAGTCGCTATCATGAAGGTGTCGTATTACATTTGGAAATGTGTTTCAAAACATGTTTAAATATTTTCTGTTGGTACGATTTACATGAATTATATATCGGAACCATCGCTTGAATCTGCCGAATTCAGCACTGTAGGTTTTGTCTAGTCTACTGAAAGTATTCAGATCGTTTGATTATTCGGCTAAACGGGCTTCTTGTTTACACCAAAATCGCTTCATGGAACCAAATAGTGAGTGTAACCAAAAGTCGAGTGTCAAGAGTCGAGACAAAAAAGTGGAGAGTCGAGACAAAGAAGTCGAGAGTCGAGACTAAAAGTCGAGAGTCGAGACAAAGAAGTCGAGAGTCGAGAGAGATAAAATAATTCGTAAGCCTTTAAACAAGGAAAAATAGTAAAATATAAAATATTATGAAACTGGAAGACATGACCCAAATATTGTGACAAAATGAAACAACAATACATGTGGTTATTCGCGGAAACACACTCAGACCACTATAGTTAAACACAGGTACACAATTCTATTGGATCGTCCTATATTTAAAGAAGGTAAATAATAATGGCTGTATACACGGCACTTTCAGTTTGCGCATCCCCTTTTGTTATGAAAGTATAATATGAGACGATGAGTTTACCATATTACCTTCCAACGCAAAAGATAATGTGATTAAACATCACCTCCAGGCGCAATTGCGCTTAACATTGGCGACATGTTGTTTCGTTCGGTTTGGTCACTATATTTGGTTCAGATTTTTCACAGTATATTATTAAAACTTATAATATAAATATATATATTTATATATATTTTGTCTTTTTTTTTCTCTCTCTCGACTTTCGACTTTTTTGTCTCCACTCTCGACTTTTAGTCTCGACTCTCGACACTCGACTTTTGGTTACACTCCTTCATAGTTAATATAATACTCGCTATTCAAATCAACAGTCAGCGTTAATTAATACGTCTAACTGTACAATTACACAGTTTCAGAACGGTTCTACATAACTTACTACACTGCTTAATGATTGCTTCTGAGAGTTTTGTATTTTTTTAACAAATACTTAACATGCGCACGCTGTTCCTCAGGTTTTCTAGATGTGCGAACTGCGAAGTCTACGCCAATATTTGTAGAAATCAGTAGCTCGAGTGAACGTCTGAGCAGGCGTCTTGTTTACTTTATAACGTCAGTCACAGAGTGCTGTGTAGGCAGTATTTTAGATAGAGCAAAGTGAAAAGATGGTAAACTGCTGAAAATAGTTTTGATAACGAAATACTGACGTTTCAAGCAGAGACCTTCATCAGGGTAAAAACAAGATTTCTGTGTAGGCAGTGTTTTAGATGGAGCAAAGTGAAAAGTTGGTAAGCTGCTGAGATTAGTTTTGATAACGAAATACTGACGTTTCAAGCAGAGCCCGTCGTCAGAGTTAAAACTAGAGTGTTGTGTAGGCAGTGTTTTAGAGAGATTAGTTTTGATAACGAAATACTGACGTTTCAAGCAGAGCCCGTCGTCAGAGTAAAAACTAGAGTGTTGTGTAGGCAGTGTTTTAGATGGAGCAAAGCTTAAGTAAAAAGATGGTAAACTGCTGAGATTAGTTTTGATAACGAAATACTGACGTTTCAAGCAGAGCCCATCGTCAGAGTAAAAAAATAGGTACGCAATGAGTACATGTGACTACCACTGTTAAGCACAGAAAGAGATATAGACTTAAGAAGCAATGCATGAAAATGTGTGAAAAGCACACAGACACACACAAAAAAAAGATAGTTCAGTATTTTAAATCATTTTATACATGTATTGCTAATTTGAACATGGCACATACATGTACTATACATACATCTTTACTGGCTGTTTCCAAAACAGCATATATTAGCATCATAAACATGCCCCCAAGTTTTACATGAAGTGAACTGGTAAAATTCAGATTTTTGTACAAAGCCCGGATAGCTTATCTGGTGGATAAATCCTAGCTACAGAACCACTCTAGTGGTGCTTTGAACAACCCAATTTAACTTTTATCCACTGAACAACACTATCAGGTACATAACTATTCAGTGGATAAAATTTTATATTAGATTGTTCAAAGCATGATTAGTGTTGTTGTTTAGCTAGAACTTATCAACTAGATAAGCTATCTCATCTTTGTACAACTCACCCCAGATCATATACATGTAGATTATTTTTGTGGAAACACCACGTAAAATATTTATAGCATTTCAGCCTGTTGACTCAAGCCGAGAGCTTACCAAATAAATATTCTTCATGGTGTTTCCACAAAAATAAGCTATATTAAATTATCGCCATGAAAACTTTCAAAGAATTAATCACCCCAGATAAATATCAACATTGTGTTCCAAAACAACATTTTACCTGTCATATTTATGCACATCACTAACATTTTGTGATTCTGCTAGTATTTTAAATAAAACAGTACAACAATACTCAGTATTGTAGTTTCAACAGATATATTTCTTCATTTCAAGGCTTTCAACATATTCAAGGATTTAAGTTTCCCAACACTTCACAATAGCTTTTCAACAATTTATCAAAATATACAATTGGTGGCACTTAGACACCAGATTATAGAATATTTTAGTACTTTCACAAGAGTCAGACTTCTGGTGTATCTACTATTCTGTGGTCAGACCGCTGTTGCAGCTCTGGTGTGCACAAACTTTGGTTTCTTAATTTCATTTTACAAGATATTGAATAACACCTAAAACAAGTAAACGAAACAGCAAGTCAAGGTTTTGTAATGTCTATGTAACAGCCAACATATTTTGTCAGCATAAATTTCTTATATACATGTGCATAGTGTAAATACAGGGCACTGTAATATATATAAACCAAACACATAGGAAAATCATAAGCGATATGTGATCAAACACTTGGATAGATTAAGCCAACTCTTGCCTCAAACTTATCTTAAAATACTGATTAATTTGACAACTGATTCATTTCCTGAATAGCGTAGCGTAGCGCATACCGAATTTGATTCTCAAAACACGCAAAACTAATCATCACGAAACATTTCTGTTATCTTTCAAAAATCTTGCTTGCAATTTAGCAATCCGTACAACATTGCGAAACTGCGCAGGGACTGGTAACCAACAACGTAGCACTAATCGGCATATGCCGATTAATCGGCCAATTATTTGTATTAATCGGCCACCAAATGATCCGCTTCAGTAATCGGCAATTTTCGTAATCGGCTCATCTCTATAGAGTAGAGTAGAGTAGAGTAGAGTAGAGTAGAGTAGAGTAGAGTAGAGTAGAGTAGAGTAGAGTAGAGTAGAGTAGAGTAGAGTAGAGTAGTAGAGTAGAGTAGAGTAGAGTAGAGTAGAGTAGAGTAGAGTAGAGTAGAGTAGAGTAGAGTAGAGTAGAGTAGAGTAGAGTAGAGTAGAGTAGAGTAGAGTAGAATAGAGATATGATGAGATGGGTTGAGATAAAATGAGATGGGATTACCATCTGAAAAGATCATACTAACATAAAGTTACTTTATTAGTAAGCTAATACCCATGTGTCGTGAATTAGGCAATCATAATGATCTAGAATAAGAAAAAATAATTTCAAATACTTAACAAAATTAATTCATAGTTTTCTTTCCTTCATATGCTCACCGACCATAGCACTCTCAAGCCGAGGTGTTTTATTCTCATCCTTTGGGATAAGTTGCTCTGCTTCTTTATAACAAATCCATGACAACAAGTAAAACAACATTCCAAGACCTGCAGAAAAAATATTAAATCTATTAACACTCTAACTCTAATTCTCTAGCTCTCTAACTCTCTCACTCCCCAACTCTCCAACTCTCCCTCTCTCCAACTCTCCAACTCTCCAACTCTCCAACTCTCCAACTCTCCAACTCTCCAACTCTCCAACTCTCCAACTCTCCAACTCTCCAACTCTCCAACTCTCCAACTCTCCAACTCTCCAACTCTCCAACTCTCCAACTCTCCAACTCTCCAACTCTCCAACTCTCCAACTCTCCAACTCTCCAACTCTCCCACTCTCCAACTCTCCAACTCTCCAACTCTCTAACTCTCTAACTCTCTAACTCTCTAACTCTCCAACTCTGCAACTCTCTAACTCTCCAACTCTAACTACAACTCTCTGACTCTAACTCACAGCTCTCTAACTATCCAACTCTAACTACAACTCTCGGACTCTAACTCTCTAACACCGCAACTCTCTAACTCTGCAACTCTCTAACTCTGCAACTCTCTAACTCTGTAACTCTCTAACTATCCAACTCTAACTACAACTCTCTGACTCTAACTCAAAACTCTCTAACTATCCAACTCTAACTACAACTCTCGGACTCTAACTACAACTCTCGGACTCTAACTCACAACTCTCTAACTATCCAACTCTAACTACAACTCTCGGACTCTAACTCTCTAACACCGCAACTCTCTAACTCTACAACTCTCTAACTCTCCAACTCTAACTACAACTTTCTGACTCTAACTCACAAACTCTGCAACTCTCTAACTCTCTAACTACAACTCTCTGACTCTAACTCACTGACCCTCCAATTCTCCCACTCTCTAACTCTGTAACTCTCCAACTCTCCAACTTTCTAACTCTCCAACTTTCCAACTCTCCAACTCTGTAACTCTCAACAACAAAGCAAGGAAACGAAAAACTGGTTAGTGTAGTCTTGAGAAAGATTGTTGGTGGTAGTGAGTGACGTTATAAAGTAAGTGGTTTGGTATTAGTCGATGTTTATTGGAGTTGATCATCTAGGTTGGTGTGGTCCTGAGATACACTGCTGGTGTTAGTGACTGACGTTATAAAGTAAATGGTTTGGTATTAGTAGATGTTTATTGAAGTTGATCATCTAGATTAGTGTAGTCTTGAGAAAGACTGTTGGTGTTAGTGACTGACGTTATAAAGTAAATGGTTTGGTATTAGTAGATGTTTATTGAAGTTGATCATCTAGATTAGTGTAGTCTTGAGAAAGACTGTTGGTGGTAGTGACTGACGTTATAAAGTAAATGGTGTGAACCTTGGAGTATCAGTAGATGTTCATTGAAGTTGATCATCTAGGTTAGTATAGTCACGTACCTGCCAATATGCCCGAGATTATTGTAATCATTTTAATTTGTTCATCCATGTCGTAAATCCAGCTATAACCAGTCTTATCACAAACGTTTTGCCAAATAACGCAATTTAAATCCTAATGATCTCCAACAAAAGTGGCAAGTGGAGTTCAACCCGTCGAAATGTAAGACTATGTGTATTACGACCAAGAGAAATCCACCACCTAAACGAGAATATGTATTCTGCGGTGAAATAATTGAAGAAGTTAAATCCCATCTTTACCTTGGAATTGTGCTTGATCAGAAAATGAGAAGGCCATGCACCACACATTACCAACATTACATCAAAGGCAAATAGAGCATTAGGACTTATTAAACGTAACCTCTGGAACTGTCCTCAAAAGTGGACAGTGGGACGGGACGGATCGCATCGCTATAATATTTTCCCTTTATTTATCTCATTTCGTTTATATGAAGAATGTGTTATCCGGGACATTTTTATCCCATCCCGCCTAACCGGAATCCCAGTTTTCTAACTCAACCATAATATATAAATACTCTGACGCTCTGTCCCGCCTAGGCGTGACTTCTGTTTATACCTGCCTAATGCTAACTGGGACGATACGACGGATACCGTTTCGAGTATTTATTTTGATTCTTAAGCTGTTTATTCGATACAAATGAGTGATAACGGCTAGTAGGAGGACAGCAGCTCTTTATAATACGTCAAATTCTATTTATTTCTCTGTTATTCTGTGGTTTTTACGACTTTCCAGCTGTGTTGTGAAACGTCCCGGTCGCAATTATCCTGCCTGAAAACATTCTCATATAAACCAGGGATGAAAAACGTCCCGTCCCGCTTACTTGTCCCGTCCTGTCTCCCATGTGAACAGCCCCTAAAGCTGGATTTCAACTAGGCGTGAAATATCGTGCGCTCGACTTTTTTCTTTTGTCTTGTGAGTTTCCATGTGGAACGAAGTAGAAAACTATTCAATTTGGACAATAGAAAAGTCGTGCGCGCGATATTTTACGCCTTGCATGGAACAGTAATTCACTCGTAGTATATAATATATTATTGTCTATTAAATGTTGTAGCCACAAAAAAATATGGGCATACATAAATCGTGCTTAAAATGAATAATGCCGCTCTCAAAATCGTGGAAATATAACTTCAGAGGGTCAAAAATTTCCTAGAAGCCAGAACAGCACGCGCACTCCTTGGCCAGGACCCTTAGAACACTCAGGCTTTGCACTCGGCCAGGCGCCACTTTCATCTAATTTCCCGGTAACTTTTCTGCTGCCAGTCCGCCCCTGAAAAGAATGACCAACCTAAGAAATCGGTAACTAAAGAAAAATCTTAAAATAATTCCAAAAGCAATGTCAAAGATACAGAAGAAGTTGAAGCTGGTGCGGCTTCGGCTGTAAAACCCACAAGAACTGTTATAATAGGTGATTCTATTATTTCTGGGTTGAAAGGATCAAGCTACTGCGAAGGAAAAGAAGCGCCGCCAAGGGGTTGAAGCTTTTACGTAGCCAACGGGAGGAAGCCCTTCGGGAGTCCGAAAGAGTCACATATGAAGTTGGGGCTTTTTGATTTTCCACCCTGGGCTCCTAGGACCAAACTGCGAACTTTTTCCATGCAAGTAACGTGAGATTTTCTAAGTAATCATTAATCAATATTATTACTTAACTTTTAGGCTGTTTTTCTCAAAAGGCAGTATTATGACCTTTGAGAAACGACATCTTGAGAAGGATTTGAGCTATTGACCTGAAATTTTCAGGACAGTTAGCTCAAAGTGAGTTAATTGATTTGAATGAAGCGATTTGCCATACGACTCTCATAAAAAAAATTGAAATGAAAAGTCACCCAGTTTTTACCCTGTAACTTGAGGCCGGTGTTTTAGCATGCCAAAATTCGGTAAAATGCCTCATTCATATCAATAAGGAACCTGTTGCCATTTGAATAACAGAGGGAGGGTATTTTAATTATTGTTCTACATGCATTATGCATAAATCTTTTCTCAAGTTATTTTACTAATCATATTTAAAATCGTTAGCTCATAAGCTTTCCAAAAATATATTAATTGTTATGGCATATATTAAATCTGCAATTTTTATAGCCGAAACAAAAAGTGCCTGTTTTTCAGGTAAAGCCCTTCCTTAAATTTTCGATTTTTCTAAACACTCCTGAAAGCAAGCGTGTTTCTTGTGATTGATGATGACAGAGAACGGCGCTTTTGAAGAAAACACTATTTGGTAATTATAAAATGCAAAAATACTTGCTGATAATTTATATAACCCTTACTAGACATACATTATACTCCATATGTTTATCATAATTTTTTTAAAAAGTTCGATATGAATATAATAATTAGCGGGTTTTTTTTGAGTTTATAACCATCTAATTCTTGTGGCTGTGTGCTGAAGACAAATGCATAAGTTTGCCGATGCTCATGCTGTTTAAATTTACGAAGCTGCTATATAATTCACGACAACGCCATCGCTTTCAAGTGCTTTCAGCTCACCAGCTGTCAACAGATTATTAGAGAAATGACGAAAGGCGTTTTAACAGCGATGAGGAGCATTTGTTGTTTTGTTTCTTTAGTTTGCTGTTAATGCTGACGGCTGAAGCTACCAGATAAAGCAAGATAATTGTTTTGGAATACTATAGAAGATTTCAACGGATAGGGATAACTATATAGACAGGTAAAAATTATGTTATGTTGGGTTTTTAACCGTCAGACATTATGTAGAACGTGTCTCGTATAATATTTAAGAAGGGGACCTATTCGAATTGATGTGCCTACTGAAAGAGCGAAATTAAGTGTTGAGAAAGGTTTTCAACTTTCCTCCATTATTATTTATAACAGCATTTTTCAAAACAGCGAGAGTTATGGCTTTTGCGATAATACAGTAATAGCTTTGCTTTGGTAAGCTTTGCGATGCTTTGCCATACTACTCTAAATACTGAATGCTGTCTGCTGGCTGTTGCTATAAGTATTCTCGATTGCTGCGAAAAGGCAGACATCAGGTTTCTTACTGCTGAACGCTGCAATCCTGGTGTTGCGCATTTGTTCGTTAGCTGATATGTTTCTCTGCAAATCAATACCTTCTTCCTCAACAATATGCCTGATCAATTGCAACTTTCTCAGACTCTAAATTGTTTTATGCGGTATTTAACATGTTTTCACTTTGAATCTCGTTGCTAGTAAACCTAATTCCTCACTAGTACAGTATTCTGAACTAGTAAACGTTCCTTATTAGTAAACCTTCTTCGCTACACAACTTCTTTACTGGTAAACCTTCCTCACTATATACAGTAAGCCTTCCTTACTAGTAAACCTTCCTTATTATAATAATAATCTTCCTTCACTAGTAAACGTTCCTTACTACTAGACTTTCCGTACTAGTAAACCTTCCTCAGTAATAAGCCTTCCTTACTAGTAAACCTTCCTTATAATAATCTTCTCTAACTAGTAAACCTTCCTTACTACTAAACTTTCCGTACTAGTAAAGTAAACCTTCCTCAGTAATGAGCCTTTCTCACCAGTAAACATTCCTTATTAGTAAACATTTCTCATTAGTACACCTTCCTTACTAGTAAACCTTTCTCATTAGTAAACCTTCCTTACTAGTAAACCATTCTCATTAGCAAACCTTCCTACACTATTAAACCTTCCTCACTAGCAAACCTTTCTCACTACTAAACCTTTTTCACTGGTAAACCTTCCTCTCTAGTAAACTTTTCTCACTAGTAAACATTCCTCGCTATTAAACCTTCCTCGCTGGTAAACCTTCTTGAACCCACTTTAATCTTTAATGAACGATAAATGTAGAATAGTTGGCCACAACAGGTAACCCCAATTACTGTCTACGAGATATATAACAACGATGATATATTATATGTTACATCATCTGAGCAAACCTCACACCTTTCTTTCTTGATCTTAACCGTTAAAAACGTGTCAAAATGACAAGTCTTTAAAATCCTTAGCTTTTGAAATTAGCTGACGACTGGGTAATGCATTGGAAAAGTCTACCCTACCATTACTATTACCATTACCATTACCATTACCATTACCATTACCATTACCATTACCATTACCATTACCATTACCATTACCATTACCATTACCATTACCATTACCACTACCATTGCCATTACCATTTCCATTATTATTATAATTATTATATTTATTATTACATTAATTACTGTGAGGATAATCGAACCGGGACTGGATAAAGAAATTCGTCCAATAAGATTGTAGCGTTAACACAAAGAAAATTCGTAAAGCATTGATCAAACAATGAAAGAATGGACAAAATTTATCCAACTCCATCTCAATTTTGTACAATCTAAAACCGCTTTTCTTCCCAATTCTACACATTTTGGTCAAATTTTTGTAACATTTTTGTGAAAATTATTTAGATATGACGCAGGTGTCGTTAACGGCGCGCAAAAGCGCCAGATCAACGAATCAATACAACAATGGGCTCGTATTTTGCCTAATATTCAGTTACGAGTAAATCAAAAAGGTGGTCTATACGACAACGGTCGTCGTCATTCACAGCTTTTTAGAGAGCGAGTTTTAGACTTGAATAACTATGGATTTAGTAAACCCTTCATCGCAAATGAGATCAACACCAGCAGACACTTTGTCAGTAACGTCCTGAACCCCAAAAGCAAAGTAGTTCCGCGCCGTCCAAAGATGATAGATGCTGTTGTAGAATATGTAGAAATGGAAGAGCTTTGTAAGCCGAGTGCCTGTTGTTCATAAATAAAGAAAATACTCTTACTAGACGGAGTTGTGCACCCTGATAACCTTCCTTCCGAAAATTCAATAAAAAGGTGGCCCCTTTAAGATTTATTTATGACGAAGAAAACGATCCAGCAGGTACCACTTGAATCGCAGACTGCAGCTAATATTGAATACGTAAATTTATTTCTTGGCCGTGTAAGTGAACTGCATCCAGCAACTATCCATTTTTTGGACGAACGTAGTGTGGTAAAAACTACGATGAACCGTCGATATGGAAATTCTCGGATTGGGGAACCAGCTTTTGAGATGCAAAGATACGCGTCGAACGCCACATATACAATTAATTTACTGCACTCCATCCAAGGTGTTGATTATGTAGAACTAGTAGAAGTAATAAACGACGTATCAAATGGTAATGAACTATTCATTTATTTTGAAGAAGCACTAAATACGACCCGCGCAGATGACTCTGTGATTCTTGAACGAGGAGACACTGTCGTCCTTGACAACTGCGGCTTTCACCACGGGAATTTCGCTGAGCCAATGCTGAGAAATATGTTTACTGAGTGTGGGATACAACTATTATTCCAGCCACCTTACTCTCCGCATTTGAATACTTGCGAGTTTTGTTTTCGGCAGATAGAGACATTCTTGAATCGAAATTAAGCTCTTGCTGAGCACCAAACAGAATATTGTGTGTACCTGGCATGCGAACAGACATCGCGAACTAATTCAACAAACTATTTCCGACACTGCGGGTTATATTATTTGACTGTAGTGAAGTTAATAAGTTTTATAATATTATTTTGTTGATTTTTTTTTTTATATTATTGAAATAAAAAGCTATACTTTCTTTATTTGGTACATGTGAACGGAGTTTAAGATATTTTGAACGATATTTCATTGCGACGTGTTCGTATACGGTGGATGACAACCATCACAATAATTATGAGAAAATTGGCCAAAATATTAGCCATTCTTAGCCTGCGAACTGTGCATAGCTATTTAACAAAAATAAACACAGCTATTCGTAAAGAAAGCCAGTCCCCTGCCCCACTACAAGCTTGTGGAAATACTAAGTTCTAATTTGTTGTTGCCTTGCAACGTCATTCAGTGACTTCGAGTTAGGTGACAGGATTCACAGGAAGGCGCCAAATAACTCGGACACATCATTGAAGTAGATCTTTTGATTTTTTTGAAATTTGGAGTAAACAGATTTGGAACTGGAAGTCTGGAAATGGAAGCAACGTAGTCTGAGGTTTTTGAGTGGTTGAAGACGATATCTAGCGGCCTCCAATTGGAAAGACTGGCTCCAGAGTATGAAATTCGGGGTTTCACTACTCGTAAGTCGTTAAAATATGGCGAGAAGAATGATTTAGATACTTTTTTCCCGTCTCCCAAAAACTCCTCCTAGCGGAAAAAGAATACTTGAAACAGAAATCGAAAACCTAAAAGCTAACGAGAACGTCGAGAGATGTTTGCAGCCATGTAGGCGAGCTTTTTCCACCAACTCATCTTGTAGGTCACACTGCTTCGCAGGCTGGTCACACTGGCGGTGTACATGGCCAAACAGTTACTTTAAACCATCAGCAATTTCTTGTCGGTACGGCAAGCGCCGCGTATGTAAGCCATTTACAAGTTCCGACATTTTCTTCCTCTGCTTCAGCTCCTGCCTTCGAGTATCAACCTTCCGATAAGAGCTTCACGAACAAGGGAACCGTTACTCCAAGTCAACCCAAATCCTATGTGGGTAACAGCCAAATTTAACTAATTCAAGACGTACAAACAATTCAAGTTCAAATTAAGAGCGCAAATGAATAATTTACAAGACAGCAGAAAGATATACATAACTGCGAAACTTATGCTGAAAAACGAGCAAAAATCTGTTCGAATTGTCACGGACTTGGACATACCAAAGCTAAATGCTCAAACGAGCCGTGCTTAGGATTTGATGCATGTAAACTATCTTCCAAGCATCCTGAAATAAAGAGGGAACTACTCGAGCTCAAAAATCTCATTAAACAAATGGAAAAAAGGAAAATAAAAGCACAAAGTGATTTGGAAGCTTTCAAGTTTGCGTGTACGTGAAAGAGCGTCCACTAGCTTTTATTCTGTGATAAGACCACGTGATATGCAAAACGCCGTGAAATATATAAACAGGTCTGCGTTGGACAAAGACCTTCTGATTTTGAAGAAAGCGTTAGGAAACAAAATTCCACTTGGTGAATCGAGAGATTGGGAGCTACCCGCATTCATCATTGAACGTTTCAAGAAATCTGATATCGACATCTACAACATGGATCCGTATTGAAGTGTATAAAAATTCGTACAAGATATTTTACAAGTAGCTTTTTTTGCAGTGCGATTCAGTTTAGAAATCAGACATGTAAAGTATATAGAGCCTGCGCCGCATGTAAATACCCAGGCTAGTAAAGTTTAAAGAGGATAAATAGCTCACTGCAAGTGAAGTAAAACTTCCGCCTTTCAGTTAATGTTTGATATTATAGTTTTGAAAATTACTCCCACTTGTTTTTATTGTTTATTAGTTATAATAGTATTGGAGTTCTAATTTCCTTAGAATCGCACAACTTTATAAGGAGCATAAATAGCTCACCGCATGTATAAATATATACCAATTTAATGTGAAGTAAATGGCTTCTGTTTTCGTTATGTTTGATATTATATTTTTGAAAATGACTTCCACTTGTTTTTATTGTCTATTAGTTGTTATAGTCTTATAAGAGTTCTAACTTCGTAAGAATCATACAACTTGTTAGAATTTTGATGACTGAACAATGCTTCAATAACCGATTGTTATCTTGGCAGCTGAAGTCATTGCTGAACGTCATGTTTGTTGAAAATAATTCAGGGTGTGACGCAGATCAGTGCCATGAACCATGTGTTTTTTTGGTTTCCATTTGGTCGCAATGGTCGACCAAATGGAAACTTTAAATATTACGTAAATTTGTTTGCGACAGTCCGCGACCGCGGAAGGCAGTTTATAGCGGCAGGGTTGTAGAAATTTGCTTTAATGCATGGTTCTATCTCGATCTCACAATCTCGGCGAACGTGAAATCAGTATTGATTTTTACCGCGTCTGCCTCTTGATTGTTTCAAGACGGGTTTTTACCCGTGGTTTTTACAAGACGGATTTATTTCGAGACGGCTTTGTTTCTAGATGGCTCCGATGAGACGGGTTTGTTTCGAGATGTGTTTGTCGGCAAGATAGATTTTTACGGGAAAAACCCGTCTTGAAACAAATCCGTCTGAAACTGCATGAACAAACCTGTCTTGAAACAAACCATACGGAAACAAACCCATCTTGAAACAAACCCATATCGAAACAAACCCGCGTCTGTAAGCCCCAGACTCGAATCAATCCAGAGGCAGACGTAGAGCAAGCCTACTTGTTTGTACTTTCATTATGCCGCTTGTGACCAATCCGCGTGGCGACAAAATGGAAACCAGGCTTTACGCAAGTAAAATTTAAAAGAAAACTCAATAAAACAGTCGGAATAGGGTAATCGCCGGAATCATCTGGGTGCTGAAACAAGAGAAATACTGTGTAATTTCGACTATAACTTCGTTGTGTTTCTTTATTCTATTGGCGCGCTTTGATTGGTCGACCTTCCTACGTGGTACCGGTTCGAGTATCCTCACAGTATTTATTATATTTATTATATGCATGACAAAATTACTACATTTTGATTGGTTGAGAGGAGTACAATTATTTTATTAATTGTACTGCAGTACAATTATTTTATTAATTGTACTGCTCCCAAGGACCTGGGAACGAGGTTGACAATAAAATTCAAAATGACGGCCAATTCTGCAATGGAGAGTTTTCACATTTCCAACGACTTGTGGAACACTACACTGTTAATTTCTAGTAGTTATTATAACTACAAAATAGTTATTCGGAACATAAAAAGTAGTTAAATTAGGTTCAGGATAACTACTTTTGTAGTTAAATTTACTACTTGAAATTAACATTGTATGAACTAAAAATTCCATGTAAATATTTTGAAATGAGTACGGAGAACACCCAGAGTGAAAATGTTTCTTGTCAAGTAATGAAACAAGATGTTTTTAAAGCCGTGAGTATTTGAAAATTCTGCCAAATTGCGCTCGCATGATGGCTAATATCACTTGTAGTGTAAATCCTTAATTGTACTCGCTATCATATGATTACCTATACTTATTATACAAATTTAACATTAATGCCAAATCTTTCTAAGGTACAAGCGAGGCACGAAAGAAGTTCTGAACTGACTTGGCAGATTCATTGCTGTTTGTGGATTTCTACAAAGACTCAAGCATGAACTGGAAATTTTTGGCGTTGCTGATTTGCAGCGTCTCCATGCAGTATCCTATTGCTCAAGGTAGGTTAAGTTGTATATTTACAACCGGGTTCAAATTCACGTCCAGGTACCGGTTCGCGACCGCGTTCATGTCTATGTCCATGTTCACACGTCCAGGACGACACGTCTAGGACCACACGTTCAAGGACCACACGACCATCTAACTCCTCGTTTACAATAACGTCTAAGACTACGTTCACGTCAACATTCAGGTTTACTAACTGTGCCTAGCCTGTGCTTCCTTATATCCCCTTCCCGTTCTCCGTTATTCAGCCATATCCACATCCACGTCTAATGCACGAGTTTCACTTATTCTAAAATGCTTAAAGCATGAGTTCTAAAATTTAGAACTACGCTTCGAAGCGTGCTCAGCATGCAGCCTGTGCAACCTGGCCCGCCCCAAGCAGGCTGGGTCAAAACCAAATAGGTACGAGCCTTTTTTTGTGTGTGTTATGTTGATTTATCTTTCAACATGGCGTCAAGAGTTCGTCCAGGAATTTAGCATCCAGCTAAACGTTTTAAAGCATGTAAGGTCCGCATTCGTTCAGTTTCAACATCTGGTGAGAAAGCTACCAAAAGCATAAGCTTAAAAGTCCCTTGCAAAACTGTGAATATTGACAATTCGAGATCGTTGTCGTCGAACGCTAAAGACACATGGCCAACGTCAACATCAGAATATGGATCAAATGCAGTATTTACTGAAGAACATCTAAACAACCAAAGCGAACCTAGTTCTACGGTATAATAAAGGAGAGATAAAGTGAGTGCTTACCAAATTTGTTGTTTGTGTTTTTGAGTCCAACGCGTCGCAGCATCTTGGAATTGGTATATAAAAGGGACTCGTTGTCGATGTATGTTTCGGTTGTAGCCGTATAAGCCAAAATCGCGCTCCTCTATTGCGAGTCTTCGGGTGCGTAATGAGGGGCATTGCTTCATTCGTTATGAGCAATACAAATAGAATGACAGATTATCTATAGACTCACCTAAGAGCAATACAGGTCTTCTTTCCATCCTTGGCATACTTCGGCAAATATGCCTCCGCATCGAAATCCTGTGTAAGGATTTTACACTAAACTTCGCATGAAGCTCCCGATCCGAGAGGATAGCACAAGCTTGGATTTTTGAAGACAAATCGCAATAGATTTGTCGCAGTAACTCATCGTTATTACTCTTCAGAGCGCTCTGCACACGTTCTAAGACGTTTGTCGAAGCCATGACACAACAGTCAATCCTCACTCAAAGCCCGCGTGTAATCGATCTCTGCTCATGCTGCAAGATGCTGCAAGATGCAACTTCATGCGGCGGATTGCGGCCAAGATTTAGTTTCTAGCCAATAAAATCTAGCCTGCGTTAAAAAAATACTTCCGACGTAATTGCATTTACTTCCGACGTAATTCCATTGGCTTCGACCAATCAGCGCTCATGACTCCGAAGTATTTCGGCCATTTTGACGTGGATAAACGTCCCGGTCGGTGACCAGTTCCCACCATAGTTACCTCTTTTACGGTTCTAGTACCAAGCTAAGCCTGCTTTGCAGGCTACGCGGCGATAGCGGCCACAGGTCGCCACAGAATAACTTGCGCGGCGTCTGACTAGGGCTCTAGAAATTATGAAATTATTCTCCGGCAAAGAATAAACCGCATCTTGCCAAATATGTTAAAAATTGGAAAATCAGAAGAAACCATAAATTTTCGCATCTCAGATTTTTTACCTTAGTCGCTTGACGTGTTTGGTGTTTGACGTATATTAAATCCGCCCCTGTAACTGGAACCAACAACCCCTTGCTCTGCAGTTCAGCTTGTATAAAAAAATTCCCCTTCCCCTCTCCATTTTTTTTAATTTAACAAGATACTAAGCTCAACTAAAAAATCCTTCCCAATCTCCCATACTAATTCAGTATCACAAGAACACACATTTAAAAAAAAATGTGCTTTGTCAGAACAAAAACACAGGGTTTAAACGACCCATATTTCTCTCCTCCAAAATAAACCCTACTTACAGGATTGGAGCAACATCCAATCTGTTTTGATGGCAATACATGGTATTATAATTATTTTTTTTGCTCTTTTAAAACAACACAAGATAATTTTAACATAAAAATAAAAGGTTATCAGCTTATAATATCCAGGATGATGTCAGCTATCATAATGAGCCAATAATGGAGTAACAAATTTCTGTCATTTATTGTTTAGCAAACTTATTTTAATAAAGGGAGCTCATGTTTTTCGGTAGAACCAAACCTAATCAAAACTTATGAATTAATAAAATTGCACTAGCTTTCTTAAATAAACTGGGTTTTTTAAAATATTGCATTATAAGAATAGAACATTTTAAATTTTTCGCTATTTTCCATAGGTATTCCAATCCGCTTACAAGGACCATTTAACACATCTGGAACTGGTCGTGTTGAAATATTTTACCAAGGAAGATGGGGAACGGTTTGTGATTATAACTGGGACTTTAGCGATGCTCAAGTGGTTTGTCGACAACTTGGCTTTCCAGGAGCTAGTACCGCTCTTCAAGGTCCTGATGTTCCCGATGGTAGGGGACAAATATGGCTAGCTTATGTTGATTGTTCAGGAAATGAGCAGCACTTGGTAAACTGTCGTTATAATGGATGGGGAATAGGCTATTGTGACCACTCAAAAGATGTCGGTGTCCTATGTAATAATAGATCAGGTAAATCAATTGCAAATTGTTTAGCTAAATTCAGGTACGAAATTACTGCAAATACGATAATGCAATATCTAAGGCGATTTTTTTGCAATCTGATTGGTTCCTGAGTGATCTTTGCAAACCGGTAAAGACCTCTTATTACTAAAATTGAAATCAGGAAATTAAGCAAGTCAAATTGTATTCCGAATTTATATTATATAATAATGCATTTACAGCAAAAAAAATAATTAAATACAACATTTTTGTTTCTACTGACCTTCAGGGTCTCTCGGCACTATGCTATCAGCTGTTATTGATTCTCCGGTTGATTGAGGGTTTTTCTACAATTACGTCAGAACCGAAGAACTTACGAAATGTAGACGAAAGTTCGCCGAGCGTCTGCGAACACGTGAGAACCGAAGAACTTAACAGTTCGCCGAAGTTTGTATTTTTTGCCCGTGCAGCTTTTTAGTCATTGATGCTTCAAGTTAGTGAACGACTTGTTGTGTGTACCTAGTAAGAAATTGCGAAAAACAAACGAAAGTTCAAGTAGTCAAGTAAGTCAACGATTTCCTTCTATTTATACCGTGGTTTGCGCCACGGCAAGTATTTTAGTTTTATGATTCTGTCAACATTTTGCTACCGCTATAATCTATTTTAGACCACGTTCACACGAGTCCGGAGCGAGTTCAAAACGACGCAAAAAAGTCACAGAACGCCGTTGCGTTCACACGGCACCGGATCGAACTTGTGTGAAAACGGCGCTCTAATCGAAGCGTTTTGAAATCAATTTCTAGACGGAGCGAGATGAAAACGGAACCCTTGGTGGTGTCGTGTAAACATAAGATGCGGCACTTTTTCTCTCCACTTTAGTACCCAGTTTCTCAATTTTCTGCTCCTAACCAAACGGTTGGCGTATTTTTCAACAATGGAAAAGTTTATTTGTCTTCTCGACTTCGGAAAGCTTCTGCTAAGAACTTGTGCTGCTGTTTGAACAATTATAACATTATTACAACAATGACTAGCCAGTGAAATAGGGGAAGATTAAGTCAATAAGAAGAGTTCCTAACAGAAAGACTAAAATTGTAAACTTAGAATGCCTTATACACTTTGGTGGGATAATATTCTTTCAATTGCTCCTCGTTTCCATTAATTTTGACGAGATATGACTATTTAAATAGTGCACAGCATTGCAATATGGGATGTACACCAGAAGTGTTCCGGAGTCGTGTGAACACCTTCAAAGCGTCGTTAAAATATGAAGGACTCGTGTGAACGTAACCACGTTTTACCGTTTATTGTCTATACCGGACTCGTTTGAGCGCAGTCTTATGGCCTGGCCAAACGCTTTCAACATCGCATTCAACATCATTCAACATTGTTGAACGATGTTGAATAATGTTGAAAGCACGAGTGGCCAAATGAATTCAACATCGTTCAACATTCATGAATGACAATTAATTGAACGCGGGCTACCACAAAAGCTGGAATCGACAATATCCCGCATGGCGCATGTCTCTGTTCAACAAAGTTGAATGAAATGCAATCTCGTCCCCAGAGCCAAATTGCCCCGGCCGCGCGGGCCAATATAATGGCTCTGGCCAAATCGATTTCAGACACCCAAAAATTGGGTGTCCCGTGACCTGCGCAGTAGTTATTTCGTACCTAGGCGCTCTAGAATCTGTATACGGGGTTGAAATATTCTCTTTTGGAGAAGTCTATTTCTTACTTAGGTTTTCAGAATATTGGCGAAAATATTACTTTAATTCATTATGACAGACGGTGGAGGACACGACAATTGCTCGCTGGATGCTGCCATTGATTTTTCTGTGGAAAAAATTGGGAAAAGCGGCTTAAAAATGAAGCCTCAGCAGAGGACGATATTCAGTACGTGAACTGGCATTTTTATTTGTATTCCCGAGATATGTGCTTGCAGCCAACTTGCTTTGCTAAATCCTTTAATTTTTCAACTATCCTATTGCCTTTCATTTACAATTTTCTGAAAGGGGAGAGTCAACGCAGGTGTTCCTTTAATAATATGGTGATACCACTTCGTATGATCTGCTGCTGAAGTCTCAACTAATTTTTGCCCATCCAGAAGTACAGTATTTGTCGACAATACGAAGGTATGCTTTTCTCATAAATGCTTGCTTTTGAATTACTGTGGTAGTGTGGTTAGATATGTTAGATAAACTAAAAAACCTTAACCCTCTTCAGCAGGGTAAGTGGGTCAAAGTTCAGTTAATTCCAGTGAGACACCAAAAACAAGCAAATGCATTACTGACTGTATACCTGTATACCATGCATAATGATAAAATAGTTTATTATACCCTCGCAATTAATCATCCAATCAAATGTCTACATTACCATCACGTGCCAGCCTCATATTTTACAATGTAGGACAACTACATATTGGGCAGCAATCTTTGGACAGGTGTACAAGGTATATTTACTTGCCAATTACTGTACATGATTATTTGTTGGATATAATAAAACACCTATTGGATTCATCTTTGCCTGATATGGAAAATTTTTAAGTCTCAAATTTTAATATTAATAGGCTCAACCTGTGGTCTTGCCCAATATTGAATTTTCAACTTAAATATTTTTGCCATGTTGGGCTTAGATGAATCCAATAAGTTATATTTATCCACTTACTGACATATAATTAAAATTTTATTTATTGGTTTTCTAAAATAATATAAATTAAAACCAAGCCAAAATATATGTATGATTCTAATTTTAGTTTATTTGAACTAATTTGATTTGATGTGTATTTACAGTATATTTGGTCTTTTAGGAAAGATTTTCACCATGCTTATGGAAAACTGGGCTTGCTTACTACAATATTTCCTGATTCATCTAAATTGGCTTTAACTGCAACAGCAACCCAAACCAGAGAAAAGGAGAGTGTGAGTCTTTAGGGCTTACTAATTATTAATGCAAAAATTATTGAAGTAAACCTTAGAGCAGTGAAATATATATTTTGCTGTGTCAAATTGGCCAAACACAGGAGAAGACAAGCCACACCAGATCCTAACCCAACTTGCAGATGAACTTAGACAGAAGAAAATAAATGCACCAAGGACAATTAGTGTATGGTACAATGGATGTTATGGTGTATACTTGGATCAGATGGATGATGACATTTGACGTGTGACACCATCTAACAGTATATTATCATTAGACTACAATAGCTCGATGTGCGCAATGTTGGCAAGACTGAATTGTTCCTAGCATAACAAGAAATTTATAATTTTGAGAGAAAGAACTTCTAGGATAACATGTAAACAAAATAGAATTTCTCCAAGATGTAAATACAATGGACAGAGTGAGCCCTTAGGATTTCTGCTGACAGAGTTCACGCTTATATTCACTGTAGTTCACAATGTTTTTAAATAAAGTGTATATTTGACCAAAGTGTATCTGTTAATAAAACTGACTGAACATTTTAACGTGTTTTAGACTCAACAATAAATCATTGCCACAATACTATCGGTGACCTAACACAGAACTACTGGGCAGTGGCAGCACTATGTGGGCGTGGGCCCTGGTGTGGGGCCCCCTCCCACAAAGTGACGACATATATAGGGGCTCTGGGGGATACTCCACCAGAAAAGTTTTGAATTTAGGGTCTCTGAAATGGCATTTCCTGCATTTTCAGAGGACTTTGGAGTAAAATCTGAGCAACAACACCTGCAATCTGTTAATAGTTTGGGATTTGGATGGGCCAATGGGCCCCCTCAGCCCATGGGCCCTGGTGTGGCACACCGTTTGCACACCCGTAGTCACGTAGTGCCACCACTGCTACTGGGAACCCTTAGGAAATTTGCCTCAGGGGACCCTAGTCACTGAGCTTTGCTTAGACTTGAGACCATTGGTTATTAGATTTGGGGCCTGGGTGGAAATTACGCTTGTAAGTAGTTACCCTGGTTAAATTATTAATTTATTATTACTATATCTATTTCAGGACTTTTACTGTATTTACAATTGAAAAAACAATTTTTTTTTTCAATTTTGCTACACAGAACAAATACCTTCTGAATGTCATGTGGCTCTAACACAAATTCATACTGTAAAGTACCTACTAGTTTGATGGTAAAGACTGCTGATGGGAACTTGGACCATGAAATATGTCTCAAACAGTAACAGTACTAATTGCAAACACACCACTAGCTTTTTTAAGTCATTTAGCTAGTGTTTATTATAATTACAGGCATTGGTAATTTTAAAACTGGTCAGAACACAGTAACACCTGAAAAAACATTTTCATGGGATACATTTCCACTGATTAATTTCAATTGTCACAATTATGAGATCATAGATTGGATGGGGGGGGGGGGGGGGGGGGGGGCTTAGGAGTTGGGGGCCTCTAACTGTCTGTTATGCCACCAGGTGCCATAAAAAACAATAACAGAAAAAACTGACCTGTAACCATCACTGAAATAAAAATAAAAGTAATGTGCTGCGTAGGCAGTGTTGAAATACAAATCGAAATATAGTAAGGTTTGAGTAACTCAAACCTTACTATATTTCGATTTGTAACCATTACTGACTGTTCACTTCATGAATATGAATGAATGCCTTACAATTATACCATCTGTCAGTATCATTATAAAATGGCATGGGGGTGACAAACCATTTTCACCCCCACAAAATTTTTTATTAACTTAACCTAGAATACATTATAACAATGGGATTGAAATGAAAGCTTCTAAGAAACTACCACGCAGGTATATGCATGATATACATGTACAGCTGTATACCTATTAGACATGTCCAATTAAAAAGGCTCAAACAGTCTGACAAAACTTTGAACTGATGCGAGTATATGTTTGTTCACTTAATATTGTCTTAAGTTAGGACATAAAAGGTTTATCTAGGTGCTTTATTAGTGTGTTCTTACCCTGCAAATGAAAATGGTTTCTAGGAAGTCTAAAAATTCAAAATTTTCTGAGAGAGCATACCCCCTAGAGGGGGCACCACAAACAACATCCTGCCTCCACACTCAAAAACATCTTCGGCAACCCCTGGGCAATAGTAGTTTTTGTCAATATAGCACCAGTCTAAAACAGGACGGTGTAATTTGGCAACTAATGCTTAACCCATTTGGACATAACCATGTATAAAATAATGCACGCTGGCCCCTGTCAACTAAAATTTAAACCACTATATAGATTGTCAGACTATAATTTTAAAAAAGCAATGCCTTCTGCCAGGCAATACTGCCAATTAAGGTATAGTAATTTTACACATATAAAAGCTCTTGATGAAAGCTATAAACACAGTATCATATTGATAAAATAATATATTTTTGTTAAAATCAGAAGATACATAACATTTTAAAGTCACATACATGTACCTTTAAACCGGTAAACTCAGATAATTATATGAATTGATCTATTAAAGTTATTATTCAAATAGTCATGAGAATATTCCAACGGATACTTTTTTGAAATCACTCCCAATGTCGATATATTTTGTGAATATTTATTCTTGTACATACAAGCAATCTGTATCCAGTATCCAGTATCCCGATATGTATTCGCCACGGCCCACGAGCAGTCGACAATGATGAAATCTGTGCCATATCTGTCATACCCATACGTTCTTTTTCTCGGATAGAAACTCCAAACATATTATAGAAACTCAAAACATATATTAACATACTAACTAAACTGTTTAGTCCCCAAATAAACATGTACTTTACTTCGCTCCTTCTCGAAACATGCCATTAGGGAGAGACCTGCTCCGGCTTCTCATTGGTCGATAAATATAGTAACACTGCGACGACGTACTCAGATTTCGTGACGTAACAAGAATTTATTTGAAAAGAACTACATGAGAAAATCTCAGTAATCAGTGAGAATCATACTCGCATATATATATATATATATATATATATATATATATATATATATATATATATATATATATAAGTGAGTTATGGTTCACGAAATATTAGAGAGTGCTCAATACCCTATAGATAGAGCAAAATACAAAGTATAAAGTATAGTTTTACCTTAAAGTCTTCGCTACCAGAGGTTTCACCCTAAACGGGATCATCAGGCGACTGGAAAATATCGGTTAGTGGGCTGCTTAAATGCGTTAGTTGGGGCGTGGGTGTGGGCGTCGAAACGTCCGGCGCATTCATTTGGAGCGTGGGTGTGGGCGTCGAAACGTTGCGCGCATTCCTTTGATTGTTTAGGTTGTTGATCCGAAATCTATTTTTGTGCCGACACGTCGAAACTATTTCTGATCTTTTGTTTAGTAAGAGTTGTTTGTCTGCCTTCATGATGAAAAGTTTTTCGTCCAAACATAAATTGCATCTTTTTGATCCTCCCGTGTAAGAAATTGAGTGTTTTAGTATAGACCAGGTTATGTCGAAACTTTGTTTTTTTTCTTTTAGATTCCAAATGTATTTCGAAAGTTCCGTCTCATTTGAATACTTTTTATTCTGGAAAGATTTAGTATGGTTACGATATCGCTCTTTAAATGTACTTGCTGTCATGCCAATGTATTGCTTGGTGATGTTCGTGTTGCTTATGGAAATAGATGCCTTGTATACTATGTTGTTTGTCATGCATTGCCCACGTAGGGGGCAATTGTCCTTAATCCTGCAATTGCAACTGCTTGTAACTATGCTTCGTGGCTTGCTTTTCCTGATTGTGCGTGAATTATGTTTCGTGATAATAGACTTGACGTTGTTCATGCAACTATAGCTAATCTTGACTGTGTTTCTGTTAAAAAGTTTGTGAAGCTTGTGTCCTGGTGGAAAGTGCTTGTCAATAAGGCTAAGAAAGTTGCGTCCTATGTTTGTTTTGACATTTCTGTTAAATGGAGGGTTAAACCAGATGATATTGCGGCGTCTATTTCTGCGTGTTTGCTGTGGTGCTTCTTGTGTGTAGTTTAGCTCATGGTTGAAATTGCTGCGCCTTAATGCATCTTGGTAAATTGGTGCGGTTTGATGGAATGTCCGCTCGTCAGACGAGAGGAGGGAAATGCGCTTGTTGATTGATGTAGGTAGCTGTCTTAAAATGCTTGGTGGGTGGTTTGATTGCTTGTTTATGTATAATGGATCGTCATTGGGCTTTCGAAAAGGTTTGTATTTTCCATTGCTTAGGTCGAAAGTGACGTCTAAAAAGTTTACTGAAATTAAATTTGCTTCTGCCGTGATTTTTAAGCCAAAGTGCTAATTTAAGCCAAAGTGTTAAAAGTGAGTCCGGAAAGCTCAGCAAAGTAATTCTTGATAAAATCAACTCTAAGTTAAGGAACATTTTGAACGTAAATCAATGGAGAAGCACACAAGAAGTAATCGAATGGTTTGGCAACATTGAAGAGAAAAACAGACACACCTTCATTTCGTTTGACATTGTTAATTTCTACCCTTCAATTTCTGAAGACCTTCTGGACCAAGCATTATCTTGGGCCAGAAATTTGGCTATTATTACCGAAAGTGACATTTCAATAATAAAACACGCTAGAAAATCGCTCCTTTTCAACAACGAAAAACCGTGGATAAAAAAAGACAGCAACAGTTTATTTGATGTTACCATGGGTAGCTATGACGGCGCTGAAGTATGCGAACTAGTAGGCCTTTTCATTCTAAACGACCTAGGGAAAAAGTTTGGCAACCAAAATATTGGCCTATATAGAGACGACGGATTGGCAGTACTAAAAAATAAGACCGCACGATTGGCAGACAAAACAAGAAAAGATCTTCACAAAAGTTTCGAACAGTTTGGCTTAAAAATCACGGCAGAAGCAAATTTAATTTCAGTAAACTTTTTAGACGTCACTTTCGACCTAAGCAATGGAAAATACAAACCTTTTCGAAAGCCCAATGACGATCCATTATACATAAACAAGCAATCAAACCACCCACCAAGCATTTTAAGACAGCTACCTACATCAATCAACAAGCGCATTTCCCTCCTCTCGTCTGACGAGCGGACATTCCATCAAACCGCACCAATTTACCAAGATGCATTAAGGCGCAGCAATTTCAACCATGAGCTAAACTACACACAAGAAGCACCACAGCAAACACGCAGAAATAGACGCCGCAATATCATCTGGTTTAACCCTCCATTTAACAGAAATGTCAAAACAAACATAGGACGCAACTTTCTTAGCCTTATTGACAAGCACTTTCCACCAGGACACAAGCTTCACAAACTTTTTAACAGAAACACAGTCAAGATTAGCTATAGTTGCATGAACAACGTCAAGTCTATTATCACGAAACATAATTCACGCACAATCAGGAAAAGCAAGCCACGAAGCATAGTTACAAGCAGTTGCAATTGCAGGATTAAGGACAATTGCCCCCTACGTGGGCAATGCATGACAAACAACATAGTATACAAGGCATCTATTTCCATAAGCAACACGAACATCACCAAGCAATACATTGGCATGACAGCAAGTACATTTAAAGAGCGATATCGTAACCATACTAAATCTTTCCAGAATAAAAAGTATTCAAATGAGACGGAACTTTCGAAATACATTTGGAATCTAAAAGAAAAAAAACAAAGTTTCGACATAACCTGGTCTATACTAAAACACTCAATTTCTTACACGGGAGGATCAAAAAGATGCAATTTATGTTTGGACGAAAAACTTTTCATCATGAAGGCAGACAAACAACTCTTACTAAACAAAAGATCAGAAATAGTTTCGACGTGTCGGCACAAAAATAGATTTCGGATCAACAACCTAAACAATCAAAGGAATGCGCGCAACGTTTCGACGCCCACACCCACGCTCCAAATGAATGCGCCGGACGTTTCGACGCCCACACCCACGCCCCAACTAACGCATTTAAGCAGCCCACTAACCGATATTTTCCAGTCGCCTGATGATCCCGTTTAGGGTGAAACCTCTGGTAGCGAAGACTTTAAGGTAAAACTATACTTTATGCTTTGTATATATATATATATATATATACAAAGTATAAAGTATAGTTTTACCTTAAAGTCTTCGCTACCAGAGTTTTCACCCTAAACGGCCTGATGATTCAGTTTAGGGTGAAACCTCTTGTAGCGAAGACTTTAAGGTAAAACTATACTTTATACTTTGTATTTTGCTCTATCTATATATGGTATTGAGCACTCTCTAACATTTCGTGAACCAAAACTCACTTATATATATATATATATATATCTATTAATCCAAATAGTGAAATAAAAGTAGCGTGCTGCGTAGGCAGTGTAGAAACAACAATCGAAATATAGTAACTTAGGTTAGATATACTGCCGAAACAGAGAACGTAGGAATCTAACGTTTCGAGCGAAGGCCCTTCGTCAGAAGGCCTTCGCTCGAAACGTTAGATTCCTACGTTCTCTGTTTCGGCAGTATATCTAACCTAAATTACTATATTTCGATTGTTATATATATATATATATATATCAGTGAGTATAATTCTCTCTGTATATTTACGTCTACACCTTGCCCTTGGCTCCTATTCGATTTTAAAACCTATGTTGTAGTGGTTATACATTCCGTGTGATTTGCGCGTGTAAGCATCTGTGCGACACTAGATACAAAAAGGTCGCTATATGGATAGTTTTAAACTGATTACTGAGATTTTCTCATGGTAGTTCTTTTCAAATAAATCCTTGTTACGTTATAAATTAATCCTTATTATTGCGAATTGATATAAAGTGCGATCATGTTTAAACCAAGCGACTCGAAATCTGAGTACGTCATCGCAGTGTTACTATATTTATCGACCAATGAGAAGCCGGAGCAGGTCTCTCCCTAATGGCATGTTTCTCGAAAACAGCCACCATTACAAGAAGGCCGCGCTGGGAGCAATGGAGCATGGGTGTAAAATTATCTGCGCAGCGCAGTAGGCGTCGAACGTTTAACCAATCAGAGTCAAGTTTCAAATCGATTGTCCCAGAGCCTCTTTTCCGCTCGCGTGCGAGGGGTTTGGCTCTGGGGACGAGATTGAATGAAATGTGGCCAAATGCGTTCAACACCTTTCAACACTTTGAGAACAATAGAAATGTTGACCGCGTGTTGAACGAAAATTTGAACATGTTGAAATTTCGTTCAACATCATTCAACACCATTCAACAACGTTCAACATCATTCAACAGGGGTGGCCAAACGCCTTCAACATGTTGAATTCAACAATGTTGAACGATGTTGAATGAAATGTTGAAAGCGTTTGGCCAGGCCTTTAAAAAGCCGTTGTGCCACTGCTATATAATTTATTTTAACAAGCCGTTGGGCCACTGCTATATCCATTTTAACAAGCCGTTGTACAACTGCTATTTAATCTATTTTAGCAAGCCGTTGTGCCACTGCTATGTATAATTTATTTTAGCAAGCCGTTGTGCCACTTTGCCAATAAATTACTGGTTTATTTAAAAAGTTATATTATTCTTAATATTGTTTGAGTATTTTATACTCAAAGCGAAATATGGCTGTCCCCATTGAGTTGTATACAGCCATAATTGGCTCACATAATAATATTTTGAAAGCAAAGCAAGCATCAATTCGTCCAAAAGGTAAATTTTGGAATGAAATGTTAATTTTGAGTGTGCTTTATTTGCCTATGTCTAATAACGTTGGCTAAGCAGTATGGAAATAGAAATGAAGTTATAGTTTGGTTTACACAGATGTTGTGCTACAAATATATGCGATTGTTATTAAGACTAATGTATCTAATGAGGTTGGAAAAACCCCAGGACATATCAGTAATATAAATGAAACAAGACGCCCACTAGGCGTTAGCTCGGGCTACGTTAAGTAGTGGCCATCCCATGCCGCGCGATCGCGCATTCGTGCATGCAGCGTATTTTGCCTGCGAAAATGGGCATGTTAGAATGTTGGGATTAGCTTATTTTACAAAGGAGAAGTATTGTTTTTTTAATTACTTTTACATGCATGGGCAACCTAGATGGGAACAACGTATAATTCAAATACTGTACGTGGTATTGTGCTGTAAAATAACTGTGCAAGGTGGCAAAGCCATCAAAATTTGCCACCAATACCCATTTGCATTGGTTCGGACAGTACTGCGACATTTTGTGAAGATACACTGTATACTTGACGGAAGGCGTGTACTGAGCACGGATGGCGTGTGCTGTTAGCGTGCTGCCTCTCACCAATAGTTAAGCCCGGTTGCAGTCTTTCAGATTTAGGCCGGCCAACGGCGAATTTCGCCGGTGGTTGAGCGGATTTTGTAGCAAATTCGCCGTGTCTCCATCGTAGAGGTGTGCGAATCCGATCCGATCCGATCGGATTCGGATGGGATTCGGACTAAACTTTTATCGTTCGGATCGGATCGGATGTTGTTATTTTTTTCTCGGATCGGATCGGATTTTGTTCTTTTTATCCCAGATCGGATCGAATCGGATTTTGCACTTTTTTATCCGCATCAGATTCACCTTTGTCATTGTTTTTGTCACAAAATTAACAAATTCACTAGTTGTATGCACGTTGCACAATATATGAAGGCTATTATTACATAAGATTATTATTGTATAATAGTTTTTTTAATTTATTTGTTCATTGGTCTTCTTTTCGGAAAGTTTGCGCAATTATTCCAACATACATCCGGTGTTCTAATTTTCTCGGACCGGATCGGATCGGAACGGATTTGAGCAGCTGTTTTAGGATCGGATCGGATCGGACTACGATTTTTTGGCTTCGGATCGTATCGGATTCGGATTGACAGTTTTGGCAAACCCTCGGACTACAAGGGGTCAATCCGATTCGACGCACACCACTACTTCATCGTATTTCGCCGTTCTTGGGTAAATAAATAATCCATGAATGATTTTAAATTCCCCAACGCGTGTTTTGAAACACGTTTTGTGTGAAAATGTTCGAAGTAAAGTTGCTCTTCCCGCCATGTTGAATTATACCGCGCTGGAGTCTGGGATCTACCACTACTTTACGTATACCTATATTTTCTCTGTTTTTACCATTTCTCTGAGCAGTTTGATTATACAAGTATACATACTTCAAAACGAAGTTTTTCACATTTTACACTTTTTATGTCAAAACTTAAGGGATAGTACGAAAATAAATGTTGAGAAACGTGTCTGCTAGTCAGACAACCTTGAACTGTAGTGATTTATTCTAAGAAACAATACATTATTTGAAATTAAATTATTTCAGTTGGTGTTCATTATACTGTATACAGTTTAGATTAGTGTTAATAGTTACAGTAATTACTAGTTCTCATTTTTCATTAGATATTTGAACCAAAATTCACAGCGTTGATGTATCAATATATTCAGATCATTTATGATAGTTCGTAGTCTTCTTTAATGGTTAACCCTCCACATGAACATTCCTTATAAAAGAGATGTACGAATGGTGAAACATACACAGTAATCAACTTAGCACTTGACGATGGACTGAATGGGCAATGTCACAACCACAATGCATTTCATCCATAGTGTACGCTTGTATCAGATTGCCCCCCCCCCCCCCACCCCCCCGCTACCCACACCTATGAATAGCCAGAATAGGTCAAATTAATACCATGTTTTTCATCAGGAAATTCAATCTCAGCATTAAAATGCAAGCTCAATATGACATTTTTAGCATATTTTGACATATTTTTAGCTCAATAAACTATAGGTTTACCTGCTAGCTGAGGTGTTTTATGCAAAAGGGAAAGGCTTCCCTGTCGCACATGTGTGAAGTTTATAGGTTAGTCACAAGCCACATGGTGTTTCTTAATAACTCATTTTATTTCTCTTGCATAAAGTTTGCTACATTAATGGCGCGTGTCAGCTGTCGTAAACAACTGACTAAAAAAAAGATATTTTTAATATTGGCTTCCCCTGCGAGTAACTGAGCTACAGATTTAATTAATAAACTCGTAAATAAGAAAATGTTTGAACCAATTTCATTTTTACATACAGTCAGATAATTATATGTACAGACATAATATATTCAATTTTTGTCAATTAATTTGGGTGGAAATCCTCCACTAATAAATCCTCCATTTTGCTAATATTTTAAGATTAGAGAAGCAAGTTCATCAGAGTACGGTATGATTTTCAGCATAAAGTTTTGGTGCTTTGTGTAATTGTGTAATTTGGTGCTTTGTAAATCTGCTTTGTCTTTAAAAGCAGTGGTAGAAGATAGTGTAGATATGGATATGGTTAATTTAACTGCAAAAGTTGTTTCGAAGGAAGAAGAAGTGGAAGTTGTTGGTTCAATGAAGTTGAAGAAAAGGCATTGTTATATTGCTGATGAATCATGTTTTCTGAAGTTAATTTTATGGCAAAGTCACATTGAGAAAGTCTCTCTCGGTGGTGTTTATACATTCAAAAATCTCCAGGTCCGTGAATGCAGTGAAGAAAAGGAAGGATGGGTTCTTAAAGTGCCTATCTCATGGTTGAGGATTTTACATATTTAGGATACTTGGAACATTTTAAGAAGATTTGTAATATATCTTCTTTTCCTAAAATTTCATCTTCATGGACTTTTTTGCTGTTAAAGTTGGCGATTTTGACGATGGCCGTGAAAATTTTTTACTGGGTTCTAGTCGCCGGAAGTGACGTAGAAGCAGGGAGACCTTCTCAGACAGTAACAGTGTTTACATCGGGAGTTTACGGTTCACCTTGGATTTTCTTGGCTTTATTCAGATTATTTTGTCGGAAATTCTTTTAAAAATTATGCCAAACAGGTGCATAGTGTTTTTACTCTCGAATGAACCCAATTGATATGCTAGAATAGCGCTGTATGCCATTTCTTTTTTTGCGACAATAACGATGTACAATCCCGATTCCCGACTCACTGGAGGCGAATAAAAGGATAGCTTCGGGAAACGCCGAAATGCCGAAATGAACGCCGACATCTACTTCCATGACCTGTTCGTTGTTCGAAGTAGTTTGGTACTAAGACGATTCACAGCAGTTTATCACGAGGAAAACCCGTCGGTGTGGCGATTACAAAACGACAACAATAGAGCGTGTTTTTCCGGAAAGTGACAAGAACTTGTGCATGTCATCAGTCTCATATTTCTTTTTATCGAATTCGATCTTCGATCAAGAATATATCGAAATATACTTGACTTGGTAATGTCGTCTACCTCTGGTTCTAATGCTGATAGCCAAAATGACTAGACTAGGAGGTAAACATTCCGGGATACGTAATCGAGATCGAAGACGAAGTAAAACTGTCTAGGCCATTTATACCTGAAGACGAATCATCAGAATGCATTGTCAAGCCGTATGAAGACGAGCTTAGGATGAAATGCGACTTGAAAAATATATTCTACGATGGCTATAAATTCGCTTTGCGGGGCACAATAAGGTGAACGATTTGTAAGTTATGAAAGTTTGCTTTATCAGTGAATTTATGTTTACGTTTTGTCGAATGTTGTATATACTGGCATGCCATATTTGCAATTGGCCATATTTGCTAAAACAAAATTTTATGTCAAAGCCAAATGATTCGCATGTTTATATTTGTTATATATCTGGTCACTGCGTCTAGCGGGCTGCAAATATCGAAGAATTGACGAGGCAAAGTATAAAATAGAAGATGTAGAAAGCAGGTAGATACTGTCAGTATTGATTAATAGAATACCCGTTCGCTTTCCGATTTCCACTTGCGAATAAGCCAGCTGCGCACAATTCACCTAGGCTAATAGAATTGCTTCGTTCTTCAAAATTGCCACAATTCAGTGCTCGTCCAATTCGATAAACAACAACAATTGTGCGATTTCATCTTCAAACTTGAAGAAATTGACTCTGTATGTTACTGTCGCCTGCAACGCAAAAATAGTTTTTTACAACACTGGTCAGCTGTGGCGACTTGTGCGTCAATGTCTTGCGACCATTGTTCTACATCGCTTTCAGATTCGCCTTGCCCAAATTTCGCTTCTTCGATAGACCCCTTTAAACAATTTATTGTACTCACGAGCGTTTGAATGGACTCTCTTTGTCTCTCCACAGCAGATCTGTCACCTTTCTCTATGATCTCGTTGCTGCGGTTCACTCGAAATTGCAAAGCTCTTAACTTCACGTCTAGCTCCGTCAGTTGCTTCTTTAACGACATTGTTTATATCCACATGGAGCGTATAACACACGATAAAACCACCAAAATATCCCGTCGGAGGTGCCAGTAATGTGGGAAAAGGGGGTTCGATCCTTTTAGAAAGTCCCACACGATCACAAAAATCAAATTCACAAAAGAATAACAAATAAAACTTAATATTAAAATCACAAATCACAGCTCGAATTCGATCACTCCTTCGCACAGGAAATCGACAACACTCTGGCCTACTTTCCCGCTCTAAATCTATCACGTGATAATCAAATGTCAATCAAATTAAATATTCTAATGTCCCGAAATAGTTCACCGTAATTAATAATTAAACAAGGTAATATCAACAACACAGTTTCCGACACATATGGCTTTGACAGCATACAATTTTGTTTTAGCAAATGCGTGAAAACAACATTGATCACTTACCAATCATTTATCGTGCCCCTCAAAAGCGAATTTGTAGCCGTCGTACTAAAGACCTTTTTCAGGTCGCATTTGCTCATTATGATTTACGATCCAAATTTCATCGGCAACCGACTCGTCTTCATACGGCTTGACAATGCATTCAGATGATTCGTCTTCAGGTATGGCCGCACTGCACTGGAAGACAGTTTTACTTCGTCTTCGATCTCGATTACGTATCCCGGAATGTTTACATCCTAGTCTAGTCATTTTAGCTATCAGTGTTAGAACCAGAGGTAGACGACATTACCAAGTCAAGTATATTTCGATATATTCTTGATCAAAGATCGAACGCAAACAATACTTCGATAAAAAGAAATATAAGACTGATGATATGCACAAGTTCTTGTCACTTCCCCACGCTCTATTGTTGTCGTTTTGTAATCGCCACACCGACGGGTTTTCCTCGTGATAAACTGCTGTGAATCGTCTTACTACTAAATATTCCCGTTGAAACTACTTCGAACGACGAACAGATCACAGAAGTAGATGTCGGCGTTCATTTCACACCTTTATCCTTGACAATTCGGCGTTCCTTTCACCCGAAGCTATCCTTCTTTTATTCGCCTTCCGTGAGTCGGGATTGTACATCGTTATTGTCGCAAAAAAAGAAATGGCATACAGCGCTATTCTAGCATATCAATTGGGTTCATTCGAGAGTAAAAACACTACGCACCTGTTTGGCATAGTTTTTAAAAGAATTTCCGACAAAATAACCTGAATAAAGCCAAGAAAATCCAAGATGAACCGTAAACTCCCGATGTAAACACTGTTGCTGTCTGAGAAGGTCTCCCTGCTTCTACGTCACTTCCGGCGACTAGAACCCAGTAAAAAATTTTCACGGCCATCGTCAAAATCGCCAACTTTAACAGCAAAAACGTCCATGAAGATGAAATTTTAGGAAAAGAAGATATATTACAAATCGTCTTAAAATGTTCCAAATATCCTAAATATGTAAAATCCCCAACCATGAGATAGGCACTTTAACACAACAGTTGATACTCTAGCTATTTGAGGAAAACAGCGAATTAGCTAAGCTCGAGAATGTCAGTGGAACTATACTTTTGCCTCACAATTATGCTCAAAATTCAAAATCATGTTGACATACAACCCTAGGGCCCAAGATTCAAAATCTTGAGCAAACTGCTCAAACAACTGAATGGTTTAAACATGGTATAAAAACGTGCGTTCTATAAACTAAATTTGGGCAACGGCTATCTAAATATACCGGTGTAAACATTGTAACTGGAAAATAGTGTACCAATGGAAATAACGAGACAGCTTACCTTTACTTGGCGAGTTTTGATAAAACGGCCATGCAATGTCTAGTATCGCCTGAGAGATTGATTCCTTTGCGAGCTTATTTTTGATCGACAGCCAGTGGATAGCCAACACGTAAACAACTGAGAAACAGTGAAATGTCTTGCAAATACTCAAGAACATCGATAAAGTGCCAATAGAAGCTTGGTTCAAAAGAAAGAACTCGCCAAACCTCGGTTTCGCAAAGCGGCGGCCATTACGGCAATTTCACGCGTCCGGGAGACTAAGCCTGCGACGCAAAAAATAATAACAAAGCCGAAATTTGGACTCGGCTACCACAGCTAGCCGGAGTAATAATCGATTAATTAGTCAAACAACATTTGCTGTCGTATTGTACTTTTTACCATAGTCAATCGAGATATGGTCTGGAAACTCGGCAAACTTCAAAGCGCCTATAATGAGCTGTGATTTTATGTTGAACCGTACCTTACACCGTGCACATCCTTTGTTTTAGGTTTATTAATATTTAAATAGCACGGTTGAGTGATTGAACTGAAACGTTGCTATTGGACAATTCGTTCATTACACTAAAATACAATGTGTTCAATGACCGTGCATCGTGCACAAAAATGCATAAAGGCGAGCAAAAAGATAGAACAAAGACTTTAGCTGAGTTTCCAGGCCATATCTCCATTGACTATGTTTTCACTAAATATACTTAATTTTCACTTATTTAAACCTTAATTTTCAGCCCAGTTAACTCTGGCAGTGAACCTGGTTACTGACTAGTGACTCTACAGTTTAGAGCAAAGTAAAAAGGTGGTAAACTGCCGAGAATAGGTATAATAACAAAATACTGACACGTTGAGCAGAACTCTTTATCTCACATTTTACCCTGATGAAGGGCTCGGCTCAAAACGTCAAAACTTTCATTGTCAAAACTAATCTCGGTAGTTTAATTACCACCATCTTCGCTTTGCTTGGCTACCACTTTACACTCTCGACTATACGGTTTAGTCGTCTACAGGCAACATTTGGGAGAGGGTACCGGAATGCACATTTTGAAGTTGAAAAATTTTGAGGTTGTTTGTAGCAGCTCGTGATCACGAAATTGAGCTTAAGGGAGACTGGTAGCCGAAAAAGCACTTATCTCTATATAACTGAATTGGCACGTATTGTTCATCCGGCTCCAAAAATGAAGCCAGGGAAGATGACGAATTTGGAGTACCAAGATGGCTGCCACAGAAAATGGTATGTTTCCGTAGCGCGAAATGAAATAAAAAAGCCACATTAAAAATATTTCTGCCATTGGTATCAAACAAAGAACACTGCAAAAGGTTTAGAAGCTTATTTTTTTTCATTCTTTGGTATTATTTTAAGAGCAGTAAAACGTGTTATTTCGTAGTTTTTTCGTAGCATATATCACAAAACTCATAAAAACCAACGAAATCAGTCAATAACTTCATTATAAAACTATCTATATACCTTTTGTTTTAAAGCACAAGTCTTTACAAAGCCTTGAAGTATGTAGTTGACAATTTCAGACTGTATTTGCTCGTATTTCTCTTCTGTTTTTCGGTAGTAACAGTGAAATGCCACGTAAGAATTGTTCTACGGCTTTTTCGACTCCCCTTGTAAACTCTTACTACTCTTAAGCCCACAAGGTACACTGGACCTGGAGTACCAATATGGCCGCCACTGGCCTCAAAATGTTTACTGCTGAACATAAAGGATGAGCAATCCAGTTGTATATGGTGAGGGGGAGGGTGGAGGGTGGAGGATGGAGGGGAGGACCAGCACATTAAATTCTTGACAAATCGAATAAAGTCTTCTATATATGGTCTTATATGAAGAACTTTGATCTATAAAGTCGTTGCGAGGTAAACAAGCTAGCTCGTTTCCTTAAATGCAGCCAAATAATTAAACGGATCTTAATACCTTTTTAATTGTAGACAAAACCTAGAGTGGGTTAGGATAAAACGCGGATCCGGATTGGCGGAATGGCGGAATGGCGGATTGGGGATAAAACGCGGATTGGGGATAAAACGCGGATTGGGGATAAAACGCGGATTGGGGATAAAACGCGGATTGGGGATAAAACGCGGATTGGAGGTGCATATACCGTAAAGTTCCCAAAGTAACGACCCCCCCCGGAAGTAGCGCCCCGAAAGTAATTATAAAATTCAGTGTTTGCTAATAAATCCCGAAAATAACGATACTCCCGAAAGTAGCGACCCCCCCGAAAGTAACGCCCCCCCCCCCCCCAAAAGTAACGACATCGTTAATATATACATATACATATACATATATTATATATATATATATATATATATATATATATATATATATATATATACAGACACGAGGCGAAGCCGAGTGCCTGTCATTTACCGATTTATCCACCATCTGGGCCGGAATGGCGGTAAAAGTGTTAGACATTGGTGTTAAAACTGACTTAAAACCAAACAATAAGCATGTTTTGTTTCCATTGACCATGTATTAGCCACTTCGTCCTTAATATAGCAAGAAGGGCTATCGTTTAAAATAGAGAACTGGGAATCGGGAAATGATATTGACAATAATGAGCCCTTGTTCTATAATCACTCAATATTGATTATTGAACTTGCTTCTTGCCGAGTTTCGATCTCCCATCGGTCGATCTGTTGTCGCCCATGTTGTAATTTTCGGCCCTGTGGCTGTAGATAATCCTTTGAGAAATAATACAGCGTAGACTGTATTAAAACGTAGACTGAAGTGTTTTACTAAATGTTGTTCTTCACTTTGAATTGTTTATAGCCATCAAAAAGACGTGCGCAATATTCGCGTGTACTGTATATGCGGTACGTTCGTTGATTGTTGACTGTTTAAGTATAAAAAGCGTTGAATTTCAGGTTGGTTTGTTCACTGTTGAGCGTCCAGTGACAGTTTAATATCGTGTATCAAAAATACAATACAACAGAAGATGTGTTATTCTTCTTCGAGTAAAGCATTCGGCAATGCATTACTTGAAACGTCTGGTAATATATTACGAAACAGACCACGGCGAGTTGCTATTTAAATGCTGCTCAAAAGGCAGTTTAACCCTTTAATGCCCAAGAGTGCCTTTAGTATTTTACTCGTCCATAGGAAACCTCCTGGGTTTATATAAAGGTTTAATTAGTCTTTTTGATGTGAAAAGCAAAAAAACGGAACAAGCGCTCGCTCGAAATCGAATGCACGTATAAAGATGAAATCGCATAAATATGTTGTTCTTTATCAAATTGGATGAGTGACTTCAAAGAACGAAGCAATTCTATTAGGTGATTTTTGGGCAATTTGTCAATGTTCAACGAGGATTAACAAACGGAAGTCGTGAAAGTGGACGGGTCTTCTATAATCTAGCTAATATTATTACTCATAGAAATATAACATCGTTATAATAGGAGGATAATTATTTAATACCAAATGTAAAACGGTGGTAAGCTGCCGATACTGTGAAAGAGGAGCACTGATGTTTGTTTCGGTCGAAACCCCTTGCTCCGGTTGAAGTGGACTGAAACTGAAATATTGAATATGCAGTTTTCCACTTCAACCGAAACGTAGCGTTTTCTTTGGTCTTGTGTAAAACCTGCATGCAAAACTAATGGCTTGCAGACAAAAGAAAACGCTACATTGCTGTAAACGATTGTTGTGGAAAACTGATCATTGAGCAAACAATGTGATTTTCATCACATTTCTTATGGTATATAGTATATATAGTATGGTAATATTGTTTTATTTATACGGTTACATGCTTTAAACTAAATTAACCTAATCAATTTATCTCAATGCTGATTTACAACAAACCGATGGGTTATTATAGTCACCCATAAAAATATTGGGGAGATAGAAATCGTAATACGTGCGATGCATGTATATGTAATTGATACTCATTTCCATCCAAAAGAGTGAGATCTCAATATAAAAAAGCGCAAAGGTGGCGAACTACCAATAATGTATTTAAGGTGGCTCTATACAGTTTCTTGAAAAATGGAAAATACAAGTTTGAGAGTCCAAAACACGTACATAAACAATTCGGGAAAAGAATAAAACTAAATGTTATGCATAATTAAACAGTCTGACAATCAAAAACTGTTACCAAATAAATACCAACAGTTGTTGCTATGGCAACAATGACTTGTTGCTATGGCAACAATGACGTTTCAAAATGGCTGCCAATTATCCTTCAAACTAATTTAATTCGAAAAAAACTTTGGTAACCCCCAATTTATTTTCATTAAAACTTTTCTTGAAGTATGAATAATCAATAGGCCGATTTAAAAAAAAATCTGTAGAACAAATAATTGTTTTTTCCGGAAAAATCACGTTTGTTAATTTTTAAAAAATTTCGTTCTACAGAATTTCATAAATCGACCTATTGATTACTCATACTTCAAGGAAAGTTTTAATGAAAAAATAAATTGGGGGTCACCAATGTTTTTTTCGAATTAAATTTGTTTGAAGGGAAATTGGCAGCCATTTTGAAACGTTATTGTTGCCATAGCAACAACTGTTGGTATTTATTTGGTAACAGTTTTTGATTGTCAGACTGTTTAAATATGCATAACATTTAGTTTTATTCTTTTTCCGAATTGTTTATGCACGTGTTTTGGACTCTCAAACTTGTATTTTCCATTTTTCAAGAAACTCAATGCAGCCACCTTAAGTTGTGCTGACGTTTCGAGCAAAAGCCATTCATCAGAGCAAAGCTAAAGGGCTTTTGCTCGAAACGTCAGCGCAACTTATTAAATACATTATTGGCAGTTCACCAGCTTTTCGCTCTTTTATCTTCAGTTTTTCACACTGCCTTTTTGGATTCATCTCAATAGTTTGAGTTGAAGATGTGTCATGAAATATTGAAACATACCGCATTTACATATACACAAAATTCTAATACACGAATATACGAAAAACTTCTTCTCGAAATTCTTCTCCCTAAAAAATCATTAGCCAATTTATGCTCGGATATAAAAATGTTCAATCATCAACCAGTTCTAAGTAACTAAATTAAATCTCTGCGGTCACTTGTATATAATATCTGCCTGAAAATGGTCAAAACAAAACTAGAAAATAACATCAAATGAATTGAATAGTATAGTTTATAAAAGCAATTAAATATGCAAACCGAATTCTCTTAAGTACTGCATGTGTTCGGACGTTAGGTAAGGCATTAACCAATTGGGCAGCTCTGCCTGTTGAGGATTGAAATAGGGTTGCCTGATTCTGATGCAACTCAGCTGTACGTGAAAATACACATTTCCTTCTTTGAACATAATCTCTCCGTCTGGAGATGCACGAAACCCCCTGTTCATTCGACTAATAATCGTCATGTCGTATGGCGCATTGGCAATGGCCCCACCAGGTTTCAATGATTGCGAACAACCGTAACAAGAACGGACCAAATGAGGGCAAAACTGCAGGAGACTAACGACAAATGTCCCAACTTTTGGATTTGGCGACCTTGCATGGTTGTTGAAATGCAAGTTTTGAGACGATTGTGGGGTGGCATGTGCTGGTACTTGGAAAGGCATTGGTGGTGCAATTGTATGTGGAGATTGGGGATTGGGCGGTGGTTGGAAAAATCGGTCGATGACATTCGTAGCAGGTGCCTGCTGCGAAGATCTTCCACCCTTTCTCCTTGCCGTGGACCCTTTTCCTCCCTTTTTCCCTGTCGAACTGTTGCTGTCAAATGTTATCAGCGATGTTACGTTCATACTGGTTGGGCCTTTCTCTCTAAGCCACTTTACGTACTTTACAGTTGTACCGGCCTTTTCAGCTGCAGCCACAGCATGAGCGCAGATCTTTGATGCTTTCCAGCCAGGGCAATCTTCACAAGTTATTTTACCATTCTTTAACAACGTTACGTAATGTGGCTTTTTTGATGTTTGGCTTTCCACCATATACGCAAAGCTGTCAGTTGGTCCAGGTGCTCGAACAATTGAACATTCTGTATTCAACAGCTTCTCTGCCTTCTCAGATATGGATCGCAACACCATTTCTGGAGCTGATCTTACACCTGAATCTACCAGATCAATGGAAACTCGTTTCTGTTGTAGCGATGTCGTGCTTGGCAGCTGCGATCTTATATTCTGGGCACAATTGGATAATTCCGTTAATTCGTCATCAGGATCTTTTGACATTTTTTCAGCGTGAAAGTGCTTCAATTTGTTTTCCCGCTGCTTTGCGCTCATCTTAAACCACGTGCTCTGGGGAACTTCAAGGGACTCGAACTTAGGTGACAAACGGTAAGATCCCTTGTTAATGATGGCAGATTCAACATCTTCTTTCTGTTGCAGCAGCAACATACTCATGTCATGACAAAATTTAGTCATTTCACTTTCTTTAAAATTAACAGCACGTTTTATCACTGCATTGGCCGACTCTGGAATGTTGTTATAGTAGGGAGAAGGTGGTTCGCCCATTCCCGCGTTCTGACGAACCTCCATCAGCATAGAGTTAACCATCATGTCTGCCTGGAAGATATACATAAAAGGGTTGCCAAATTAACATTTATTAATATGCGATTAATAAATAATATGTCAATATGTTTTGACGCATGTTTTAAATTCCTTGGTATTTACGGTTGTTTTGGCTCTGCTCTGCTTAGTCAGTAGCTCACCTAAACTTAGTTAATTGGTCCATTTGGTGGTCTTGAATAGGGTCTGAGCGAGATATTTTTCCCAGGTTCGGAATTAAAAAGCACGTAACTAATTTTGACTTAAATATAATAATTTGGGGTTATTTTAGCCTGGACTTCATCAGTGAATGTACTGTACCTCACATACGGTTGAAAAATGGTTTGGTGAAACAAGTCGGCCAGATTGGGAGGATTCTTTAAACCGTTCTAAGAAAGTTTGTGGTTACAAATGGGTTTTGTACCTGTTGGATGCGAGTGTCCGCGCTCGTACCGCTGATCAACATATAACTGGACTGTTCACTACCATTGTCTCGGAGGAATGAAATGTTTCCTTACAGTTTTACCAAACAAAATTACAGAAACATAATTACATGCAAGTCTCTGAGAGACCGCAATCTTTCTCGATAATTTATGTCTTTTAGTATTTTGTTCTAGTTAACACCAGCTGAAGAGAAGCGACGTACAAGATCAAAGGGATTATATGACACGAATTGTCACTTATCAGTATTTTATTGTTCCTTAGTGTACTAACCTTATCAGTTATGTACTCGTAAAATTTTGGATCCGTTCCATTCGGAAGGTACTGCTTTTCGTTTGTGTTCCACTTTTCTTTTAGTGAAAGCAATTTCCCTCGAAAATCTTCTGCATCATCAGCGTCTAACAGTCCTAAGAAACATACCATCAAGACGCGTTAGTCTATTAACCCTAGAGATACTTCAGCGTAAAAAGGAAAGCGATGACCGTCAGAAAACCAATAAAATACCATAAATATACCAACCGTAAAAGCTTTCCAACCTAAAACATTCCGATTGTTTTTTGCTATTATTTTTAAAAATTATCGGAAGGCGTTGGTTTTTAATACCCACAAAAATATTACCGATTAACCATGTGTCCTCCGTGAGAATCGTATATATATTCAAATAAGTCAGAAATTTTACAGCGTTGTCTTAGCAATATATCGAGATGCGGAGTAACGTGAATCGACAAGTTAAAAACAGTGAGCAATGTTTACTATATACTGCACTTAATTCACCTTATATATTGAACGCATTATTATTAAATACCTTTCTCCAATGTATCTCCAACTCGACGACCAAATATGTCGTATAGGAATTGCTTCTGGGCTTGTTCCGGAACATTGGATGACCTTAGTTTATCCTTACAGTTGTCCCGAAAATGGTTAAAGCATCTCAAGTGCAATGCTTGGGGAAAGTTGAATTTCATCGCTCTATGCAATTCTTCTTCGCCGTCGGTTCCAAAAGCCAGCACCCCTCTTGTTGCCTTGTTAAGGCTTACAATCTTGCTAAAAAAGTAATTGTAAGAGTCAAACGATTTGGTTTGACTTAATAGCATCGGGCCGATCATAGTTGGATGATGACCTTTCTCCCTGTCGACGACCTTTAGATTGCTAAAAGAAGTAACCGTTACATTAAATTTTCCCAGGTTAAAAGTTGGATCAGCCCCAAACACAGAAAATTGTGCAGGGTCTGTGCAGGACGTTACTACGTCATGCAGTTGCCAATCAAAACCTAGGACACAGCGAAGTTCAGGAGCTCCTGTAACCTCTCTGATGAACGGCTGTTCGTCTCGTTGCGTTTGCTGTCGTTTACACTGCTCTAGGAGAATCACTAAGGAATCGATGTGGTCGAAGCTCCTTGCCTGTGTGTTACCACGTCTAAGATACTTAGCTTGGGCACGATTCCTTGGGAGATCACTAACGGCAAATGCATTCATTACACCACCCTTTTGCTTGTGAACGTTGTGATATGCCTCTTTTGGCGTGTGGACACGCGACTCTTCCTTCAACTTCTTCATGGTGCTTTCTTTTGTCCTCACATAAATAGACGAATGTTTACGTTTACTGTTTCCATGAGTAGACGGTTCAACCGTATGCTCCATCCCGTCAAATAGGTATTGAATAAAAACCAAACGGGGATAATCTTAAAAGTAAAAAAAAAAAATATCGATGAAAGACATTGTGTCGGTCGGTGTTGCAGTATAGACCCTTTTAATAAGTGCAGAGTACGTCATTTTCCGCACTTGACGTAATTTTCAGCCGTTTGAATTATACTGAAAATATACAAAAGCTTATATTAGAGAATAGACGAAATTGAAAAGAATCCAAAAGAAAAACTGAATAGAATTTGACGTCAAAGGGTGAAAATTGCGTATTCTAAACTTATTAAAAGGGTCTATAGTGCACTGCAAATTAATTGTTTTATTTATCTGCGTCAGGGTAAAATACATTTCAATTTATAACAACACGCTAAAGCCACACGATTCATTTGCTATTTTCATTTCCATATATGCAAATTCGTTATCCTGAATTCCCAGCCTGTTATAAATTGAAATGAATTTTATCCCGGCGCAGAACGCGTCATTTTGATGCGCAGTCGTAACTACGAACTTGCTTATTCAAATACATGCACGCGTACACAACACGCACGTACAGTATTACTGCCAATCTTGAGATGCGCGCCCTACTCCTAGCTTAACCCTTTCTCTCCTATTGTAGCCATTTGGCGACACTTTTATTATTTACTCTGGCTAACACCAGACGATTTTACTCGTCAAGGTAGAGGTGCCAGAAAGTTGAGTTTGGAAGGGTTAAAATTACCTTATAAAGCTCCGTACTGTTGATAGTTAAAAAGTGTGAAGTGCAAAGTAAAAGAGCAGAAGCAAATAACTTAATAATTATTAAAAAAAGTGAAACTGAATGTAATTCATAGAAAAACATTCCTGGAAGTTAATTTAATGATGCGTACCAACGGTTGCTATAGCAACAATAACGTTTCAAGATGGCCGCTAATTACTGTTCAACTGTATTTATTTTGCCAACGAGTGCGGTTACCCCCCATTTTTTCCATCAAAAGTTCACTTCTAACATGGGTAATCTATATAAAGTTTTAAAAAATCCACAAATCCATTTTTTTTCGAGTTCTAAATGAGTTTAAAATTTTGATCTACAGTACAGATTTTAAAAAAAATTCCCCATTCTTCACCCATCCTAAAAGGAAACATTGGATGAAATAAACTTAGGGGTCACATGATATGTACTTGTCTAGCCTTCGATAAACGTATTCCTCTAACCTTCGATAAATGACGCAATTTTTTTCAAATCTGGGGAGGATTTGCTCTTGTAATAAATGCGCTTCAGGATATGATATACGTCTCCTTCCTGTTCGGAGTACTCGTCATGGCCGTCAGTTGAAAACACTTCTCCGTCACGGACTAGAAGGCTCTTCCGTTGCACCCCGTTGTTCTTCCAGGATCCCATGTCGTCACATTTCCAGTCGTTGGTTGACTCAAGCAACTTTACATCCAACAGGAAACTGACATTATGCGCAACACCGTTGGGCACCTTTTTACAAAGCATGGCTTTTTTTGATGGCTTTAAAAGAAGTTTCAAGACATCAGCTGCGCTTTTTTTTCTTGTAGCCCACTCATACACTGGCGTGGACTCCTCGCCTTGATAATGTTCAACCGCAATCTGTCTATATAATGAAAATAAAGAGAGCTCGATATCAGTCTTGATGTACGAGAAGTTGGTGTAAAATAATTTATAAAAAACACGTTACTGAGGTTGTTTAATGGAAATACACTAACCTTTTGTGCATTGATTTGTTCTGGATGTCGTAAGAACTAATACTGTCGTTGCTGTCACAACTATCAGCAGAACTTGATTCGATGTTAATTGCCCTTTAAATTGGGAAAAGTGTATTTATAATCCGGCTGTTCAAGGTCGCTTTTTACTATCTATCTATCTATCTATCTATCTATCTATCTATCTATCTATCTATCTATCTATCTATCTATCTGTCTGTCTGTCTGTCTGTCTGTCTGTCTGTCTGTCTGTCTGTCTGTCTGTCTGTCTGTCTGTCTGTCTGTCTGTCTGTCTGTCTGTCTGTCTGTCTGTCTGTCTGTCTGTCTGTCTGTCTGTCTGTCTGTCTGTCTGTCTGTCTGTCTGCCTGCCTGCCTGCCTGCCTGCCTGCCTGCCTGCCTGCCTGCCTGCCTGCCTGCCTGCCTGCCTGCCTGCCTGCCTGCCTGCCTGCCTGCCTGTCTGTCTGTCTGTCTGTCTGTCTGTCTGTCTGTCTGTCTGTCTGTCTGTCTGTCTATCGATCTATCTATCTATCGATCTATCTATCGATCTATCTATATATATATATATATATAACTTCGCTATCTCGAACTCGGTTTTCTCGAAAACCTCGCTAGCTCGAACAAAAGTTGATTTCCCTTCCACATATATTTTCACTGTTTCACACTAAAATTTACCCCGTTATCTCAATATCATGCTATCTCGACCTATTTCTTATTTCCCTTAAGTGTTCGAGATAGCGGGATTCCACTGTATATGTATATATATATATACTTATATTTACAAAACTAAATCCCCTGATGATGATTACAGTTTTACTCATAGCCAATAAATAATCATTTTGTATGGAGAGATTTCTGCAGACAAAAAGGTAAAACTATCTGAAAATTTGGAACAATAAGACTTCTTTTGATAAGACTTCTTTACATTAAAGAAAACATGCTTGTGGTTGATACTAAAACAATTAGACAACTCGCCCTCATTTTCTACGAGGAGATAAATGACAATAAACACTCTTACAACTGTCAAGATACAGTATTAAACGTCCCCGTTTATCTTTTCGTAGACTACCCCACATCTTAATAGTTGACATTTTTTGTAGTTTTTAATGAAACATTCGGCCTGTGGCCTCGGGCCGTTTTGAGACCCCTGGAAATATTTCTCTATACGGACCTCCCAGACGGTAAATAATATATATATATATACATGCGAGAGTATAAAAAAATATATTGGTTTCCTTGCTTTGTCGGTTTTATTTTAATTTCTCCAATTCTGTGAAGTGAGACAAATCCGTGACGTCAGTTGATTTGAATAATTGCATTTGGAAAATGTGTTATACCCGCGATTAGTCAATGGAATCAGATAAAATCTACACTGGTGCAGATGCTAAAATGTTATCAGTGTGGAAAAATTCAGTTGATTCATTAAAGTTTTTATCTTATCATAAAGCACATTTAAAATGAGGACGAACGGCGTTTGTTGTTTGTCAATATCTCATCTCGTTCAAGAGATATTCACGTTTTGGAAATATGCAAATTTATGGCCGACATCATTTACTCCAAACGAGGGAAATGAAAATCGTAAAATAAGGAATATCTCTGGAAATAAACGATAGAACGTGCTTAAACTTTGTATGCTTATAGTATCCAATAAAATACACTTCTTTGTGGAAGTTTTGTGATTGCCATGGTAAGCGCATGCTCTCAGGCTACTCTAAGTCTTGACAGTCTTAAAAAGGGAATTATCATTTTTGCCTCATTGTTTAAAAATAGAAAGATTTAAACGTTTGAATTACAATGCCTACATAAGCTCTAATCTTCACTTTTATTCGCTGGAGTAAACGCTACTTGATTGCTGATAAATAAGCAAATTTAATTTTATCATTGGAGGAGGCCAGGTACCAGCAGTTTCCACGAAAACAACTAAAGTTCCACAGTGAAACGTATTTTATTTAATACTATAAGCATACACAATTTGAGCACTTTCTATTTTTTATTTCTAGAGATATTCCTAATTTAACGATTTTCATTTCACTCCTTTGGAGTAAATGACGTCATCAGTCATCTAATGTGCATATTTCCAAAACGTGAATATCTCTTGAACGAGATGAGATATTGACAAACCACAAACGCCGTTTTAGTGCCACTTTAAGGTGGCTCTTTAAGGTAGCTACACACAGTTTCTTGAAAAATGGAAAATACAAGTTTGAGAGCCCAAAACACGTGCATAAACAATACGGGAAAATAATAAAACGAAATGTTATGCATAGTTAAACAGTCTGACAATCAAAAAGTGTTACCAAACAAATAGCAACAGTTATTGCTATGGCAACAATGACTTTTAAACATGGCGGTCGAATAGGCCGATTTTAAAATAATTCTGTAGAACGAAATTTTTTAAAAATTAACAAACATGATTGTTCCGGGGGGAAATTATTCGTTCTACAGAATTTTTTTTAAATCGGCCTATTGATTACTCATACTTCAAGACAAGTTTTAATGAAATTGGGGGTCACCAAAGTTTTTTTCGAATTAAACTAGTGTGAAGGGTAATTGGCAGCCATTTTGGAACGTCAAACGTTACCATAGCAACAACTGTTGCTATTTATTTGGTAACAGTTTTTGATTGTCAGACTGTTTAACTATGCATAACACTTAGTTTTATTCCTTTTCCGAATTGTTTAATCACGTGTTTTGGACTCTCAAAGTTGTAATTTTTAAGCAACTGCGAAGAAACAACATACTAGTTTTCTAAATCTATTTTGACGTCACAGGTTGTCTATACATACTGTATTCAAACAAACTGAAATATCTTTAAAACGAACGAAGCAACAAAATAAAAACTGTAAAATATGTTACGTTGTACTTTGCAGTGTTCTTTTAAGTAAAACAATATAAAACTCTTAGTTTATATACGCAAACACTGTATAATTTTGCTTACTTCACTACATCAGAATACTTGTGACAATCCTTCAGGTTGTCGTCGTCGTCTGAGTCCAATGTCATCTGTGAAAAAAATAGATTTCTGCTTGTTACGGAAAAATGTTTTGAAAAGCATTCGAATTTGGACAGAACCAACAAAATAATATATATTGTGCGGTTCAAAGCTTCCACCGTTGCGTTATTTGATTTTGTATATTTATATATTGAACTCAGTATAGTTTAAACCATCCGTGATATAAATCACTATACCTTTATTATACGATTTCTCCCAGGTGGTTCACGTAAATTCATGACTGGTCCAGTGTTGTCGTCTTCCTCTTCATTCTGTAGTCCTTGACTCTCACTTACGTGTTCAAGAACAAGTAAACTACAAGTTAAAAAACAAAAGCTAAATTTTCTCTGGATTATATATGTTTAATAAAAGCAATAAATAAACAATAAAAATAATCCATCTCAACCAATCAGGCGGCTATAGACTAAACAAATAAAACGCACCTGCTGGCAGTTACATCCTTTGTCATGATTGCCAGTGATTGGGGACAATTAGGAGTCACACCAGAGCAGAAAAGTCGCTGCCATAGCCATTCACATGCTGAATGAGACGATTCATCAGTCATGCCTTGGAAAACTTTAAGCATCCCGGTAGATTCCCCTCCACAAGTTGGGGGGACAGGGTGGGTATCCAAAATAAAGATACTATTCTTCATCGAGCCAAGCAGTAAGATGTAGGGTTCGCACGTGTACAGACCAATACAGTTGCTTTCTTTGTTCATTGATTTTACTGCTTTTAGTAGCTTCGCTTTCCCTTCATCTGAAAAAACTCCGCAGGAATCAGGTAACTCTTCGGAGAATTGGTAAAGAGAGGTAAGGCAACCATTGCTCTTCAGGACACGGTAGGCTTCCAGAACGTCATAATTTAATGCTACATTCCTGAAGTTGTTTATAGCTTGTGGTAGAGTAGTTATCACGGTTTCAGAAACACTAGCAATTTCCTCCCAAGTCGAGGTTGTCTCGTTGGCTAAAATCTCATCAGCTATCTTAATGCATAAAAATGAACATGCGTTCGTCCCATCGTTCAGGGAGGCATTGACCATCGCATCTGCCCGATTGATAGTCCCATCTTGAATCTGGGCAGCAATATTGGCATCAAAATTTTCAAGAAATGAGGATTGACTAACTTTTAGATGGATGACTAGATTTTTCTCGACTTCCTGAGGTCCAGAGCTCGATTTATTTCTGATATCCTTAATTACGTCTTTGATGTTAGGTCTCAGAGACGGCAGAAACTCTGTGCATGATTCGTAAATTCTCAAAAGATCACGCCATTCACCAGCTTGTCTTGCTGCGTACTTAGGTTGGCTTACCGGCTTTTCTTTGGACTTTGTCAACTTCTTTAGTAAATCCAAAGGATTCTCGCTACGATTTTTTGCCCTCATATTTATGTCAAATGGGTGTTTTAATCCTGGGTTTGCTAGACAAAACACGATCATTCCATACGCCCAGACGTCGGCTTTCTTTAAGTCTTCCAGGGAAGCACTTGGCAATTGAAATTCTTTGACAAAAAGTTCTGGAGCCATGAACACTGGTGTTCCTCTGTCAATTCGACCCGTCTTGGTGGTCGTGATGGCGTTGGTGTGAACTTCTTGTGACCTGCTTTCGCCAAAATCGGTCAGCTTACAAATCAATGGCGTAGCAGAACAGGTACTTTCGATCTCTTCTTGGGAGGATAAATGGCAGTAATGTTGATTGGAAACCAATACGTTGGCTGGTTTCAAATCTCTGTGTGCGAGACCATTCTCGTGCAAATATTGTAGTCCTAAGGCGATATCTTCAGCCGCATGGTAAAACACGTTCTTGTCGATGTTTGCGCAGTCTGATTTGTCAAAATGTCGAAGAAGATCAGCAAGAGAGTTCACCTGCAAATCAATCCCAAATGGTGCAAAATCGAAGTACACGTATTCCAACAGAAGAGCATGTTGGTCATCGCATACACCCTTAAAACCCACTATGTTTGGATGTTGAAGACTATTCAAAAGTTTGGCTTCCTTTACAAGAATCTTTTGACTTTCTTCGTCTAAACCAATGAACTTTTTAACGGCGACTTTCTCTCCACTTAACGGAACTTCTGCTGTGAAAACCGAAGCATAACCTCCATGTCCGATCTCATCTTTGTTTACGAGTTCTTTGAACGAATAGCGAGGCAAATCTCCGAACGCAAGAATTGTTCTTGGTGAACATTCTTTGGTTGAAGACGTCGACGCCAAACCTCCAAATAGTGACATATTTCAAAACGATACCAGCAAATGTATGCTCCCTCGATCAGTTGATATACCGCTACATGCTGGCAAGAGACGTTGGCCCTGCTTATTTGATAACAGTCAAAGGACATATAAAATATCAGTCAATTGTTCATTGTCAGTACTCTCCACAAGACGTTCAGACCGAAGGCTATTTCCGTCCAGATTGCCCACAGAAAGGGTACCGACAATCAGGGCGTAAATGAGTTTAAATCGCCAATTTGCATCGTTATTTCTTTATAGGTTGTGTTAGAGGTATCAAAAATATTTAGTGCCACGTAGGTAAGGGCGACAATTTCGAAACTGCCAATACTGTTGTATGAAATACGTTTTAACCAAAGCTCTTTATCACTAAGAGCTGCTTTACGCGTTTAGTGTAGTTTTATATGACTTAGCAACTACTATAAGAAAGACAAACGTTATCCAAGAACACTGTATTGAGGTAGTTTCAGAATGCACATACATTGAGTTCACAGTTCAGATCTTTAGACCAGTAAAACTGAGAAAAACATGTATAAAAGCTGATGAATTGCCAAGTTAACACTTGCAGAACGGAGTAAGTGAAGAGAAAACGGTGGGCGCAATATGTGTTTATTAGTGCTGGGAAAGTAGCTGCGCTTTTGAAAGATTATCTTAATATACCATAAAAACATGCGCGCTGCCAAAATATATATTTTTGCGCTACTATTTGGTAAGCATATTTATTATTGCGCTACTATTTGCTATTATTATACATTTTTTCCAACTCCTTGATTATAATTGGTCAGAAACATGGTATTTGCCGCTGTGATTGTAAGATTCTGAGTTCATTATTGCGCTACGGTTCGTTACAGCTTGACATAAAAACATGTGCGTCGCCAAAACTATATTATTGCGCTACTGTTTTTGTCTAAATTAACATTTTACAAACTATCAAAACTCCAACGGTTCGCTACAGTCAAAGAGCCGAAAATTACAACATGGGCGACAACAGATCGACCGATGGGAGATCGAAACTCGGCAAGAAGCAAGTTCAATAATCAATATTGAGTGATTATAGAACAAGGGCTCATTATTGTCAATATCATTTCCCGATTCCCAGTTCTCTATTTTAAACGATAGCCCTTCTTGCTATATTAAGGACGAAGTGGCTAATACATGGTCAATGGAAACAAAACATGCTTATTGTTTGGTTTTAAGTCAGTTTTAACACCAATGTCTAACACTTTTACCGCCATTCCGGCCCAGATGGTGGATAAATCGGTAAATGACAGGCACTCGGCTTCGCCTCGTGTCTGTATATATATATATATATGTATATGTATATATTAACGATGTCGTTACTTTCGGGGGGGCGTTACTTTCGGGGGGGGGGGGGGTCGCTACTTTCGGGGGTATCGTTATTTTCGGGATTTATTAGCAAACACTGAATTTTATAATTACTTTCGGGGCGCTACTTCCGGGGGGGTCGTTACTTTGGGATAAAACGCGGATTGGAGGTATATGCACCGCGTTTTATCCCCAATCCGCGTTTTATCCCCAATCCGCGTTTTATCCCCAATCCGCGTTTTATCCCCAATCCGCGTTTTATCCCCAATCCGCGTTTTATCCCCAATCCGCGTTTTATCCCCAATCCGCGTTTTATCCCCAATCCGCGTTTTATCCCCAATCCGCGTTTTATCCCCAATCCGCCATTCCGCCATTCCGCCATTCCGCCAATCCGGATCCGCGTTTTATCCTAACCCACCTAGAGTGTTGGATTCGGCCGATTCAAACGATCATTTTCATATAAAATGTTTTTAAATCTTTCAAACAGAAAATATTTGAACATGTTTTGAAACAAAAATTTCCAATTCCAAATGTACAGTCGTTGGCACCTAAGCGTGTACACCGCCCGTCAAAACATGTTCTAAATTTAAGCCAAAGTTAACCGTTTTGAAATCAACACCGTGGGTTTGGCGAGACGTGATCGGCTAAGGGCACATTCATGTGATAAAACCTAATACGTGTTCAAGGTAAACATTTAACTTTGACGTTGACATAAAACATTTTTTGACGGCCGGTGTACACGCTTAGGTGCCAACGACTGTAATACGAGACATACATGATATCAAGACGACTAGACACGTAAAGAGTTCTACATATTTTTGGCATTATTCTGTGCTTATTACTTGTGTTTTGTAGTTGTTAGACCAAGCAGCAAGCCGTTATATATGTGAATACGTTATTTGATGTACAGTGTGGCAGTGTGGCTTATGTTTCTGATATTTCTAGTTTTCAAGTCAAGCCTCTTACAACCGTATAGACATTAATCGCTGGGACACTTCAGATTTTTCATCTTCACCCCCCAATCCCCTAATCAATGTTGAACAATATCCCACGTTTATCAACCAGAATAAAAAATTATCAAAACACACACCAATAGACACTAGTGAACAAAAGTCAATAGGGGGAGAGGGGGGAAAGCCTTCAGTGTTCCAACATTATTGCCTGGGATTGTAGGTACTGCTGTCAACACCATTTGTAACTTGTCTATTATGACTTCATTGACAAACCTTTGTGCTTCTCTCATTCTGGAAAATTTTTGCAATGGTTGTTAGATTTGGAAGTCTTAGATACTTCGGTTTTCCGTTTCGATATGGCTCGTAGTCATGCATCTTTTAAACGTAGGTGTACCGCGATCGACTGCCGCGTTCAGTAAAGTATTGGGAGCATAGTTACGATCAAGACAGTTGTCAGCAACTTTATTGATCAACTAATGATGTATTAACTTTTAAAATCTATCAATACCGTCGTAAAACAACTCGAACCAACTCGGTCAAAGGCAAAGATCAAAGGTGTCCGAAAGAAAGATCTCGAAAACAGGCCCCGTGGTTCGTAAAGCTTGATGGGAAGTATTGTGCAATTTTTGAAAAACAATTTACACCCCCCCCCCCCCCCCCTCCATCCTACAAAAACCCAGAAGAAACAGTAGGGGATCCAAAACTTAGAGTCGGCCTACCACAGGTAGCACGAGTAATAAGAATCTTATCGAAAACGCTCAAGTGCTTGCATTGCTAGCACGCAAAGAAAAGAAAGACTCTGAAGATGTAACATAGTAAAAACTCTATTGCGGAACACGAATAAGAGAGCGAAAGCTCTGTCACAGAATATCAACCAGAAAGCGAGATATCTTGGGACGACGACAATATTCATGCTGAATTAACGGATCAGATAACTACATGGAATAATTGCCAGGACGTAGCTTGCCTTAATTATCTAAGCAGTTTCCTTAGATGTCCTCATGTTCATGGAGAGACTTTGCAAATTATGTAAAACAAAATTTCATTTAGAACCACCACGTGAAATAACTCTGAATGTGTAATTTCATGCCCGGTATTTGTATTACCGACAATGCAAACACATATTATCTTAAATAAATATTATTCAACATTATGTCTAATGTTATGTTTTTATAATTATTTAATATTTGAGTCGGTTTCCTTCGTTTTTTGTAGGGATGTATCTATGATAATTACCTGGTAAGAGGTATGCAGATACATCCCGTGAATTTGCAATAAGCAATATCATTGCCCAATGCAACGGGACCTTGTATAAAGGCGGGTTTCCAGTCCACGCACGAAGGAACTCGCAGCTCGCTGCGAGTATTCGCACGGTTTCCACTGAATTCCAACCACATCGCGGCTGATGAAGCGATAGCCGAGTTTTTTTAACAAACTTCGAGATGTTTGGCTATACAATGAAGTACTCTTCTGAGTGTTATAAAATAGCATCTCAAACAAATCGGTATTTTAAGAGAAAATCGAGATGAAAGTTCGATTCATTTATGTCATTTCTTCCTTCAATATCCATGCAAATTAACCATCATGACACGGTAATGATTTCTTTTGTGCATTTTTCCTCATGAATTACTAATGAGTTTGAAATGTTGACATAATTTGTTTTGATTGGTTTATTTACTGCGAGTACTTGCCGCTATTAAAAAATAGTTAATCGAGTAGGTTACGCTGAACCCGCTTGTAGCGGCAGCGCCCTAAACGAGAGGCAAACTTTCAGTGTGCAACATGCGCATGTCAACACTGTTGTTGTTTTTATAGTCAACTATCTAATAACAGTTTATTGCGTGAATTTGCATTAGATCAATTGTAATCATTGAACCGATCATATCCAATTGTTATTTAAAACAAAACAATATGTCTTACTTTTGCGTAAAAGATCGCGTGAAGCGCTTGTAATGATTTACATTGAAAAAGGTTTATATATATATATATATATATATATATATATATATATATATATATATATATATATATATAAATGGCGATTGCATTTAAAATAAAGATAGTTACCGCAAAAAATTGTCAGCCTTTACACACACGATGTATGGCCACATTTGGTAAATGATGTATTTAGAAAACCTCTCAAAAAATAAGTAAGTTATATACCTCGGATGTCGGCTTTATGCCAGATACATTCCCTCGGATCCGAGGCTATACGGCCTCTCAGGGTATGTATCTCGCATAAAGCCTCCATCCTCGGTATATAATTATAAGTAATAGCATGGCATTGAAGTTGATTAATGATTAAATGTTCCCGAAAGCTGAGGGAGGTTTAGTAAAAGTCCCGAGGGCCTTTTATTAAACCTCCCGAGGCTTGAGGGACATTTAATCACTAAGCAACCGAAATGTCATGCTACCACTTTGTAATATTACGGTTTCCGAGGAAGAAGGAAAGTAAAACAAGAACGCTTTTAGCGGAGTGTACAACTTCAGAGCCAGTGAATAAGTTTTTGAGTTGTGATTAATACTATTGGGAATTCGATAAGTGTTCACGTTATGTACTTGTTAGTTATTATATGCATGAAGTAAGTGAACTTTGAATAAGTGAACTTTGGCGTAAACATTAGGTAGGATTAGTTATTAATCGTACCTTATCTTTATGCATCGGGTTATTTAGAGATTCAAAATGTGTGGGAACAATGAAAACCGATGTGGCCGTGATATTACTCTTACTTATTAGCAGAATAATTAGAAGCTGTTAACATGAGCCGGGCTAGCCCGACTAACAGGGCTGACTCGTGTCACGAAATTCTTTTCTCGGTCAAAAAATAGATTTGAATTTATGTTAAGACTTCAATAACTCTGGCCCTTTGATCCACCACGATTCTGAGTGAAGATCGCTGGTTGCAGCCCCCCCTGGTCGAGATGTCTGCTACATTCAACTTCGTCCGCACGTGATGCCATTGCACAGGATCACTCTCAAATATCACCTCGGTACTCTGTTGGCGACATTGGGCGGAAATTACGTGGTTCTCCATGGATCCACCAAAGCGCTGTTGTTCAATCTGACAAGTAACATTACGCATATCCAAATCTAGCTGCTCGCAGATCGTCTTTGCGAGGCGTACGGCCAATTGACAACCCACTAATTCTCCTCGCGGGTTTGATATCGTCTTCAGAGGGATGAGACGAGTCTTCGCCATAAGCAGATGACACAATGTCTCTCCGTCGGTCGACGTAGCGCGCATGTAAGCGGCGGCTGCACATACGTCTTCGGAGGCATCACAGAAAAGCACAAGCTCCTTTGCCACCGTCTTCAAGGGCAGAGTGTAGATGTAACGCGGAACTGCGAAGGACTTCAAGGTAGCTATTTCTTCATCCCACTTTGTCCATTCAGCTGCAATTAAGGTCGGCTGGGAAAGGTGTATCCCGGTCTAGGCATTGGGACCACGTGCGTTGCAGCATGATCTTTTCTCGCACAGTGAACGGAGTCGCGCCCATCAAAGTGGGTCGTACAAGCCTGCCAGTCTAGCAAGAATACCACGTTTCGTGCGTTATGCTGGTGGACGGTCAATATGAGGAAATGCAAATCCAAGAGTGTCGGATTGCGCATCCATCTGACACCAAGAGCTTGTCCAGACGGCAACACTCCCAGCTCAAGGTTTTCATTCGGAACAGCTCGTCCAGTTTCCGGTATAGTCGATAACACTTCGGGTGATGAGGAAAGCCACTTGCGCATTGGAAAACCATAAGGTCTGTAACATCTTTACATAAAGTCACCGCTACCGGTTTACTGGCACAGGAAGTGTAAAGGTCGTCCACAAAAATATCACGTTTTACTACTGCAGCTGCTTCTGGCCACTGCTCCTTGTTGTCAGCCGTCGTACGTATCATGGCAAAGTTTGCTTCACATGGTGATGACTTGTCTCCAAACACCAAACCGTGCATCTCGTACACATCTGGCAGTCTCGTCGGAACCATATCACGCCATATATACCGGTGATACCTGCAGTCTTCCGGTCTCAAACGAACGTGACAGAACATGTCAGAAAGGTCACCCATGAGTGCAACGGGTCTCTCGCGAAACTGCAACAAGATACCTGGAAGATCGTTGTGAAGACTCGGCCCTGCTTCAAGGCAGTCGTTGAGGCACACACCGCCATGCTTTTCAGGGGAATCGAAGTCAACTCGCGGCAACGGCTTGTATGGGTTGATCACAGGGTGGTGTAGTAGCAACCATTGCTCCTCGTCTATTGCACGTTCCTCTGGCGACAGTTTACGTTCAAAACCCTTCTCTAAATATGCATTCATAGCCTTGCAGTAACCCTCTCCTAGTTTAGGATTGTTCTGCAAACGGCGGTCCACGGACTCCAAATAGTTCAAGGCTGTCTCATAGTTATTTGGTAACGGTGGTCTGTCAGCTTTCCACAGAAGCCAAAGTTCGTAACCTGATTCTGCCTGGCGTCATGTCTGACTCAGTACACCGACCGCTCTCTGTTCGCTGTGTGTATACGATGGAGCTGTCTTGCCACGAACTCCGAAGATGACTATTTCCCATAACTTGCGTAGCTGGTGATTGGCATCCTCGTCAGCTTCTGACACCTGCACGGGTGCGATTCGCTCTCTTGGACCACTGACAGTTGGAATTGGACCAGCGATCACCCAACCCAAAGCGTATGTCCTCCACGTCTGACCTCCAACGGTGCCATCAAGGCATTCTCTTTCGTTACTGATAGCGCGCGCTGTGACTTAACGGTTGTACGAATCCCCCCAACGGCCTCAACAGCGAGATTTTGTTTTGGACCTTGAATACCTAGATACCTAGGTTAGACGTGAAGCAGCTGATGATGACCTTTCTCACAGGAATCGACTCCGCACATAGAAGACTTAGTACATTGGCGTCGCTGATGACCATGCCTTAAGAAGCCAAAGCAGACCACTTTAGACTTAATTATGTCCCAGCGTTTATTGACATCCTCGGCTAAAAATGTCGGACGTTCTGCCTCTGCATGCTTTCCATCGCTATCGCATAAAGCACATTTTTTGGCAGCTGTTCATTATAGCGTTCGCGCTTACGCAATGTTTTTGCTTGTGCCTAGATCCATTCAGCTAAACCCTTTACATCTTCAGACACCTGTTCGAGCTCTATTTGCAGCACCCATTCGTCTTTCTCGCAGGTGGGTAGCTTGCGAACTAATTGTGTGCAAAGAGGAATGCTGCATAGCTCATGACTGTAATATGGGCGGTCTAAAGCAAACACTGTAGCCTGTACCGCGTCGGAAATCCGTTCAAATCCTTCACTGTATTTTCCCTTAATATCTGGCTATGCAGCGCAAATGAGCATCTACAACTTCACGAGGGTCCCCATACCTATCAGTTAGCAATTTAACCGCCTTCGCATAGTCCCCAGACTCATGAAACTGCCCTAACTTTAATATTTATAATAATATTTAATATTTATATTGCGCATGTTCCATAGATATATGCTCACTTGCGCATTACAATACAGTGTACTGAAATACTAATAGACTAATAATACTCTAATAATACAAGTAATCTTAACTTTGTCATTAACAGAATTATTTAGATGAGCCAACTTAATTGAACCTGATAGTCTTATTCTGATCAACAAGTGAGCTAAATATACCCCAGAAATATGGCCACAGGATTTCCATCAAAGGTCGGGACTTTTACACCTTTGAGACCACTCGCCTTGCCGTACTGCGAATCTCCCAACTGGACTGGAAGACTTTGTACACTGGTTGAATGTTCCTGATTACTCGGGGACTCAACTTTACTTGCCTCAAGAAGATAATCAGACACGTCGCCTAGGCATTCGGTTACATCGAACTCTACCTCCTCAAGCCAATTACCGTCGGCTTCAATAGATTCAGGATGGAGCTCTTCTAACTCTTAATTTAGTTAAGTTACGAGCCTTTTCTCTCGCCTCTTCAAGACCCTTAACATACTGACGTACCTTGGAAGTGCTGCCCTTGTCGGCGATTAACTCTATAATGCGGTTTGCATTTCTTGTCACGTTTGATTTTGAAACCTTTCTCCTCGCTCGACATTTCTCGATGTTGCTCACCTCAGGCGTCTTTCAGACTCGTTAATCTTTTCCCTTTAGCTGTCTTATTCGGCTCCGAAGGACCAGCTAATGGTATGGCGGCTAGACGAATGTATTTTAAGCTTTATTTTGATTTTACTCGCTTCACAAAGGCGTAGAAGCTATCAACATACAATGACAATCTCGTACCCAGAGCCTGCGATCCTTTTAGTCATTACCAAGGAACGGAGGCTCTGGGAAACTCCGATGAAAAAGACCCAAAAATTGGGTTTTTGTTCCCAGTCCTCTGGTTCCCAGTTCCCTATAATTTGTAACAATCATCGACGAACGTTCGCTTGTTTACCGATAAAAAAGGCCCAACATGTTTCACAAAGCTCTCGACAATACAATCGATACAAATGGCCTTTCTTCGCTTTTCTCAAAATCGTCAACCAGACGATTTGACGAGTGTGTTTTAAATGTCCGCGTCGCCGTCAGCACTCGGCAGTAATCGGCTCAGCCGCTCAGGTAAGAAATTGTACTTTTTGCCAGGAATTTTGGCTAAACTACATCGACCTTGTATTCTCTAATACAATTTTAAAGTTCTGAGATGAAACTGCGAAGAATTACGAGACGAGTCAGACGATGGATGTTTGTTTGGCGACGAAGCGACAATAATAATAGTTTTAACTTGTAAATTGTCGGGATTTTTGCTGTTTTGAATTATTTCATGTGTTCAATTATATTTTGAGTCTGTCGTGTATAATTATGTATTACAGAACGTCGAGAAATCGATTAAACAAGTTAGCAACGTGCACACTATTTGAAATTTTACTGTTTTTAAACTAACCAATCAGATGACGAGTTTCATCGGAGTTTCCCAAAGCCTCTGATTCTTGGTAGTAGCCAAAAGGATCGCAGGCGCTGGGTACGAGATTGCGTACAATGACAGATGACAGTATAGTCTTTTCAACAGAAAAACAACCAAAAACGTTTTTGATACGTTCGTTCACTAGTGTGTCCCAGTGTGTCGCGCGGCCTAGACTTCAGTCCTCGCGCGGCCCAATCTCGTCCCCAGAGCCAAACCCCTCGCACGCGAGCGGAAAAGAGGCTCTGGGACAATCGATTTGAAACTTGACTCTGATTGGTTAAACGTTCGACGCCTACTGCGCTGCGCAGATAATTTCACACCCATGCTCCCAGCGCGGCCTTCATGTAATGGTGGCTGTTTTCGAGAAGGAGTGCTGTAAAGTACATGTTTATTTGGGACTAAAATCTGACAAAATGTGCGACAAGAGACAAGAAATACTTTTTTGCCTTTGTAATATGTTTGGAGTTTCTATCCGAGAAAAAGAACGTATGGGTATGACAGATATGGCACAGATTTCATCATTGTCGACTGCTCGTGGCGAATACATATCAGGATACAGATTGCTTGTATGTACAAAAATAAATATTCACAAAATATATCGACATTGGGAGTGATTTCAAAAAAGTATCCGTTAGAATATTCTCATGACTATTTGAATAATAACTTTAATAGATCAATTCATATAATTATCTGATTTAAAGGTACATGTATATGACTTTAAATATGTTATGTATCTTCTGATTTTAACAAAAATATATTATTTTATCAATACGACACTGTGTTTATAGCTTTTATATGTGTAAAATTACTATACCTTAATTGGCAGTATTGCCTGGCAGAAGGCATTGCTTTTTTAAAATTATAATCTGACAATCTATATAGTGGTTTAAATTTTAGTTGACGGGGGCCAGCGTCCATTATTTTATACATGGTTATATCCAAATGGGTTAAGCATTAGTTGCCAAATTACACCGTCCTGTTTTAGACTGGTGCTATATTGACAAAAACTACTATTGCCCAGGGGTTGCAGAAGATGTTTTTGAGTGTGGAGGCAAGATGTTGTTTGTGGTGTCCCCTCTAGGGGGTATGCTCTCCCAGAAAATTTTGAATTTTGAGACTTCCTGGAAACCATTTTCATTTGCAGGGTAAGAACACACTAATAAAGCACCTAGATAAACCTTTTATGTCCTAACTTAAGACAATATTAAGTGAACAAACATATACTCACATCAGTTCAAAGTTTTGTCAGACTGTTTGAGCCTTTTTAATTGGACATGTCTAATAGGTATACAGCTGTACATGTATATCATGCATGTACCTGCGTGGTAGTTTCTTAGAAGCTTTCCTTTCAATCCCATTGTTATAATATACTGTAGGTTAAGTTAATAAAAAAATTTGTGGTGGTGAAAACGGTTTGTCACCCCCATGCCATTTTATAATGATACTGACAGATGGTATAATTGTAAGGCATTCATTCATATTCATGAAGTGAACAGTCAGTAATGGTTACAAATCGAAATATAGTAAGGTTCGAGTAACTCAAACCTTACTATATTTCGATTTGTATTTCAACACTGCCTATGCAGCACACTACTTTTATTTCAGTGATGGTTACAGGTCAGTTTTTTCTGTTATTGTTTTTTTATGGCACCTGGTGGCATAACAGACAGTTAGAGGCCCCCAACTCCTAAGGGCCCCCCCCCCCATCCAATCTATAATCTCATAATTGTGACAATTGAAATTAATCAGTGGAAATGTATCCCATGAAAATGTTTTTTTAGGTGTTATTGTGTTCTGACCAGTTTTAAAATTACCAATGCCTGTAATTATAATAAACACTAAATGACATAAAAAAGCTAGTGGTGTGTTTGCAATTAGTACTGTAAGTTACTGTTTGAGACATATTTCATGGTCCAAGTTCTCATCAGCAGTAAAATTGAAAAAAAATATTGTTTTTTCAATTTTAAATACAGTAAAAGTCCACTGAGTTGGTAAAATTTTGATTTTCAGGCTCTAACCTAATTCATCTTCAAAGTCTTGAAATAGATATAGTAATAATAATACTTTATTTAACCAGGGTAACTACCGGTACTTACAAGCGTAATTTTCATCTAGACCCTAAATCTAATAACCAATGGTCTCAAGTCTAAGCAAAGCTCAGTGACTAGGGTCCCCTGAGGCAAATTTCCTAAGGGTTCCCAGTAGCAGTGGTGGCACTACGGGTGTGCAAACGGTGTGCCACACCAGGGCCCATGGGCTGAGGGGGCCCATCCAAATCCCAAACTATTAACAGATTGCAAGTGTCGTCACTCAGATTTTACTCCAAAGTGCTCTGAAAATGCAGGAAATGCCATTTCAGAGACCCTAAATTCAAAACTTTTCTGCAAGAGAATCCCCTAGACCCCCTATATATGTTGTCACTTTGTGGGAGGGGGGCCCAAATTTTTTTCTCGCACCAGGGCCCACACCCACATAGTGCTGCCACTGCCCAGTAGTTCTGTGTTAGGTCACCGATAGTATTGTGGCAATGATTTATTGTTAAATAATAATATTTAATTCTTATACCGCGCATGTTTCATTAAAATATGTTCCCATGCGCCCGTATCTTTACAATCAAATTACTCCTAAGGATTTTTCAATGTGGCTGTGTTGAGGCATATCAAAGGCGCTTTAAGCAGCCGCCATACAACACAGTTCAGACCACGGATCCCAACTATATGCCCTAGGTGCAGAGCCCTAGGTGTTGATTTTACAGAGGGAGGAAAACCGGAGAACTCGGCGAAAAACCCTCGGAGCACAGGAGAGATCAACTAAACTCTACTCACATGAGTCCCAAGCTCGAGAACGGATCCCTGTCTAACCGGGCTTAACTATTGGTGAGAGGCAGCGCCCTAACAGCAGATGCCATCCATGCTCCCCTTTGAGTCTAATAACCTGTTAAAATGTTCAGTCAGTTTTATTAACAGATACTGCATACACTTTGGTCAAATATATACTTTATTTAAAAACATTGTGAACTACAGTGAATATAAGCGTGAACTCTGTCAGCAGAAATCCTAAGGACTCACTCTGTCCATTGTAGATACATCTTGGAGAAATTCTATTTTGTTTACATGTTATCCTAGAAGTTCTTTCTCTCAAAATTCTAAATTTCTTGTTATGCTAGGAACAATTCAATCTTGCCAACGTTGCGCACATCGAGCTATTGTAGTCTAATGATAATATACTGTTAGATGGTGTCACACGTCAAATGTCATCATCCATCTGATCCAAGTATACACCATAACATCCATTGTACTGTACCATACACTAATTGTCCTTGGTGCATTTATTTTCTTCTGTCTAAGTTCATCTGCAAGTTGGGTTAGGATCTGGTGCAGCTTGTCTTCTCCTGTGTTTGGCCAACTTGACACAGCAAAATATATATTTCACTGCTCTAAGGTTTACTTCAATAATTTTTGCATTAATAATTAGTAAGCCCTAAAGACTCACACTCTCTTTTTTCTCTGGTTTGGGTTGCTGTTACAGTTAAAGCCAATTTAGATGAATCAGGAAATATTGTAGTAAGCAAGCCCAGTTTCCCATAAGCATGGTGAAAATCTTTCCTAAAAGACCAAATATACTGTAAATACACATCAAATCAAATTAGTTCAAATAAACTAATATAAACTAAAATTAGAATCATACATATATTTTGGCTTGGTTTTAATTTATATTATTTTAGAAAACCAATAAATAAAATTTTAATTATATGTCAGTAAGTGGATAATATAACTTATTGGATTCATCTAAGCCCATTATGGCAAAATATTTAAGTTGAAAATTCAATATTGGGCAAGCCGCAGGTTGAGCCTATTAATATTAAAATTTGAGACTTAAATATTTTCCATATCAGGCAAAGATGAATCCAATAGGTGTTTTATTATATCCAACAAATAATCATGTACAGTAATTGGCAAGTAAATATACCTTGTGCACATGTCCAAAGATTGCTGCCCAATATGTACCTAGTTGTCCTACATCGTAAAACATTGGGCTGGCACGTGATGGTAATGTAGACATTTGATTGGGTGATTAATTGCGAGGGTATAATAAACTATTTTATCATTATGCATGGTATACAGGTATACAGTCAGTAATGCATTTGCTTGTTTTTGGTGTCTCACTGGAATTAACTATGAACTGAACTTTGAACCAGATTTAAAAAATGCCAATTATGCACAACACCTACAATTAACCCACCCTACTGAAGAGGGTTTTTTAGTTTATCTAACATACCTAACCACACTACCACGGTAATTCAAAAACAAGCATTTATGAGAAAAGCATACCTTCATAAAATTATTGTCGACAAATACTTCTGGATGGGCAAAAATTAGTTGAGACTTCAACAGCAGATCATACGAAGTGGTATCACCATATTATTAAAGGAACACCTGCGTTGACTCTCCCCTTTCAGAAAATTGTACACCAAAGGCAATAGGATAGTTGAAAAATTAAAGGATTTAGCAAAGAAAGTTGGCTGCAAGCACATCTCGGGAGTTACAAATACAAATGCCAGTTCACGTACTGAATATCGTCCTCTGCTGAGGCTTCATTTTTAAGCCGCTTTTCCCAATATTTTCCACAGAAAAATCAATGGCAGCATCCAGCGAGCAATTGTCGTGTCCTCTACCGTCTGTCATAATGAATTAAAGTAATATTTTCGCAAATATTCTGAAAACCTAAGTAAGAAATAGACTTCTCCAAAAGAGAATAAATTTCAACCGCGTATACAGATTCTAGAGAGCCTAGGTACGAAATAACTACTGCGCAGGTCACGGGACACCCAATTTTTGGGTGTCTGAAATCGATTTGCCCAGAGCCATTATATTGGCCCGCGCGGCCGGGGCAATTTGGCTCTGGGGACGAGATTGCGCGCGGCCTAGGCTTCAGTCCTCGCGCGGCTAAAATAGAACTAAAATCAGTAAAATGTCAATAGTCAACACATTCAAAACAGTGAAAATAGAGTAAAGCTGTCTTGCCCTGTGTTCTCTCCCCGGACGGTTGCTCTCCTACTTTGACACAGCAAGCGCATTTGATATGAGGACTAGGTACAGAGTATTATGTTACTGCTGGTTTATTTTCCGAACAATAAATTTCGAGGAAGTTCATTGTCGAAAAGTTTAATATTATGGTTTGCTTCTTTTATTTGACATGGTCAAATCACGTAGTAAGATTGGTCATGGTTATTTCTACCGACTTTCTACGACCTTTTATTGTGTTTTCAAACAACTATATTGGTAACTAAACAATTCTTACTAAGATATAAACCTAACAGCGGGCAGCGTTGTTGTTTTGAAAAGAAAGTGTATCAAATAAGTGTTTCAAAGCAGACAAAGTGACTCGCAAAAATGACTTACATCTCCCTCAGCCTGCCACCAAATGCGGAAAGCTAAAATTTAAATTCCATGCTCTCACTGAATGGAACAATGTGGATTTTGTTATAAGAGAAACTCTCTCTCTACCATGTTTTAAGGCTAAAGTTAAACAAAGTTTAAAGAGAGTTTTTATAGTTTTCGTACATTTTAATGCTTGTGAATTTATACAACCTTGACTTACAGTAATATGTTTTTAGTTTTTTTAATTTTCAGGATCCTACTGAAAATCGTTTTGCGCTAGTAGGCTTCCTGGGTAAATACTATTAAAAAAAAAAAAAAATTAAAAAAAGCATCAGAGCAGGGGCGGATCTAGGATTTTTGTCACATTAGTCCAAAATATCTGGGTTCTAGGCGGGGTGGGCGGTCATGCTCCCGCAGAAAAATTTTCAATTTTGCGTCTGAAATGCTATTTTCGGCATTCGGAGGGCACTACAGTGAGGGAAATCTCAGATGTCAACTTGCATTTTCTAAGTACCATCATTTCCAAAAATTATTTTGTCCAAATGCAAATTGTATCATTTCTGTATTTCATTTGAGAAACAATTTTACAATTTATATGTTACAGTAATTAAAATAGCACATTTAATTATTTTAACCAAGAAATAAACAACAGATACAATACATCTACTTCAAATATTTAATAAGATTCATGACTTCATTTTATGTGAAAATGATAACCATACTGCAGATTAGACCATTTCACTCTATGCCAGAGTTCGAAACAGAGCTGTATAGGCAATTCCCAGATGCCTCAGACCTAAAATATTTAAATACTGTGCCAAATTCAAAAACGTTGTAGGCCTGACTCAGTCTCTATATTAAGGGCTTTTTTACAAGAAGGTATTACCCTAGCCACTGGGTTACATTTCCTGGGTTTTTGTTGTTTGTTTGTTGTATTTACAAGGACACTAGATCACCACAATAGGGTTACCCCAGTAGCTGGGTTATGTTTTGTCCTTGTAAATGCATTTGGTAGGGAAAACTCGCCTACCCAGGACAACGTTTTACTTGTTCCAGGCTTCTTGTCATTAGTGCTTGGTAACCACATCTAATATAGTTGACCCACTAACTTTGACCCAGGCTAGGGGTAACCCTACCTTGAAAACAGGCCCTAACTATGGTCTCTCACATAAAATAACATGATTGAAGACATGCCATGTGGTCTCAATAGTGGCGAAGTTTGTTATTGTCGTATTATTAAAATTCCGTGTAGAATTTATATGTCTTTATAGAGCGTTTTCACGTCACGTCACGGCGGCCATATTGGTGTACCAAAACAATGAAATGGCGGCCATATTGGTGTACGGCATGGGAATTAGGTCTTTCTTATTCAAATATTTCGTATTGTTTCACCACCCCAATGGGGCCACCGATCACGTGAGTGAAAACGCTCTATACGTCGAACGAACTTAAAGAAACTAGAAAATAATTAAGGGAGAAAAATCTGCTTACCTGAGAGCAGCACGAGGTTTCTTGTCATTGTTGGCGAATTTTACCACGTATATCTCAGTGCCAAAATTAATTTGAAGCGTCTTGCCAATTTTGGTAAAATGCTCCTTTGCGAAAAGCATCCTTCGCCTGTTGACCCTTGAATCGACGGCGGTATTAAACTTACCGTTTTATAAATCTCTCGCAACACAATCTCGCCGTTGTCCTTCAAAGCGAATACATCAAGATCTATCACGTTTGTATATGGCAAAGCCATGTTCGAAACGAAAGAATCCGCTTATAGTGACTGTGACACGACCTGCCTAGCGCAAGTTAATCAGAATCAATCACAGATCAGTCCACAAATCAGTCGAGAACTACAAAGCAAAACGCGGCTAAATCAATCCGTGCTCTTGATAAAGAGCTATTGAAAAATTAAGCCAATCACAAAGGGTGATACAACGGGTCTAAATCCGTCGAAAAAGACAAACACATCCGGCAAACGCTCGGCAAACCAATCACAGGTCGCTATAAAGACTAATTTATAAAGTCAACCAATCACAGCGGCTGATACAATAGGCTCAAATCCGTCGAGAAAGAACGAAGTAAACCGCGCGGCACGGGTTAACATGCCGGTCGGCAGTCTCACCTAGTCGATTATCTCGGCGATCTCGAGACGGAGGGAAGAACGATACGATAATTATTTTTTCTTGCGAATTTTTTTATACCTTAGTCGTATGCCTTATTTGACTAACGCTAAATCCCCGCCCCTGCACAGTTACAACATTATTTACAAATTATATAATTTGACAACAAAATATTCCCAATATATTGAGTACTTGGTATATTCATTAAGCAACAAATTTTATTTTTTTGATCAGTAAGGTAAACAAAGATTATTTCTTGTCTCAAATGTTTGAGCTATTTCCGAAAATAAAATTGACAAGCTGAAGTAAGATGCGCCGCACTTTCTACGGCATTAGAAATTCTGTTTTTCAATAGTTTTTAAAAGTTTAAGGTTGTGGTTACCACTACATTTCTGAAACAGAATTGAAAGGTTGACATTGCTGAAAAAGTTATAAACGTATAGCAAAAGGAATGTTTTATTATATGTCGAGTCCTCTGCGCAACACTACAATTTAAATGCAAAAACTTGAATATATAACGCGGCAAACAAACTAAATTGTTTATCTCTAAATACAAATTAAAAGTTTTTTCAGAATTAAAGAAGAAAGACAGACACGCTGCAATGGCCTATTTCCAACTATTAGTTTATGACATTTTTTTGAAAAACAGGTCTTATTTAAATTGCAACTTTACCAAGATATTTAAAAGTAATACAAACTAATTTTAGTATTAGCCTATATTAGAACAAGTTAATCGTTCAACCAATAAATCGATCAAATAACAAATTAGTTAATTGATCAATCGATCAATTTCTCAATCGATCTATCAGCCAATGAAGTAATGTACGAAAAGGTGAACTTTATTTAATTACTCTAACCCTTAAATCAACAAAAAAAAAGAGATTAATTTTTGTCTCTGCACAGCAGATATATTGCTATCGTGTTGCGTGTGTGTGTGTGTGTCTTAACTTGTTGTATAACTCTAACGAACGCGCGACAATTAAATCGGGGACAATCAAAGCTCCGTTTTTTTTTGCGTTAACGTTCAAGCAGTCAGTTTGAACGATGGAAACAAGTATTTTTTATCCGACCGTGTTTGTAATGTTTCGCCGCCATATAATTGTACGAAGCTAGTCGAAGAGCAACACATTATTTTCTAAGAAAGGCAATATTGCTGATGTAACTAGTAAATATTTGTAACGTGCATGGCCAGAAATTTTGGACATTTGAGCCCACATAGTAATCAGCGGACTCCTGCGTAAAATAAGCTTCTGCCGGAAACTTGCTATTTGTTATGGAAACCAACGTGGTTTTCAACTCTAACATAATTTTCTCAAAGCACCGCATACCTCTCTGCTAAGAAACAGTTTATGATGTGAACAAATGATGTATCTCGTGATTTCTTCTCGAGGTCATACCAACTCTTCTGTCGACTTTACGTTACGAAGATTACGCTTTTCGCCTGGTGAATCTATGGAAAATATACTTATTATGGACATCCATTGTAAAATATATTTGACCCTCCTCAGGGCCACATTGAACATTATTATGATTTAGGTTATTCATGCATAAATTATCTTTGATATGCCGTGGTTAATATATAGGTTACTGACCTGGCATATTAAATGACCTACTATATCGCTTTAAAACTACGTACAGAATACCATTTTTTTGTTAAATAACGACAAATATCGTCTGTGTCATCAATAAACTAAGTCGGTTAGTGACCTCCGTTTCAGTCACTAATCTATACTTGTAAAAAATTGTTTCCAAATTTTGCAACATTCTATAAATTATGGATGAGTTTTGTAGTTTGTAGGACTGTATTTACCATTTTCAATTTCGCGCGCGGCCCTTCCCGCAATCTAGCGTTGGAGCTTCCGGTAATTTTCAATCATGCCCAATGTCTCCCGGCCTATAGCTGGGGCAGAATAAAGCTGCTGACCTCAATAATTACAGGCTCTGAAAGACCACTTTCTACGATAATTTTGATATGAAATGTGGCCATGGTGTTGCTGATTCTGGTCATAATTTTGACTGAAAATGAACATGCGTTTATACTGCAATTTGAATCTCATAATGACCTTGGTCACGAAAAGCTTGCAAACTACGCATATTTTGCTGGATTTTTGAGCAACTTCTTTGCATCGCTCTAACGAAAAATACTTTCATTTAGAAATAGGTAAGATTGTACCACAAGACTCCGTCGTTGCAAATTAAAAATATTTATTCGATTCATGCTATCTGCCATCACATATCGCGCTCAGCGCTTTATTTGAGAACATTTACAAGGCCTAGTAGAGCGCCAACTAGCCATAACTAGCTACCAAATGGAACAAGTTAATAATCACTTCTATGAAATCTTGTTGTGTTATTATAAGTAGTAAGAGACCTAGAATTAGAAGCCATCTTTGCAAAGTATCACCCTTGTAAACCCTTGTATTTTATTTTGCTGTAAATGTTTCTTTTTTATGAGATAACGCTGCTGTGCCGCAGGCGCAATGTCCGACTTTTCTGGCCATATGAGTGATCAACCGCAGCTTTTGTTCGATATACAAGATCATTGAAAAGTTGAAAAAACAGTCATTGTGCGATTTATCGAGTCAGGCCAACACGTCTTTATGAAGACGTCTTCAAGGGACAAACAATCCCAGAATTTTGAACTACATTTTTTTAAATTTAGCTTATAGATACTTGCCATATGTGTCAGGAAAACAACCTTATTAACCCTTCGAGAGGGAAGTTTCTGCGAGGGGTCTCCGATTAACGAGTAAAATCATCAGGCGTTAGAAATAGCAAAATATATAAGTATTAAAGCTTCTAGAGATAAGTTTATTTAATAGTTTAATGTTGCATTAAGAAAACAATATTCTTGGTACAAAGTGAACGTTGATCCATGTAGTTGATTTATCACCATCCGCTAGGAGAAATTAGAAATAGTTTTTGTAATTGAGCTACCCTCGTTAAGTAGAGTTTCTTTTAGTGTAGTGTACGTAGTGCGTTGCGGTCGAGTGTCGTCGTGTGGAGTGGATTGGAGTGGAGAGAGTGGAGTGGAGTGGAGTGGAGTGGAGTGGAGTGGAGTGGAGTGGAGTGGAGAGAGTGGAGTGGAGTGGAGTGGAGTGGAGTGGAGTGGAGTGGAGTGGAGTGGAGTGGAGAGAGTGTAGTGTAGTGGAGTGAAGTGGTTGTGGAGTGGAGTGGAGTGGAGTGGAGTGGAGTGTACTTTTCCCTGTTAAAGGGTTAAAAATGATAAGTATATATCTCTCAAGTGAACCGGTAGTGCTCTTTTACATTTTTAATACAATCAAGTTTATTAGCAAGTACACACATGTAGTCATTGACTGCCTATTTTAATAGGTTGCTGTAAGTTGTTTCCAATAAACCACGATCTGCCCCAAGATATTTACCTTTTTACGCCCAGTTTCAAAATTACGCGACACCGGAAGCTGACATGAACGAGGCGTGATGCGAGTTTTATAGCGATGTGGTGTCACAAAACCAATAATAACACCAAAAAAAACTGAGTCAGAATTCTATGAAATGAGGACGTTAACCGTGACCGAATGGAGAATTATTTAACCATATTATAATGAAATCCATACGAATGTTAAATACAATGACAAAGTAAGTTATATTGATGAAGTATTTTGAATTGCCATAAAACTCACATGACGACAGCAATATTTTCGACATGGTCGCGTAATTTTGGAAAATGATGTATTATCAACGGATTTACGTGTCGTATCTTTTGCTTATTACGTTCACTGAACTGGATTAATAGACACTTCTCGAATTTGCTTCAATGGGCGCGAACAATGTCTTGAAATCGAGGCTGAATATGAAGGATAAAATTGAATGCATTACGATTTCATTTGTGCCATTATTTTATAGGAATTGCAGCAATATTAGGCGGCTAATATTCTTTTTTATCGGGTTCGGCGCAGATACATGCACGCTATGCGCACCTTTTGTTAATAGAGCCGTGAAGAATATACCATACAACATTTTAATATGTAAGAATAGTATAATTATTTACATATATATGTAAAAATGAAAATACCGCAAGCCAGTTGCAGTGAGAAGAACGTTGAAAGAATTCAAGGTTTTTGCGTTTTCAGCTTGTTTGGGAGACTATTGCATGAATTAGTTCCACTATATATAAGTCAGACTTTGTTATGTGTTCTGCTTTCGGATACAGTAAAAAAATCGATCAATCAATCAATCAATGAATAAATAATTTTTAGTAAATTTTTTTATAAGAAAGATACATTCTAAATTTACAGCTATTTTTTGTAGGCATTACCATCAGATTGCAAGGACCATTAAAGAACTCAGGTATTGGACGTGTTGAAATATTTTACCAAGGAAAATGGGGAACGGTTTGTGAGAAAAACTGGGACTTTAACGATGCTTACGTGGTTTGTCGACAACTTGGCTATCGCGGAGTTTCGCGGAGTGCAGCTCTTCAACGTCATGATGTTCCGGATGGTAATGGAACAATATGGCTCGATGAGGTTGATTGTACAGGAAGTGAACAGTACTTAGCCAGGTGTAGTCATAAAGGATGGGGAATACACAATTGCATTCACCAAGACGATGCTGGTGTCAGATGTAGTAACGAATCGGGTAAGCTATTTTCCTTTAATCTTTAATCTTTAACTAAAGTTATTTTGACACGGTAGCCTATTCAACACCATCTAGTTTTCAAAGAGCCGTGTGTATACGTAACATGAAAATAAATGAACTCTTTTCCATGTCCGAATTGGTCTTTAGTATTTTATTCTGGCAAACGCCAGACGATCTTATTCACCTCTGGGAAACCCTGGTCAGGAACATGAATTAATACATGTTAAAACTGCTAGCTATTTACATAATACTACAAAGTTAACTTTTATGAGGAATAATTTAATAAAGGGGAGCACGGTTGGCGAGTCTTAAGTTAGACATGGTTGGACGGCGTTAGTTCTTGGATAGGTGACTTCTTGAAACTTGAGTAGAGTTTAATTGGTTTCTCCTGTGCTTTGAGGGTTTTTCGCTGTGTTCTCCTGTTTTCCTTCCTCTGTAAAACCAACACATATGTCTTAGTTGTAATCCGTTTAGAGGGCCATGAGTAAGATTGGCTTCTGCTAACCAGGTGATTTTAACCTTCTATAAATAAAGTTTCCGTCTACTAGAAATAAATAAATGCAACAACCCCTCGCCCGCTTTTACACGAATTTTTGTAAATACCTCCTGATTAGAAAACAATAATGGACCACCCTCCCTCTTTTCTATTGGGGGCCTGGAAATTGGGTAATGAGGCAGGCGTAATTATAAAATTATATTTTACAGTTCTTTCATTCTATATTTACAAAAAAACTCGCTACAGTATCTGAAAACATTTTTCAAAAACATTGAATTGATTGAAAACTACTCAAACAACTACCTACAGCTATATTCATTTTCCTGCTATTAACAAAAACAATTTTTCATTTCGAAATATGAAGTGCTGAAACTGTTTTCACCTACATGTTAAGAAATATTTCAACAGCATTTGTACGTTTTACGGCCTTTTCCGAGTTTTATGCCAAATTATGGACAAGCTACGTTAAGTCACAAGTGGTTTTACAATAAGAAAACTATTTAAAACAAGATATTAAGACGGCAGCCACAGATAAAAAATTCAACAGGCAAGCAAAGCGACATGCACTGGATACGTTTAAAATGCTTTAAGGACAGGATGTAAACAGGGAAATTCGAACAGTTTTGCTACTAAATGTTCGTGATTAATGAGAACGGCTGCTCCATATTTTTACCGTAAACTTAAACTTTTCGCCGGCCTTTTATTCTTCGTTGGTTTTCAAGTTTTACTATTGCTTTTTCCTCCTTTCGAGTTTCGGTTTAAAGGGTTTCCTTCTCCTTGAGACGTTGTATTGCTTTAGGCGTGATTTGTTTCTGTTCTTTTAGTATACCGCTCAGAAATAACCTAACACTGCGGTTGCGGTTAACTGGCGGTTAGTTGGCGGTGCGGTTGCGGTTAACTGGCGGTTAACTGGCGGTGCGGTTGCTGTGAGGTTGGTGTCGCTACGTGAACCGCAAGAGGGAAACCGCGGTTACCCGAACACCATGCACGAGTACCGACTTATTCCGACTGCACATGTAGCAATAGGCAACGAACACGTACAAGTCAAAAACAAAAAAAATGTTACAAGTCATGCCGTTGCAAATTCGAAACAAATCCAATGTCAAAGAAGGCTAAAACTCGTTTTGCGGTTGAAAACATTCGCACTCCGATCACAAGATACAGTAGCGGAGTAGAGTTTGTCAAAAAACGTTTAACCAAATTCATAACAAATATCTATTTATACTGCCCGATGGTAAGTAGTTGTTAGTTTTTGAATTCTGAAATGTTGCCAACACAAGATAAAACCTTCAATTGAGAGATTGGTTTCAAAACTCGAAAAGGCCGCATTCTCGAACAATGCAACTAAGCAAAACGGCTTACGCAGACACACAAGGCTGTAACGCTTTTTACGTAAACAACAAGGAAAGTTTTGAGTGCATGTCAGGTGACGAAAGCTGGGCTAAACTTGAATATTAACTCATTCCTGTCCGAGGGTTTCCCCAGAGGTGAATAAAATCGTCTGGCGTTAGCCAGAATAAAATACTAAAGACCGATTCGAAAAGGGAAAGAGTTAAAATCCGTCGTTGTTAGTTGTTGACTTATCGTCCAATCAATAGTGTTTCGAGTAATTCAATCTTTAATAGAAGCATTTCAATCTTATTAATATTTTTCATAGGTTCTTTCATCCGATTACAAGGACCATTTAATAGATCGGGTATTGGACGTGTCGAAATATTTTATCATGAAAAATGGGGAACGATTTGTGATAACAACTGGGGCTTAATCGATGCTTACGTGGTTTGTCGACACCTTGGCTTTTCAGGGGCTAGAGCAGCTCTTCGAGGTCGTGATGTTCCGGATGGTAATGGAACAATATGGCTAGATAACGTTAAATGTGCAGGAGGTGAACGGTCCTTAGCCAGCTGTGCTCATGGAGGATGGGGGAGACACAACTGTATGCACCACAAAGATGCTGGTGTTCAATGTTCCAACGAATCGAGTAAGCTATAATGTAAATTTGTAAATTGTTACCTTTCATCTGGGAAAAAGAACATTACTGTTGTACTGTTTGTAAAACTGTAACTGGCGAAAACGTTGTTGTTTTTATCCTAGCTTGCAAGTAAGCTATGTGGAATAGGAGACGCATAGTGGGCGAAAGGCTATATATAGCCTGCACGGATGCTATATAATTCTGACTATATGCGTCCGTTCTCATTCGTCGATCGATGTGACTTTCACATTAATTCTCTGTGCAAATTTCCAGAAATATTTCACAAGGAAGTGGGGGTGTTTTACCAGGGGTTACAAACACGAGTGGATGATGAAAATCACGAGGCCGTTAACCAAGTATTTCATTGTTCTCGAGTATTTGTAAAACATGAGCGAATAATCACGATGCTGCAAGCCGTGTGATTTTTATTGTTTTCAAATGTTTTACCAAGACGAGAGAACATTGAAAATTACGAGGTAATAGGTCGACTGATTTTGCTGTTCTCGAGTGTTTGTAACCCCTGGTAAAACACTAACCAATAGTCTCGTGTTGAATTTATAATTAAAAAATGTGGTAATAAACGATTTTTTGTTTGTGCCGTTTATTATCTGATTTCTTAATTATAAATCCAGTTTGCGCATGAACATGTTTGAAATAATTGCTAAAACAGAGATAGGACGAAAGTTAGAGCGGTCAGAAAGCGAGCGAGCTTTAAATAGGGGAGAATCTTTAGCAATTTTCCATAAGTTAGGAGAAACGGCTGAGGTAATGCCAAGATTATAAATCTTCGTTAGGATGGGCGAGATAGATGGTGCGCCTAATTTAAGAAAATAACCACTAACATCGTCTAACCCAGCAGCTTTAGTTACAGACAAATGGTTACAGCAGATTGAGTACAAAATCTTCTGAATCTGGAGGAATAGTTAAAGTGGTATTTGGTGGTAGTTTTGAAGAAACAAAATTAGTAAGGTAGTCCCAGTTAGAGATGCTATAGAATTTTCAAGCTTAAGACAGTCCCTAATGAGTGCAAAGTGATCATTGAACAAATTATCAATATCTTTAGGGTCTGTAAAGGTTTTATCGTTTATAGTTAAGTGGTTAGGCAAGTTACAACACTTCGAGGGTGCAATCAGAGGCGCCGGAAGCAACTTAGTGCATGCGGGGGCAGAATCTGAAAAAAAGGGCACTTTCACCTTACTTGGCAAACAAGCAAAAGGAATTTTTTTTATTTAGTGGGAGAAGCCGTCTAGCTGTCTAGTTACTGTCTAGTTACTGGAAGATGCACACAGACTGACAGACTCGCAGTAAACGTTTGTCAATAACAATTTTAAATAATTAATAATAATAATAATTTATATTATTAATTTTCATTTTAAATCACATATTCACATGTATAATGCATCGATCTCACTTCGTCAATCGTCGATCACGACGACCAGCGGCAATTAGTTTGGGTTCTTTTCTCCTAATTATGCATCTCCGTTCGTAAAATTTAAATGTTTTTGCTTTCCGAATTTGGGCAGTATTAATTTTAACTTAGAGTGATTAAATAAATTCAAAAGCAAGTATAAGATATTGTATTTAGGAAAGGGCACACAGCTGATCCCGTGTGCCCTGGTAAGCAAAGGGCAACGGGGGCAGCTGCCCCCGCTGCCCCCGTGGTTCCAGCGCCCATGGGTGCAATGTTACGGATTATTTTCCAAAGACGTTTTGGGTTATCAAGATTAGCATTTATAGACTTACAGTAGAAGGTGCGCTTTGCATCTCTAATTAAATTTACCACTCGATTACGTGCCGACCTATAATCTCGCAAGTAAATAGTAGTATTACTTAAAATATCAAGTTTGTGTAGATTGTTGCGCTTCTTAATTGTATGACTAATCTCATTAGTGAACCATTCAGGTTGGTGAAGCCTTTTTCTTCAAGGGTGCGTAATCAAGTAGAGTCAAGTAGATAATTAAACAGAGCATAGCAATGTCCAAGAGCTTCATTAATGTCCGTAAACAATGTCCGTGATTCAAATCAGTTACGAAACGATCAGCGGAAAAATCTTTAAACGAGCGATAGAAAATAGACTTATGACTGTACTGGTGAAATTACCCTGGGTTACCCACGTAACGAAAATGGGCAAATGTTCACTTAATGTAATAGGTAAAGTACCAGATTGAAAAACATTGCCTTATGAGTAACTACGTAGATATGGTCAATAAGCGATCCAGAAATAGGTCTTGTCGGTGTGGTTATTAGTTGGTGAAGATCAATATCATAGAATTCCAAATCAAGGCACCATTATATAGAAAACTTTTTGTCATGCACTGGGTTTGAGGTTTGGGTATTGATACATCAACCTCACCAATACTTAATTTGTAATTATTATCTTCAGATCATATTTTATAACATTTTTTGAGATAATCAGAAGGATAGTGCAAAGTTTCAAGTCAAAGATAATAACAATTTTTGCCACGTATATGGACAGAGCTGCCAGCCCATTTTCTAAAGGAAAGTCCAAGTTAATTGAATACAAGCCAAAACTCAGACAAACAACCCAAAATAGAATCTCGAAGGATTCTTAAAGAGTCATTTTCTCTCATCAAGAACGCAAGAAAATATTATAAACTCCAACAAACATGAATACTGATGTTTTTTTGTGCCCTTCGCTATTGTTTTCCTGTCTGTTTTTAACATAACAACAAGTTCGTTTTGAACTGCTCGAAATTTTTGTGTAAAAAGCTTGGCGCATCACAAGAATTCCGATACTAAGACGCATCGTGTGACGTCCAGTCGATCCGGATCAAAATGGACTAAAATCTGCGAAGTGGATGTAAAAATACATAAATTACGATCGTCTGATGATTTGTTGCTAGCTTCACGTTATGTAGCTTTGCGAATCGTCTGCCCAATCACGTGCTAAGTTCACGCACGTACAGATACATATATGGCCAGGGTTCTCCTACAGTTGTTTCTTGAACGCCAAATGAAAATGCGAAGACAGTCTACCGTCTCCAGTATACCTATTTTTTATTGAGCTGACGTGCAAAACTGCTCGAGCGCCACACGTGTAAAATATAACAGACACGAACCAACAGCACTCTACAAACCGACTTCACAACATCGTACAACATGCCAGACCATATTAAAGTTGAATATAAATAATAATAATAATAATATAAATAATAATAATATTTATTCCCACCTTCCGCTAGGCAGACAATAAATCCTTTCGTCCTGACCATATTTAATTAGCCATGCAGCTAAGCCTAGAAAGTCGTTGTTTCGAGAAGAAAATTGATCGCTCCTTTGCGTTTCTCCGCCATTGTTGTATTCGCCGCCAGTCGCAAACAAAACCACGTGTGCGCAGTTCTATTCTAATATATTCCGGGGGGAAACTTCTTTTATTCTCGATATATTAAGGTATATTTTAAAAATAATGCACCATGATTTTACACGTCTTTCAAGAAATATCCATAGATAAGGTACAAACCTGTCTGTTATCGCTCTTTAGGACTTACGAGCTTTAAGCGACATAAATATTTGTCGTCTTTGAAAGACTGATACTGGTGTTTAGCCTTTCAACTACGACAAGTATGTGTGTCGTTAAACATGGTAACTTTACCCCCCGGAAAGTTTACACTATCTATCTATCTATCGTGTGAATTTTCGCCTCTCATCACAATACTGCAAAGTTTCTGCAAAGTTTCTGTGAAACTTTGCACTAGAAAGACAAGCCTTGTAGTTTACGGGCGTTTTGGGAATTTACGACAACCAAATCCAGTCAAACTTTGTGGCTCTTACTTGCCGTTAAGTATTATTAAGTTCCCAGAGGTGACTTAGCATTCTACGCAAGGGCGTCTCTCGCACATCATCATGAAGTTTCAGATGGATTCCCAAGGCCGCCTTTGACAAACAAAAACAACCACAAAAAGAGCATGTTAGTTCCGGATCTGTTATGCCACAAACAAATTTCCTTGCAGCACGTTTCAACTTTGGCCTTTACTACCCGCTTTTGTTCAAATCCATTAATGCCATCATAAATAGTTTTTCTCCAAAGGTCCCTATTCAGTGCAATCAATTCCCACTTACTTACATCTATGCCCATATCCTTCAAGTTGTGTTTCACACAGTCCATGTAGCGCTTCTTAGCCATATGAGCTGGGCGTTTTCCTTCAGCCGTTTTCCGTCTCAGACAGTTCTGATGGACACGTTCCAACACTTCACATGATGACGGTATGTGGTCCATGTTTCAGAGAAATAGAGCAGGGCAGTAATGACACATGCGTCATATACAATCAGCTTGGTGTTCAACGTTATGTTATGCTGAGACCACACCATGTGCTCAAGTTTATCAAAAGCTACCCTTGCTCTCTCCAGTCTGTAGGATATTTCAGAATCTAGTGAACCATTCCTGTGAAGAGTGCTTCCCAAAGACACAAATTTGTCCACAACAGCTAGCTGAGCACCGTGAACGTAACTGTTGGACTCTAAAAACAAGTGTGTAGAAATTAGACAAAACACACTATAAGCTGTGGGTTTTTTTTACACGGATAACGCGTGTCGCGTTATAAACCGTGTTTTTTTAATTGTGTTTTCTTACACGCAGTGCGTGTTTTTCTACACAATGTGTGTGTTTTTCTTCACTGAAGACGTGCTTTTTTACACAACTTATGGTGTGTAAAATTGTTTACAATCACGCAAGATACATAAAATATAAACACGCGATCTTAATTTGAAAGACTTTATTTTAGAAAAGTTAAAGATTATATACATTTAAGGTGGCTCCATACAGTTCCTAGAAATATGAAAAATACAAGTTTGAGTGTCCAATACACGCGCATAAACAACTCGGAAAAACAATAAAACTAAATGTTATCCATAGCTAAACATTCTGACAATCAAAAACTGTTACCAAATAAATAGCAACAGTTGTTGCTATGGCAACAATGGCGTTTCAAAATGGCTGCCAATTACCCTTCAAACTAATTTAATTCGAAAAAAACTTTGGTAACCCCTCACTTGTTTTTTATTAGAACTTTTCCTTAGAAGTATGAGTAATCAATAGGCCGATTTAAAAAAAATTCTGTATATCCAAATTTTTTAAAACATTATTGTTTCGGGAAAAAAATTATTCCTTTTACAGAATTTTTTTAAAATCGGCCTATTGATTACTCATACTTTGGGGTCACCATTTTGAAACGTCATTGTTGCCATAGCAACACTGTTGCTATTTATTTGGTAACAGTGGCCGACACTTTCTAAGAGTGGCCGACAATTTCAACGAAGAGTAATCGACAATTATTACGAAGAGTTATCGGGTTTTTTTCTTTGAAAAAACTATGGCAACTGAAACAAAACATGGAAAATGCCCAGCTCTCGAGAAAATGAAGCTGGAAGAGGCTGAGGAACTTTTAACTACAAACAGCCAAGATGATGCAGCTTTAGCTTACGAGAAAATTGGAAACTCGATAAAGCGACTTGAACTATCAAAGCACGAGACCCTTCAGCATTTAATCGACAATGATCAAAGTCTAGAGCACATCCGTGAATGGTCAGAAAAGCAAAAGGATTGCCTCGCTGTGTTCCGTAAATAAAGAGATCATTGTAAGCGGTGATTGGATGAGCTTCAGAGAGAGGAACGGGAGGAGAAATTACAAAGAGGGCTTCAGAACCAGAGGAGAATCAACCAGGAGCAAACGAAATTTCGGTTCCAGCAACAAAAGGAAATGGAAGAAGCGATGATTCGACAGTAGCGCGCCCAGGAAGAGTGGTTTATGCGAAAGCTGCGGCTGCAGAAGCAAACTGAAGAAGCATGTACAGACGGTGGAATCACAAATCAAAGGAGGGCTCAACAAACTGTGAAGTTACAAAAGTATACTGTTAACATTACCATTACCAAGTGACGTTGGAGTGAAGAGTGGTTGATGGATTCAAGATCGACTTGGAATGCATTAACGCTGAAAAGGATGTATTAACTTATCTTCCAAATCCAAACGTCTGTGATCTGAAGAAAAAATATCCTCGACTTCAACCACTGCAGTTCTGCGAAGAGGGAACAACAATGAACAGTATGCCTGTGCATATTATGCTCGGAGTCACAGACTTCCAACGAATCAAATCCAGTGAACATCCAATATTGAGCAACAAACCTGACAAAGATCCTGGTGCTGAATTTACGATGTTGGGCTGGACACTGTATGGTGGTGTTCAGATGGGTGAGGATTCCGAGAAGAATTTCTTGCTACACACCGGGCAGGAGGAGTTCGAGCGCTTTTGCAATCTGGACGTGCTTGGTGTCAGCGATCCTGTGTGGATGTGCCAACGTTTGCCCACCAAGACTTCAAGCAACAGCTTGTGCAAAACAGCCAGGGATTCTACGAGACGAGGCTGCCATGGAAGCTTGGTCACATGCCTTTGCCAGAAAACAGGAAGTTGTCGAACTCCCTACTCAATAGCGTTATCCGGAGACTGGAACGTATTGGAAAACTACAGGATTATGACGACATAATTCAAGAACAATTAAAAAAGGGGGTGATAAGCCGGTTCCTGAACAACCCACGGGGGATGTAATTCACTATGTCCCTCACAAACCTGTGATTAGATAGCAAGCAGAATCGACGAAAATGCGCATTGTCTACGATTGTTCGTCAAAGCCAGACGCTACCACTCCATCGTCCAATGACTGCTTGAAAACAGGTCCGTCCTTACAACCACTCTTTTTTGACATTATTCTTCTCAACCGGTTCCGACGGTTTTGTATCACTGGGGATGTGAAAAAGACGTTTTTTCAAATCATGGTACAAGAATGTGATCGTGATGCGCAACGAATCTTTTGGTACAACAACTTGAGAGAACGAAACGTAACTGAGTACAGATTCACGCGCGTCATATTCGGAGCCACTTCTAGTCCATACTCTATACATCCTGGGAGCACCACTGGAAAAGCATTTGAAGAGATATGAAAAAGCGTACGCTGATACTGTTCAGGCACTGAGAGATGACACTTACGTTGATGATATCCAGGGTGGTGGCGATTCGAAGAAAGACGTAGTTAAATTCGAGGAAGAGGCTACAACTGTCATGGCAGCAGCTGGATTCGAACTGCACAAGTGGCATAGCAACGTGCAGTCTGCAGAGTCGAACGGAAATCCAAAGGAGGACGACCAGACTTACGCCAAGACTCTTGTGGGAGGCCCGAGATCAAACGAAACAAAGATTATGGGGCTGCCATGTGCCAAGTCGGAAGACAGCATGACCATCTCTTTCGAACCTTTCCTTAAGGTCAAGGAGCCAATCACTAAACGAAAGATGATCGCAGCCATAAACTGCGTTTAAGATATCCTGGGATGGTCTTCACCAGTGATGATCACCGCAAAATTGATATTTCCTAAAATTGCTTCCAGAAAACGTGCAGTGGACCTGTAAATTGTCAAGTTTATATTTAGTTAACTAATTAAGTGTGAGTGTCTTGGAACCGGACGTGGCACCTGACACGCAAGGATGTGATTTGTTGAAGAACATTTCGTGACAGCAGACAAAACTCGTTTTATGTCGTGTTAGCTGTAAGCGCCAGTGTTTATTGTTATATTCGATAAATAGAAAGAAGTTATCGTGAATTTATTCCTCGAACACTCTCACCTATTTTACGCGACGAGTATTTACATTGCTTGCTGCTACATATTCTCGAGCCCGATAGGGGACTCGGGGATTCACAACGAAGTAAATAATTATGGAGCTTACAGTCGAAGTAAAGATTATGATCGAAGATAATCGCGTAAGAAAGGTACTGGAAGAAAACTCTGATGGACTTAGCGAAGCGAAACTGGTCGACGAATACAAAAATCGTTACAAAAACGACATTAAATCATTCGAAGAAGAGTTAATTACGAGTTTGGGAGCGTTTTTAAAATACTGTGTCAACGCGACTGTCAGTAATTCTGTTGAGAAATATTATCAGTCTAGTACGACAAGTGGTTCTTCTGCTCCCCCAGTCATTCCATATGGTTTCTCGCCCACAGGTCTCGCATTTTTTTTGATTCGGCGAAGTCGAAAAATCGAAAGGCGTCCCTTACCGTGTGTAGTGATTCGAGGTGAACTCTGCTATTCGTGGTGGATTGTACACAACGCTAGAAGAACCGTTTTGAACAACTGGTTCGTGTAGTTGGTGCAGGTGGCCAGGATGTTCCCTTTCTTTGTTATATGGTCGTAAACATTCAGTTTCCTTCTGAAGATGTCGGTATCGATACCTCCCTTGACATGCCCGTGTTAGTGGTACCAGACAACGAGTACAACCAGCGTGTTCCATTGATTGTTGGTAAAAATTTAGTCCGACAATGCAAGCAATGTTGTGAGTCAGAGGGAGAAAATAGATTTCTTCAAAAACGACGGATATCTTATGCATGGCAAAGCGCCTACAAATCTACGTGCCATCAAGAAAAGTGTTTTAAAAAATATTCGCCAGGAATTAACGTACAGTCAACGACAAGACGTACTATAACACTTGGTTCACACCAGACGAGAACTATCATGTGTTTGGCAAATGCCAGTTTTGCAACACCAACTGATGTGCTTTTTGAAACAAAACTCTCAAGTCACCTCGGGCTGGTTGTGACTCCTGGACTCGTTACCCTGCCCTCATGCTTAGCTAAGTGCAGAATTCCTGTAGAGGTTACCAACAACAGTGAAACTCCTATTTACCATACAACCGAAGGCTGTCATAACTTGGGCTCAAGTTGTCAACGAATTCAAGAATTTGGCTCCGACGATGAAAAGTGATGTCAAGGATGAGCAAGGAAGCCCCGATAGTACGTTTGATCTGGACGAGATACCCTTAACAGAAACGCAAAAGAAACAGGCACGTGAACTCCTTACCAAGATGTCGTATGTGTTTGCCAAGGACAACAAAGACCTAGGCCAAACGGAAGTAGTTTACCACGAAATACACCTCAAAGACGACGTACCGACCAGATAACCATACCGCAGGATACCACCCACTCAACTGTAAGAGTTTAGAATGGCCCTTACAGACCTTTTGGAGGTAAGAATCCTTAGAGAATCCAAAAGTCCATACGAATCACCCGTCGTCTTGGTTAGAAAAAAAGTTGACAGCTTGAGGGTCTGTGTCGATTACCGGAAACTGAATGCAAGGACAATCAGAGACTCCTATCCAATTCCTAGGATGACAGAGACCCTTGAAGCTGCAGAGTGGCTACCTTCAAGTGAGAGTTATAAAACGAGATAGACACAAAACAGCAGTTACGAAGCCTTTTGGGTCGCATGAGTACAACCGTATGCCGTTCGGTTTGACTAACGCGCCAGGAACATTTCAACGGTTGATGTAGCAGTTTCTGCGTGGCCTAAACTTAAATATCTTTCTAGCGTATTTGGATGACGTGATCGTGTTTCGAAGGAGTTTCGAGGAAATGATAGAACGCTTAAAGCTTGTGTTGCAACGACTGGGAGAGTATGGACTCAAGTTGAAGCCGTGCAAGTGCCACCTATTCCAAATTGAATTATCATACCTTGGCCATGTGGTATCCGAGCAAGGAGAAGCACCTGATCCTAGCAAGATTTCTGGCTTGAAGAAGTGGTTACAACATCAACCACAAAACGCTAAATAGCTAGAGACCCTCCTGGGGTTTGTGGGGTACTACCTGTCATTTATCGAAGGATGTGCAAAGATAGCCGAACCGCTCCACCATCTGGCTAAAGAACAGGAGTCGAAGGACACCCGAAAAAGCCGAAGTGGTCAAAAGTTCAAGTGGTCGCAGGAATGTCAAACAGCCTTCGAGACATTGATCGAAAGACTGTCTTCGTAGCCCATCTTGGCGTTGCCAGACTTCAATCTTCCTCGGAGATGCATTGTACCAAGTACTAGACGGAAAACCCAGAGTTATAGCATATGGAAGCCGTTCCCTTAGCGTCGCAGAGAGACGTTACACGACTTACCGTCGTGAATTCCTCGCCTTGAAATGGTCGGTGACTGAAAAGTTCAAGCAGTATCTCTATGGAATCTTTATAGTATCTCTGTAGTATCTCTTCGCTTAACAACATACATTACGACATTAACATATGTCATCATACATGTACATAGCAGTATATATATGTATATATATACATATTATTAGATGTTTTGGTGAATAGTATCGCGGTATATTTTTACGGATTATGCCGTATTTTGACAAGCCCGAAGGGCGAGTCAACATACCAACGAGTAAAAATATACAGCGATACTACACACCAAAACATCTAATAAGAGATTTATTATACAACTGCTCTGATCAACAAATTTTTATGGAAAAAGAAAACTCTAAAAAGGCCAGAGAAGTACCGTGACTTGCACCAGGACAAAATAATCATACATGAAGTAGTCTCCGTTGTGATAAATTTGATTGGCTAACAATCCAAATAACCAGTGGAAATAACTAACTATTCAAACATCGCTTGCATATTTGCACTAGTTTTTAGCGTTATTTGGACAGTTTTTAATGTAGTTGTATAATAAAATGTCATACATGAAACTCAACCTACGTTCAAATCATCTGTCGAGTCCCATGAAGTAGCTCAATGGTTAGAGCGCCTCACCGGCGATCAGAAGGCTCTGGGTTCGAGTCCCGCTTGGGGACTAAGAATTTTTTTCTGAGTAAAATAGTTCGAAGAACATTTACACTCAATTCTCATATCCGAGCTAGCATATTCATCTATTCTCTTAATAACGTACCGGCCTGGAAATCAAGGTGCGACGCTGATGGCCTTTCTAGAATGCCTGCAGAAATACAGTACCTATCGAGAAGGAGACCACTAACCCAAATCTTGACTGTGCTTGCGACGGAGTGGCTGAAGTTCGCTGTACGGACTGCGGACACGTGCAGCATTATTGCATCGACTGCGCAAAGAAAGCTCACGAAAGGAGAAATTATTTCCACGTGTTAGAAAGGTTTAAAGTGAGTATAAACTGTCGTTTCTTTAAACCTTAATTACCTTATTATGCTCAAAAATAGATGTTAATGTGACTATGAATCACAAGAGATGTTGATTATGATATTTGTGGATATAATAAGAAAACTGCTTATTTTTATATTTTTGACAGGATGGTTGCTTTTTGCCATTCTTTCCAAACCATACAGTAATTGCCATGAGTCACCAACGAACTTGCCCATCCGCTCAATCCAGAAACATTGTCTGCATTGACCAACATGGTAAGAGAAATTAAAATAATATACTGTGTATACATACTTTAGTTGTTTCATTGTTATAATTATTATATTTATATAAAATGAGTTCAACCTAATTCATCACAGTGAGTTTTTTAACTTGCACTAAATATTGTTGGTATTAAGGATAAAAGCAGTAATAATAATACTGTATATACTACTACTGCTAGTTCTACTGCTACTACTACTGCTGCTAAATTCCTGAGCTGTTGAAGCAATATGATATTAATTACATATAACTTCAACAGCTCAACTGCAATACCTAAACCAGTACCATTAGTCCTTACTAATATCAAGTAACATACTTTCTTAAATTCAGGTCGTCAACATCAAAAACAAATTATTTTCTGTAATTGTGAGGAATATGCTGTCACATTGGTTAAATTGCAATTATGGCCTGGCAGTTATTGTACGCCCTACTATTGCATTCCATTTTAAACTTATGGTACTCGCTGAGAGTCTACTTCTGGAATGCCAGGTTCCACTACAGAAGTTCTGTGATGCACTTGGTATAATGAACAAATCAACAATATTACCAAGATGGGTATGTACGGTAGTTTACATTGTTGATTGCAGGACATCTGCGGAAATACCTTATTTTGCATTATAACGAGTGCAGTACACTGAACCATAGTACATGTATTTCTTATTTCAGGTCAAGAAGATCTATTCTACTTTGAACAGTGACTCATTTGATGAATTTCGGTAATTTAACTTCTTATAGTATTTAACCTATTCCGGTCTGAGCCAGCCGGATACAGCTATAACTTAAAATTATTACACTGGTCAGACGATTTTACTTGTCAAAGAAATAACCCTCAGTCAGCGTATAGGTTAATACGTAACCTCTTATTCAATTAACCTCTTATTTGACCTCTTAAACAGTATTCATTGTTTTGAAGTTAACTTCATTTTAAATAAATTTTTGCTGAAGCTACCATCAGTACATGTTGAGGATGGTAAGCCTTATAGTGATCAAGTCGAAAAAGAAAATTCATGTCCACTATGCCCAAAGATATGGCATTCTATTAATCTATTAAAAAAACTAATTAATAAACATACAGTGCATAGAGTTTGCTTGAGGCCCCTATATGGCACTTGCTTTTCCAAGATGGTGCAGAAAACAAACAGTAAACTATACATGTTAATACACAATGTCATTAACTTACAGTACAGAAAGTACAGAAAAAAGACAGAGACTGTCGCAGAGATGGAAAGTTGGAGAAACAAAATTTAATGCTGCTGCTCTTTCTTTGGAGACCCGGAGAAGAGAAGCAGTCACTGAACAAACACACTGTTTGGCAGTTGAAGGATGTTTTTAATATGTTTGAAGAAAAAATACACAGGTACTGCACACTATGTTGACTTCACGTGTACCATTTACTAATGGCATTCTACAGTTGTTGTCACTAGTACTACTTTTTGGAAGTGTAGTAATTATTTTAATGACCATTTCTTTTCATTGAACATTTTAAATAGATGGGCAAGCAGTAGCATTAAGACTGTCAAAGCAAATAACTCAGAGAACAAATGCAATGAAAGCTACCATTACCAAGTACCATGCTTCATTAAACTTGTTACAAGACTGGGTGGAAACATTGCTACAAGAGCTGCAGTTTGATCAAGCAAAGGATCCAGAGTCAGTACTTTATTGTCATTTCGACAGGCGACCTTCCAACAATGATATTCCCTTTGCCATAAAAAGAACTGCAATTGACCCACCACAACTTCCTAGAACGATGCAAGGTGGAGCAGAATCTTTTGAACACTATTGGAGGTTGAAAGGTTGTTTAACCATTATTTTGGAGAAAAAGAAAAGCTGGAGACCTATATAACTCAGCATCCAGGTGATCACTCAAGATTAATGAGAAGAATCAATGTTCTTATCAAGAAGAAACTTTGTGAGATAAACAATATGCTGTATTGGTTAGGTTCAATACTATTGGACTATTTGAGTACAGAAACAATCAGTAAATTACCATATAGTAAGACTGAATCAGGGCACATGGGATCTAGTAAATTTTCAGCTGTGGCATTTGCTGAAATTGCATACAACAGTGAGACTGATGAAGATGTACAAATTTTACTGCACTTTTCTGATGATGATTCTGACTGATGATGAGTAATAGATATTACTACACAAGTGTAATAATTATACTATGAAGAAAACATGTAATGATTTTCTTACACTGCTGAAATGAAACAAAAAATTCAGTCAACTTGTAACTTTAGCATTCCAGTCTGCAGAGCTTGCCTGTTGACTTTGGTAGTGTAAGAAAATAATCAAATGTTTTCATCTACAGTATATCTCTAAGGATGGTTATGAAATGTAATATACTATGTACACAAAGATTTGTTGTTTATTTTTATATGCTGTAATTAAATACTAAGTAGAAATGTAAATATTATTTATCTGCATTCATCAGTTGGTAAAATTACACTACATCTGAACTTTACTTGCAGTCATTGAACTTTGATGATTAAAGAAAGATTATAAATGTAGAACTTTTTTGAATAAAAACACCTCGGACTGGACTCCTATGCCTATGTTTGCAACAATTAACTCAATCTATAGCATGACTGCACAAACTTACAAAGGTAATGTTCTACATTTTTCTATGTGGACAATTCTTAAACTCAATGCCAATGGGCTCAAAGTGTAAAAAATGAAATAAATACCATAATATACTTGTAATAGTACAAGTACAATTAATATTAAACACTGCGACTGTAACATGGAACTACAGCATAAAGTAAGTAAGCTTGACGTTAGTCACAGTCACTACCACCATGAATACAACCTTGCTTGCACTAAACTAGGCAAACAACTCCTACAAATATATCATACGTAAATTTATGAACGAGACTTACCTGGTGTTGTGTGTTGCGACTTTAATTTTCCCATCGATCATGGACCAAAGAAATTATTAAAAACCACACTGCACGTTCAGCTGGCGAATATGAATAAATAAAAATGCACAAGTTTCCAATAGTAGACTGAAACATGGTTGAGTTGAAGCCTTTAGTACCAGTTGAAAGTTGAGACTATTCTCACTGCTTACATACCAGTCAACACTCGGTTTTAACATAGTCATTGCAATGATCACAATATATCGAGACATATTCACATGAAATAGCGATGGATATGCATGCATGTCGTATAGGTGTGTACCTGTAATACAACATACGGCGACTGAAACTTGTGAGTTGTTCATGTGAGCTCCTTTCCTTGCTCAGCATTTGAGCCTTTGCAAATACGTCACCATGTGTTGCCCTAGCAACGATCCCAATGTTGCATAATATGGGTAGGGGTGGTAACCTAATGTTACATAATATAGTTAGGGGTGGTAACCTAATCTTACATATATGGGTAGGGTTGTAATCTAATGTTACATAATATGGGTAAGGGTGGTAACCTAATGTTACATAATATGGGTAGGGGTGGTAACCTATTGTTACATAATATAGTTAGGGGTGGTAACCTAATCTTACATATATGGGTAGGGTTGTAATCTAATGTTACATAATATGGGTAGGGATGGTAACCTAATGTTATATATATGGGTTGCGGTGACAACCTGTTATATATATCAGGGTAGGGGTGGTAATCTAATGTTACATATACACCAAAAAGCGCACGATCTGTTACAACATCGAACAGCACTGATATCAGGTCTGTTACATTATGATTCCATCAGTTCTGAACAAGATAATGTAGCGACCCCTGATACAGCTATGATGACCACAGTCTGTATCAGCACTTATGTCAGGCGTGAGGTTGATAGATCGCGTGGAAAACTCGCGTGGATTAATTATTCCACGCGTGGATAAACAAAATGCCGGTACAAAAATTCCCCATGTATACTCCGAAACTGGTTTGCTGCCGAAAAATCTGAGAAAAAACTGGAATAAAAACGTGCACAGAAGTAACTACGCCAAAAAAACTACGCGACAGAAACATCAGGTAACTATTTTTATTATTTTTTATACTTATCAACTAAGATTTACAAAAATAAAGAGCATTTCACCACTATAAATCTTCATTTCGACGAATTTGTACACTTCGTTTTTCAATAAATTTAGTCACATATAGTACGACTGCAAAAAGAAAAGACAAATGATCAGGCATATACAGGGACGCAACTAGAAAATTTCGAGGGCAGGGGTTGAACGCAAAAAAAGAGCCAAGTCGTTCCGTATTCGGTATTCTAAACAATTTGCAGTGCCGTAGCAAGGTGTCAGAAAGTGGGGGGGGGGGGGGGCAGTACAGTAGTGGCAATTATTGACCGGAATTGTAGGGGGTGCGGGGGTCCTCCCCCGGAAATTTTTTAAATCTAGAACCTCGGAAACACCATTTGCAGCAATTTGAGCGAACTTTTTCATCTAATTCTACAGCGAGTATAGTTCAAATTTTACTGTATAAACGAAGAAATTTTGGTTCAGGGCATTGAAGCCTCGACAGACGACACTTCACAAAAGTGAACATATTTTGGGGGTTGCGTTGCTCCGTTTGAGATTTTGAGTCGCCGTAATCTTTCAATAATTAAATACCTATACATTACTGAATAGCTTCTAATTAATTCTTCTAAGATGCCTCTGCCCTCGGACACATGAAAAGTTCGACATTTGTTAAATTCAGGTTATCAAAACAGGCAAAGAACTTTATCTGCGAAAAATTTGGGGCACTGATTTGGGATACTAGATATCTTCGTTATGCTTCTTCGAGAACACTCAACAACCACTATTGTATTGCGTACTACAACAGACGATTAATTATTTGTTTATCTAATGTCTACCCTAGTATTAGAGGTCTCACAAAAAGGGCAGGGGTTAAAAAGGGCAGGGGTTGCATCCCCCCCAACCCCCCCCCCCCCGCCATAGTTGCGCCCCTGATATAATCTTTACTTACAAATCCAGGCTTGAGAAGATGCAAAGTATACGTTATGTAGTCAAAACTAGGAAAGATGAAAAACATTACATTAGTTTTCAAATACTTTTTGTCAATTAATATTAACCAAACTATAAACTAAGGTAATACCTCAAGTATAAACATTGCTGAGTTAATCTTGCAATCTACATTCTGCAGCCCATATTTCTTAAATTCCGTCACACTGTATAAATTAGAGAAAACAAATATATATTTTGATTTTTGAGAAACTAGATACAATGTAACCTACCAATACAGTATATATAGTTATTAAAGTACCTTACAACCTATTAATGTATAATTTTTTTGTCCAGCTGGATACATGTACACTTAAAATAAAGAAAAAAAGAAAGGCATATTACTATTAGTTTCTAAATCTCAAAAATGCTAAGCAAATGTACACCTGTTAGATCCCAATATATTTTCTCCTTGCCTGGCTTAATACTGTATATAAAGAGAAGGGGAAAAAAAGACATGAATTTATAAATCTTAAAAATGCTAACCTAATACACACCTGTTAGGTTTTATTGTGGTTGAATTCTCTCCTTGCTAGCTACTAGGCAAGCTATACAAAGAGAAGAAAAGAACGACATATTACTTTCTAAACCTTAAAAATGTTGAGCTAATACACACCTGTCAGATCTCATTATAATCATATTCCCCTTGCCAGGTCTGATGCTACATATTGAGAAAAAAACCCAACAAAGTTTAAAATAACAGTTATTATGCATAAGTCAATTCCAGCAATGCCCACAACCCCCCCTCGGGTCAACCCCCAGGAATTTGCATTTTCAATTTTTTTTAATGCTGAATGCCATGGGGGTGGGCAAAAAAGGCCCTACAATGCCCCACCTGGGGCAACAAAATGGATGCCAGGGTAGATCATCACACTTTCCAAGGTGATATTTCTTTGCAAAACATCTTCAGTTTGACACAAGCTTGAGTAGGTGATGGATTTCATCAGGATATTACACAAGGAAAATCCTAGAATGTTGGTCTTTAGATTCAGACCATCTATATCATTCAGAGGCAAGGTACATGTTTTATGGAGCTCCCATCTTCTCTTCAATTTCCTCCGTATTGTAGTGCAATTATTAATATTGAAAATAATTTGAATGCATCTGATTTGCATACACTACTGATTTGCATACACTACGGATTCCCAAAGCGCGTGTAGCAGCAACCACAATCGTACATATTTGGTCGCGACAAATGCCCAGGGGTAGACTGATGCCTGGCTCTGGGTAAATACTGAAAGACCAAATGCCCACGGCATTGTCCTGGGGGGTGGGCATTGCTGGAATTGACTGATGCATTAATTTTAAAATTAAATTTTTAACTGTTTCATTTATTTAATCCAGGCCTTGGGGTTTTTTGCCCACAACTCACATACTTAGTAGATCTTTACTCTTGCAGTACTATATTGTTCCCATATCAGCTGATGAAGTTATTGCATATAAACTTGCATTTCATGCTATAAAAAAAAGAAAAAACAGGTTTAACTGTGAATAATACCACTCTAATAATACCACTGTACTAAGTTTTCAGATTGTTGACGAATTAAGTTTGATCTTGAATATTTTTACAAAAAATTTAGAAGACACAGTCATTTTAAACATGTGGCATACATTGTCCTGTTATTAAATGATAAATATGAGACAAGAAATGTTAAATAAAATATCTCATACTATTTTGAATATATTTTAAATTTGGCTCAGTTTGTATAAGGGTAATTTATTGGTATGGAAAACAGCACTGACTTTGCCAAGGGGGGCTGTGGGGGGAGGGCCATCACCCCCCAAATGGTCTCCAAGACCATTCTCGTGAAAGGTTTAAATCCTTGGAGAAACTTGTAGGGGGGGGGGTTACACTTGTTTTAAGGCCAAGTGAGTGGATCAGTAATGTTATATATATAGCAGGCATGTATATGCTATAAATTACTAAGGGTCTATATAAAATGCCTCCAACTTGTTTTTACATAGGTTTATAAATAAATCTAAAGATATTCTGAGTATTTCTGATGTGAACATTCTATGTTCTGGTTTAATAATAGTAACAAAATTATGTAATTTATGGCTTTTAGATTACAATACTCTTAAATACTTGTCTCGGAAATAGTGTTTCAGAGACACCAGAAATCCAAACTTTTTGGAAGGGCATGCCCCAGACCCCCTCCCCCCTCCCAAGACCCTGGCTATGTTACTGGAAAACAGCTTAAAATAAATTATGTTTACTACCATGCATAATTGTAAAAAAATAATGAAATGTTATTCTTGATACCTGAATAAATATTTTTATAGTGTTTTTATATTTTCTGGATTAGGGCTTTGCTGTGTGCATTTAAAAAATATGAAAATATAATAAAATATTGAGATATGTCTCTTTGACATGTAATAATACCCCACCCTCACCCCATGCACCTCTAAAGTGTATCGATTTATGGTTATATAATTATAAATAAGAATATAAGATCTGACTGTGCAGCATAAAACAAATAAATCTTATTTTCTATGGAAAACAACAGAATTACTTAGTCCAGAAATTCTATTTCTAACTTAATCTTTTTGTATTATCATTAATTTGACTAGTTTACTAGATTTTAAAACTTACCTTTAGCTTTGTGGAGCTAGAATTGCAACATAAAGCCCGTTATGAAAAAGGAAAGGGAAAATACTTTGTTGCTGCTCACGCCATAACTTTTGTAGAGTCCAATTTTGCCTTGTTTCAATACCAGTGTTTCGTCGCATTTTGGAAGAAACGAGCTTCACAAGCTTTCAAATTAGTACTGTACATACTGCTGGAACAAACTTTCTGTTATATCTCCCGAGTCAGTCATGTCCAACGAGAATAGTGAGTGATGATTTTTCGCTTTTCATTTTCATCAAGACATTCTGGGCTGAATCTGTCTGTACAAAACCACACACTTGTTGCACGTAATTTCCGCCACAAAAAACATTCGCAGAAAGACGTCAAAGTTTGAAATAAACATCCAAAGTTTTTTATTGTTAATTCATTCAGCAATAACTTAGAAGTGTTGTTTGTTTTTTTGTTTTTCCATGTCAGACACTTGACTCGATCTCTTCAGTCTCTTGTCTTTTTTTGCTGACAAAGTCACGAAAAATTCGTGTCGCGACGCTGTTACCGCGTGAAAATCCACGTAGTTCCCAACAGCTCTGACAGGGGCGCAACTGGGGGGGTGCGGGGTGCAACCCCTGCCCTTTTTGTGAGACCTCTAATACTGGGTTAGACATTAGATAAGCAAATAATTAATCGTCTTTTGTAGTACGCAATACAATTCTCCGCAAATCTGGCGATCGAGACTCAGAGGCATTTAGTTCGGCTTCAATCTCGTACCCAGCTTGTAATATGCTACACCAAGTTTTTCCTAAAAACAACCACTTTTCTGAATTTGTGGGCTCAGCTTTCGAATCTCAAGGCGAAAATGAACCAATCATAGAGATAGAGATAGATTTTGGCAACCTGTAGCCGTAGGGTATGTTGGTGTGATAATTTCTTCGTTTTTACAGTAAAATTTCAAGAATTAGATGAAAAAGTTCGCTCAAATTGCTGCAAATATAATGGTGTTTCCGAGGTTCTAGTATTGAGTGTTCTCGAAAAAGCATAACGAGGATATCTAGTGTCCCAAATTGTTTAGAATACTGAACGACTTTGCCCTTTTTTTGCGTTCAACCCCTGCCCTCGAAATTTTCTAGTTTCGCCCCTGTCTGACACAACCTGTTCAACATGGCTGTTGCAGTGCTGATATCGTCAGTCCTGATTTATCTGATACCAACAGCTTCCATCAGTGCTGTTGCCCCATCATAGCTGTTACCGCCTGTTCTTACAGACGTCTACAGATCTGTTGTCAACATACCTGTATCATGCTTTTATATCAGACTGATACAGCACTGACGGACCAACAGTCTGTTGCAGTCTGATGCTGTCAGTTCTGAACAGTCTGTGGACGTCTACAGCCTGTAACAGCTATGATATACCTGTATCAGGCCTGTAGTTGCAACAGGCTGTAACAGACCTGTGGCGTTTTTTTATGGGTAGGGGTGGTAACCTAATGTTATATATATGGGTAGTGGTGGTAAACTAATGTTATATATATGCAATGGGTAGGGGTGGTAAACTAATGTTATATATATATATATATATATATATATATATATATATATATATATATATATATATATATATGGTTAGGGTGGGAACCTAATGTTATTTATATGGGTTGGGGTGGTAACCTAATGTTATATATATATATATATATATATATATATATATATGGGTACTAATGGTAACCTAATATTACATATATGGGTAGCGATGGTAACCTAATGTTACATAATATGGGTAGGGATGGTAACCTAATGTTATATATATATGGGTAGCGCTGACAACCTGTTATATATATGGGTAGGCGTGGTAATCTAATGTTACATATATGGGTAGGGGTGGTAACCTAATGTTAGATATATGGGTAGGGGTCGTAACCTAATGTTATATATATATATATATATATATATATAAGTGAGCTTTGGTTCACGAAATGTTAGAGAGTGTCAAGATTAACAGTCAAGATTAACAGAAACACAGTCAAGATTAGCTATAGTTGCAAGAACAACGTCAAGTCTATTAGTACGAAACATAATTCACGCACAATCAGGAAAAGCAAGCCACGAAGCATAGTTACAAGCAGTTGCAATTGCAGGATTAAGGACAATTGCCCCCTACGTGGGCAATGCATGACAAACAACATAGTATACAAGGCATCTATTTCCATAAGCAACACGAACATCACTAAGCAATACATTGGCATGACAGCAAGTACATTTAAAGAGCGATATCGTAACCATACTAAATCTTTCCAGAATAAAAAGTATTCAAAGGAGACGGAACTTCCGAAATACATTTGGAATCTAAAAAAAAAAAAAAAAAGTTTCGACATAACCTGGTCTATACTAAAACACTCAATTTCTTACACGGGAGGATCAAAAAGATGCAATTTATGTTTGGACGAAAAACTTTTCATCATGAAGGCAGACAAACAACTCTTACTAAACAAAAGATCAGAAATAGTTTCGACGTGTCGGCACAAAAATAGATTTCGGATCATCAACCTAAACAATCAAAGGAATGCGCGCAACGTTTCCACGCCCACACCCACGCTCCAAATGAATCCGCCGGACGTTTCGACGCCCACACCCACGCCCCAACTAACGCATTTAAGCAGCCCACTAACCGATATTTTCCAGTCGCCTGATGATCCCGTTTTTGTATATATATATATATATATATATATATATATATATATATATATATATATATATATATATATATACACCGATGCTGTCCCACATGCGGTTGTCACCGACGATCGCATGTGTATAAGTAATTGATGAAATTCATTCAGATTGTTCCAAGCTACACTGATGAGCTGTTGTACAGCGAAACACCGTGTCTGTAGATTGAACTATATATATATATATATATATATATATATATATATATATATGGTTAGGGTGGGAACTTAATGTTATTTATATGGGTTGGGGTGGTAACCTAATGTTATATATATATATATATATATATGTATATATATATATATGGGTAGGGGTGGTACCCTAATGTTACATATATGGGTAGGGGTGGTAACATAATGTTATATATATATATATATATATATATATATATATATATATATATGGGTAGGTGTGGTAAACTAATGTTATATATATGGTTAGGGTGGGACCTAATGTTATTTATATGGCCTGGCGTGGTAACCTAATGTTATAATACATAGTTCAATCTACAGACACGGTGTTTCGCTGTACAACAGCTCATCAGTGTAGCTTGGAACAATCTGAAAGTGACAACGGCATGTGGGACAGCATCGGTGAAATCCATTCAGATAGCGTGAAGTGCGCATGGGCCCAGAGTGCTCAAACTTCCACAAGGGTAGTGAGCGTATATATTTATATATATATATATATTATATATATAGTTCAATCTACAGACACGGTGTTTCGCTGTACAACAGCTCATCAGTGTAGCTTGGAACAATCTGAATGAATTTCACCGATCGTCGGTGACAACCGCATGTGGGAAAGCATCGGTGAAATACATTCAGATAGCATGAAGTGCGCATGGGCCCAGAGTGCTCAAACTTCCACAAGGGTAGTGAGCGTTGCATTATCGCTAATAGGTACCCACGTCAACTTCACAGAGTGCTCAACAACACCGAAGTGAAGGAGCATACATAGTTCAATCTACAGACACGGTATTTCGCTGTACAACAGCTCATCAGTGTAGCTTGGAACAATCTGAATTAATTTCCCCAATTACTTATACACATGCGATCGTCGGTGACAACAGCATGTGGGAAAGCATCGGTGAAATACATTCAGATAGCGTGAAGTGCGCATTGGCCCAGAGTGCTCAAACTTCCACAAGGGTAGTGAGCGTTGCATATATATATATAGGTAGGAATGGTAACCTAATGTTATATATATGGGTAGGGGTAGTAACCTAATGTTACATAGGAGCATTGGCGTATCGTGACCATTCTGAGTGGGGGGGGGGGGGTGTACCTCTATTGCGCTTCCTCAATTACCGACCAACTCATTTTTATGTCCAATTTACCGACCAATTTCCGATCAATTTACCGACAAATCACGTTTTTCTCTGCAAAATCTCTGTTTTGCCGACAAGTTTTCCAAAACGTGGGGGGTGTCACACCCCCCTACAACCCCCCGCACGCTACGCCCCTGCATAGGAGACATGTCCGTATCTAGTGCGTACCGGTAACTGTAAATAATTAATTTTCCTGTATTACCTGGTTTGTTTAGCCTTAAAATTCGTAGTACAATTTTTAAAGATAGACTTTGAAACTGAATCACAAACATGATATAAATATGCAGATGTAGCTTCCATGCATGTTGAAGTTGGTTGAATGGGAAAATTTGTATGCAAGTTGGAACATTACTTTAGCTAACTAAGATACATGCACATACTGTCATGACCATTAGTCCAATCCATTACATGGAATGAACATAAACATGATCTGACAGATATCAAAACACATGAAATTAATCGAATAGGGGTACCGTAGTACACCATAGTATGTATTATATTATGGAGAGACAAATAATTGATCTGCAAAACACTGAAAAAATTTTTCAGAAAATTTTAAGATTATTAACATTATCGCCAATATTTACACACCACCAATATTTACGCACCACCAATATTTACACACCACCAATATTTACGCACCACCCATATTTACACACCACAAATGTTTACACACCACCAATATTTACACAACACCAATATTTACACACCAATATAATATTTATGACTATGTGTCAAAGTCTAGAGACACAGCCTCAGTGATCCCAATTCTTTATCCTGGGGACATACAAGATTTAATGCAGTAATAAATGTTTCTCTATTTTCAACAATAAATTCATACTGCAACCTTAGATGAGTTTTATCGAGCCAGTGTCCTCAAATCTTGTCATCTGGGTGCAATCCTTCAATTTTTGCTGAATTACCAGGATAGTAAAATAACCAGTATGGTTCTTCAGTATACGTATATACTGGCAGCACATAACCTCGATGGGCCTTGCTAATTTTGTAGTTATCAACTAGAGCTGTCATGGCATTAGTCTCAAAATGATTGCTCAACTCGGTTGTCAACAAATTAAATTCACTCTCCATCAAATCGATATCTACTTTCAAATCTTTCTTAGTAGTAAGTTCATGTTTTGACAAACAAGCAGTTATTTTCTCCACATCAAGAATCTTTTGCGAGATTTGGGAATAGTTTGCTTCCTTGGTGGTAGATGGCGGTTGTCCCAAGCTATCAAGTTCTGGTTCCTTTTCTTTCATTGTGAACTTAACATTTTCAACACTTTTCATTATATCACGGATCTGCTTGAATCCGTATCCACTAGGTTTTCGGAAAGCAACAACTTGAGGTAAACCAGTAACTTCAAATCCACCTTTTGCATAAGGTACACGGGAGGGTTTACCATTGGCCTTGCCTGTAAAAATAGAAATTGAACAAATTAATTTAGCCAAGATGTTTAGAGAAAAGGCAATTCATATGTAATTAGCTTAACTCATCCTTGTCCGAGGGTTTCCCCATAGGGGAATAAAATTGTCTGACATTAGCTAGAATGAATACCAAACATTAGTTTGGACAGGAAAGAGTTAAAGAGGAAAATAAAGCGAAAATTAAGTTTGGTTTACAGTATTTTCAAGATCTCCTGAATGTAATAAAAAATAAATTTTACAGTTTTTCCATATCTCACTTTGTTCACGAGTTATTTAGATTAGGTTAATATATGTAATAATATTGTGACAATGATTGTTCAATTAGTTTAAACTTACCCCTTTGTAAGGTGGTTCAGGTGGGCTTATAATCAGAATGTTCATTTTGTTAACAAATGAGTGGATCAATAACCAAGGCCTTGTTGCCATACTGTTCATTTTTGTTCGTCCCTGTCTGAGGGTTTCCCCAGAGGTAAATAAAGCCGTCTGGCAGACAGGAAAAAGTTAACAAGCTTTTTTACATGATTATTCATAGTCGTTTATGGCATCTATGCTTTACAAGCTCAATATGCCTTATTGATGAATGGCTGCTGAATTATAACTAGCATGTACTTCTTTATATCCCCTTCCCGCCCGCCGTTATTCAGCCACATTCACATCCACGTCTAATGTCCACGTTCACGTCCACACGTCCACGGACCATTCCACGTCGACATCAAAGCCTACTCCTACCTCTTGGAGCATGTATATGTCCAGTCGACAAGAACATGTATGTTTACATTCGTGAAAGAATTTCAATTTTTTTAAATTTTATTTTATCGAGCTTTTTTATTATTTGATTGCGATCAGCTGATGGCACTGGGTCTGGAGAAACATGAACTACTGCATCATTCCTGTTTAGTACTGGCTGCTCGGCTGTTTGGTGTATGAATGTAGAGCTAAGTAGTGGTCCAACGTCGTGTACTGTCATTGACTCGGATTCTTCGGACTATATAAATGTTCGAATTCTGACCCAGTTGGGCTGGCCTCTTCCATCACAGTGATGCCGTTGTCGTCAGCTGGTTGTTTCTCGTATTTCTTGGCTGGAGCACTACCAATGGTTATTAGAATGGGTTCCTTAAAACGTAGAAAGAAAGAAAAAAAACATGAAAGCGTTAGAATGTTAAACAGTACGCCGTGTGTGCACCAGTTGGTTGTGAGCTCAGTTGTTAGAAAAGCACTCAGCAGACTGATATTCTCAGTCTCTCAGGTGCGAAATATGTAAAATTCCACACAAGACCCCAAGTCGTCAAAGATATTCCCACTTACACAAACAAGTTGTCTTTAACATGTCTCAATTAGGCAAATTTAATTTGCTTTTGACAACGTTTGTATCAGAAAATTTGTGGAGGAAACAATTTTCAAAGAAAACTTGCCCGTGCAAGGTGTAGCCTGTAAGTCAAGTGATACAGAAATTAATGATTCAAGTGGCGTGATACAAATCTTTCGTTCCTCTGAGACTTTTGATCTACCGTGTGTATAAAAAAACCCCTGAACCCTTAGAAAACAACCTATTGTAGTAGTTTGAAAGCCCTAAGCACTTCGCTGAACCCATACATGCGTAAAACATACGGTCTTATACACTTGGGAAATAAAGATAACTTGAAGTGTATGCATGGTGAAAGTATGCACATTGTTTTTCGCCAACTTCGGCTACTTGTTTAATGGCTCGTGACTGTCTTCTTTGCTTTCACTGCCACTGGAATTATTTTCTAGCAAGGCCAGCAGGGGCGGATCTAGGTTGAAATCTGAGCGTGGTTGAAATGTGAAGTCCACCAATCTATGGGGTCCGGGGGCATGCTACCCCCGAAAATTTTGAAAATTAGAGTCTCTGAAAACGCATTTCCTGCATTCTGGGAGTGATCTCGAGTCATATTGTAGGATCGTTTTGTACATGTTTTGCGCAAATTTTACCCAAATCTTTGTATAAATTTTACCTAAATATTAATATCGTTTAACGAGTTAAGCGACTGACAAATCTGAGTCCAGTCGCAGATAATATTTCAAAGTTGATCAGATGCATTGCATGATGGAAATGTTGTGTTTACTTTGAGAATCGACGAGAATTACCACACAGTTCACTTCTATAGCGACTATATTATAGGTAATATAGCGTCTCACTCTGACAAACGATTTTAGCAGAGAAAAGCATGGTAATAAATTAAAGTTTAAACAAAGTATTATTCATGCATAATTGATAGGCTCAATTGAATATTCGTCTAACTTGTTATTTGTAATATACTATAAATACCAACATTAACATAAACTTATGTATATATACATAAATATTAATTTACCTACCTTACTGGGTAGCGTTGTCCAGATCTTGACTTTTGGCTTTTTGGGAACTGCATGCTCGAGAAATCACACGAATGAACGTCGGATATAACCCCGCGGTCAGAACTGCCTTTCACTCGCCTCCTTTCATCCCAAACGTTAACCCTTTCTTCGCACTTCTTTCTTAAACGAACCAACATCTCTTCCTTTTCTTGTGAATTATCACTTAGTATTTCGACTAGCTGTCGCAAGATAAAATCATTGTCCCTGTGCGCAGCCATTTTTAGGACTCTGTGAAGAACTCAGAAATATAGCGCAAGGCAGACTTGACGTGCAATGCCGACTATACCGGATGCCGACCAGATTTCGCAATAAAACTGTAACAAGATATGGCAAGGGTGGCTGACCGTGGCTCCCGCCAAATTCAGCCACTCTATTCTGGCTATCTGATTGGTTTGCATCCCTTTTTAGTCCGCTGACCGTGGCTGAATTTAGCAGATCGCCCCGCTGACCGTGGCTGAATTTAGCAGAAGTTGGTGGTATATTTATAAAGGGGAACCTGTCTATGTTCGGTAACTTTTCCGGCCACTATCGCCACGTCCTCGGTCTTCTATCTACCTGAGACCGATTGCAGGCGCAACAGAATCAGGGAACAGAATGTTAGAGATGCGAAAATTCAAGAACTCCGCTGCTATTTTGGATTTTGGCAATCAATTTAATATTGTTACGGTGTCTAATTTCGTTCTTACTCTATCGATTTTTTTAGTTATTTAATTATATATTATTATAATCTGGAATAATTAGGGGAAATCTGACCGTGGCTCAAGCCACCGTCGCACCCCTCTAGATCCGCCCCTGGCCAGATGTTCGCGTAGTTCTATTTTGAATGCATGCAGTTTTAATATGAGCGGTCTTTTAACTTTATCTAGACTGGGGTGGGGGGGAGGGGGGAGTGCCCGCGGCGAATTTAAAGCTTTGTAACTTTTTGAGTATTCAAAACAAGTACAGAACATTTTCCATGTGTAAAAAAGTAGTGTTGCCATAGTAATCACGTTTTGATGACGTTTGTGCCAAAAATTTCGAAATTCTGGTTTTATTTTTTTTGGGAGTATTTGATTAACTTTATTATTTTTAATACCATTTCATGAATTTTGTGTTATTTAAGTTCATCTAATGACGTCACAAATCCGTTATGGCGTAATCCAAGATGGCCGAATAATGACGTCATATAGTGACGTCATACAGCTTGGCGCGCGTTTAAGAGCTACAAAAAAGCGGTTTTCTATTCAAAGAAGGAAAATTCTGCTTTGTCGGAGCACGCGTGCTAAACGAACCACGAGATTGCGAGGGATAATTAAAAAATTATCACTACGAATCCACATTATCACCAAAGAGCTTGGCACATGAATAGCGCCGACGCTCCATTAAATCGTGATGACGGCGGTCTACTGCCGGAAGGCTATTTGCATCTTGTTGATAGGCAACGTCATCAATGGTTGTATGAGAGTATAAATATGAGACCTGTCGTCACAATGATCACCCCTGATGAAGACACCAGATCGGAGTGTCGAAACGTTGGGTCGTTTATCATAAAAACAAAACAAAACTGTTTAAAAACCACCAAACCAATACAGAGTGTAATGAAATACTTGTGTTATATTCCGGGCATAATATAGAGGAAATCCCGTCAGGGGTTAAATGTGGCGAAGAAATACAAAGGGCTCAGACGTAGTTTAAAGGAGATATCCAGCGCGGTCTGCGCATGATTCGCCATCTTTGTTTTGGGCACCATTCGTAGATAATTACATGAAGTAATCAGCCTGAGTTGAGTACTTCATGTAATTATCTATGAATGTCTATGTTTTGAGAAAACCGTTCGAAGCAACGTGGCAGAAAATTAAGCGATTCAACAAGGATACCTCTTCGGATTTCTTCTATTTCTTCTGAAAATGTTGTGTTTGGGGTACAAGTAATGAAGAGGAATCAAGAAAAGCTTACAATCTTGAAAAAAATATCAGTATATATTTGTGTAAACGAGGAAGTAAACATTAGCTTCGTTCATGCGCAGAACGCGCTGGATATCACCTTTAACGCTACTCTGGCTTAAAAGTTTTTTGAACGTAGATTAAAAAGTTACTGTTTATGACGGGTCAACCATCTTCTGAAAGCTTCCACTTCCACTTTGACGCAATGGTGCTACGCATTGATTTCTGTGTGATTTCCACACGTTTCCAGCCATGTTAAGGCACAAAATAAATGTTCAGGTATTAGGCAGCCTAAGTTGACGGATGGAATTCTCAATTTAGAAAGTAAGTCGTGTTCAAAACGCCCGTCCTTGTACGCTTCTACCGACTCTTTATTAAGTCAAACTTGGCGATATATGAAACTTTACGATATTCTAGAGGTTACCAATTGGAATAGCTTTAGTGCCTAATGGTACACCTATAGGGAGTTTGTGAATATTTTTTTTTACGAAAAGACAGCTCTTCCGATCTCGCTCGTCAAGCTCACTCCACCAGATGTTGAAGTCAAAGAGGAACGAATATGAAACCTACGTCTTCCCCGACTTTGAGTACGCCAAGTTCCGTTTGCAAAATAACTTCTTTCCGATCATAAATCCATCCATATCGATCACGGCAACCATATTATTCAGCGACATCATGCTAAATAAGTTTTTAAGACGCGGCATTAACTATACTTCAATACTAAGCTTATGTAGCTTACTCAATGCGCACAATTGCTTCCGGATCCGTTCGACACGCGTTACGCGGCGGTTTACGTCACGCATGACGCCACGCGCGTTACGCAACGCTGAATAAAAAGAATGAAACAGAACGAAAAGTATTTTGGCTGAGTCACCGCAACAGCAAAAGCGAATTACTGCTGGCCAAACACACTTAAAACAAAATAGATAGATGTTACATAAATATTGCTAGCTTTTCGTTATTGTCGTTTGAAATTTTATCTGCTATTGACGAAGTTGGTATATTTTGAGATAACTATCTTAATCAAAATTTCCCTAGTGACTGTAATGTACATATATTATTTTTATGCAGCATTTTGAAATGTTATAATAGAACAACGTTACTGAGAACTTAATATAAGACATTTTTTTAAATATTTTTACAAAAAAAGATTATAAGCTTAAAATATCTACAATGATGTCCGCTATCATACTGAGCCAAAAATAGAATAAGAAATTTCTGTTATTTATACTTCCTCAAACTTATATATACTTACTCAAGGATTTTTTTGTAGAAACAAACCCAATCATAACCATGTACTAATTAATTGAATTGCACTAACTTTCTTAAATAAATTGTTTTTCGAATATTTATGCCATTTATTTTTACCATAAAAAATCAATTTCTGACTGTTGTCCATAGGTAATCCTATCCGGTTGCAAGGACAATTTAAGAAATCTGGTATTGGACGTGTCGAAATCCTTTATAATGGGAGATGGGGGACGGTTTGTGATTCCGGCTGGGACTTTAACGATGCTAATGTAGTTTGTCGACAACTTGGCTTTCCAGGAGCTAGAGCAGCTCTTCGACGTGGGGATGTGCCAGATGGTAGTGGACAAGTATGGTTAGCTGACGTTCAATGTACAGGAAGTGAACAGTACTTGGCCAATTGTAGTCATTGGAGATGGGGGATAACCTGGTGTCGGCACTACCGAGATGCCGGTGTCCTATGTAATAGCGGATCAGGTAAATCAATTGCAAATTGTTTAGCTCAATTCCGGAAAGAAATTGATGCAAATACGTAAATGCATGCAACACCTAACACGATTTTTGTGCGACCTAATTGGTTCCTGAGAGATCTTTGCAAACCGGTGAAGACCGCTCATTACTTACATTGAAAAACTAAAATCAAAAAATTAATAGAGTCATATTGTATTCCATATTTCCTGTATATCATATAAAATTGCATTTACAGAAACAAAAAAAATTCCAATATGGCAATGTTTACCGTGACTGAAAATGTTTTGTTTGGTATCCACTAACCCTGCAATTAAATGCACTTTAATGCACTACACAACACTGAATTCCACTTCGCTGGATTCTACACTGTTCATCCCTTTGCAGTATAATTTGTCACATTTACATGCTGAGATTTTTAGTTTGTAATTAATTTCAGTTTTTGAGATAACTGGCTATCTTAAATCAAGATTTCCCAAGTGACCCTAATATACACTCATTATGAGCTAACGTATCTTATATAACGAATTTTATGCAGCTTTTTAAAATGTTATAATAAAACAACCTCGCTGAAAACTGACTCTCGTCGACACTAACAGCCGGCAGTGGCAGGCCTAGCCAGACGACTGCCAGTCAATGTCGATGCAGCGAATTGGCCGGAAGTTCCAGTAACAGGAGCTCGCCCACGGGTACTCCGCAAGCACCTTACGCGGTGCGTCAACAGCCGTTAGATGGGTAACAACCAAATCGCCCGGAACACCCACCGTGACTCTGCTATTTAACCCATAGTTGGGGTGGGTGGCCGTTGGCTCGAGTGAGCTCCTCCGCCCTTTAGCGGGTTTTGTTTTTATTCCTCCCGGGTGCCCACACACCCACCACATCAGTTCAGAGACTGATGGGGTTGTCGGTTTAGTCGCCGGCGACCCGACCATGCGGCAGGTTGCACTGGGTTACATGGTACCAGTGGAAGATCGTTCATTGACCTGACCTGATGGCGATGGTGGAGAGGCAACGGTGTCAGGTAACGGTTCACTGGAGGATGCTATAGTCTCAAAACTGCACGTTGGCGGCCTGAAGCGCTGGTCGTTGTATCTGCACGTGCTCTAAAGATGCTCCGGCAACACTTCTGGCGACAGAGGAGCGTTATTTAGGGTTGGCCCTGCTCTCTCCACTTGGGGACGACCCTAGAAAAGGTGGGTAAAAAATGGCGAGCACACATTGAATCCGGGTGGCAGACCGCGGTCACTTGGAAACCATTATAGCGGTATGAAAACAGGAAAAACAAAACGGATTGACCTACGGATCGGACAATGGAATGTGCGAACGTTGCAAGATAAAACTACGGCTGTACGGCGAACAGCTCTGGTGGCACTGGAACTGCAAAGATACCAGATCGACATCGCGGCCCTGAGTGAAACACGCTTTGCGGACAGCGGTCAACTTACGGAAAAGAGTTCAGGTTACACGTATTTCTGGAGCGGACTTCCAGAAGAACTGAAACGACTCCACGGAGTGGCTATTGTAATGAAATCTGACATTGCGGTGAGGCTCGAAAGCTCCCCGCGCAACATAAACGGGTGCATCATGGTTGCTCGTATACCGCTCACGGACGGCAAGTACCTTACATTCATCAGCGTTTATACGCCAACAATGACCTACACAGACGAGGCGAAGGAAGCCTTCTACGAGGCCCTAAGTAATGTGATCAAGGACACGCCAAAGGGAGATAAGCTTGTCATTGCCGGCGACTTCAATGCCCGTGTGGGCCAGGACAATAACATATGGCCCGAGCAAATTGGTAAACATGGTGTAGGCAAGGTCAATAACAATGGCTTACGCCTATTGTCAAAGTGCGCATCCTTGGTATAAAATGGCAAGAACTAATCACAAATAATGAGGTCTGCATGAAAGTCGGTTTACCAGAAATGGCGGTAATCCTTAAGAGAAGACAGCTTCGGTGGACAGACCACGTTTTACGTATGGGAAACGAGAGGCTCCCGAAAGCGGTACTATACGGTGAGTTGGCCACTGGAACGAGAAAGAAAGGAAGACCAAGATTGAGGTACAAAGACACGCTGAAGGAAGTCTTAGGACAGTGTGAGATCCGTGACGGATGGGAAGATGTTGCTCGGGATAGAGTAGCATGGAGGAAGATGATCTGGAGTGGGACGGAGCGGTGGCAAAAAAAGCTTGTGGAGATAAGACGACAGACAAGACTCCGCCGCAAGGACCCTTGGAAAGCAGACGCCACCGGAATCGCCTGTGACATACGTGGACGCCCGCGTGGCAGCAGGGCTGGCTTGGTGTCTCATCGAAGGGCCTGTACTAAGTAATGCCGACGTACAACGACTTACTCAGCTACAAATCAGCATTAGGCGAAATCTCCTTGCTAATCCACACATCATAATAAGCCAAAAATAGAATAACAAAGTTCTGTTATTTATGCTTCCTCAAACTTATATAGACTTACTCAAGGATTTTTTATAAAGACAAACCCAATCATAACTTCAGTCTCGTGTATGAAAATCTTTTAACACTTTGAAGCTTGACGACGAGTCTTTGGTATTTTATTCTGGCTAACGCCAACGATTTTATTCAGCACAGAGAGAGGTACAGGCTAAATTGTTAAAACCTATCTCATTAACCATTTGAAGCCGGACGACGAGTCTCTAAGGTTTATCCTGGCTAACGCCAGACGATTTTGTTCAGCACAGGGAGAAGTTCAGGCCTCGAAGTGTAATGTGACTGTGATATCATAAATTATGGACAACATACAACGTATATATAATATATTATTTTATGCGACTATTGTAAATGTTATAATAGAAGGATTACATTGAAAGCTTATACTAGAAATACATTAATGCAAACACCGCGTGTCCTTTGTTTATTATTATTGCACCTTGCCTTCAATCCCAGAAAAGCTTAAATTAAAAAAACCCTACTATAACCTAACTCCTTCCTTCACCTCCTATTTTTTTAAACTTATAACCTATTCAAAACCTACATTTCAGCTATTAATTTAGTTTTAAAAAATTCCTATAACATAACCCCCCCCCCCACACACACACACACACACACACACACACACACACACACACACCACCTCCCATTCTTTTCTAAATCTAGAATCATAATCATATTTTCAGATATTAAATAATTTCAAATAAATTACTATAACCTAACCCCCACCACCACCACCACCAAAATAAACCGGAAAAAACAACAACTCTCATTTTTATCGATGGGTAATAACATAACCACAGGTTTTTCTGGGTGCAGTGTTAAAATATATATATATATATATAAAACTAGAAGTTACTATCGCAAGTGAACTGCTGCCTCGTTATTGAGCTGAAAACCTAATTTAGCGTACTCCACAGGCAACCTTGTGTAGTATGTGGCCCAATTAACACTCTCTTGACCACTCCAGTAACACCACCCGAGTTAGTCCACTCCACCCGAGTTTGCCCACTCCACCAAAATTTATCCACTCCACCCGAGTTTGCCCACTTCACCTGAATTTGCCCACTCCACCTGAATTTGCCCACTCCACCCAAGTTTGCCCACTCCACGCGAGTTTGCCCACTCCACCAAAGTTTGCCCACTCCACGCGAGTTTGCCCACTCCACCCGAGTTTGCCCACTCCACCCGAGTTTGCCCACTCCACCCGAGTTTGCCCACTTCACCCAAGTTTGCCCAGTCTGATATATATTAATATTTAACCCATGCATGAATAGAATACAACTGAACCTCTGGTATCCAGGGTATTATTCGTCACATCTTTATGTGATTCATTACCTTATATGTCGTACATAAAGTCAATTAAATCAAAATGGTGCCGGTCAATAGAACTGGCCAGGTTTTATGACTAAAAACCATAGTATGAATCAACGCCGTTCTTGAAATACATGATGTTCTCATAGATTTGAACCGAGTTTGACTTTTATATATTTGACATTGTCTTCATACGGTGGACTTGTGATGAATTTGTGATGGGATTTAAGCTAAATAATTAGATTTGACTCGACACAAGGGCGACGTCTAAAGTGAGCCTTTACTCTCCAATAGTATTGCTATTATTATATTATTTTTTAACTCTTGATTGTGATTGATCAGAACTTTGTGAGAAATCTTTATTTCGCCTTTTATTCATATTATTATATTTTTTTCGACATGATAATGGTAAGTTTGTCATATAAAAGTTTTTCAAAGTCAGCAACACACAATCGTAATATTAAACGTAGTTGTCTTTTACCTTCACAAGAAAATCTTTTCTCGCTGAAACACCTGCCTGGAGGTGGCGACGAGGTTTGAACTGCTATTAAATTCAGATTGTTTACATTTGTAGTTTGTACAATCTTCCTGTTTGAATGTTTCTGAAATGCTACGCTGCTTTGAGCAGCAGAGCTTAATATGAGCGCGTGTACGCAGGGTAGGAATAATTTGCGAAGGGATTGCGTAATATATGAACAGAAATCTGTACAAATATTCATACAAACACAATTTTCAACAAATCGTTGCGCGCTATACATAGCTCGGCAAATGGACTGGGAACGAGTAAAGACACAGGTAACCCAAGACGAACGCCAAGAATAGTGTGCTGCCTCGCTGACGCTCGGCAGCAAATACATAATCAAATGAAGGCAAGTAACTTCTTAGCTTTCAGCAGGGGAAGACGCTCATTTGTCTCATATAGACACTATGGTAGGAAAAACAGTATATGTAATAATCTGGTGACACATCATGCATGTGCTGGATGTGCCGAGTAACTTGACTGACCGAGTAACTTGACTGACAGAGTAACCCATCTCTATATAAACAAGCCCTGTATGCGTCTAACAATTTTTTCATTTTTAGTAATTATTATGTAACCGAAAATTATTTTCACTCACACATGACCTTCGTTACAGCAGTGCATGATCAATGCAATGCTATCCATGAATCCTCCCTTATAAAAATTCCACGTGTCATGTTCCAAAATCACATGTGATCACATGTGAACCACATGGGATGAAATGTCAACCACATGTGATCAGAGTAAACCACATGTGATCACATGCGATTTTGTAACATGACACGGGAAATTTTTATAAGGGCTGACCACATCACATTGGTGAAGCATGTGATTTAGTTTTGATAGTAGACACATATTATATATTATTAATAAGTAACACAAATCTCAATTTTAATTCATGTATACTTAGCTGTGCTGGCCTTGATGTTTAGTCCATGCAAGATGCATGAAACCCATAGGACGAAAAAGAGCTTTAAACCACTTTCAATCTGCGTTAAATTAGCTTAAATCGGTTCTTCAGATGTAAACTACGTTTAACGTATTCATAGCCTTACATGTCACTTAAAGGTTTCCAACAAGTTAAACTCGCATTGAAGCTCTTTTAAATTGTCGTAAATGTAGCATTTTGGAAGATTATTAAATTCTTCCCTGGAGCTAGAGCCTACAGTAGCTCTTCGAGGTTGGGAAGTTCCAGATTGTAGTGGAGAAATATCGCTAAATTGCGTTGGCTGTACAGGAAGCGAGCAGTACTTGGCCAGTTGCAGGCATCGAGGATGGGCGAAACAAGATTGTTTGCACTTCTTAGATGCCGCGGTGTCCTGTGTAATAGCGGAGCAGGTAAATCAATTGCGAATTGTTTAGCTCAATTCAGGAGAGAAATTGCTGAAAATACGTAAATGCAACACCTAACGCGATTTTTCTGCAATCTGATTGGTTCCTGAGCGATCTTTGCAAACCGCTGAAGACCGGTTATTACTAAAATTGAAAAATTAATGTGCCTATGAAACGAAAATTTTTATTGGATATTTTCACTAAGAAAAGATTAAAAGTTAGGTTTCTGGTGTTTTAATCTAATTTCGTACCCTTTTATATAACAAAAATCGAAGTCAAACAATGCTCACTTTACGCGACAAAGTTCGCGCGGCCGGAAGTGTGTGGATATCCAGGCTGTGACGTAAATACCTTTGCACTTCAGTTCAGCCGCATAGTATGCAAAGAAACAAAATGGCGGGACAATTAAAAGAAGAACGCGGAGGTCAGTATTGTGTTGCCGGTGGGCCGAATAAAGTAAGTTGCATGAACACGTCGTACACACATGGTGTTTCAATGCATACGTTTCCAAAGATGAAGCCAATCGAAAGCAATGGACACGATTTGTGAGGATTCACAGACCAGATTTTGTGCGGAAGCCTAAGTCAGCTCTGTGTTCTCAACACTTTGAACCATCGTGCTTTACGCACAATGCTAGCTTGACTGCGTTGTTTAACCAGCCAAAAGAACAGCATGAAACGGAGAAGAAAAACTCTAAAACCACTGAAGCGATTTTTAGCGAGGGGATCGATTCCTTCGATTTTTGCGAAGTCAATACAAAAGACACAACTGGAACAGCTGGCAACCGACCGTGATAAACGTGTGGTAAGTTGTGCTTGTTAATAATTTAATACGACTTATAAGCCGTATAAACTGTGGCGTACTAACGACTTACTACAAATTTCTTATAGTTTATGCGAGAATTGAAGCAAGCATATTTATCTCGAAACCATCTTAAAGAAAACAAGGAAAATACATTGCAAGAACAACCGAGTTCGATTGGAATTCCAGAAATTAACAACCGTTCAAGCCCTGTCTTACCAGTATCGTCTAGCACTGTTTCTATCCCTACAACTGAAGTGATCTGTTCTGATTGTGTTAAAATGAAGAGAAAACTCCACGGTGTTCAAAAGACTCGCAGACGCTTGCGGAAAGAATTCGAGAGATACGTGAGTACACTTTTTCTATCAAACATCATTGGCATTGCCAACCAACAAATTTTAATAAAGTATGAAATCAACCTTCAATCTTTTTTTTTTCAACCATAAACTCTACCAACCATTACCAAGCCTTTTTCCAGAATGACTAAGTGCTTTCAATTTTTTTTTTATCTTTATGTGTTGTAAACAATGATTCCGTTTGTCTGTCTATAGATATAATACATTTACCTTTTGCATGTTTTACAGGTATAATTTAGTAATACAGTACGTACTAGAATGACGTATTTTCAGTCGTTCATTCGTTCATTCATTCTTAGATGAACTGGTGGTCCTTTTAGTAACATCAGTTTCAAATGCACCCTCATTATTCAAAATTTGATAAATATTTCCGATACTTTGGTATAATATTCGTGCTTCTATATTTAATGCTTGTTCTCTACTTACATGTTTACGAGTCTGCTGTCTATACTATACTGACTATTGTTATTGTTAGTTACTAATTATAGATTAGGGGTGTGTCCTATTATGGGTGTATCATATTACATCACTATAACACTTCCCTTTTTAGACTATGAATAATAAATGTCAATGTTTTCGTTTGAGGTTAACGAAGTTCATATTAGCTATATTATTTTATAAAGTTCAATGGAAGTTCATGTCCATATCTCTCTGGAGGTCTTCTCAATCTGCTTGATCTTCTTGGTTCAATGTGATTTCCATTATTGACTAATGACTGATTGTTCCGTACAGATTGTTCTTGGTAATCGAACCCTTCGTCATCAGTGTCGTCTTCTGGTTTCTTTACTCTCTTAAAATGTGTCACGTTCCGTCTTATAATATGACCATCTTTACTCTGAGCACTTATCTCTGGACCAGTCTTCTTTATTACTTTATAAGGTTTCTGATTAAAGTTCGCAGTTAACTTGTTTTTCTTTTCTTGTTTGATAAGTACATAATCTCCAACTTGTAGTTCACTCTTCTTTGCGTGCCTTTTGTTGTTTGCGTATTCTCTGTTACGTTCTTTTCGTGTTGTCTCGTTGTCTCTGGCTTCTTTATGCCGATTGACGACTCTCTTGCTGCTTATTACCGGAAGTTTCCCTTTTACTATTCGGTTGAATAACAGTTCTGACGGGGGTACTCCTGTAGTATAATGTGGAGTGGTGCGATATTGTAAGAGAAATCGGTTTAACTCTTGTTTCCATGGTCGTCCTTCGAGCTTTGCTGTCTTGAGCGCTTTTCCTAACGGTTGCATAAATCTTTCAACTGTTGCATTGCCTTGAGGCCAGTAAGGTGTTGAAAACTTCGCTTGAATCCCAAGGGCTTTCAGATATCGTGCATATTCATCACCGTTGAAGGGAGGTCCATTGTCGGATATAATTATGTCAGGTATTCCGTGGACTGAAAATATTTTGTCAAGTTTAGGAATGACTGTAGAGGCTCGTGTTGAATGTACCATTTCAACTTCCGGGAATCTAGAATATCGATCTACCACCACTAAGAGATATTCCGATGTTGGTAAAGAACCGTAGAAATCTATATGGACAGTTCTCCATGGTAATTCTGGCATTTCAGTCATGCGTAGTGGTTCTGGAGGATTTGTCTTTCCGACGGCTTGACAAGTGATGCATTGATCAATTGTGTCTTTGACTCGATTGTCAATTTGCGGGAACCAAACCTTTTCACGAATTAAAGACTTGGTTTTCTCTATTCCTAAATGTGTCTCATGAGCTATGTCTATTGCACGTTGTTGCAAAACAGCTGGGATGACGATCCGTGTTCCTCTAAGTATAACACCTTGTGTTGTAGTTGTAAGTTCGTTCTTAACTGCTTTGAACGGTTTCACGATGGGGGAATCCCATTTGTTTGTCTTGATCGCGTCACGGAGTGTTGTTAATGCAGCATCTGAGTTAGTTGCATTAATTATTTCTTGTAATGTCATCGCCTTAGGGACACTGTTCTGAGTTACGAAATTAATGTACTGTTCCGTCATCTTCTCCTGTTTTTTCCGACTTTCGTTTGTTGGATGACGTGAAAGATAATCGGCGGGGTTGTTTATACCGGCTTTGTATATTATTTTGAACGAATATGGTTGCAGGCGTAACACCCATGGTTCGATTCGCGCCGACGTTTTGTCTGTGCGTTGGCCATAAATAATTTCTAAAGGTTTATGGTCCGTTACTAGTGTGAATTCACTTCCGAATAAAAATAAATGGAAATGTTCGACTGCCCATATTATTGCTAACGCTTCTTTCTCGGTTTGAGAGTATCTTTTTTCTGTGTCTGTTAACGCCCGACTCGCGTATGCAACGATCTGTTGGCTGTTGACGTCACTGTTTCTTGGTTTTTGAGAGAGAATAGCAGAAACTCCAACAGGACTTGCGTCAACGACTACGAATGTTTCTTTATTGTTGTCAAAGTATGACATACATGGAGCAGAAACGAGTGTTTTCTTTAGCTTGTCAAACGCAGTTTGGTGTGTCTTAGTCCACTGAAATCGAACATCTTTTTTTGTCAGCTCGCGAAGAGGAGCAGTAAGTGTGGCAAAGTCACGAATATACTTACTAGAATAATTGGCCATACCCAGTAGACTTCGGACTTCGTGCGCATTTGTTGGCTGAGGTGCATTTAATAGGTCTTCCACTCTCTTTGGGTCGGGGCGGGTACCTTCTGTTGAAAAGACTTGTCCGAAAAATGACAATGTGCTGTTCAGGAAATTACACTTGCTACTGTTTAATCGTAAACCTTTCATTGCCAGCCGCTGGAGACATTTGTCAAGATTACTATCGTGTTCAGCTCTAGTTGCGCCAAAGACAATTATATCATCAGCTATGTTCTTAACGCCTTCGAGTCCTTGGAGTGTAGTTTGAAGTGTGTACTGAAAGATCTCCGCTGCAGCATTTGTACCGTAGTTTAGTCTTTTATAACGATACAAACCTACATGACTGCTAAAGGTTGTTATGTGACGGGACTGTTCGTCTAGTTCTAGCTGGTGGTACGCTTGGGTCAAGTCAAGTTTCGAGAAGAATTTCGCTCCGTTTAGGGCAAAACTAATGTCATTCACTGTTGGTATCGGATGGCGTACGCGTCTTATTGCTTCATTTGCAAGTCGCATATCGACACATATGCGAACCTTACCATCTTTTTTGGGAACCGCTACAATAGGCGAAACCCATGGAGTGGCTTCATCTTCTGGAACTTTCTCAATTATGTCTTGACTTTCGAGCTCTGCTATCGCGTCTTTAACTTTTCCGCGAATGTGGTAAGGTATACGCCGTTGCGGTTGCGCTTTTGCAGTTTTGGTGTTGTCAATGTCGAGCTTGATCGTGTCTCCTTTCAGTTTTCCGAGTCCCGAAAATACTTTAGAGTGCTTCTGAAGGAGGTTATCTATTGCGGTATCCTTTGATGTCAGTTTGTCTATATGTAGACTAATCAGTCCGAGTTCTTGTGCCGTGGCAAGTGACAATAAATTTCCGCAATTGTCGCCTTCTGCGACATAGAATGTTGCTACCGACATTCGTTTCCGTGTTTCAATTACAGCGTCAAATTTCCCCAAAAATTTCACGGGTGCTGTTGTATTGTACGCAAATGCTTTCGTGTTCGTGCGATTTAATTTAATCACTTGCAGTGTGTCAAAGGTTTTCCGATCGATGACGTTTATTGTCGCGCCAGTGTCGACTGTCATCTTAAATTTCGCACCGCCTACTTGGACATTAACCTTGTTATTGTGTTTTTGATTAGTCACGGAGTATAAATAGTCTTCGTCTGAGCTTGAGCCAATTTCCGCGTCTACTGTTTTTACATTCTTCTGGCGAGTGTTATTCGACCGATATCTTTCATTTCTTGTTTTCCGCGACTTATTTTGTTGTCCTCGACAAACCGCAGCGAAATGGTTAGGTTTTCCGCAATTATTGCATGTTTTGCCTTTTGATGGACATGTCCCTGCGTGTGGATATGCATGCCCACAATTTCGACATTTTAAAGTGCTACTACTCGAATGCGTTTGCTCTAACCTGTTCGTTTCACCGGCTGGTTCTTTTGTTTCTTTGGACTCGATGTGCCTGGCTTGGAACGTACTTTGTTCATCTCGCCTTCCTTCTAGAAGCATTGCTTTTAAGTCAAAAGCTGGGTCTCGTAATGCTCGTTTTCGTATTTTCGACGAATTGCCTCCGATTATAATTTGTTCCTCGATTTCAAATTCTACTTCAGCAAATTCGCAGGTTTCAGACATCGTTCTAAGCCTTGTGTGAAATTGGTCAAGTGTCTCGTTGTGTTCTTGGGTTGCTTGGCGAAAGCGGTAGACTTCGTATCGCCGATTCTTTTGTGGATCGAAGAATTCCTTAAGTTTTTGCTTCGCGACATCGTAATCCGTATCTGTTCCTGTTTCGGGAAGTTGTTTAAAAATTTCCCGTACTCGCGGTCCAGCTTGGTACAGCAAAAGAGCACGTTTTCGTTTGGGGTCTGTGATTCCGCTTGCCGTGAGAAACATCTCAAAGTCAGACTGCCAATTGTTCCATCTTGTGTTTAGACTTGTGCCGAGTTTCGCATCGGGAGAGAATTCTGGCATCGGATTGATAGTGACAGATTGCATGACCTGTACTTGCGGCTGTTGCGGTTGAGCTTCGTCGTCCGCCATCGACAAGTTTTTCGCTTATCCTCGTCGCCAATATAATATTCGTGCTTCTATATTTAATGCTTGTTCTCTACTTACATGTTTACGAGTCTGCTGTCTATACTATACTGACTATTGTTATTGTTAGTTACTAATTATAGATTAGGGGTGTGTCCTATTATGGGTGTATCATATTACATCACTATATTTGGTAAAGCACTTGGAAAATAGTACCTTTTAACATATCTGCTCCATAGCAAAACCGAATAAATTCTTCATGACAATTTTTAAGAAATACAACGCCAATGTTACAAAAAGGAACCAGGCCGCGTAATCGCTCAATTTTTAACTTTTCCCCCCGAAATACGCAAGGGTGTACGGTAGCAAGCATCCTTATCGATGTTATCATACCCTTGTCCATCCTACACATTTGGTTAAAAAATTACGAGGAGAAATAATCTCGTGGTAATTTTGTTATACCTTTACAAGACCTGCCACTCTAAAAAAGAGCACAAATTGTTAGAGCGAAAATGCTTTCTTTAATTCTTTTCTAAAATGTTTAATTTTTGCTCAAATGACTTTATATTTAGCGAGCATTTGTATCTGGCACTAGTAATGCTTCGTAGAGAGTTTTAGAATTTTACGGTAAATACTTTTATTTTTATTTGCGTTTTTATTGCAAAAAGTCGTGTTACAAAAAGGAACCGGTTCCTTTTTGTAACATAAATGTTCCTTTTTGTAACATGAAAAAAAAAAATTTCTTGAACGATGAATTGTAAAGGTTTTATTTATGTCTCATATGTATTTAGTTGTTTCTGACAATGTAGAAATACCCTGACGGCAGCTGTATCTTGCTTATTTTGTCATCAGAAGAAGTTTTTGATTTATTGGCTTTTTACCACATTAGGTAAGTTAACTTACAGTTTTCCCATTTAAAATCAAAACAATATTATATAGAGAATAATACGTGGATGTGCGGAAATATGAAATTTATTTTGAGTGACATATCCTGTTCAACACGAGAAATAAATTTCATATTTCCAAGCATCCATGTATTGTTCTGTTTATTATATAAAAAAATTGTCCTATTGCCTTGCAAAAATTGCACTAAACTATAATGCTGATTCAGCGATAATTGTCACATGTGCGATTATCATAAATAATCTCACATGTGAGATTATCACTTTTATTAGTGGTGGAAAAATCAATAAAACACTCTATTTTATCATAGTTAATAGAAAATACATGGTTTGGAAACCCGGCAAACTTCAAAGCGGTTAACAATCAAACTACGATTCATGTTGAAAGGTACATGAAGGTGCACAAATCTTTTGTTTTAGGTTTATTAATATTTAAACAGTACGGTTGAGCGATTCAACCCAAACGTTGCTATTGGATGATTGCTTCATTATACAGAAAACACAATATTTTCAGTAACTGTGAAAGTGCACACATTTCCATTAACCTGAACAAAAACATAAAACAATGACTTTTGTTGAGCTTCCAAACCATGTTTCTATTAACTATGATTTTATATAATAAAATACGCACACATGTTTTCATTAAAAAAATTTTTGAAAATAATTAAGATATTTTCCCATTTTTCTCAAATCCTATTTTTCAGTTAATTTTTGCATTTTCATATCATCAGAAGGACCAAGTGTCCGAGCGAAAGGACTGGGACGAGTCATTGTCCGCCATGTTTTTGTGTAACATTTCAGAAGACACGTTTATGTTCTTTAGAAAACCAAGGGAATTTCCTATTATTTCTGAGGATTACTTTAATATTTGGACGTTCTGATTGCTTTTTATTATCTTCCAGTCAAGGTAAGCTAAATATTTGTGAATAACTATGAATAACTCATGAATGAAATGAAGGTTAGGTGAAAATTGTTGGCTCTATTATATTTATAAACTACTGTAGAGTGTAGACTGCATCTGACAGTCTTTTAATACTGAAAACATCTTATTTGAGGCAATTTACTATTATATTTCTACAATTTGATCATTATGTACAGAAGGAGAGAATTGAAGAGTTATGGTTTAATGGTCAATGCAATTAAATTTATCAGTTACATGCAGGAATCAGTTTGATAATTATACTACTGTAAAAGCAGAACATGTTAATGATTTAATTTAAAGCATTAACCCTTTGAGGCCTGGACCTCTCCCTGTGCTGAATCAAATCGTCTGGCATTAGCCAGAATAAAATACTAAAGACTCATCTTCAGGCTTCAAAGGGTTAACATGTTCTGCTTCTACAGTAGTATAATTTCAATAAACCAGTACATTACAGTCGTTTGCACCTATAAAGTGGAAACACTGCCCATCAAAACATGTTCTATTTCAACGTCAAACATAAAAGTTTTCCTTGGATACGTTTCCCTTCGATACGTACATGTATATGTTTGTGCTCTTAGCCAATCACGTCTTGCCAACCCCACGGTGTCAATTTCAAAACAGTTAAGTTTTGAACATGTTTTAATTAAACATAAACATGTTTCAACGGGTGGTGTTTCCACTTAGGTGCAAATGACAGTATTAGATATTATTGCTTAAACAAATATCTGTATTACAATTTTAATGTTCATAAATAAATTATGTGTAAATTCAAACACCTCTTCTGTAATGGATTATGGTTATACAATGTTGAAGAAACAGGGCGATGTATTTAAGAAAAAGTATTTGAGTGGTTTGAATTTACATATATTGTTACACATAACATTAAAGTCGTAAAGGTTACATCATGGTTATAGTTCTGACACTGGATCTTTAAGTTCAATGGGTATAGATCTGACATTGACATAACACATGCAGAATATGGTTTAATTTCAACTTTACTTGTCAGATCTTTTCAACAATCAGTACAAGGTCTGACATTATCACTCATTTAGTCTTAATAGATCATCGAGACATCAAAGCCTAAACACTTACGAAGTCTGACATGGTGCTGTAATTATTGAATGGGAAGATTAAATGTGGTTACTGAACTGATGAACTTGTGGTCATGATTGAATTTAAGTCACTCAATCTGTAGTTTTCGTTTTCTGTTTTGATTCAGACTGGATGTGTATGGAAGCATGTTTAGGTGCAGGTATATGTTCTGTCAAATACTGTATCTTCTAAACTTTAATCATTTGAGAGATTGAAAGACTGAGGATGTTGACAACGATGTGTCTTTCAGACAAGAAACATCAGTATGAATAAATTTTCCACACCACTTGAGTTTTCTTACTGACCTTTTAGTTAAAACTCAAAAGACTAAACAATGTCAAAATAAATGGTATTGCACATGCGTTATGTTAATATTGGATCTACATTGTATAACCATTAAACCTAAAGATCGAATGATCCTCTGTACTGCACTGCACTATACTGCACTGTACTGCACTGAACTATATTGCACTTTACTGTGCTGTACTGCACTGCACTGTACTGTACTGTACTGCACTGTGCTCTACTGCACTGCACTGCACTGTGCTCTACTGCATTGCACTGTGATCTACTGCACTGTACTGCACTGCACTGCACTGTGATCTACTGCACTGCACAGTGCTCTACTGCACTGCACAGTGCCCTACTGCACTGCACTGCACTGGGCTCTACTGCACCGCACTGTGCTCTACTGTACTGCACTGTGCTCTACTGCACTGCACTGTGCTCTACTGCACTGCAGTGCTCTATTGCACTGCACTCGGCTCTACTGTACTGCACTGTGCTCTACTGCATAGCACAGTGCTCTACTGCACTGTACTGCACTGCACTGCACTACACTGCACTGTACTGCACTGAGGTCTACCGTGCTCTAATGCACTGCACTATGCTCTACTACACTGGACAGTGCTCTACTGTACTGCACTGTGATCTACTGCACTGCACAGTGCTCTACTGTACTGCACTTTGCTCTACTGCACTGCACTGTGCTCTACTGCACTGCACTGTGATCTACTGCACTACACTGTGCTCTACTGCACTGCACTGTGCTCTACTGTACTGCACTGTGATCTACTGCACTACACTGTGCTCTACTGTACTGCACTGTGATCTACTGCACTGCACTGTGCTCTACTGCACTGCACTCTGCACTACTGTACTGCACTCTGCTCTACTGTACTGCACTCTGCGCACTCCACTGCGCTGTGCTCTACTGTAGTGCACTGTACTGTGCTCTACTGCACTGCACTGCGCTCTGCTCTACTGTACTGCACTGCGCTGTGCTCTACTGCACTGCACAGTGATATACTGCACTGCACTGTGCTCTACACTGTGCTCTACTGCACTGCACTGTGCTCTACTGCACTGCACAGTGCTCTACTGCACTGCACTGTGATCTACTGCACTGTGATCTACTGCACTGTGATCTACTGCACTGTGATCTACTACACTGTGATCTACTGCAGTGTGATCTACTGCACTGCACAGCGCTCTACTGCACTGCACTGTGATCTACTGCATTGCACAGTGCTCTACTGCACTGCACAGTGCTCTACTGTACTGCACAGTGCCCTACTGTACTGCACAGTGCTCTACTGCACTGCACAGTGCTCTACTGCACTGCACAGTGCTCTACTGCACTGCACTGTGATCTACTGCATTGCACAGTGCTCTACTGCACTGCACAGTGCTCTACTGTACTGCACAGTGCTCTACTGTACTGCACAGTGCTCTACTGTACTGCACAGTGCTCTACTGCACTGCACAGTGCTCTACTGTACTGCACAGTGCTCTACTGTACTGCACAGTGCTCTACTGTACTGCACAGTGCTGCACTGCACTGCGCTGTGCTCTACTGTACTGCACTGTACTGCACTGCACTGCACTGCACTGTGCTCTACTGTACTGCACTGTACTGCACTGCGGTGCACAGTTTTTGATCGCCTAAGCTGGCGTCTTGTTATTGTAAAAGTGCAGTTGATCATTTAGGGGATATTTAGATATGGTTTATACAGCATTGCATTAAAGTATTTTTCTAATTAAATGTATTTTCTCTTGTTAGGATACTGCCGAGATGTCACATGGGGCAGGATGGTCTTCACGTTCCTTTAAGGGCCTACACTTTCGTTTGTACGCTTTGGACTTCATTTCTACACTCTACACTCTACACTCTGCACTTCATTTCTACACTCCGCACTTCATTTCTACACTCTACACTCTCTACCTCATTTCTACGCTGCAATGTACTTCATTTCTACGCTCTGTACTTTACTTTCTACGCTCTGTACTTTACTTTCTACGCTCTGTACCTTACTTTCTACGCTCTGCACTTCATTTCTACGCTCTGCACTTCATTTCTACGCTCTGTACTTAACTTTCTACGCTCTGTACTTTACATTCTACACTCTGGACTTTACTTTCTACGCTCAGTACTTCATTTCTACACTCTGTACTTTAATTTCTACGCTCTGCACTTCATTTCTACGCTCTGTACTTTACTTTCTACGCTCTGTACTTAACTTTCTACGCTCTGTACTTCATTTCTACGCTCTGTACTTTACTTTCTATGCTTTGTACTTTACTTTCTACGCTCTGTACTTCATTTCTACGCTCTGTACTTCATTTCTACACTCTGTACTTTAATTTCTACGCTCTGGACTTTACTTTCTACGCTCTGTACTTCATTTCTACCTTCTGTACTTTACTTTCTATGCTCTGTACTTAACTTTCTACGCTCTGTACTTTACTTTCTACGCTCTGTACTTCATTTCTACACTCTGTACTTTAATTTCTACGCTCTGCACTTCATTTCTATGCTCTGTACTTTACTTTCTACGCTCTGTACTTTACTTTCTACGCTCTGTACTTCATTTCTACGCTCTGTACTTTACTTTCTATGCTTTGTACTTTACTTTCTACGCTCTGTACTTCATTTCTACGCTCTGTACTTTACTTTCTATGCTCTGTACTTAACTTTCTACGCTCTGTACTTTACTTTCTAAGCTCTGTACTTAACTTTCTATGCTCTGCACTTCATTTCTACGCTCTGTACTTTACTTTCTACGCTCTGTACTTCATTTTTACACTCTGTACTTCATTTCTGCGCTCTGCACTTCATTTCTACGCTCTGTACTTAACTTTCTAAGCTCTGTACTTCATTTCTACGCTCTGCACTTCATTTCTACGCTCTGTACTTTACTTTCTACGCTCTGTACTTAACTTTCTACGCTCTGCACTTTATTTCTACGCTCTGTACTTCATTTCTACGTTCTGTACTTTACTTTCTATGCTCTATACTTAACTTTCTACGCTCTGTACTTTACTTTCTATGCTCTGCACTTCATTTCTACGTTCTGTACTTTACTTTCTATGCTCTATACTTTACTTTCTACGCTCTGTACCTTACTTTCTACGCTCTGCACTTCATTTCTACGCTCTGCACTTCATTTCTACGCTATACACTTCATTTCTACGCTCTGTACTTTACTTTCTACGCTCTGTACTTCATTTTTACACTCTGTATTTCATTTCTACGCTCTGCACTTCATTTCTACGCTCTGTACTTAACTTTCTAAGCTCTGTACTTCATTTCTACGCTCTGCACTTCATTTATACGCTCTGTACTTTACTTTCTACGCTCTGTACTTTACTTTCTACGCTCTGTACCTTACTTTCTACGCTCTGCACTTCATTTCTACGCTCTGCACTTCATTTCTACGCTCTGTACTTAACTTTCTACGCTCTGTGCTTTACTTTCTACACTCTGGACTTTACTTTCTACGCTCAGTACTTCATTTCTACACTCTGTACTTTAATTTCTACGCTCTGCACTCTACTTTCTACGCTCTGTACTTTACTTTCTACGCTCTGCACTTCATTTCTACGCTCTGTACTTTACTTTCTACGCTCTGTACTTAACTTTCTACGCTCTGCACTTCATTTCTACGCTCTGCAGTTTACTTTCTACGCACTGTACTTCATTTCTACGTTCTGTACTTTACTTTCTATGCTCTGTACTTAACTTTCTACGCTCTGTACTTAACTTTCTACGCTCTGTACTTCATTTCTACACTCTGTACTTTAATTTCTACGCTCTGGACTTTACTTTCTACGCTCTGTACTTCATTTCTACGTTCTGTACTTCATTTCTACGTTCTGTACTTAACCTTCTACGCTCTGTACTTTACTTTCTACGCTGTGTACTTCATTTCTACACTCTGTACTTTAATTTCTACGCTCTGCACTTCATTTCTACGCTCTGTACTTTACTTTCTACGCTCTGTACTTAACTTTCTACGCTCTGTACTTCCTTTTACACTCTGTGTTTCATTTCTACGCTATACACTTCATTTCTACGCTCTGTACTTTACTTTCTACGCTCTGTACTTCATTTTTACACTCTGTATTTCATTTCTACGCTCTGCACTTCATTTCAACGCTCTGTACTTTACTTTCTACGCTCTGTACTTTACTTTCTACGCTCTGTACTTCATTTCTACACTCTGTACTTTAATTTCTACGCTCTGGACTTTACTTTCTACGCTCTGTACTTCATTTCTACGTTCTGTACTTTACTTTCTATGCTCTGTACTTAATTTTCTACGTTCTGTACTTCATTCCTACACTCTGTACTTTAATTTCTACGCTCTGCACTTCATTTCTACGTTCTGTACTTTACTTTCTACGCTCTGTACTTAACTTTCTACGCTCTGCACTTCATTTCTACGCGCTGTACTTTACTTTCTACGCTCTGGACTTTACTTTCTACGCTCTGTACTTCATTTCTACGTTCTGTACTTTACTTTCTATGCTCTGTACTTAACTTTCTACGCTCTGTACTTTACTTTCTACGCGCTGTACTTCATTTCTACGTTCTGTACTTTACTTTCTATGCTCTGTACTTAACTTTCTACGCTCTGTACTTTACTTTCTACGCTCTGTACTTCATTTCTACACTCTGTATTTCATTTCTACGCTCTTCACTTCATTTCTACGCCCTGTACTTAACTTTCTAAGCTCTGTACTTCATTTCTACGCTCTGTACTTTACTTTCTACGCTCTGTAATTTACTTTCTACGCTCTGTACTTCATTTCTGCGCTCTGTACTTTACTTTCTACGCTCTGTACTTTAGTTTCTACGCTCTGTACTTTAATTTCTACGCTCTGCACTTCATTTCTACGCTCTGTACTTTAATTTCTACGCTCTGCACTTCATTTCTACGCTCTGTACTTTACTTTCTACGCTCTGTACTTAACTTTCTACGCTCTGCACTTTATTTCTACGCTCTGTACTTCATTTCTACGTTCTGTACTTTACTTTCTATGCTCTATACTTAACTTTCTACGCTCTGTACTTTACTTTCTATGCTCTGCACTTCATTTCTACGTTCTGTACTTTACTTTCTATGCTCTATACTTAACTTTCTACGCTCTGTACTTTACTTTCTACGCTTTGTACTTCATTTCTACACTCTGTACTTTAATTTCTACGCTCTGGACTTTACTTTCTACGCTCTGTACTTCATTTCTACGTTCTGTACTTTACTTTCTATGCTCTGTACTTAACTTTCTACGCTCTGTACTTTACTTTCTACGCTCTGTACTTCATTTCTACACTCTGTACTTTAATTTCTACGCTCTGCACTTCATTTCTACGCTCTGTACTTTAATTTCTACGCTCTGCACTTCATTTTTTCACTCTGTACTTTAGTTTCTACGCTCTGTACTTTAATTTCTACGCTCTGCACTTCATTTCTACGCTCTGTACCTTAATTTCTACGCTCTGCACTTCATTTCTACGCTCTGTACTTTACTTTCTACGCTCTGTACTTAACTTTCTACGCTCTGCCCTTTATTTCTACGTTCTGTACTTTACTTTCTATGCTCTGTACTTCATTTCTACGTTCTGTACTTTACTTTCTATGCTCTGCACTTAACTTTCTACGCTCTGTACTTTACTTTCTACGCTCTGTACTTCATTTCTACACTCTGTACTTTACTTTCTACGCTCTGTACTTAACTTTCTACGCTCTACACTTCATTTCTACGCTCTGCACTTCATTTCTACACTCTGGACTTTACATTCTACACTCTGGACTTCATTTCTACGCTCTACACTTCATTTCTACGATCTGTACTTTACTTTCTACGCTCTGTACTTCATTTTTACACTCTGTATTTCATTTCTACGCTCTACATTGCATTTCTACGCTCTGTCCTTTACTTTGTACGCTCTGTACTTCATTTCCACGCTCTGTACTTTACTTTCTACGCTCTGCACTTCATTTCTACGCTCTGTACTTAACTTTCTACGCTCTGTACTTTACTTTCTACGCTCTGTACTTCACTTCCTACGTTCTGTACTTTACTTTCTACACTCTGTACTTTAATTCCTACGCTCTGCACTTCATTTCTACGTTCTGTACTTTACTTTCTACGCTCTGTACTTCATTTCTACACTCTGTACTTTAATTTCCACGCTCTGTACTTTACTTTCTACGCTCTGCACTTCATTTCTACGCTCTGCACTTCATTTCTACGCTCTGCACTTCATTTCTACGCTCTGTACTTAACTTTCTACGCTCTGTACCTCATTTCTACGTTCTGTACTTTACTTTCTATGCTCTGTACTTAACTTTCTACGTTCTGTACTTTACTTTCTACGCTCTGTACTTCATTTCTACATTCTGTACTTTAATTTCTACGCTCTACACTTCATTTCTACGCTCTGTACTTAACTTTCTACGCTCTGTACTTTACTTTCTACGCTCTGTACTTCACTTTCTACCCTCTGGACTTTACTTTCTACGCTCTGTACTTCATTTCTACGTTCTGTACTTAACTTTCTACGCTATGTACTTTACTTTCTACACTCTGGACTTTACTTTCTACGCTCTGTTCTTCATTTCTACGTTCTATACTTTACTTTCTATGCTCTGTACTTAACTTTCTACGCTCTGTACTTTACTTTCTATGCTCTGTACTTTACTTTCTACGCTCTGTACTTCATTTCTACGCTCTGTACTTTACTTTCTACGCTCTGTACTTTACTTTCTACGCTCTGTACTTTACTTTCTACGCTCTGTACTTCATTTCTACACTCTGTACTTTAATTTCTACGCTCTGTACTTAACTTTCTACGCTCTGTACTTTACTTTCTACACTCTGGACTTTACTTTCTACGCTCTGTACTTCATTTCTACGTTCTGTACTTTACTTTCTATGCTCTGTACTTAACTTTCTACGCTCTGGACTTTACTTTCTACGCTCTGTACTTCATTTCTACGTTCTGTACTTTACTTTCTATGCTCTGTACTTCATTTCTACGCTCTGTACTTTACTTTCTACGCTCTGTACTTAACTTTCTACGCTCTGCACTTCATTTCTACGCTCTGTACTTTACTTTCTACGCTCTACACTTCATTTCTACGCTCTGCACTTCATTTCTACACTCTGGACTTTACTTTCTACACTCTGGACTTCATTTCTACGCTCTAGACTTCATTTCTACGCTCTGTACTTTACTTTCTACGCTCTGTACTTCATTTTTACACTCTGTATTTCATTTCTACGCACTACATTGCATTTCTACGCTCTGTACTTTACTTTCTACGCTCTGTACTTCATTTCTACATTCTGTACTTTAATTTCTACGCTCTACACTTCATTTCTACGCTCTGTACTTAACTTTCTACGCTCTGTACTTTACTTTCTACGCTCTGTACTTCACTTTCTACCCTCTGGACTTTACTTTCTACGCTCTGTACTTCATTTCTACGTTCTGTACTTAACTTTCTACGCTATGTACTTTACTTTCTACACTCTGGACTTTACTTTCTACGCTCTGTTCTTCATTTCTACGTTCTATACTTTACTTTCTATGCTCTGTACTTAACTTTCTACGCTCTGTACTTTACTTTCTATGCTCTGTACTTTACTTTCTACGCTCTGTACTTCATTTTTACGCTCTGTACTTTACTTTCTACGCTCTGTACTTTACTTTCTACGCTCTGTACTTTACTTTCTACGCTCTGTACTTCATTTCTACACTCTGTACTTTAATTTCTACGCTCTGTACTTAACTTTCTACGCTCTGTACTTTACTTTCTACACTCTGGACTTTACTTTCTACGCTCTGTACTTCATTTCTACGTTCTGTACTTTACTTTCTATGCTCTGTACTTAACTTTCTACGCTCTGGACTTTACTTTCTACGCTCTGTACTTCATTTCTACGTTCTGTACTTTACTTTCTATGCTCTGTACTTCATTTCTACGCTCTGTACTTTACTTTCTACGCTCTGTACTTAACTTTCTACGCTCTGCACTTCATTTCTACGCTCTGTACTTTACTTTCTACGCTCTACACTTCATTTCTACGCTCTGCACTTCATTTCTACACTTTGGACTTTACTTTCTACACTCTGGACTTCATTTCTACGCTCTAGACTTCATTTCTACGCTCTGTACTTTACTTTCTACGCTCTGTACTTCATTTTTACACTCTGTATTTCATTTCTACGCACTACATTGCATTTCTACGCTCTGTACTTTACTTTGTACGCTCTGCACTTCATTTCTACGCTCTGCACTTCATTTCTACGCTCTGTACTTAACTTTCTACGCTCTGTACCTCATTTCTACGTTCTGTACTTTACTTTCTATGCTCGTACTTAACTTTCTACGCTCTGTACTTCATTTCTACACTCTGTACTTTAATTTCTACGCTCTGTACTTAACTTTCTACGCTCTGTACTTTACTTTCTACACTCTGGACTTTACTTTCTACGCTCTGTACTTCATTTCTACGTTCTGTACTTTACTTTCTATGCTCTGTACTTAACTTTCTACGCTCTGGACTTTACTTTCTACGCTCTGTACTTCATTTCTACGTTCTGTACTTTACTTTCTATGCTCTGTACTTCATTTCTACGCTCTGTACTTTACTTTCTACGCTCTGTACTTAACTTTCTACGCTCTGCACTTCATTTCTACGCTCTGTACTTTACTTTCTACGCTCTACACTTCATTTCTACGCTCTGCACTTCATTTCTACACTCTGGACTTTACTTTCTACACTCTGGACTTCATTTCTACGCTCTAGACTTCATTTCTACACTCTGTACTTTACTTTCTACGCTCTGTACTTCATTTTTACACTCTGTATTTCATTTCTACGCACTACATTGCATTTCTACGCTCTGTACTTTACTTTGTACGCTCTGCACTTCATTTCTACGCTCTGCACTTCATTTCTACGCTCTGTACTTAACTTTCTACGCTCTGTACCTCATTTCTACGTTCTGTACTTTACTTTCTATGCTCGTACTTAACTTTCTACGCTCTGTACTTCACTTTCTACGCTCTGTACTTAAATTTCTACGCTCTGTACTTCACTTTCTACGCTCTGTACTTCATTTCTCCGTTCTGTACTTTACTTTCTACGCTCTGTACTTTACTTTCTACGCTCTGTACTTCATTTTGACACTCTGTATTTCATTTCTACGCTATACACTTCATTTCTACGCTCTGTAATTTACTTTCTACGCTCTGTACTTCATTTCTACGCTCTGCACCTCATTTCTACGCTCTGTACTTAACTTTCTACGCTCTGTACTTTACTTTCTACTCTCTGTACTTTACTTTCTACGCTCTGTACTTCATTTCTACGCTCTGTACTTTACTTTCTACTCTCTGTACTTCATTTCTACACTCTGTACTTTAATTTCTACGCTCTGCACTTCATTTCTACGCTCTGTACTTTAATTTCTACGCTCTGCACTTCATTTCTACGCTCTGTACTTTACTTTCTACGTTCTGTACTTTACTTTCTACGCTCTGTACTTCATTTCTACTCTCTGTACTTTAATTTCTACGCTCTGTACTTAACTTTCTACGTTCTGTACTTTACTTTCTACACTCTGGACTTTACTTTCTACGCTCTGTACTTCATTTCTACGTTCTGTACTTTACTTTCTATGCTCTGTACTTAACTTTCTACGCTCTGTACTTTACTTTCTACGCTCTGCACTTCATTTCTGCGCTCTCTACTTTATTTTATACGCTCTGTACTTAACTTTCTACGCCCTGTACTTTACTTTCTACGCTCTGTATTTCATTTCTACACTCTGTACTTTAATTTCTACGCTCTGTACTTCATTTCTACGTTCTGTACTTTACTTTCTACGCTCTGTACTTTACTTTCTACGCTCTGTACTTCATTTTTACACTCTGTATTTCATTTCTACGCTATACACTTCATTTCTACGCTCTGTAATTTACTTTCTACGCTCTGTACTTCATTTCTACGCTCTGCACTTCATTTCTACGCTCTGTACTTAACTTTCTACGCTCTGTACTTTACTTTATACTCTCTGTACTTTACTTTCTACGCTCTGTACTTAATTTCTACGTTCTGTACTTTACTTTCTATGCTCTGTACTTAACTTTCTACGCTCTGTACTTTACTTTCTACGCTCTACACTTCATTTCTACGCTCTGCACTTTAATTTCTACGCTCTGTACTTAACTTTCTACGCCCTGTACTTTACTTTCTACGCTCTGTATTTCATTTCTACACTCTGTACTTTAATTTCTACGCTCTGTACTTCATTTCTACGTTCTGTACTTTACTATCTACGCTCTGTACTTTACTTTCTACGCTCTGTACTTCATTTTTACACTCTGTATTTCATTTCTACGCTACACACTTCATTTCTACGCTCTGTAATTTACTTTCTACGCTCTGTACTTCATTTCTACGCTCTGCACTTCATTTCTACGCTCTGTACTTAACTTTCTACGCTCTGTACTTTACTTTATACTCTCTGTACTTTACTTTCTACGCTCTGTACTTAATTTCTACGCTCTGTACTTTACTTTCTATGCTCTGTACTTAACTTTCTACGCTCTGTACTTTACTTTCTACGCTCTACACTTCATTTCTACGCTCTGCACTTTAATTTCTACGCTCTGTACTTCATTTCTACACTCTCTACTTTACTTTGTACGCTCTGTACTTCATTTCCACGCTCTGTACTTTACCTTCTACGCTCTGCACTTCATTTCTACGCTCTGCACTTCATTTCTACGCTCTGCACTTCATTTCTACGCTCTGTACTTAACTTTCTACGCTCTGTACCTCATTTCTACGCTCTGTACTTTACTTTCTACGCTCTGTACTTTACTTTCTACGCTCTGTACTTTACTTTCTACGCTCTGTACTTTACTTTCTACGCTCTGTACTTTACTTTCTACGCTCTGTACTTCATTTCTACGTTCTGTACTTTACTTTCTATGCTCTGTACTTAACTTTCTACGCTCTGTACTTTACTTTCTACGCTCTGTACTTCATTTCTACACTCTGTACTTTAATTTCTACGCTCTGTACTTTACTTTCTACGCTCTGCACTTCATTTCTACGCTCTGCACTTCATTTCTACGCTCTGTACTTAACTTTCTACGCTCTGTACCTCATTTCTACGCTCTGTACTTTACTTTCTACGCTCTGTACTTTACTTTCTACGCTCTGTACTTTACTTTCTACGCTCTGTACTTTACTTTCTACGCTCTGTACTTTACTTTCTACGCTCTGTACTTCATTTCTACGTTCTGAACTTTACTTTCTATGCTCTGTACTTAACTTTCTACGCTCTGTACTTTACTTTCTACGCTCTGTACTTCATTTCTACACTCTGTACTTTAATTTCTACGCTCTGCACTTCATTTCTACGCTCTGTACTTTAATTTCTACGCTCTGCACTTCATTTTTTCACTCTGTACTTTAGTTTCTACGCTCTGTACTTTAATTTCTACGCTCTGCACTTCATTTCTACGCTCTGTACTTTAATTTCTACGCTCTGCACTTCATTTCTACGCTCTGTACTTTACTTTCTACGCTCTGTACTTAACTTTCTATGCTCTGCACTTTATTTCTACGCTCTGTACTTTACTTTCTACGCCCTGGACTTTACTTTCTACGCTCTGTACTTCATTTCTACGTTCTGTACTTTACTTTCTATGCTCTGTACTTCATTTCTACGTTCTGTACTTTACTTTCTATGCTCTGCACTTAGCTTTCTACGCTCTGTACTTTACTTTCTACGCTCTGTACTTCATTTCTACACTCTGTACTTTAATTTCTACGCTCTACACTTCATTTCTACGCTCTCCACTTCATTTCTACACTCTGGACTTTACTTTCTACACTCTGGACTTCATTTCTACGCTCTACACTTCATTTCTACGCTCTGTACTTTACTTTCTACGCTCTGTACTTCATTTTTACACTCTGTATTTCATTTCTACGCTCTACATTGCATTTCTACGCTCTGTACTTTACTTTGTACGCTCTGTACTTCATTTCCACGCTCTGTACTTTACTTTCTACGCTCTGCACTTCATTTCTACGCTCTGCACTTCATTTCTACGCTCTGCACTTCATTTCTACGCTCTGTACTTAACTTTCTACGCTCTGTACCTCATTTCTACGTTCTGTACTTTACTTTCTATGCTCTGTACATAACTTTCTACGCTCTGTACTTTACTTTCTACGCTCTGTACTTCATTTCTACACTCTGTACTTTCATTTCTACGCTCTGTACTTCATTTCTACACTCTGTACTTTACTTTCTACGCTCTGTACTTAACTTTCTACGCTCTGTACTTCACTTTCTACGCTCTGTACTTCATTTCTACGTTCTGTACTTTACTTTCTACGCTCTGTACTTTACTTTCTACGCTCTGTACTTCATTTTTACACTCTGTATTTCATTTCTACGCTATACACTTCATTTCTACGCTCTGTAATTTACTTTCTACGCTCTGTACTTCATTTCTACGCTCTGCACTTCATTTCTACGCTCTGTACTTAACTTTCTACGCTCTGTCTGTACTTTACTTTCTACTCTCTGTACTTTACTTTCTACGCTCTGTACTTAATTTCTACGCTCTGTACTTTACTTTCTATGCTCTGTACTTAACTTTCTACGCTCCGTACTTTACTTTCTACGCTCTACACTTCATTTCTACGCTCTGCACTTTAATTTCTACGCTCTGTACTTCATTTCTACACTCTCTACTTTACTTTGTACGCTCTGTACTTCATTTCCACGCTCTGTACTTTACTTTCTACGCTCTGCACTTCATTTCTACGCTCTGTACTTAACTTTCTACGCTCTGTACCTCATTTCTACGCTCTGTACTTTACTTTCTACGCTCTGTACTTTACTTTCTACGCTCTGTACTTTACTTTCTACGCTCTGTACTTTACTTTCTACGCTCTGTACTTTACTTTCTACGCTCTGTACTTCATTTCTACGTTCTGTACTTTACTTTCTATGCTCTGTACTTAACTTTCTACGCTCTGTACTTTACTTTCTACGCTCTGTACTTCATTTCTACACTCTGTACTTTAATTTCTACGCTCTGCACTTCATTTCTACGCTCTGTACTTTAATTTCTACGCTCTGCACTTCATTTTTTCACTCTGTACTTTAGTTTCTACGCTCTGTACTTTAATTTCTACGCTCTGCACTTCATTTCTACGCTCTGTACTTTAATTTCTACGCTCTGCACTTCATTTCTACGCTCTGTACTTTACTTTCTACGCTCTGTACTTAACTTTCTATGCTCTGCACTTTATTTCTACGCTCTGTACTTTACTTTCTACGCCCTGGACTTTACTTTCTACGCTCTGTACTTCATTTCTACGTTCTGTACTTTACTTTCTATGCTCTGTACTTCATTTCTACGTTCTGTACTTTACTTTCTATGCTCTGCACTTAGCTTTCTACGCTCTGTACTTTACTTTCTACGCTCTGTACTTCATTTCTACACTCTGTACTTTAATTTCTACGCTCTACACTTCATTTCTACGCTCTCCACTTCATTTCTACACTCTGGACTTTACTTTCTACACTCTGGACTTCATTTCTACGCTCTACACTTCATTTCTACGCTCTGTACTTTACTTTCTACGCTCTGTACTTCATTTTTACACTCTGTATTTCATTTCTACGCTCTACATTGCATTTCTACGCTCTGTACTTTACTTTGTACGCTCTGTACTTCATTTCCACGCTCTGTACTTTACTTTCTACGCTCTGCACTTCATTTCTACGCTCTGCACTTCATTTCTACGCTCTGCACTTCAATTCTACGCTCTGTACTTAACTTTCTACGCTCTATACCTCATTTCTACGTTCTGTACTTTACTTTCTATGCTCTGTACATAACTTTCTACGCTCTGTACTTTACTTTCTACGCTCTGTACTTCATTTCTACACTCTGTACTTTCATTTCTACGCTCTGTACTTCATTTCTACACTCTGTACTTTACTTTCTACGCTCTGTACTTAACTTTCTACGCTCTGTACCTCATTTCTACGCTCTGTACTTTACTTTCTACGCTCTGTACTTTACTTTCTACGCTCTGTACTTTACTTTCTACGCTCTGTACTTTACTTTCTACGCTCTGTACTTTACTTTCTACGCTCTGTACTTCATTTCTACGTTCTGTACTTTACTTTCTATGCTCTGTACTTAACTTTCTACGCTCTGTACTTTACTTTCTACGCTCTGTACTTCATTTCTACACTCTGTACTTTAATTTCTACGTTCTGCACTTCATTTCTACGCTCTGTACTTTAATTTCTACGCTCTGCACTTCATTTTTTCACTCTGTACTTTAGTTTCTACGCTCTGTACTTTAATTTCTACGCTCTGCACTTCATTTCTACGCTCTGTACTTTAATTTCTACGCTCTGCACTTCATTTCTACGCTCTGTACTTTACTTTCTACGCTCTGTACTTAACTTTCTATGCTCTGCACTTTATTTCTACGCTCTGTACTTTACTTTCTACGCCCTGGACTTTACTTTCTACGCTCTGTACTTCATTTCTACACTCTGTACTTTCATTTCTACGCTCTGTACTTCATTTCTACACTCTGTACTTTACTTTCTACGCTCTGTACTTAACTTTCTACGCTCTGTACCTCATTTCTACGCTCTGTACTTTACTTTCTACGCTCTGTACTTTACTTTCTACGCTCTGTACTTTACTTTCTACGCTCTGTACTTTACTTTCTACGCTCTGTACTTTACTTTCTACGCTCTGTACTTCATTTCTACGTTCTGTACTTTACTTTCTATGCTCTGTACTTCATTTCTACGTTCTGTACTTTACTTTCTATGCTCTGCACTTAGCTTTCTACGCTCTGTACTTTACTTTCTACGCTCTGTACTTCATTTCTACACTCTGTACTTTAATTTCTACGCTCTACACTTCATTTCTACGCTCTCCACTTCATTTCTACACTCTGGACTTTACTTTCTACACTCTGGACTTCATTTCTACGCTCTACACTTCATTTCTACGCTCTGTACTTTACTTTCTACGCTCTGTACTTCATTTTTACACTCTGTATTTCATTTCTACGCTCTACATTGCATTTCTACGCTCTGTACTTTACTTTGTACGCTCTGTACTTCATTTCCACGCTCTGTACTTTACTTTCTACGCTCTGCACTTCATTTCTACGCTCTGCACTTCATTTCTACGCTCTGCACTTCAATTCTACGCTCTGTACTTAACTTTCTACGCTCTATACCTCATTTCTACGTTCTGTACTTTACTTTCTATGCTCTGTACATAACTTTCTACGCTCTGTACTTTACTTTCTACGCTCTGTACTTCATTTCTACACTCTGTACTTTCATTTCTACGCTCTGTACTTCATTTCTACACTCTGTACTTTACTTTCTACGCTCTGTACTTAACTTTCTACGCTCTGTACCTCATTTCTACGCTCTGTACTTTACTTTCTACGCTCTGTACTTTACTTTCTACGCTCTGTACTTTACTTTCTACGCTCTGTACTTTACTTTCTACGCTCTGTACTTTACTTTCTACGCTCTGTACGTCATTTCTACGTTCTGTACTTTACTTTCTATGCTCTGTACTTAACTTTCTACGCTCTGTACTTTACCTTCTACGCTCTGTACTTCATTTCTACACTCTGTACTTTAATTTCTACGTTCTGCACTTCATTTCTACGCTCTGTACTTTAATTTCTACGCTCTGCACTTCATTTTTTCACTCTGTACTTTAGTTTCTACGCTCTGTACTTTAATTTCTACGCTCTGCACTTCATTTCTACGCTCTGTACTTTAATTTCTACGCTCTGCACTTCATTTCTACGCTCTGTACTTTACTTTCTACGCTCTGTACTTAACTTTCTATGCTCTGCACTTTATTTCTACGCTCTGTACTTTACTTTCTACGCCCTGGACTTTACTTTCTACGCTCTGTACTTCATTTCTACACTCTGTACTTTCATTTCTACGCTCTGTACTTCATTTCTACACTCTGTACTTTACTTTCTACGCTCTGTACTTAACTTTCTACGCTCTGTACCTGATTTCTACGCTCTGTACTTTACTTTCTACGCTCTGTACTTTACTTTCTACGCTCTGTACTTTACTTTCTACGCTCTGTACTTTACTTTCTACGCTCTGTACTTTACTTTCTACGCTCTGTACTTCATTTCTACGTTCTGTACTTTACTTTCTATGCTCTGTACTTAACTTTCTACGCTCTGTACTTTACTTTCTACGCTCTGTACTTCATTTCTACACTCTGTACTTTAATTTCTACGTTCTGCACTTCATTTCTACGCTCTGTACTTTAATTTCTACGCTCTGCACTTCATTTTTTCACTCTGTACTTTAGTTTCTACGCTCTGTACTTTAATTTCTACGCTCTGCACTTCATTTCTACGCTCTGTACTTTACTTTCTACGCTCTGTACTTAACTTTCTATGCTCTGCACTTTATTTCTACGCTCTGTACTTTACTTTCTACGCCCTGGACTTTACTTTCTACGCTCTGTACTTCATTTCTACGTTCTGTACTTTACTTTCTATGCTCTGTACTTCATTTCTACGTTCTGTACTTTACTTTCTATGCTCTGCACTTAGCTTTCTACGCTCTGTACTTTACTTTCTACGCTCTGTACTTCATTTCTACACTCTGTACTTTAATTTCTACGCTCTACACTTCATTTCTACGCTCTCCACTTCATTTCTACACTCTGGACTTTACTTTCTACACTCTGGACTTCATTTCTACGCTCTACACTTCATTTCTACGCTCTGTACTTTACTTTCTACGCTCTGTACTTCATTTTTACACTCTGTATTTCATTTCTACGCTCTACATTGCATTTCTACGCTCTGTACTTTACTTTGTACGCTCTGTACTTCATTTCCACGCTCTGTACTTTACTTTCTACGCTCTGCACTTCATTTCTACGCTCTGCACTTCATTTCTACGCTCTGTAATTAACTTTCTACGCTCTGTACCTCATTTCTACGTTCTGTACTTTACTTTCTATGCTCTGTACATAACTTTCTACGCTCTGTACTTTACTTTCTACGCTCTGTACTTCATTTCTACACTCTGTACTTTCATTTCTACGCTCTGTACTTCATTTCTACACTCTGTACTTTACTTTCTACGCTCTGTACTTAACTTTCTACGCTCTGTACTTCACTTTCTACGCTCTGTACTTCATTTCTACGTTCTGTACTTTACTTTCTACGCTCTGTACTTTACTTTCTACGCTCTGTACTTCATTTTTACACTCTGTATTTCATTTCTACGCTATACACTTCATTTCTACGCTCTGTAATTTACTTTCTTCGCTCTGTACTTCATTTCTACGCTCTGCACTTCATTTCTACGCTCTGTACTTAACTTTCTACGCTCTGTCTGTACTTTACTTTCTACTCTCTGTACTTTACTTTCTACGCTCTGTACTTAATTTCTACGCTCTGTACTTTACTTTCTATGCTCTGTACTTAACTTTCTACGCTCTGTACTTTACTTTCTACGCTCTACACTTCATTTCTACCCTCTGCACTTTAATTTCTACGCTCTGTACTTCATTTCTACACTCTCTACTTTACTTTGTAGGCTCTGTACTTCATTTCCACGCTCTGTACTTTACTTTCTACGCTCTGCACTTCATTTCTACGCTCTGCACTTCATTTCTACGCTCTGCACTTCATTTCTACGCTCTGTACTTAACTTTCTACGCTCTGTACCTCATTTCTACGCTCTGTACTTTACTTTCTACGCTCTGTACTTTACTTTCTACGCTCTGTACTTTACTTTCTACGCTCTGTACTTTACTTTCTACGCTCTGTACTTTACTTTCTACGCTCTGTACTTCATTTCTACGTTCTGTACTTTACTTTCTATGCTCTGTACTTAACTTTCTACGCTCTGTACTTTACTTTCTACGCTCTGTACTTCATTTCTACACTCTGTACTTTAATTTCTACGCTCTGCACTTCATTTCTACGCTCTGTACTTTAATTTCTACGCTCTGCACTTCATTTTTTCACTCTGTACTTTAGTTTCTACGCTCTGTACTTTAATTTCTACGCTCTGCACTTCATTTCTACGCTCCGTACTTTAATTTCTACGCTCTGCACTTCATTTCTACGCTCTGTACTTTACTTTCTACGCTCTGTACTTAACTTTCTATGCTCTGCACTTTATTTCTACGCTCTGTACTTTACTTTCTACGCCCTGGACTTTACTTTCTACGCTCTGTACTTCATTTCTACGTTCTGTACTTTACTTTCTATGCTCTGTACTTCATTTCTACGTTCTGTACTTTACTTTCTATGCTCTGCACTTAGCTTTCTACGCTCTGTACTTTACTTTCTACGCTCTGTACTTCATTTCTACACTCTGTACTTTCATTTCTACGCTCTGTACTTCATTTCTACACTCTGTACTTTACTTTCTACGCTCTGTACTTAACTTTCTACGCTCTGTACTTCACTTTCTACGCTCTGTACTTCATTTCTACGTTCTGTACTTTACTTTCTACGCTCTGTACTTTACGTTCTACGCTCTGTACTTCATTTTTACACTCTGTATTTCATTTCTACGCTATACACTTCATTTCTTTGCTCTGTAATTTACTTTCTACGCTCTGTACTTCATTTCTACGCTCCGCACTTCATTTCTACGCTCTGTACTTAACTTTCTACGCTCTGTACTTTACTTTCTACTCTCTGTACTTTACTTTCTACGCTCTGTACTTAATTTCTACGCTCTGTACTTTACTTTCTACGCTCTGTACTTTATTTCTACACTCTGTACTTTAATTTCTACGCTCTGCACTTCATTTCTACGCTCTGTACTTTAATTTCTACGCTCTGCACTTCATTTCTACGCTCTGTACTTTACTTTCTACGTTCTGTACTTTACTTTCTACGCTCTGTACTTCATTTCTACACTCTGTACTTTAATTTCTACGCTCTGTACTTAACTTTCTACGCTCTGTACTTTACTTTCTACACTCTGGAATTTACTTTCTACGCTCTGTACTTCATTTATACGTTCTGTACTTTACTTTCTATGCTCTGTACATAACTTTCTATGCTCTGTACTTTACTTTCTACGCTCTGTACTTCATTTCTACACTCTGTACTTTATTTTCTACGCTCTGCACTTCATTTCTGCGCTCTGTACTTTATTTTCTAAGCTCTGTACTTAACTTTCTACGCTCTGTACTTTACTTTCTACGCTCTGTACTTTACTTTCTACGCTCTGTACTTCATTTCTACACTCTGTACTTTAATTTCTACGCTCTGCACTTCATTTCTGCGCTCTGTACTTTATTTTCTACGCTCTGTACTTTACTTTCTACGCTCTGTACTTTACTTTCTAGGCTCTGCACTTCATTTCTACGCTCTGCACTTCATTTCTATGCTCTGTACTTAACTTTCTACGCTCTGTACTTTACTTTCTACACTCTGGACTTTACTTTCTACGCTCTGTTCTTCATTTCTACGTTCTGTACTTTACTTTCTACGCTCTGTACTTTACTTTCTACTCTCTGTACTTTAATTTCTACGCTCTGCACTTCATTTCTACGCTCTGTACTTTACTTTCTATGCTCTGCACTTAGCTTTCTACGCTCTGTACTTTACTTTCTACGCTCTGTACTTCATTTCTACACTCTGTACTTTAATTTCTAAGCTCTACACTTCATTTCTACGCTCTGTACTTTACTTTCTACGCTCTGTACTTAACTTTCTACGCTCTGCACTTCATTTCTACGCTCTGTACTTTACTTTCTACGCTCTACACTTCATTCCTACGCTCTGCACTTCATTTCTACATACTGGACTTTAGCTAGCTACTTTCTACACTCTGGACTTCATTTCTACGCTCTAGACTTCATTTCTACGCTCTGTACTTTACTTTCTACGCTCTGTACTTCATTTTTACACTCTGTATTTCATTTCTACGCTCTACATTGCATTTCTACGATCTGTACTTTACTTTGTACGCTCTGCACTTCATTTCTACGCTCTGCACTTCATTTCTACGCTCTGTACTTAACTTTCTACGCTCTGTACCTCATTTCTACGTTCTGTACTTTACTTTCTATGCTCGTACTTAACTTTCTACGCTCTGTACTTCACTTTCTACGTTCTGTACTTTACTTTCTACGCTCTGTACTTTACTTTCTACGCTCTGTACTTCATTTTGACACTCTGTATTTCATTTCTACGATATACACTTCATTTCTACGCTCTGTAATTTACTTTCTACGCTCTGTACTTCATTTCTACGCTCTGCACTTCATTTCTACGCTCTGTACTTAACTTTCTACGCTCTGTACTTTACTTTCTACTCTCTGTACTTTGCTTTCTACGCTCTGCACTTCATTTCTGCGCTCTGTACTTTATTTTCTACGCTCTGTACTTTACTTTCTACGCTCTGTACTTTACTTTCTAGGCTCTGCACTTCATTTCTACGCTCTGCACTTCATTTCTATGCTCTGTACTTAACTTTCTACGCTCTGTACTTTACTTTCTACACTCTGGACTTTACTTTCTACGCTCTGTTCTTCATTTCTACGTTCTGTACTTTACTTTCTACGCTCTGTACTTTACTTTCTACTCTCTGTACTTTAATTTCTACGCTCTGCACTTCATTTCTACGCTCTGTACTTTACTTTCTATGCTCTGCACTTAGCTTTCTACGCTCTGTACTTTACTTTCTACGCTCTGTACTTCATTTCTACACTCTGTACTTTAATTTCTAAGCTCTACACTTCATTTCTACGCTCTGTACTTTACTTTCTACGCTCTGTACTTAACTTTCTACGCTCTGCACTTCATTTCTACGCTCTGTACTTTACTTTCTACGCTCTACACTTCATTCCTACGCTCTGCACTTCATTTCTACATACTGGACTTTAGCTAGCTACTTTCTACACTCTGGACTTCATTTCTACGCTCTAGACTTCATTTCTACGCTCTGTACTTTACTTTCTACGCTCTGTACTTCATTTTTACACTCTGTATTTCATTTCTACGCTCTACATTGCATTTCTACGATCTGTACTTTACTTTGTACGCTCTGCACTTCATTTCTACGCTCTGCACTTCATTTCTACGCTCTGTACTTAACTTTCTACGCTCTGTACCTCATTTCTACGTTCTGTACTTTACTTTCTATGCTCGTACTTAACTTTCTACGCTCTGTACTTCACTTTCTACGTTCTGTACTTTACTTTCTACGCTCTGTACTTTACTTTCTACGCTCTGTACTTCATTTTGACACTCTGTATTTCATTTCTACGATATACACTTCATTTCTACGCTCTGTAATTTACTTTCTACGCTCTGTACTTCATTTCTACGCTCTGCACTTCATTTCTACGCTCTGTACTTAACTTTCTACGCTCTGTACTTTACTTTCTACTCTCTGTACTTTGCTTTCTACGCTCTGTACTTCATTTCTACGCTCTGTACTTTAATTTCTACGCTCTGCACTTCATTTCTACGCTCTGCACTTCATTTCTACGCTCTGCACTTCATTTCTACGCTCTGTACTTAACTTTCTACGCTCTGTACCTCATTTCTACGCTCTGTACTTTACTTTCAACGCTCTGTACTTTACTTTCTACGCTCTGTACTTTACTTTCTACGCTCTGTACTTTACTTTCTACGCTCTGTACTTTACTTTCTACGCTCTGTACTTCATTTCTACGTTCTGTACTTTACTTTCTATGCTCTGTACTTAACTTTCTACGCTCTGTACTTTACTTTCTACGCTCTGTACTTCATTTCTACACTCTGTACTTTAATTTCTACTCTCTGCACTTCATTTCTACGCTCTGTACTTTAATTTCTACGCTCTGCACTTCATTTTTTCACTCTGTACTTTAGTTTCTACGCTCTGTACTTTAATTTCTACGCTCTGCACTTCATTTCTACGCTCTGTACTTTAATTTCTACGCTCTGCACTTCATTTCTACGCTCTGTACTTTACTTTCTACGCTCTGTACTTAACTTTCTATGCTCTGCACTTTATTTCTACGCTCTGTACTTTACTTTCTACGCCCTGGACTTTACTTTCTACGCTCTGTACTTCATTTCTACGCTCTGTACTTTACTTTCTACGCTCTGTACTTCATTTCTACACTCTGAACTTTAATTTCTACGCTCTACACTTCATTTCTACGCTCTCCACTTCATTTCTACACTCTGGACTTTACTTTCTACACTCTGGACTTCATTTCTACGCTCTACACTTCATTTCTACGCTCTGTACTTTACTTTCTACGCTCTGTACTTCATTTTTACACTCTGTATTTCATTTCTACGCTCTACATTGCATTTCTACGCTCTGTACTTTACTTTGTACGCTCTGTACTTCATTTCCACGCTCTGTACTTTACTTTCTACGCTCTGCACTTCATTTCTACGCTCTGCACTTCATTTCTACGCTCTGCACTTCAATTCTACGCTCTGTACTTAACTTTCTACGCTCTATACCTCATTTCTACGTTCTGTACTTTACTTTCTATGCTCTGTACATAAATTTCTACGCTCTGTACTTTACTTTCTACGCTCTGTACTTCATTTCTACACTCTGTACTTTCATTTCTACGCTCTGTACTTCATTTCTACACTCTGTACTTTACTTTCTACGCTCTGTACTTAACTTTCTACGCTCTGTACTTCACTTTCTACGCTCTGTACTTCATTTCTACGTTCTGTACTTTACCTTCTACGCTCTGTACTTTACTTTCTACGCTCCGTACTTCATTTTTACACTCTGTATTTCATTTCTACGCTATACACTTCATTTCTACGCTCTGTAATTTACTTTCTACGCTCTGTACTTCATTTCTACGCTCTGCACTTCATTTCTACGCTCTGTACTTAACTTTCTACGCTCTGTACCTCATTTCTACGCTCTGTACTTTACTTTCTACGCTCTGTACTTTACTTTCTACGCTCTGTACTTGACTTTCTACGCTCTGTACTTTACTTTCTACGCTCTGTACTTCATTTCTACGTTCTGTACTTTACTTTCTATGCTCTGTACTTAACTTTCTACGCTCTGTACTTTACTTTCTACGCTCTGTACTTCATTTCTACACTCTGTACTTTAATTTCTACTCTCTGCACTTCATTTCTACGCTCTGTACTTTAATTTCTACGCTCTGCACTTCATTTTTTCACTCTGTACTTTAGTTTCTACGCTCTGTACTTTAATTTCTACGCTCTGCACTTCATTTCTACGCTCTGTACTTTAATTTCTACGCTCTGTACTTAACTTTCTATGCTCTGCACTTTATTTCTACGCTCTGTACTTTACTTTCTACGCCCTGGACTTTACTTTCTACGCTCTGTACTTCATTTCTACGTTCTGTACTTTACTTTCTATGCTCTGTACTTCATTTCTACGTTCTGTACTTTACTTTCTATGCTCTGCACTTAGCTTTCTACGCTCTGTACTTTACTTTCTACGCTCTGTACTTCATTTCTACACTCTGTACTTTAATTTCTACGCTCTACACTTCATTTCTACGCTCTCCACTTCATTTCTACACTCTGGACTTTACTTTCTACACTCTGGACTTCATTTCTACGCTCTACACTTCATTTCTACGCTCTGTACTTTACTTTCTACGCTCTGTACTTCATTTTTACACTCTGTATTTCATTTCTACGCTCTACATTGCATTTCTACGCTCTGTACTTTACTTTGTACGCTCTGTACTTCATTTCCACGCTCTGTACTTTACTTTCTACGCTCTGCACTTCATTTCTACGCTCTGCACTTCAATTCTACGCTCTGTACTTAACTTTCTACGCTCTATACCTCATTTCTACGTTCTGTACTTTACTTTCTATGCTCTGTACATAACTTTCTACGCTCTGTACTTTACTTTCTACGCTCTGTACTTCATTTCTACACTCTGTACTTTCATTTCTACGCTCTGTACTTCATTTCTACACTCTGTACTTTACTTTCTACGCTCTGTACTTAACTTTCTACGCTCTGTACTTCACTTTCTACGCTCTGTACTTCATTTTTACACTCTGTATTTCATTTCTACGCTATACACTTCATTTCTACACTCTGTACTTTACTTTCTATGCTCTGTACATAACTTTCTACGCTCTGTACTTTCATTTCTACGCTCTGTACTTCATTTCTACACTCTGTACTTTACTTTCTACGCTCTGTACTTTACTTTCTACGCTCTGTACTTTACTTTCTACGCTCTGTACTTCATTTTTACACTCTGTATTTCATTTCTACGCTATACACTTCATTTCTACGCTCTGTAATTTACTTTCTACGCTCTGTACTTCATTTCTACGCTCTGCACTTCATTTCTACGCTCTGCACTTCATTTCTACGCTCTGTACTTTAATTTCTACGCTCTGCACTTCATTTCTACGCTCTGTACTTTACTTTCTACGCTCTGTACTTTACTTTCTACTCTCTGTACTTTACTTTCTACGCTCTGTACTTAATTTCTACGCTCTGTACTTTACTTTCTACGCTCTGTACTTCATTTCTACACTCTGTACTTTAATTTCTACGCTCTGCACTTCATTTCTACGCTCTGTACTTTAATTTCTACGCTCTGCACTTCATTTCTACGCTCTGTACTTTACTTTCTACGTTCTGTACTTTACTTTCTACGCTCTGTACTTCATTTCTACACTCTGTACTTTAATTTCTACGCTCTGTACTTAACTTTCTACGCTCTGTACTTTACTTTCTACACTCTGGAATTTACTTTCTACGCTCTGTACTTCATTTATACGTTCTGTACTTTACTTTCTATGCTCTGTACTTAACTTTCTACGCTCTGTACTTTATTTTCTACGCTCTGTACTTAACTTTCTACGCTCTGTACTTTACTTTCTACGCTCTGTACTTTACTTTCTACGCTCTGTACTTCATTTCTACACTCTGTACTTTAATTTCTACGCTCTGCACTTCACTTCTGCGCTCTGTACTTTATTTTCTACGCTCTGTACTTTACTTTCTACGCTCTGTACTTTACTTTCTAGGCTCTGCACTTCATTTCTACGCTCTGCACTTCATTTCTATGCTCTGTACTTAACTTTCTACGCTCTGTACTTTACTTTCTACACTCTGGACTTTACTTTCTACGCTCTGTTCTTCATTTCTACGTTCTGTACTTTACCTTCTACGCTCTGTACTTTACTTTCTACTCTCTGTACTTTAATTTCTACGCTCTGCACTTCATTTCTACGCTCTGTACTTTACTTTCTATGCTCTGCACTTAGCTTTCTACGCTCTGTACTTTACTTTCTACGCTCTGTACTTCATTTCTACACTCTGTACTTTAATTTCTACGCTCTGCACTTCATTTCTACGCTCTGTACTTTACTTTCTACGCTCTGTACTTAACTTTCTACGCTCTGCACTTCATTTCTACGCTCTGTACTTTACTTTCTACGCTCTACACTTCATTCCTACGCTCTGCACTTCATTTCTACATACTGGACTTTACTTTCTACACTCTGGACTTCATTTCTACGCTCTAGACTTCATTTCTACGCTCTGTACTTTACTTTCCTCGCTCTGTACTTCATTTTTACACTCTGTATTTCATTTCTACGCTCTACATTGCATTTCTACGATCAGTACTTTACTTTGTACGCTCTGCACTTCATTTCTACGCTCTGCACTTCATTTCTACGCTCTGTACTTAACTTTCTACGCTCTGTACCTCATTTCTACGTTCTGTACTTTACTTTCTATGCTCGTACTTAACTTTCTACGCTCTGTACTTCACTTTCTACGTTCTGTACTTTACTTTCTACGCTCTGTACTTTACTTTCTAGGCTCTGCACTTCATTTCTACGCTCTGCACTTCATTTCTACGCTCTGTACTTAACTTTCTACGCTCTGCACTTTACTTTCTACACTCTGGACTTTACTTTCTACGCTCTGTACTTCATTTCTACGTTCTGTACTTTACTTTCTATGCTCTGTACTTAACTTTCTACGCTCTGTACTTTACTTTCTACGCTCTACACTTCATTTCTACGCTCTGCACTTTAATTTCTACGCTCTGTACTTCATTTCTACACTCTGTACTTTAATTTCTACGTTCTGCAGTTCATTTCTACGCTCTGTACTTTAATTTCTACGCTCTGCACTTCATTTCTACGCTCTGTACTTTACTTTCTACGCTCTGTACTTTACTTTCTGCGCTCTGTACTTTAATTTCTACGCTCTGCACTTCATTTCTACGCTCTGTACTTTACTTTCTACGCTCTGTACTTTACTTTCTACGCTCTGTACTTTACTTTCTACGCTCTGTACTTTACTTTCTACGCTCTGTGCTTAATTTCTACGTTCTGTACTTTACTTTCTATGCTCTGTACTTAACTTTCTACGCTCTGTACTTTACTTTCTACGCTCTGTACTTCATTTCTACACTCTGTACTTTAATTTCTACGCTCTAACTTCATTTCTACGCTCTGTACTTTAATTTCTACGCTCTGCACTTCATTTTTTCACTCTGTACTTTAGTTTCTACGCTCTGTACTTTAATTTCTACGCTCTGCACTTCATTTCTACGCTCTGTACTTTAATTTCTACGCTCTGCACTTCATTTCTACGCTCTGTACTTTACTTTCTAGGCTCTGTACTTAACTTTCTATGCTCTGCACTTTATTTCTACGCTCTGTACTTTACTTTCTACGCTCTGGACTTTACTTTCTACGCTCTGTACTTCATTTCTACGTTCTGTACTTTACTTTCTATGCTCTGTACTTCATTTCTACGTTCTGTACTTTACTTTCTATGCTCTGCACTTAGCTTTCTACGCTCTGTACTTTACTTTCTACGCTCTGTACTTCATTTCTAAACTCTGTAATTTACTTTCTACGCTCTACACTTCATTTCTACGCTCTGTACTTTACTTTCTACGCTCTACACTTCATTTCTACGCTCTGCATTTCATTTCTACACTCTGGACTTTACTTTCTACACTCTGGACTTCATTTCTACGCTCTACACTTCATTTCTACGCTCTGTACTTTACATTCTACGCTCTGTACTTCATTTCTACGCTCTGCACTTCATTTCTACGCTCTGCACTTAACTTTCTACGCTCTGTACTTTACTTTCTACACTCTGTACTTTACTTTCTACGCTCTGTTCTTCATTTCTACGTTCTGTACTTTACTTTCTATGCTCTGTACTTAACTTTCTACGCTCTGTACTTTACTTTCTACGCTCTGTACTTTACTTTCTACGCTCTGTACTTCATTTCTACGCTCTGCACTTCATTTCTACGCTCTGCACTTCATTTCTACGCCCTGTACTTTACTTTCAACGCTCTGTACTTTACTTTCTACGCTCTGTACTTTAATTTCTACGCTCTGCACTTCATTTCTACGCTCTGTACTTTAATTTCTATGCTCTGCACTTCATTTCTACGCTCTGTACTTTACTTTCTACGCTCTGTACTTCATTTCTACACTCTGTACTTTAATTTCTACGCTCTGTACTTAACTTTCTACGCTGTGTACTTTACTTTCTACACTCTGGCCTTTACTTTCTACACTCTGGCCTTTACTTTCTACGCTCTGTACTTCATTTCTACGTTCTGTACTTTACTTTCTACGCTCTGTACTTTACTTTCTACGCTCTACACTTAAATTCTACGCTCTGTACTTTACTTTCTACGCTCTGTACTTCATTTTTACGCTCTGTATTTCATTTCTACGCTCTACATTGCATTTCTACGATCTGTACTTTACTTTGTACGCTCTGCACTTCATTTCTACGCTCTGCACTTCATTTCTACGCTCTGTACTTAACTTTCTACGCTCTGTACCTCATTTCTACGTTCTGTACTTTACTTTCTATGCTCGTACTTAACTTTCTACGCTCTGTACTTCACTTTCTACGTTCTGTACTTTACTTTCTACGCTCTGTACTTTACTTTCTAGGCTCTGCACTTCATTTCTACGCTCTGCACTTCATTTCTACGCTCTGGACTTTACTTTCTACACTCTGGACTTTACTTTCTACGCTCTGTACTTCATTTCTACGTTCTGTACTTTACTTTCTATGCTCTGTACTTAACTTTCTACGCTCTGTACTTTACTTTCTACGCTCTACACTTCATTTCTACGCTCTGCACTTTAATTTCTACGCTCTGTACTTCATTTCTACACTCTGTACTTTAATTTCTACGTTCTGCAGTTCATTTCTACGCTCTGTACTTTAATTTCTACGCTCTGCACTTCATTTCTACGCTCTGTACTTTACTTTCTACGCTCTGTACTTTACTTTCTGCGCTCTGTACTTTAATTTCTACGCTCTGCACTTCATTTCTACGCTCTGTACTTTACTTTCTACGCTCTGTACTTTACTTTCTACGCTCTGTACTTTACTTTCTACGCTCTGTACTTTACTTTCTACGCTCTGTGCTTAATTTCTACGTTCTGTACTTTACTTTCTATGCTCTGTACTGTACTTAACTTTCTACGCTCTGTACTTTACTTTCTACGCTCTGTACTTCATTTCTACACTCTGTACTTTAATTTCTACGCTCTAACTTCATTTCTACGCTCTGTACTTTAATTTCTACGCTCTGCACTTCATTTTTTCACTCTGTACTTTAGTTTCTACGCTCTGTACTTTAATTTCTACGCTCTGCACTTCATTTCTACGCTCTGTACTTTAATTTCTACGCTCTGCACTTCATTTCTACGCTCTGTACTTTACTTTCTAGGCTCTGTACTTAACTTTCTATGCTCTGCACTTTATTTCTACGCTCTGTACTTTACTTTCTACGCTCTGGACTTTACTTTCTACGCTCTGTACTTCATTTCTACGTTCTGTACTTTACTTTCTATGCTCTGTACTTCATTTCTACGTTCTGTACTTTACTTTCTATGCTCTGCACTTAGCTTTCTACGCTCTGTACTTTACTTTCTACGCTCTGTACTTCATTTCTAAACTCTGTAATTTACTTTCTACGCTCTACACTTCATTTCTACGCTCTGTACTTTACTTTCTACGCTCTACACTTCATTTCTACGCTCTGCACTTCATTTCTACACTCTGGACTTTACTTTCTACACTCTGGACTTCATTTCTACGCTCTACACTTCATTTCTACGCTCTGTACTTTACATTCTACGCTCTGTACTTCATTTCTACGCTCTGCACTTCATTTCTACGCTCTGCACTTAACTTTCTACGCTCTGTACTTTACTTTCTACACTCTGTACTTTACTTTCTACGCTCTGTTCTTCATTTCTACGTTCTGTACTTTACTTTCTATGCTCTGTACTTAACTTTCTACGCTCTGTACTTTACTTTCTACGCTCTGTACTTTACTTTCTACGCTCTGTACTTCATTTCTACGCTCTGCACTTCATTTCTACGCTCTGCACTTCATTTCTACGCCCTGTACTTTACTTTCAACGCTCTGTACTTTACTTTCTACGCTCTGTACTTTAATTTCTACGCTCTGCACTTCATTTCTACGCTCTGTACTTTAATTTCTATGCTCTGCACTTCATTTCTACGCTCTGTACTTTACTTTCTACGCTCTGTACTTCATTTCTACACTCTGTACTTTAATTTCTACGCTCTGTACTTAACTTTCTACGCTGTGTACTTTACTTTCTACACTCTGGCCTTTACTTTCTACGCTCTGTACTTCATTTCTACGTTCTGTACTTTACTTTCTACGCTCTACACTTAAATTCTACGCTCTGTACTTTACTTTCTACGCTCTGTACTTCATTTTTACGCTCTGTACTTTACTTTCTACGCTCTGTACTTCATTTTTACACTCTGTATTTCATTTCTACGCTCTGTACTTTAATTTCTATGCTCTGCACTTCATTTCTACGCTCTGTACTTTACTTTCTACGCTCTGTACTTTACTTTCTACGCTCTACACTTAAATTCTACGCTCTGTATTTTACTTTCTACGCTCTGTACTTTACTTTCTACGCTCTGTACTTTAATTTCTACGCTCTGCACTTCATTTCTACGCTCTGTACTTTAATTTCTATGCTCTGCACTTCATTTCTACGCTCTGTACTTTACTTTCTACGCTCTGTACTTCATTTCTACACTCTGTACTTTAATTTCTACGCTCTGTACTTAACTTTCTACGCTGTGTACTCTACTTTCTACACTCTGGACTTTACTTTCTACGCTCTGTACTTCATTTCTACGTTCTGTACTTTACTTTCTATGCTCTGTACTTAACTTTCTACGCTCTGTACTTTATTTTCTACGCTCTGCACTTCATTTCTGCGCTCTGTACTTTATTTTCTACGCTCTGTACTTAACTTTCTACGCTCTGTACTTTACTTTCTACGCTCTGTACTTTACTTTCTACGCTCTGTACTTCATTTCTACACTCTGTACTTTAATTTCTACGCTCTGTACTTTACTTTCTACGCTCTGTACTTTACTTTCTACGCTCTACACTTCATTTCTACGCTCTGCACTTCATGTCTATACTCTGGACTTTACTTTCTACACTCTGCACTTCATTTCTACTCTCTGTACTTTACTTTCTACGCTCTGTACTTTACTTTCTACGCTCTACACTTAAATTCTACGCTCTGTATTTTACTTTCTACGCACTGTACTTTACTTTATACGCTCTGTACTTCATTTTTACGCTCTGTACTTTACTTTCTACGCTCTGTACTTCATTTTTACACTCTGTATTTCATTTCTACGCTCGATACTTTAATTTCTATGCTCTGCACTTCATTTCTACGCTCTGTACTTTACTTTCTACGCTCTGTACTTTACTTTCTACGCTCTACACTTAAATTCTACGCTCTGTACTTTACTTTCTACGCTCTGTACTTCATTTTTACGCTCTGTACTTTACTTTCTACGCTCTGTACTTCATTTTTACACTCTGTATTTCATTTCTACGCTCTGTACTTCATTTCTACGCTCTGTACTTAACTTTCTACGCTCTGTACTTTACTTTCTACACTGTGGACTTTACTTTCTGCGCTCTGTACTTCATCTCAACGTTCTGTACTATACTTTCTATGCTCTGTACTTAACTTTCTACGCTCTGTACTTTAATTTCTACGCCCTGCACTTTACTTTCTACGCTCTGCACTTCATTTCTACGCTCTGCACTTCATTTCTACGCTCTGTACTTTACTTTCAACGCTCTGTACTTTACTTTCTACGCTCTGTACTTTAATTTCTACGCTCTGCACTTCATTTCTACGCTCTGTACTTTAACTTCTATGCTCTGCACTTCATTTCTAGGCTCTGTACTTTACTTTCTACGCTCTGTACTTCATTTCTACACTCTGTACTTTAATTTCTACGCTCGGTACTTAACTTTCTACGCTCTGTACTTTACTTTCTACACTCTGGACTTTACTTTCTAAGCTCTGTACTTCATTTCTACGTGCTGTACTTTACTTTCTACGCTCTGTACTTCATTTCTACACTCTGTACTTTATTTTCTATGCTCTGCACTTCATTTCTGCGCTGTGTACTTTATTTTCTACGCTCTGTACTTAACTTTCTACGCTCTGTACTTTACTTTCTACGCTCTGTACTTTACTTTCTACGCTCTGTACTTCATTTCTACACTCTGTACTTTAATTTCTACGCTCTGCACTTCATTTCTGCGCTCTGTACTTTTTTTTCTACGCTCTGTACTTTACTTTCTACGCTCTGTACTTTACTTTCTAGGCTCGGCACTTCATTTCTACGCTCTGCACTTCATTTCTACGCTCTGTACTTAACTTTCTACGCTCTGCACTTTACTTTCTACACTCTGGACTTTACTTTCTACGCTCTGTACTTAATTTCTACGTTCTGTACTTTACTTTCTATGCTCTGTACTTAACTTTCTACGCTCTGTACTTTACTTTCTACGCTCTACACTTCATTTCTACGCTCTGCACTTTAATTTCTACGCTCTGCACTTCATTTCTACGCTCTGTACTTTCATTTCTACGCTCTGCACTTCATTTCTACGCTCTGTACTTTACTTTCTACGCTCTGTACTTTACTTTCTACGCTCTGCACTTCATTTCTGCGCTCTGTACTTTATTTTCTACGCTCTGTACTTTACTTTCTACGCTCTGCACTTCATTTTTACTCTCTGCACTTCATTTCTACGCTCTGTACTTAACTTTCTACGCTCTGCACTTTACTTTCTACACTCTGGACTTTACTTTCTACGCTCTGTACTTCATTTCTACGTACTGTACTTTACTTTCTATGCTGTGTACTTTACTTTCTACGCTCTGCACTTCATTTCTACGCTCTGCACTTCATTTCTGCGCTCTGTACTTAACTTTCTACGCTCTGTACCTCATTTTTACGTTCTGTACTTTACTTTCTATGCTCTGTACTTAACTTTCTACGCTCTGTACTTTACTTTCTACGCTCTGTACTTCATTTCTACACTCTGTACTTTAATTTCTACGCTCTGTACTTCATTTCTACACTCTGTACTTTACCTTCTACACTCTGTACTTTAATTTCTACGCTCTGTACTTCATTTCTACACTCTGTACTTCATTTCCACGCTCTGCACTTCATTTCTACGCTCTGTACTTAACTTTCTACGCTCTGTACTTTACTTTCTACACTCTGGACTTTACTTTCTACGCACTGTTCTTCATTTCTACGTTCTGTACTTTACTTTCTATGCTCTGTACTTAACTTTCTAAGCTCTGTACTTTACTTTTTACTCTCTGTACTTCATTTCAACACTCTGTACTTTAATTTCTACGCTCTGCACTTCATTTCTACGCTCTGTACTTTAATTTCTACGCTCTGCACTTCATTTCTACGCTCTGTACTTTACTTTCTACGTTCTGTACTTTACTTTCTACGCTCTGTACTTCATTTCTACACTCTGTACTTTAATTTCTACGCTCTGTACTTAACTTTCTACGCTCTGTACTTTACTTTCTACACTCTGGACTTTACTTTCTACGCTCTGTACTTCATTTCTACGTTCTGTACTTTACTTTCTATGCTCTGTACTTAACTTTCTACGCTCTGTACTTTACTTTCTACGCTCTGTACTTCATTTCTACACTCTGTACTTTATTTTCTACGCTCTGCACTTCATTTCTGCGCTCTGTACTTTATTTTCTACGCTCTGTACTTAACTTTCTACGCTCTGTACTTTACTTTCTACGCTCTGTACTTTACTTTCTACGCTCTGTACTTCATTTCTACGCTCTGTACTTTAATTTCTACGCTCTGCACTTCATTTCTACGCTCTGTACTTTACTTTCTACGCTCTGTACTTTACTTTCTACGCTCTGTACTTCATTTCTACACTCTGTACTTTAACTTCTACGCTCTGTACTTAACTTTCTACGCTCTGTACTTTACTTTCTACATTCTGGACTTTACTTTCTAAGCTCTGTACTTCATTTCTACGTTCTGTACTTTACTTTCTATGCTCTGTACTTAACTTTCTACGCTCTGTACTTTACTTTCTACGCTCTGTACTTCATTTCTACACTCTGTACTTTATTTTCTATGCTCTGCACTTCATTTCTGCGCTGTGTACTTTATTTTCTACGCTCTGTACTTAACTTTCTACGCTCTGTACTTTACTTTCTACGCTCTGTACTTTACTTTCTACGCTCTGTACTTCATTTCTACACACTGTACTTTAATTTCTACGCTCTGCACTTCATTTCTGCGCTCTGTACTTTATTTTCTACGCTCTGTACTTTACTTTCTTCGCTCTGTACTTTACTTTCTAGGCTCTGCACTTCATTTCTACGCTCTGCACTTCATTTCTACGCTCTGTACTTAACTTTCTACGCTCTGCACTTTACTTTCTACACTCTGGACTTTACTTTCTACGCTCTGTACTTAATTTCGACGTTCTGTACTTTACTTTCTATGCTCTGTACTTAACTTTCTACGCTCTGTACTTTATTTTCTACGCTCTACACTTCATTTCTACGCTCTGCACTTTAATTTCTACGCTCTGCACTTCATTTCTACGCTCTGTACTTTAATTTCTACGCTCTGCACTTCATTTCTACGCTCTGTACTTTACTTTCTACGCTGTGTACTTTACTTTCTACGCTCTGCACTTCATTTCTGCGCTCTGTACTTTATTTTCTATGCTCTGTACTTTACTTTCTACGCTCTGCACTTCATTTCTACGCTCTGCACTTCATTTCTGCGCTCTGTACTTAACTTTCTACGCTCTGTACCTCATTTCTACGTTCTGTACTTTACTTTCTATGCTCTGTACTTAACTTTCTACGCTCTGTACTTTACTTTCTACGCTCTGTACTTCATTTCTACACGCTGTACTTTATTTTCTATGCTCTGCACTTCATTTCTGCGCTGTGTACTTTATTTTCTACGCTCTGTACTTAACTTTCTACGCTCTGTACTTCATTTCTACGCTCTGTACTTTACTTTCTACGTTCTGTACTTTACATTCTACGCTCTGTACTTCATTTCTACACTCTGTACTTTAATTTCTACGCTCTGTACTTAACTTTCTACGCTCTGTACTTTACTTTCTACACTCTGGACTTTACTTTCTACGCTCTGTACGTCATTTCTACGTTCTGTACTTTACTTTCTATTCTCTGTACTTAACTTTCTACGCTCTGTACTTTACTTTCTACGCTCTGTACTTCATTTCTACACTCTGTACTTTATTTTCTACGCTCTGCACTTCATTTCTGCGCTCTGTACTTTATTTTCTACGCTCTGTACTTAACTTTCTACGCTCTGTACTTTACTTTCTACGCTCTGTACTTTACTTTCTACGCTCTGTACTTCATTTCTACGCTCTGTACTTTAATTTCTATGCTCTGCACTTCATTTCTACGCTCTGTACTTTACTTTCTACGCTCTGTACTTTACTTTCTACGCTCTGTACTTTACTTTCTACACTCTGGACTTTACTTTCTAAGCTCTGTACTTCATTTCTACGTTCTGTACTTTACTTTCTATGCTCTGTACTTAACTTTCTACGCTCTGTATTTACTTTCTACACTCTGGACTTTACTTTCTAAGCTCTGTACTTCATTTCTACGTTCTGTACTTTACTTTCTATGCTCTGTACTTAACTTTCTACGCTCTGTACTTTACTTTCTACGCTCTGCACTTCATTTCTACGCTCTGCACTTCATTTCTGCGCTCTGTACTTTACTTTCTACGCTCTGTACCTCATTTCTACGTTCTGTACTTTACTTTCTATGCTCTGTACTTAACTTTCTACGCTCTGTACTTTACTTTCTACGCTCTGTACTTCATTTCTACACTCTGTACTTTATTTTCTATGCTCTGCACTTCATTTCTGCGCTGTGTACTTTATTTTCTACGCTCTGTACTTAACTTTCTACGCTCTGTACTTTACTTTCTACGCTCTGTACTTTACTTTCTACGCTCTGTACTTCATTCCTACACTCTGTACTTTAATTTCTACGCTCTGCACTTCATTTCTGCGCTCTGTACTTTATATTCTACGCCCTGTACTTTACTTTCTACGCTCTGTACTTTACTTTCTAGGCTCTGCACTTCATTTCTACGCTCTGCACTTCATTTCTACGCTCTGTACTTAACTTTCTACGCTCTGCACTTTACTTTCTACACTCTGGACTTTACTTTCTACGCTCTGTACTTAATTTCTACGTTCTGTACTTTACTTTCTATGCTCTGTACTTAACTTTCTACGCTCTGTACTTTACTTTCTACGCTCTACACTTCATTTCTACGCTCTGCACTTTAATTTCTACGCTCTGCACTTCATTTCTACGCTCTGTACTTTCATTTCTACGCTCTGCACTTCATTTCTACGCTCTGTACTTTACCTTCTACGCTCTGTACTTTACTTTCTACGCTCTGTACTTCATTTCTACACTCTGTACTTTAATTTCTACGCTCTGTACTTAACTTTCTACGCTGTGTACTCTACTTTCTACACTCTGGACTTTACTTTCTACGCTCTGTACTTCATTTCTACGTTCTGTACTTTACTTTCTATGCTCTGTACTTAACTTTCTACGCTCTGTACTTTATTTTCTACGCTCTGCACTTCATTTCTGCGCTCTGTACTTTATTTTCTACGCTCTGTACTTAACTTTCTACGCTCTGTACTTTACTTTCTACGCTCTGTACTTTACTTTCTACGCTCTGTACTTCATTTCTACACTCTGTACTTTAATTTCTACGCTCTGTACTTTACTTTCTACGCTCTGTACTTTACTTTCTACGCTCTACACTTCATTTCTACGCTCTGCACTTCATGTCTATACTCTGGACTTTACTTTCTACACTCTGCACTTCATTTCTACTCTCTGTACTTTACTTTCTACGCTCTGTACTTTACTTTCTACGCTCTACACTTAAATTCTACGCTCTGTATTTTACTTTCTACGCACTGTACTTTACTTTATACGCTCTGTACTTCATTTTTACGCTCTGTACTTTACTTTCTACGCTCTGTACTTCATTTTTACACTCTGTATTTCATTTCTACGCTCTGTACTTTAATTTCTATGCTCTGCACTTCATTTCTACGCTCTGTACTTTACTTTCTACGCTCTGTACTTTACTTTCTACGCTCTACACTTAAATTCTACGCTCTGTACTTTACTTTCTACGCTCTGTACTTCATTTTTACGCTCTGTACTTTACTTTCTACGCTCTGTACTTCATTTTTACACTCTGTATTTCATTTCTACGCTCTGTACTTCATTTCTACGCTCTGTACTTAACTTTCTACGCTCTGTACTTTACTTTCTACACTGTGGACTTTACTTTCTGCGCTCTGTACTTCATCTCAACGTTCTGTACTATACTTTCTATGCTCTGTACTTAACTTTCTACGCTCTGTACTTTAATTTCTACGCCCTGCACTTTACTTTCTACGCTCTGCACTTCATTTCTACGCTCTGCACTTCATTTCTACGCTCTGTACTTTACTTTCAACGCTCTGTACTTTACTTTCTACGCTCTGTACTTTAATTTCTACGCTCTGCACTTCATTTCTACGCTCTGTACTTTAACTTCTATGCTCTGCACTTCATTTCTACGCTCTGTACTTTACTTTCTACGCTCTGTACTTCATTTCTACACTCTGTACTTTAATTTCTACGCTCGGTACTTAACTTTCTACGCTCTGTACTTTACTTTCTACACTCTGGACTTTACTTTCTAAGCTCTGTACTTCATTTCTACGTGCTGTACTTTACTTTCTACGCTCTGTACTTCATTTCTACACTCTGTACTTTATTTTCTATGCTCTGCACTTCATTTCTGCGCTGTGTACTTTATTTTCTACGCTCTGTACTTAACTTTCTACGCTCTGTACTTTACTTTCTACGCTCTGTACTTTACTTTCTACGCTCTGTACTTCATTTCTACACTCTGTACTTTAATTTCTACGCTCTGCACTTCATTTCTGCGCTCTGTACTTTTTTTTCTACGCTCTGTACTTTACTTTCTACGCTCTGTACTTTACTTTCTAGGCTCGGCACTTCATTTCTACGCTCTGCACTTCATTTCTACGCTCTGTACTTAACTTTCTACGCTCTGCACTTTACTTTCTACACTCTGGACTTTACTTTCTACGCTCTGTACTTAATTTCTACGTTCTGTACTTTACTTTCTATGCTCTGTACTTAACTTTCTACGCTCTGTACTTTACTTTCTACGCTCTACACTTCATTTCTACGCTCTGCACTTTAATTTCTACGCTCTGCACTTCATTTCTACGCTCTGTACTTTCATTTCTACGCTCTGCACTTCATTTCTACGCTCTGTACTTTACTTTCTACGCTCTGTACTTTACTTTCTACGCTCTGCACTTCATTTCTGCGCTCTGTACTTTATTTTCTACGCTCTGTACTTTACTTTCTACGCTCTGCACTTCATTTTTACTCTCTGCACTTCATTTCTACGCTCTGTACTTAACTTTCTACGCTCTGCACTTTACTTTCTACACTCTGGACTTTACTTTCTACGCTCTGTACTTCATTTCTACGTACTGTACTTTACTTTCTATGCTCTGTACTTTACTTTCTACGCTCTGCACTTCATTTCTACGCTCTGCACTTCATTTCTGCGCTCTGTACTTAACTTTCTACGCTCTGTACCTCATTTTTACGTTCTGTACTTTACTTTCTATGCTCTGTACTTAACTTTCTACGCTCTGTACTTTACTTTCTACGCTCTGTACTTCATTTCTACACTCTGTACTTTAATTTCTACGCTCTGTACTTCATTTCTACACTCTGTACTTTACCTTCTACACTCTGTACTTTAATTTCTACGCTCTGTGCTTCATTTCTACACTCTGTACTTCATTTCCACGCTCTGCACTTCATTTCTACGCTCTGTACTTAACTTTCTACGCTCTGTACTTTACTTTCTACACTCTGGACTTTACTTTCTACGCACTGTTCTTCATTTCTACGTTCTGTACTTTACTTTCTATGCTCTGTACTTAACTTTCTAAGCTCTGTACTTTACTTTTTACTCTCTGTACTTCATTTCTACACTCTGTACTTTAATTTCTACGCTCTGCACTTCATTTCTACGCTCTGTACTTTAATTTCTACGCTCTGCACTTCATTTCTACGCTCTGTACTTTACTTTCTACGTTCTGTACTTTACTTTCTACGCTCTGTACTTCATTTCTACACTCTGTACTTTAATTTCTACGCTCTGTACTTAACTTTCTACGCTCTGTACTTTACTTTCTACACTCTGGACTTTACTTTCTACGCTCTGTACTTCATTTCTACGTTCTGTACTTTACTTTCTATGCTCTGTACTTAACTTTCTACGCTCTGTACTTTACTTTCTACGCTCTGTACTTCATTTCTACACTCTACACTCTGTACTTTATTTTCTACGCTCTGCACTTCATTTCTGCGCTCTGTACTTTATTTTCTACGCTCTGTACTTAACTTTCTACGCTCTGTACTTTACTTTCTACGCTCTGTACTTTACTTTCTACGCTCTGTACTTCATTTCTACGCTCTGTACTTTAATTTCTACGCTCTGCACTTCATTTCTACGCTCTGTACTTTACTTTCTACGCTCTGTACTTTACTTTCTACGCTCTGTACTTCATTTCTACACTCTGTACTTTAATTTCTACGCTCTGTACTTAACTTTCTACGCTCTGTACTTTACTTTCTACACTCTGGACTTTACTTTCTACGCTCTGTACTTCATTTCTACGTTCTGTACTTTACTTTCTATGCTCTGTACTTAACTTTCTACGCTCTGTACTTTACTTTCTACGCTCTGTACTTCATTTCTACACTCTGTACTTTATTTTCTACGCTCTGCACTTCATTTCTGCGCTCTGTACTTTATTTTCTACGCTCTGTACTTAACTTTCTACGCTCTGTACTTTACTTTCTACGCTCTGTACTTTACTTTCTACGCTCTGTACTTCATTTCTACGCTCTGTACTTTAATTTCTACGCTCTGCACTTCATTTCTACGCTCTGTACTTTACTTTCTACGCTCTGTACTTTACTTTCTACGCTCTGTACTTCATTTCTACACTCTGTACTTTAATTTCTACGCTCTGTACTTAACTTTCTACGCTCTGTACTTTACTTTCTACACTCTGGACTTTACTTTCTAAGCTCTGTACTTCATTTCTACGTTCTGTACTTTACTTTCTATGCTCTGTACTTAACTTTCTACGCTCTGTACTTTACTTTCTACGCTCTGTACTTCATTTCTACACTCTGTACTTTATTTTCTATGCTCTGCACTTCATTTCTGCGCTGTGTACTTTATTTTCTACGCTCTGTACTTAACTTTCTACGCTCTGTACTTTACTTTCTACGCTCTGTACTTTACTTTCTGCGCTCTGTACTTCATTTCTACACTCTGTACTTTAATTTCTACGCTCTGCACTTCATTTCTGCGCTCTGTACTTTATTTTCTACGCTCTGTACTTTACTTTCTTCGCTCTGTACTTTACTTTCTAGGCTCTGCACTTCATTTCTACGCTCTGCACTTCATTTCTACGCTCTGTACTTAACTTTCTACGCTCTGCACTTTACTTTCTACACTCTGGACTTTACTTTCTACGCTCTGTACTTAATTTCTACGTTCTGTACTTTACTTTCTATGCTCTGTACTTAACTTTCTACGCTCTGTACTTTATTTTCTACGCTCTACACTTCATTTCTACGCTCTGCACTTTAATTTCTACGCTCTGCACTTCATTTCTACGCTCTGTACTTTAATTTCTACGCTCTGCACTTCATTTCTACGCTCTGTACTTTACTTTCTACGCTGTGTACTTTACTTTCTACGCTCTGCACTTCATTTCTGCGCTCTGTACTTTATTTTCTATGCTCTGTACTTTACTTTCTACGCTCTGCACTTCATTTCTACGCTCTGCACTTCATTTCTGCGCTCTGTACTTAACTTTCTACGCTCTGTACCTCATTTCTACGTTCTGTACTTTACTTTCTATGCTCTGTACTTAACTTTCTACGCTCTGTACTTTACTTTCTACGCTCTGTACTTCATTTCTACACGCTGTACTTTATTTTCTATGCTCTGCACTTCATTTCTGCGCTGTGTACCTTATTTTCTACGCTCTGTACTTAACTTTCTACGCTCTGTACTTCATTTCTACGCTCTGTACTTTACTTTCTACGTTCTGTACTTTACATTCTACGCTCTGTACTTCATTTCTACACTCTGTACTTTAATTTCTACGCTCTGTACTTAACTTTCTACGCTCTGTACTTTACTTTCTACACTCTGGACTTTACTTTCTACGCTCTGTACGTCATTTCTACGTTCTGTACTTTACTTTCTATTCTCTGTACTTAACTTTCTACGCTCTGTACTTAACTTTCTACGCTCTGTACTTTACTTTCTACGCTCTGTACTTTACTTTCTACGCTCTGTACTTCATTTCTACGCTCTGTACTTTAATTTCTATGCTCTGCACTTCATTTCTACGCTCTGTACTTTACTTTCTACGCTCTGTACTTTACTTTCTACACTCTGGACTTTACTTTCTAAGCTCTGTACTTCATTTCTACGTTCTGTACTTCATTTCTACACTCTGTACTATAATTTCTACGCTCTGTACTTAACTTTCTACGCTCTGTACTTTACTTTCTACACTCTGGACTTTACTTTCTACGCTCTGTACTTCATTTCTACGTTCTGTACTTTACTTTCTATGCTCTGTACTTAACTTTCTACGCTCTGTACTTTACTTTCTACGCTGTGTACTTCATTTCTACACTCTGTACTTTATTTTCTACGCTCTGCACTTCATTTCTGCGCTCTGTACTTTATTTCCTACGCTCTGTACTTAACTTTCTACGCTCTGTACTTTACTTTCTACGCTCTGTACTTTACTTTCTACGCTCTGTACTTCATTTCTACACTCTGTACTTTAATTTCTACGCTCTGTACTTAACTTTCTACGCTCTGTACTTTACTTTCTACGCTCTGTACTTTACTTTCTACACTCTGCACTTCATTTCTACTCTCTGTACTTTACTTTCTACGCTCTGTACTTTACTTTCTACGCTCTACACTTAATTTCTACGCTCTGTAGTTTACTTTCTACGCTCTGTACTTCATTTTTACGCTCTGTACTTAACTTTCTACGCTCTGTACTTTACTTTCTACACTCTGGACTTTACTTTCTACGCTCTGTATTTTATCTCAACGTTCTGTACTATACTTTCTATGCTCTGTACTTAACTTTCTACGCTCTGTACTTTAATTTCTACGCTCTGCACTTTACTTTCTACGCTCTGCACTTCATTTCTACGCTCTGCACTTCATTTCTACGCTCTGTAGTTTACTTTCAACGCTCTGTACTTTACTTTCTACACTCTGCACTTCATTTCTACTCTCTGTACGTTACTTTCTACGCTCTATACTTTACTTTCTACGCTCTACACTTAATTTCTACGCTCTGTAGTTTACTTTCTACGCTCTGTACTTCATTTTTACGCTCTGTACTTAACTTTCTACGCTCTGTACTTTACTTTCTACACTCTGGACTTTACTTTCTACGCTCTGTATTTTATCTCAACGTTCTGTACTATACTTTCTATGCTCTGTACTTAACTTTCTACGCTCTGTACTTTAATTTCTGCGCTCTGCACTTTACTTTCTACGCTCTGCACTTCATTTCTACGCTCTGCACTTCATTTCTACGCTCTGTAGTTTACTTTCAACGCTCTGTACTTTACTTTCTACGCTCTGTACTTTAATTTCTACGCTCTGCACTTCATTTCTACACTCTGTATTTCATTTCTACGCTCTACATTGCATTTCTACGCTCTGTACTTTACTTTCTACGCTCTGTACTTCATTTCTACGTTCTGTACTTTACTTTCTATGCTCTGTACTTAACTTTCTACGCTCTGTACTTTACTTTCTACGCTCTGTACTTCATTTCTACACTCTGTACTTTATTTTCTACGCTCTGCACTTCATTTCTGCGCTCTGTACTTTATTTTCTACGCTCTGTACTTAACTTTCTACGCTCTGTACTTTACTTTCTACGCTCTGTACTTTACTTTCTACGCTCTGTACTTCATTTCTACGCTCTGTACTTTAATTTCTACGCTCTGCACTTCATTTCTACGCTCTGTACTTTACTTTCTACGCTCTGTACTTTACTTTCTACGCTCTGTACTTCATTTCTACACTCTGTACTTTAATTTCTACGCTCTGTACTTAACTTTCTACGCTCTGTACTTTACTTTCTACACTCTGGACTTTACTTTCTAAGCTCTGTACTTCATTTCTACGTTCTGTACTTTACTTTCTATGCTCTGTACTTAACTTTCTACGCTCTGTACTTTACTTTCTACGCTCTGTACTTCATTTCTACACTCTGTACTTTATTTTCTATGCTCTGCACTTCATTTCTGCGCTGTGTACTTTATTTTCTACGCTCTGTACTTAACTTTCTACGCTCTGTACTTTACTTTCTACGCTCTGTACTTTACTTTCTACGCTCTGTACTTCATTTCTACACTCTGTACTTTAATTTCTACGCTCTGCACTTCATTTCTGCGCTCTGTACTTTATTTTCTACGCTCTGTACTTTACTTTCTTCGCTCTGTACTTTACTTTCTAGGCTCTGCACTTCATTTCTACGCTCTGCACTTCATTTCTACGCTCTGTACTTAACTTTCTACGCTCTGCACTTTACTTTCTACACTCTGGACTTTACTTTCTACGCTCTGTACTTAATTTCTACGTTCTGTACTTTACTTTCTATGCTCTGTACTTAACTTTCTACGCTCTGTACTTTATTTTCTACGCTCTACACTTCATTTCTACGCTCTGCACTTTAATTTCTACGCTCTGCACTTCATTTCTACGCTCTGTACTTTAATTTCTACGCTCTGCACTTCATTTCTACGCTCTGTACTTTACTTTCTACGCTGTGTACTTTACTTTCTACGCTCTGCACTTCATTTCTGCGCTCTGTACTTTATTTTCTATGCTCTGTACTTTACTTTCTACGCTCTGCACTTCATTTCTACGCTCTGTACTTTACTTTCTACGCTCTGTACTTTACTTTCTACACTCTGGACTTTACTTTCTAAGCTCTGTACTTCATTTCTACGTTCTGTACTTCATTTCTACACTCTGTACTATAATTTCTACGCTCTGTACTTAACTTTCTACGCTCTGTACTTTACTTTCTACACTCTGGACTTTACTTTCTACGCTCTGTACTTCATTTCTACGTTCTGTACTTTACTTTCTATGCTCTGTACTTAACTTTCTACGCTCTGTACTTTACTTTCTACGCTGTGTACTTCATTTCTACACTCTGTACTTTATTTTCTACGCTCTGCACTTCATTTCTGCGCTCTGTACTTTATTTCCTACGCTCTGTACTTAACTTTCTACGCTCTGTACTTTACTTTCTACGCTCTGTACTTTACTTTCTACGCTCTTTACTTCATTTCTACACTCTGTACTTTAATTTCTACGCTCTGTACTTAACTTTCTACGCTCTGTACTTTACATTCTACGCTCTGTACTTTACTTTCTACACTCTGCACTTCATTTCTACTCTCTGTACTTTACTTTCTACGCTCTGTACTTTACTTTCTACGCTCTACACTTAATTTCTACGCTCTGTAGTTTACTTTCTACGCTCTGTACTTCATTTTTACGCTCTGTACTTAACTTTCTACGCTCTGTACTTTACTTTCTACACTCTGGACTTTACTTTCTACGCTCTGTATTTTATCTCAACGTTCTGTACTATACTTTCTATGCTCTGTACTTAACTTTCTACGCTCTGTACTTTAATTTCTACGCTCTGCACTTTACTTTCTACGCTCTGCACTTCATTTCTACGCTCTGCACTTCATTTCTACGCTCTGTAGTTTACTTTCAACGCTCTGTACTTTACTTTCTACACTCTGCACTTCATTTCTACTCTCTGTACGTTACTTTCTACGCTCTGTACTTTACTTTCTACGCTCTACACTTAATTTCTACGCTCTGTAGTTTACTTTCTACGCTCTGTACTTCATTTTTACGCTCTGTACTTAACTTTCTACGCTCTGTACTTTACTTTCTACACTCTGGACTTTACTTTCTACGCTCTGTATTTTATCTCAACGTTCTGTACTATACTTTCTATGCTCTGTACTTAACTTTCTACGCTCTGTACTTTAATTTCTGCGCTCTGCACCTTACTTTCTACGCTCTGCACTTCATTTCTACGCTCTGCACTTCATTTCTACGCTCTGTAGTTTACTTTCAACGCTCTGTACTTTACTTTCTACGCTCTGTACTTTAATTTCTACGCTCTGCACTTCATTTCTACACTCTGTATTTCATTTCTACGCTCTACATTGCATTTCTACGCTCTGTACTTTACTTTCTACGCTCTGTACTTCATTTCTACGTTCTGTACTTTACTTTCTATGCTCTGTACTTAACTTTCTACGCTCTGTACTTTACTTTCTACGCTCTGTACTTCATTTCTACACTCTGTACTTTATTTTCTACGCTCTGCACTTCATTTCTGCGCTCTGTACTTTATTTTCTACGCTCTGTACTTAACTTTCTACGCTCTGTACTTTACTTTCTACGCTCTGTACTTTACTTTCTACGCTCTGTACTTCATTTCTACGCTCTGTACTTTAATTTCTACGCTCTGCACTTCATTTCTACGCTCTGTACTTTACTTTCTACGCTCTGTACTTTACTTTCTACACTCTGGACTTTACTTTCTAAGCTCTGTACTTCATTTCTACGTTCTGTACTTTACTTTCTATGCTCTGTACTTAACTTTCTACGCTCTGTACTTTACTTTCTACGCTCTGTACTTCATTTCTACACTCTGTACTTTATTTTCTATGCTCTGCACTTCATTTCTGCGCTCTGTACTTTATTTTCTACGCTCTGTACTTTACTTTCTTCGCTCTGTACTTTACTTTCTAGGCTCTGCACTTCATTTCTACGCTCTGCACTTCATTTCTACGCTCTGTACTTAACTTTCTACGCTCTGCACTTTACTTTCTACACTCTGGACTTTACTTTCTACGCTCTGTACTTAATTTCTACGTTCTGTACTTTACTTTCTATGCTCTGTACTTAACTTTCTACGCTCTGTACTTTATTTTCTACGCTCTACACTTCATTTCTACGCTCTGCACTTTAATTTCTACGCTCTGCACTTCATTTCTACGCTCTGTACTTTAATTTCGACACTCTGCACTTCATTTCTACGCTCTGTACTTTACTTTCTACGCTATGTACTTTACTTTCTACGCTCTGCACTTCATTTCTCCGCTCTGTACTTTATTTTCTATGCTCTGCACTTTACTTTCTACACTCTGGACATTACTTTCTACGCGCTGTACTTAATTTCTACGTTCTGTACTTTACTTTCTATGCTCTGTACTTAACTTTCTACGCTCTGTACTTTACTTTCTACGCTCTACACTTCATTTCTACGCTCTGCACTTTAATTTCTACGCTCTGCACTTCATTTCTACGCTCTGTACTTTAATTTCTACGCTCTGCACTTCATTTCTACGCTCTGTACTTTACTTTCTACGCTGTGTACTTTACTTTCTACGCTCTGCACTTCATTTCTGCGCTCTGTACTTTATTTTCTATGCTCTGTACTTCATTTCTACACTCTGTACTTTAATTTCTACGCTCTGCACTTCATTTCTACGTTCTGTACTTTACTTTCTATGCTCTGTACTTAACTTTCTACGCTCTGTACTTTACCTTCTACGCTCTGTACTTTACTTTCTAGGCTCTGCACTTCATTTCTACGCTCTGTACTTAACTTTCTACGCTCTGCACTTTACTTTCTACACTCTGGACTTTACTTTCTACGCTCTGTACTTCATTTCTACGTTCTGTACTTTACTTTCTATGCTCTGTACTTAACTTTCTACCCTCTGTACTTTACTTTCTACACTCTGTACTTTATTTTCTACGCTCTGCACTTCATTTCTGCGCTTTGTACTTTATTTTCTACGCTCTGTACTTAACTTTCTACGCTCTGTACTTTACTTTCTACGCTCTGTACTTTACTTTCTACGCTCTGTACTTCATTTCTACACTCTGTACTTTAACTTCTACGCTCTGCACTTCATTTCTACGTTCTGTACTTTACTTTCTATGCTCTGTACTTAACTTTCTACGCTCTGTACTTTACCTCCTACGCTCTGTACTTTACTTTCTAGGCTCTGCACTTCATTTCTACGCTCTGCACTTCATTTCTACGCTCTGTACTTAACTTTCTACGCTCTGCACTTTACTTTCTACACTCTGGACTTTACTTTCTACGCTCTGTACTTCATTTCTACGTTCTGTACTTTACTTTCTATGCTCTGTACTTAACTTTCTACGCTCTGTACTTTACTTTCTACGCTCTGTACTTCATTTCTACACTCTGTACTTTAATTTCTACGCTCTGCACTTCATTTCTACGCTCTGTACTTTAATTTCTACGCTCTGCACTTCATTTTTTCACTCTGTACTTTTGTTTCTACGCTCTGTACTTTAATTTCTACGCTCTGCACTTCATTTCTACGCTCTGTACTTTAATTTCTACGCTCTGCACTTCATTTCTACGCTCTGTACTTTACTTTCTACGCTCTGTACTTAACTTTCTATGCTCTGCACTTTATTTCTACGCTCTGTACTTTACTTTCTACGCTCTGGACTTTACTTTCTACGCTCTGGACTTCATTTCTACGTTCTGTACTTTACTCTCTATGCTCTGTACTTCATTTCTACGTTCTGTACTTTACTTTCTATGCTCTGCACTTAGCTTTCTACGCTCTGTACTTTACTTTCTTCGCTCTGTACTTCATTTCTACACTCTGTACTTTACTTTCTACGCTCTGTACTTAACTATCTACTCTCTGCATTTCATTTCTACGCTCTGTACTTTACTTTCTACGCTCTACACTTCATTTCTACGCTCTGCACTTCATTTCTACACTCTGGACTTTACTTTCTACACTCTGGACTTCATTTCTACGCTCTACACTTCATTTCTACGCTCTGTACTTTACTTTCTACGCTCTGTACTTCATTTTTACACTCTGTATTTCATTTCTACGCTCTACATTGCATTTCTACGCTCTGTACTTTACTTTGTACGCTCTGTACTTCATTTCCACGCTCTGTACTTTACTTTCTACGCTCTGCACTTCATTTCTACGCTCTGCACTTAACTTTCTACGCTCTGTACCTCATTTCTACGTTCTGTACTTTACTTTCTATGCTCTGTACTTAACTTTATACGCTCTGTACTTCACTTTATACGCTCTGTACTTCACTTTATACGCTCTATACTTCATTTCTACGTTCTGCACTTTACTTTCTACGCTCTGTACTTTACTTTCTACGCTCTGTACTTTACTTTCTACGCTCTGCACTTCATTTTTACACTCTGTATTTCATTTCTACGCTACACACTTCATTTCTACGCTCTGTACTTCATTTCTACGCTCTGCACTTCATTTCTACGCTCTGCACTTAACTTTCTACGCTCTGTACTTTACTTTCTACACTCTGTACTTTACTTTCTACGCTCTGTTCTTCATTTCTACGTTCTGTACTTTACTTTCTATGCTCTGTACTTAACTTTCTACGCTCTGTACTTTACTTTCTACGCTCTGTACTTTACTTTCTACGCTCTGTACTTCATTTCTACGCTCTGCACTTCATTTCTACGCTCTGCACTTCATTTCTACGCTCTGTACTTTACTTTCAACGCTCTGTACTTTACTTTCTATGCTCTGTACTTTAATTTGTACGCTCTGCACTTCATTTCTACGCTCTGTACTTTAATTTCTATGCTCTGCACTTCATTTCTACGCTCTGTACTTTACTTTCTACGCTCTGTACTTCATTTCTGCACTCTGTACTTTAATTTCAACGCTCTGTACTTAACTTTCTACGCTCTGTACTTTACTTTCTACACTCTGGACTTTACTTTCTACGCTCTGTACTTCATTTCTACGTTCTGTACTTTACTTTCTATGCTCTGTACTTAACTTTCTACGCTCTGTACTTTACTTTCTACGCTCTGTACTTTACTTTCTACGCTCTGTACTTCATTTCTACACTCTGTACTTTAATTTCTACGCTCTGTACTTTACTTTCTACGCTCTGTACTTTACTTTCTACGCTCTACACTTCATTTCTACGCTCATCACTTCATGTCTACACTCTGGACTTTACTTTCTACACTCTGCACTTCATTTCTACTCTCTGTACTTTACTTTCTACGCTCTGTACTTTACTTTCTACGCTCTACACTTAAATTCTACGCTCTGTACTTTACTTTCTACGCTCTGTACTTCATTTTTACGCTCTGTACTTTACTTTCTACGCTCTGTACTTCATTTTTACACTCTGTATTTCATTTATACCCTCTGTACTTCATTTCTACGCTCTGTACTTAACTTTCTACGCTCTGTACTTTACTTTCTACACTCTGGACTTTACTTTCTATGCTCTGTACTTCATCTCAACGTTCTGTACTATACTTTCTATGCTCTGTACTTAACTTTCTACGCTCTGTAGTTTAATTTCTACGCCCTGCACTTTACTTTCTACGCTCTGCACTTCATTTCTACGCTCTGTACTTTAATTTCTATGCTCTGCACTTCATTTCTACGCTCTGTACTTTACTTTCTACGCTCTGTACTTCATTTCTACACTCTGTACTTTAATTTCTACGCTCTGTACTTAACTTTCTACGCTCTGTACTTTACTTTCTACGCTCTGCACTTCATTTCTACGCTCTGTACTTAACTTTCTACGCTCTGTACCTCATTTCTACGTTCTGTACTTTACTTTCTATGCTCTGTACTTAACTTTCTACGCGCTGTACTTCACTTTCTACGCTCTGTACTTCATTTTTACACTCTGTATTTCATTTCTACGCTATACCCTTCATTTCTACGCTCTGTAATTTACTTTCTACGCTCTGTACTTCATTTCCACGCTCTGCACTTCAATTCTACGCTCTGTACTTAACTTTCTACGCTCTGTACTTTACTTTCTACACTCTGGACTTTACGTTCTACGCTCTGTTCTTCATTTCTACGTTCTGTACTTTTCTTTCTATGCTCTGTACTTAACTTTCTAAGCTCTGTACTTTACTTTCTACTCTTTGTAGTTCATTTCTACACTCTGTACTTTAATTTCTACGCTCTGCACTTTAATTTCTACGCTCTGCACTTCATTTCTACGCTCTGTACTTTACTTTCTACGTTCTGTACTTTACTTTCTACGCTCTGTACTTCATTTCTACACTCTGTACTTTAATTTCTACGCTCTGCACTTCATTTCTGCGCTCTGTACTTTATTTTCTACGCTCTGTACTTTACTTTCTACGCTCTGTACTTTACTTTCTAGGCTCTGCACTTCATTTCTACGCTCTGCACTTCATTTCTACGCTCTGTACTTAACTTTCTAAGCTCTGTACTTTACTTTCTACTTTCTACACTCTGGACTTTACTTTCTACGCTCTGTTCTTCATTTCTACGTTCTGTACTTTACTTTCTATGCTCTGTACTTAACTTTCTACGCCCTGTACTTTACTTTCTACTCTCTGTACTTTACTTTCTACGCTCTGTACTTAATTTCTACGCTCTGTACTTTACTTTCTCCGCTCTGTACTTCATTTCTACACTCTGTACTTTAATTTCTACGCTCTGTACTTTACTTTCTACGCTCTGTACTTCATTTCTACACTCTGTACTTTAATTTCTACGCTCTGTACTTTACTTTCTACGCTCTGTACTTTACTTTCTACGCTCTACACTTCATTTCTACGCTCATCACTTCATGTCTACACTCTGGACTTTACTTTCTACACTCTGCACTTCATTTCTACTCTCTGTACTTTACTTTCTACGCACTGTACTTTACTTTCTACGCTCTACACTTAAATTCTACGCTCTGTACTTTACTTTCTACGCTCTGTACTTCATTTTTACGCTCTGTACTTTACTTTCTACGCTCTGTACTTCATTTTTACACTCTGTATTTCATTTATACCCTCTGTACTTCATTTCTACGCTCTGTACTTAACTTTCTACGCTCTGTACTTTACTTTCTACACTCTGGACTTTACTTTCTATGCTCTGTACTTCATCTCAACGTTCTGTACTATACTTTCTATGCTCTGTACTTAACTTTCTACGCTCTGTAGTTTAATTTCTACGCCCTGCACTTTACTTTCTACGCTCTGCACTTCATTTCTACGCTCTGTACTTTAATTTCTATGCTCTGCACTTCATTTCTACGCTCTGTACTTTACTTTCTACGCTCTGTACTTCATTTCTACACTCTGTACTTTAATTTCTACGCTCTGTACTTAACTTTCTACGCTCTGTACTTTACTTTCTACGCTCTGCACTTCATTTCTACGCTCTGTACTTAACTTTCTACGCTCTGTACCTCATTTCTACGTTCTGTACTTTACTTTCTATGCTCTGTACTTAACTTTCTACGCGCTGTACTTCACTTTCTACGCTCTGTACTTCATTTTTACACTCTGTATTTCATTTCTACGCTATACCCTTCATTTCTACGCTCTGTAATTTACTTTCTACGCTCTGTACTTCATTTCCACGCTCTGCACTTCATTTCTACGCTCTGTACTTAACTTTCTACGCTCTGTACTTTACTTTCTACACTCTGGACTTTACGTTCTACGCTCTGTTCTTCATTTCTACGTTCTGTACTTTTCTTTCTATGCTCTGTACTTAACTTTCTAAGCTCTGTACTTTACTTTCTACTCTTTGTAGTTCATTTCTACACTCTGTACTTTAATTTCTACGCTCTGCACTTTAATTTCTACGCTCTGCACTTCATTTCTACGCTCTGTACTTTACTTTCTACGTTCTGTACTTTACTTTCTACGCTCTGTACTTCATTTCTACACTCTGTACTTTAATTTCTACGCTCTGCACTTCATTTCTGCGCTCTGTACTTTATTTTCTACGCTCTGTACTTTACTTTCTACGCTCTGTACTTTACTTTCTAGGCTCTGCACTTCATTTCTACGCTCTGCACTTCATTTCTACGCTCTGTACTTAACTTTCTAAGCTCTGTACTTTACTTTCTACTTTCTACACTCTGGACTTTACTTTCTACGCTCTGTTCTTCATTTCTACGTTCTGTACTTTACTTTCTATGCTCTGTACTTAACTTTCTACGCCCTGTACTTTACTTTCTACTCTCTGTACTTTACTTTCTACGCTCTGTACTTAATTTCTACGCTCTGTACTTTACTTTCTCCGCTCTGTACTTCATTTCTACACTCTGTACTTTAATTTCTACGCTCTGTACTTTAATTTCTACGCTCTGCACTTCATTTCTACGCTCTGTACTTTACTTTCTACGTTCTGTACTTTACTTTCTACGCTCTGTACTTCATTTCTACACTCTGTACTTTAATTTCTACGCTCTGTACTTAACTTTCTACGCTCTGTACTTTACTTTCTACACTCTGGACTTTACTTTCTACGCTCTGCACTTCATTTCTACGTTCTGTACTTTACTTTCTATGCTCTGTACTTAACTTTCTACGCTCTGTACTTTACTTTCTACGCTCTGTACTTCATTTCTACACTCTGTACTTTATTTTTTACGCTCTGCACTTCATTTCTGCGCTCTGTACTTTATTTTCTACGCTCTGTACTTAACTTTCTACGCTCTGTACTTTACTTTCTACGCTCTGTACTTTACTTTCTACACTCTGGACTTTACTTTCTACGCTCTGTACTTCATTTCTACGTTCTGTACTTTACTTTCTATGCTCTGTACTTAACTTTCTACGCTCTGTACTTTACTTTCTACGCTCTGTACTTCATTTCTACACTCTGTACTTTATTTTTTACGCTCTGCACTTCATTTCTGCGCTCTGTACTTTATTTTCTACGCTCTGTACTTAACTTTCTACGCTCTGTACTTTACTTTCTACGCTCTGTACTTTACTTTCTAGGCTCTGCACTTCATTTCTACGCTCTGCACTTCATTTCTACGCTCTGTACTTTACTTTCTACTTTCTACACTCTGGACTTTACTTTCTATGCTCTGTTCTTCATTTCTACGTTCTGTACTTTACTTTCTATGCTCTGTACTTAACTTTCTACGCCCTGTACTTTACTTTCTACTCTCTGTACTTTACTTTCTACGCTCTGTACTTAATTTCTACGCTCCGTACTTTACTTTCTACGCTCTGTACTTCATTTCTACACTCTGTACTTTAATTTCTACGCTCTGTACTTTAATTTCTACGCTCTGCACTTCATTTCTACGCTCTGTACTTTACTTTCTACGTTCTGTACTTTACTTTCTACGCTCTGTACTTCATTTCTACACTCTGTACTTTAATTTCTACGCTCTGTACTTAACTTTCTACGCTCTGTACTTTACTTTCTACACTCTGGACTTTACTTTCTACGCTCTGTACTTCATTTCTACGTTCTGTACTTTACTTTCTATGCTCTGTACTTAACTTTCTACGCTCTGTACTTTACTTTCTACGCTCTGTACTTCATTTCTACACTCTGTACTTTATTTTTTACGCTCTGCACTTCATTTCTGCGCTCTGTACTTTATTTTCTACGCTCTGTACTTAACTTTCTACGCTCTGTACTTTACTTTCTACGCTCTGTACTTTACTTTCTACGCTCTGCACTTCATTTCTACGCTCTGCACTTCATTTCTACGCTCTGTACTTAACTTTCTACGCTCTGCACTTTACTTTCTACACTCTGGACTTTACTTTCTACGCTCTGTACTTCATTTCTACGTTCTGTACTTTACTTTCTATGCTCTGTACTTAACTTTCTACGCCCTGTACTTCATTTCTACGTTCTGTACTTTACTTTCTATGCTCTGTACTTAACTTTCTACGCTCTGTACTTTAATTTCTACGCTCTGCACTTCATTTCTGCGCTCTGTACTTTATTTTCTACGCTCTGTACTTTACTTTCTACACTCTGCACTTTACTTTCTACGCTCTGTATTTCATTTCTACGTTCTGTACTTTACTTTCTATGCTCTGTACTTAACTTTCTACGCTCTGTACTTTACTTTCTACGCTCTACACTTCATTTCTACGCGCTGTACTTTACTTTGTACGCTCTGTACTTTACTTTCTACACTCTGTACTTTAATATCTACGCTCTGCACTTTATTTCTACGCTCTGTACTTTACTTTCTACGCTCTGTACTTTACTTTCTACGCTCTGTACTTTACTTTCTACGCTCTGTACTTTACTTTCTACGCTCTGTACTTCATTTCTACACTCTGTACTTTAATTTCTACGCTCTGGACATTACTTTCTACGCTCTGTACTTCATTTCTACGTTCTGTACTTTTCTTTCTATGCTCTGTACTTAACTTTCTACGCTCTGTACTTTACCATCTACGCTCTGTACTTCATTTCTACACTCTGTACTTTAATTTCTACGCTCTGCACTTCATTTCTACGCTCTGTACTTTAATTTCTACGCTCTGCACTTCATTTTTTCACTCTATACTTTAGTTTCTACGCTCTGTACTTTAATTTCTACGCTCTGCACTTCATTTCTACGCTCTGTACTTTAATTTCTACGCTCTGCACTTCATTTCTACGCTCTGTACTTTACTTTCTACGCTCTGTACTTAACTTTCTATGCTCTGCACTTTATTTCTACGCTCTGTACTTTACTTTCTACGCTCTGGACTTTACTTTCTACGCTCTGTACTTCATTTCTACGTTCTGTACTTTACTTTCTATGCTCTGTACTTCATTTCTACGTTCTGTACTTTACTTTCTATGCTCTGCACTTAGCTTTCTACGCTCTGTACTTTACTTTCTACGCTCTGTACTTCATTTCTACACACTGTACTTTAATTTCTACGCTCTGCACTTCATTTCTACGCTCTGTACTTTACTTTCTACGCTCTGTACTTAACTTTCTACGCTCTGCACTTCATGTCTACGCTCTGTACTTTACTTGCTACGCTCTACACTTCATTTCTACGCCCTGCACTTCATTTCTACACTCTGGACTTTACTTTCTACACTCTGGACTTCATTTCTACGCTCTACACTTCATTTCTACGCTCTGTACTTTACTTTCTACGCTCTGTACTTCATTTTTACACTCTGTATTTCATTTCTACGCTCTACATTGCATTTCTACGCTCTGTACTTTACTTTGTACGCTCTGTACTTCATTTCCACGCTCTGTACTTTACTTTCTACGCTCTGCACTTCGTTTCTACGCTCTGCACTTCATTTCTTCGCTCTGCACTTAACTTTCTACGCTCTGTACCTCATTTCTACGTTCTGTACTTTACTTTCTATGCTCTGTACTTAACTTTATACGCTCTGTACTTCACTTTATACGCTGTGCACTTAACTTTCTACGCTCTGTACTTTACTTTCTACACTCTGTACTTTACTTTCTACGCTCTGTTCTTCATTTCTACGTTCTGTACTTTACTTTCTATGCTCTGTACTTAACTTTCTACGCTCTGTACTTTACTTTCAACGCTCTGTACTTTACTTTCTACGCTCTGTACTTTAATTTCTACGCTCTGCACTTCATTTCTACGCTCTGTACTTTAATTTCTATGCTCTGCACTTCATTTCTACGCTCTGTACTTTACTTTCTACGCTCTGTACTTCATTTCTACACTCTGTACTATAATTTCTACGCTCTGGACTTAACTTTCTACGCTCTGTACTTTACTTTCTACACTCTGGACTTTACTTTCTACGCTCTGTACTTCATTTCTACGTTCTGTACTTTACTTTCTATGCTCTGTACTTAACTTTCTACGCTCTGTACTTTACTTTCTACGCTGTGTACTTCATTTCTACACTCTGTACTTTATTTTCTACGCTCTGCACTTCATTTCTGCGCTCTGTACTTTATTTTCTACGCTCTGTACTTAACTTTCTACGCTCTGTACTTTACTTTCTACGCTCTGTACTTCATTTCTACACTCTGTACTTTAATTTCTACGCTCTGTACTTAACTTTCTACGCTCTGTACTTTACTTTCTACGCTCTGTACTTTACTTTCTACACTCTGCACTTCATTTCTACTCTCTGTACTTTACTTTCTACGCTCTGTACTTTACTTTCTACGCTCTACACTTAATTTCTACGCTCTGTAGTTTACTTTCTACGCTCTGTACTTCATTTTTACGCTCTGTACTTAACTTTCTACGCTCTGTACTTTACTTTCTACACTCTGGACTTTACTTTCTACGCTCTGTATTTTATCTCAACGTTCTGTACTATACTTTCTATGCTCTGTACTTAACTTTCTACGCTCTGTACTTTAATTTCTACGCTCTGCACTTTACTTTCTACGCTCTGCACTTCATTTCTACGCTCTGCACTTCATTTCTACGCTCTGTAGTTTACTTTCAACGCTCTGTACTTTACTTTCTACACTCTGCACTTCATTTCTACTCTCTGTACGTTACTTTCTACGCTCTGTACTTTACTTTCTACGCTCTACACTTAATTTCTACGCTCTGTAGTTTACTTTCTACGCTCTGTACTTCATTTTTACGCTCTGTACTTAACTTTCTACGCTCTGTACTTTACTTTCTACACTCTGGACTTTACTTTCTACGCTCTGTATTTTATCTCAACGTTCTGTACTATACTTTCTATGCTCTGTACTTAACTTTCTACGCTCTGTACTTTAATTTCTGCGCTCTGCACTTTACTTTCTACGCTCTGCACTTCATTTCTACGCTCTGCACTTCATTTCTACGCTCTGTAGTTTACTTTCAACGCTCTGTACTTTACTTTCTACGCTCTGTACTTTAATTTCTACGCTCTGCACTTCATTTCTACACTCTGTATTTCATTTCTACGCTCTACATTGCATTTCTACGCTCTGTACTTTACTTTCTACGCTCTGTACTTCATTTCTACGTTCTGTACTTTACTTTCTACGCTCTGTACGTTACTTTCTACGCTCTGTACTTCATTTTTACACTCTGTATTTCATTTCTACGGTATACACTTCATTTCTACGCTCTATACTTTACTTTCTACGCTCTGTACTTCATTTCTACGCTCTGCACTTCATTTCTACGCTCTGCACTTCATTTCTACGCTCTGCACTTCATTTCTACGCTCTGTACTTAACTTTCTACGCTCTGTACTTCATTTCTACGTTCTGTACTTTACTTTCTATGCTCTGTACTTAACTTTCTACGCTCTGTACTTCACTTTGTACTCTCTGTACTTCATTTCTACGTTCTGTACTTTACTTTCTACGCTCTGTACGTTAGTTTCTACGCTCTGTACTTCATTTTTACACTCTGTATTTCATTTCTACGCTATACACTTCATTTCTACGCTCTGTACTTTACTTTCTACGCTCTGTGCTTCATTTCTACGCTCTGCACTTCATTTCTACGCTCTGTACTTAACTTTCTACGCTCTGTACTTTACTTTCTACGCTCTGTACTTCACTTTGTACTCTCTGTACTTCATTTCTACGTTCTGTACTTTACTTTCTACGCTCTGTACGTTACTTTCTACGCTCTGTACTTCATTTTTACACTCTGTATTTCATTTCTACGCTATACACTTCATTTCTACGCTCTGTACTTAACTTTCTACGCTCTGTACTTTACTTTCTACGCTCTGCACTTTACTTTCTACGCTCTGTTCTTCATTTCTACGTTCTGTACTTTACTTTCTATGCTCTGTACTTAACTTTCTACGCTCTGTACTTTACCTTCTACGCTCTGTACTTTACTTTCTACGCTCTATACTTCATTTCTACGCTGTGTACTTTACTTTCTACGCTCTGTACTTCATTTCTACACTCTGTACTTTAATTTCTACGCTCTGCACTTCATTTCTACGATCTGTACTTTAATTTCTACGCTCTGCACTTCATTTCTACGCTCTGTACTTTACTTTCTACGCTCTGTACTTCATTTCTACACTCTGTACTTTAATTTCTACGCTCTGTACTTAACTTTCTACCCTCTGTACTTTACTTTCTACACTCTGGACTTTACTTTCTACGCTCTGTACTTCATTTCTACGTTCTGTACTTTACTTTCTATGCTCTGTACTTTACTTTCTACGCTCTGTACTTAACTTTCTACGCTCTGCACTTCATTTCTACGCTCTGTACTTTACTTTCTTCGCTCTGTACTTTACTTTCTACGCTCTACACTTCATTTCTGCGCTCTGCACTTCATTTCTACACTCTGGACTTTACTTTCTACGCTCTGTACTTCATTTCTACGTTCTGTACTTTACTTTCTATGCTCTGTACTTCATTTCTACGTTCTGTACTTTAATTTCTACGCTCTGCACTTCATTTCTACGCTCTGTACTTTACTTTCTACGCTCTGTACTTAACTTTCTACGCTCTGCACTTCATTTCTACCCGCTGTACTTTACTTTCTACGCTCTGGACTTTACTTTCTACGCTCTGTGCTTCATTTCTACGTTCTGTACTTTACTTTCTATGCTCTGTACTTAACTTTCTACGCTCTGTACTTTACTTTCTACGCTCTGTACTTCATTTCTACGTTCTGTACTTTACTTTCTATGCTCTGTTCTTAACTTTCTACGCTCTGTACTTTACTTTCTACGCTCTGTACTTCATTTCTACACTCTGTACTTTAATTTCTACGCTCTGCACTTCATTTCTACGCTCTGTACTTTAATTTCTACGCTCTGCACTTCATTTTTACACTCTGTACTTTAGTTTCTACGCTCTGTACTTTAATTTCTACGCTCTGCACTTCATTTCTACGCTCTGTACTTTAATTTCTACGCTCTGTACTTTACTTTCTATGCTCTGTACTTAACTTTCTACGCTCTGTACTTTACTTTCTACGCTCTGTACTTCATTTCTACGTTCTGTACTTTACTTTCTATGCTCTGTTCTTAACTTTCTACGCTCTGTACTTTACTTTCTACGCTCTGTACTTCATTTCTACACTCTGTACTTTAATTTCTACGCTCTGCACTTCATTTCTACGCTCTGTACTTTAATTTCTACGCTCTGCACTTCATTTTTACACTCTGTACTTTAGTTTCTACGCTCTGTACTTTAATTTCTACGCTCTGCACTTCATTTCTACGCTCTGTACTTTAATTTCTACGCTCTGTACTTTACTTTCTACGCTCTGTACTTAACTTTCTACGCTCTGCACTTCATTTCTACGCTCTGTACCTTACTTTCTACGCTGTGTACTTTACTTTCTACGCTCTGTACTTCATTTCCACGCTCTGTACTTTACTTTCTACGCTCTGCAGTTCATTTCTACGCTCTGCACTTCATTTCTACGCTCTGCACTTCATTTCTACGCTCTGCACTTCATTTCTACGCTCTGTACTTAACTTTCTACGCTCTGTACTTCATTTCTACGTTCTGTACTTTACTTTCTACGCTCTGTACTTAACTTTCTGCGCTCTGTACTTAACTTTCTACGCTCTGTACTTCACTTTCTACGCTCTGTACTTCATTTCTACGTTCTGTACTTTACTTTCTACGCTCTGTACGTTACTTTCTACGCTCTGTACTTCATTTTTACACTCTGTATTTCATTTCTACGCTATACACTTCATTTCTTCGCTCTGTACTTTACTTTCTACGCTCTGTACTTCATTTCTACGCTCTGCACTTCATTTCTACGCTCTGTACTTAACTTTCTTCGCTCTGTACTTTACTTTCTACACTCTGGACTTTACTTTCTACGCTCTGTTCTTCATTTCTACGTTCTGTACTTTACTTTCTATGCTCTGTACTTAAATTTCTACGCTCTGTACTTTACTTTCTACGCTCTGTTCTTTACTTTCTACGCTCTGTACTTCATTTCTACGCTGTGTACTTTACTTTCTACGCTCTGTACTTCATTTCTACACTCTGTGCTTTAATTTCTACGCTCTGTACTTCATTTCTACACTCTGTGCTTTAATTTCTACGCTATACACTTCATTTCTACGCTCTTTACTTTACTTTCTACGCTCTGTACTTCATTTCTACGCTCTGCACTTCATTTCTACGCTCTGTACTTAACTTTCTACGCTCTGTACTTTACTTTCTACACTCTGGACTTTACTTTCTACGCTCTGTATTTTATCTCAACGTTCTGTACTTTACTTTCTACGCTCTGTACTTTACTTTCTACGCTCTGTACTTTACTTTCTACGCCCTGTACTTCATTTCTACACTCTGTACGTTAATTTCTACCCTCTGTACTTTACTTTCTACGCTCTGTGCTTCATTTCTACGCTGTGTACTTTACTTTCTACGCTCTGTACTTCATTTCTACACTCTGTCCTTTAATTTCTACGCTATACACTTCATTTCTACGCTCTGTACTTTACTTTCTACGCTCTGTACTTCATTTCTACGCTCTGCACTTCATTTCTACGCTCTGTACTTAACTGTCTACGCTCTGTACTTTACTTTCTACACTCTGGACTTTACTTTCTACGCTCTGTTCTTCATTTCTACGTTCTGTACTTTACTTTCTATGCTCTGTACTTAAATTTCTACGCTCTGTACTTTACTTTCTACGCTCTGTTCTTTACTTTCTACGCTCTGTACTTCATTTCTACGCTGTGTACTTTACTTTCTACGCTCTGTACTTCATTTCTACACTCTGTGCTTTAATTTCTACGCTCCGCACTTCATTTCTACGCTCCGTACTTTACTTTCTACGCTCTGTACTTCATTTCTACACTCTGTACTTTAATTTCTACGCTCTGTACTTAACTTTCTACCCTCTGTACTTTACTTTCTACACTCTGGACTTTACTTTCTACGCTCTGTACTTCATTTCTACGTTCTGTACTTTACTTTCTATGCTCTGTACTTTACTTTCTACGCTCTGTACTTAACTTTCTACGCTCTGCACTTCATTTCTACGCTCTGTACTTTACTTTCTTCGCTCTGTACTTTACTTTCTACGCTCTACACTTCATTTCTGCGCTCTGCACTTCATTTCTACACTCTGGACTTTACTTTCTACGCTCTGTACTTCATTTCTACGTTCTGTACTTTACTTTCTATGCTCTGTACTTCATTTCTACGTTCTGTACTTTAATTTCTACGCTCTGCACTTCATTTCTACGCTCTGTACTTTACTTTCTACGCTCTGTACTTAACTTTCTACGCTCTGCACTTCATTTCTACCCGCTGTACTTTACTTTCTACGCTCTGGACTTTACTTTCTACGCTCTGTACTTCATTTCTACGTTCTGTACTTTACTTTCTACGTTCTGTACTTCATTTCTACACTCTGTGCTTTAATTTCTACGCTCTGCACTTCATTTCTACGATCAGTACTTTAATTTCTACGCTCTGCACTTCATTTCTACGCTCTGTACTTTACTTTCTACGCTCTGTACTTTACTTTCTACGCTCTGTACTTTACTTTCTACGCTCTGTACTTCATTTCTACACTCTGTACGTTAATTTCTACGCTCTGTACTTAACTTTCTACGCTCTGTACTTTACTTTCTACACTCTGTACTTCATTTCTACGTTCTGTACTTTACTTTCTACGTTGTGTACTTTACTTTCTATGCTCTGCACTTAACTTTCTACGCTCTGTACTTTACTTTCTACGCTCTGCACTTCATTTCTACGCTCTGTACTTTACTTTCTACACTCTGCACTTCATTTCTACGCTCTACAGTTCATTTCTACGCTCTGTACTTTACTTTCTACGCTCTGTACTTCATTTTTACACTCTGTATTTCATTTCTACGCTCTACATTGCATTTCTACGCTCTGTACTTTACTTTCTACGCTCTGTACTTCATTTCTACGTTCTGTACTTTACTTTCTACGCTCTGTACGTTACTTTCTACGCTCTGTACTTCATTTTTACACTCTGTATTTCATTTCTACGCTATACACTTCATTTCTACGCTCTGTACTTTACTTTCTACGCTCTGTACTTCATTTCTACGCTCTGCACTTCATTTCTACGCTCTGCACTTCATTTCTACGCTCTGCACTTCATTTCTACGCTCTGTACTTAACTTTCTACGCTCTGTACTTCATTTCTACGTTCTGTACTTTACTTTCTATGCTCTGTACTTAACTTTCTACGCTCTGTACTTAACTTTCTACGCTCTGTACTTCACTTTGTACGCTCTGTACTTCATTTCTACGTTCTGTACTTTACTTTCTACGCTCTGTACGTTACTTTCTACGCTCTGTACTTCATTTTTACACTCTGTATTTCATTTCTACGCTATACACTTCATTTCTACGCTCTGTACTTTACTTTCTACGCTCTGTACTTCATTTCTACGTTCTGTACTTTACTTTCTATGCTCTGTACTTAACTTTCTACGCTCTATACTTTACTTTCCACGCTCTGTACTTCATTTCTACGCTGTGTACTTTACTTTCTACGCTCTGCACTTCATTTCTACGATCTGTACTTTAATTTCTACGCTCTGCACTTCATTTCTACGCTCTGTAATTTACTTTCTACGCTCTGTACTTTACTTTCTACACTCTGGACTTTACTTTCTACGCTCTGTACTTCAATTCTACGTTCTGTACTTTACTTTCTATGCTCTGTACTTTAATTTCTACGCTCTGTACTTTACTTTCTACGCTATGTACTTAACTTTCTACGCTCTGCGCTTTATTTCTACGCTCTGTACTTTACTTTCTAAGCTCTGGACTTTACTTTCTACGCTCTGTACTTCATTTCTACGTTCTGTACTTTACTTTCTATGCTCTGTACTTCATTTCTACGCTCTGCACTTCATTTCTACACTCTGGACTTCATTTCTACACTCTGGACTTTACTTTCTACACTCTGGACTTCATTTCTACGCTCTACACTTCATTTCTACGCTCTGTACTTTACTTTCTGCGTTCTGTACTTCATTTTTACACTCTGTATTTCATTTCTACGCTCTATATTGCATTTCTACGCTCTGTACTTTACTTTCTACGCTCTGTACTTCATTTCCACGCTCTGTACTTTACTTTCTACGCTCTGCAGTGCATTTCTACGCTCTGCACTTAATTTCTACGCTCTGCACTTCATTTCTACCCTCTGTACTTAACTTTCTACGCTCTGTACTTCATTTCTACGTTCTGTACTTTACTTTCTACGCTCTGTACCTAACTTTCTACGCTCTGTACTTAACTTTCTTCGCTCTGTACTTTACTTTCTACACTCTGGACTTTACTTTCTACGCTCCGTTCTTCATTTCTACGTTCTGTACTTTACTTTCTACGCCCTGTACTTTACTTTCTACGCTCTGTACTTCAATTCTACGTTCTGTACTTTACTTTCTATGCTCTGTACTTAACTTTGTACGCTCTGTACTTTACTTTCTACGCTCTGTACTTCATTTCTACACTCTGTACTTTATTTTCTACCCTCTGCACTTCATTTCTGCGCTCTGTACTTTTTTTCTACGCTCTGTACTTTACTTTCTAGGCTCTCCACTTAATTTCTACGCTCTCCATTTCATTTCTACGCTCTGTACTTAACTTTCTACGCTCTGCACTTTACTTTCTACACTCTGTACTTTAATTTCTACGCCCTGCACTTCATTTCTACGCTCTGTACTTAACTTTCTACGCTCTGCACTTCATTTTTACACTCTGTACTTTAGTTTCTACGCTCTGTACTTTACTTTCTACGCTCTGTACTTTACTTTCTACGCTCTGTACTTTACTTTCTACGCTCTGTACTTCATTTCTACACTCTGTACTTTAATTTCTACGCTCTGTACTTAACTTTCTACGCTCTGTACTTTACTTTCTACACTCTGTACTTTACTTTCTACGCTCTGTACTTCATTTCTACGTGCTGTACTTTACTTTCTACGCTCTGTACTTCATTTCTACGTGCTGTACTTTACTTTCTATGCTCTGTACTTAACTTTCTACGCTCTGTACTTTACTTTCTACGCTCTGTAATTTACTTTCTACATTCTGGACTTTACTTTCTACGCTCTGTTCTTCATTTCTACGTTCTGTACTTTACTTTCTATGCTCTGTACTTAACTTTCTACGCTCTGTACTTTACTTTCTACGCTCTGTACTTTACTTTCTACGCTCTGTACTTCATTTCTACGCTGTGTACTTTACTTTCTACGCTCTGTACTTCATTTCTACACTCTGTACTTTAATTTCTACGCTCTGCACTTCATTTCTACGATCTGTACTTTAATTTCTACGCTCTGCACTTCATTTCTACGCTCTGTACTTTACTTTCTACGCTCTGTACTTTACTTTCTACGCTCTGTACTTTACTTTCTACGCTCTGTACTTCATTTCTACACTCTGTACTTTAATTTCTAAGCTCTGTACTTAACTTTCTACGCTCTGTACTTTACTTTCTATGCTCTGTACTTAACTTTCTACGCTCTGTACTTTACTTTCTACGCTCTGTACTTTACTTTCTACGCTCTGTACTTTACTTTCTACGCTCTGTACTTTACTTTCTACGCTCTGTACTTCATTTCTACACTCTGTACTTTAATTTCTACGCTCTGTACTTAACTTTCTACGCTCTGTACTTTACTTTCTACACTCTGTACTTTACTTTCTACGCTCTGTACTTCATTTCTACGTGCTGTACTTTACTTTCTACGCTCTGTACTTCATTTCTACGTGCTGTACTTTACTTTCTATGCTCTGTACCTAACTTTCTACGCTCTGTACTTTACTTTCTACGCTCTGTAATTTACTTTCTACATTCTGGACTTTACTTTCTACGCTCTGTTCTTCATTTCTACGTTCTGTACTTTACATTCTATGCTCTGTACTTAACTTTCTACGCTCTGTACTTTACTTTCTACGCTCTGTACTTTACTTTCTACGCTCTGTACTTCATTTCTACGCTGTGTACTTTACTTTCTACGCTCTGTACTTCATTTCTACACTCTGTACTTTAATTTCTACGCTCTGCACTTCATTTCTACGATCTGTACTTTAATTTCTACGCTCTGCACTTCATTTCTACGCTCTGTACTTTACTTTCTACGCTCTGTACTTTACTTTCTACGCTCTGTACTTTACTTTCTACGCTCTGTACTTCATTTCTACACTCTGTACTTTAATTTCTACGCTCTGTACTTAACTTTCTACGCTCTGTACTTTACTTTCTACACTCTGGACTTTACTTTCTACGCTCTGTACTTCATTTCTACGTGCTGTACTTTACTTTCTATGCTCTGTACTTAACTTTCTACGCTCTGTACTTTACTTTCTACGCTCTGTACTTCATTTCTACACTCTGTACTTTATTTTCTACGCTCTCCACTTCATTTCTGCGCTCTGTACTTAACTTTCTACGCTCTGCACATTACTTTCTACACTCTGTACTTTAATTTCTACGCTCTGCACTTCATTTCTACGCTCTGTACTTTAATTTCTACGCTCTGCACTTCATTTTTACACTCTGTACTTTAGTTTCTACGCTCTGTACTTTAATTTCTACGCTCTGCACTTCATTTCTACGCTCCGTACTTTAATATCTACGCTCTGCACTTCATTTCTGCGCTCTGTACTTTATTTTCTACGCTCTGTACTTTACTTTCTACGCTCTGTAATTCATTTCTACACTCTGTACTTTAATTTCTACGCTCTGCACTTCATTTCTACGCTCTGTACTTTACTTTCTACGCTCTATACTTAACTTTCTATGCTCCGCACTTCATTTCTACGGGCTGTACTTTACTTTCTACGCTCTAGACTTTACTTTCTACGCTCTGTACTTCATTTCTACGTTCCGTACTTTATTTTCTATGCTCTGTGCTTAACTTTCTACGCTCTGTACTTTACTTTCTACGCTCTGTACTTCATTTCTACGTGCTGTACTTTACTTTCTATGCTCTGTACCTAACTTTCTACGCTCTGTACTTTACTTTCTACGCTCTGTAATTTACTTTCTACATTCTGGACTTTACTTTCTACGCTCTGTTCTTCATTTCTACGTTCTGTACTTTACATTCTATGCTCTGTACTTAACTTTCTACGCTCTGTACTTTACTTTCTACGCTCTGTACTTTACTTTCTACGCTCTGTACTTCATTTCTACGCTGTGTACTTTACTTTCTACGCTCTGTACTTCATTTCTACACTCTGTACTTTAATTTCTACGCTCTGCACTTCATTTCTACGATCTGTACTTTAATTTCTACGCTCTGCACTTCATTTCTACGCTCTGTACTTTACTTTCTACGCTCTGTACTTTACTTTCTACGCTCTGTACTTTACTTTCTACGCTCTGTACTTCATTTCTACACTCTGTACTTTAATTTCTACGCTCTGTACTTAACTTTCTACGCTCTGTACTTTACTTTCTACACTCTGGACTTTACTTTCTACGCTCTGTACTTCATTTCTACGTGCTGTACTTTACTTTCTATGCTCTGTACTTAACTTTCTACGCTCTGTACTTTACTTTCTACGCTCTGTACTTCATTTCTACACTCTGTACTTTATTTTCTACGCTCTCCACTTCATTTCTGCGCTCTGTACTTAACTTTCTACGCTCTGCACATTACTTTCTACACTCTGTACTTTAATTTCTACGCTCTGCACTTCATTTCTACGCTCTGTACTTTAATTTCTACGCTCTGCACTTCATTTTTACACTCTGTACTTTAGTTTCTACGCTCTGTACTTTAATTTCTACGCTCTGCACTTCATTTCTACGCTCCGTACTTTAATATCTACGCTCTGCACTTCATTTCTGCGCTCTGTACTTTATTTTCTACGCTCTGTACTTTACTTTCTACGCTCTGTAATTCATTTCTACACTCTGTACTTTAATTTCTACGCTCTGCACTTCATTTCTACGCTCTGTACTTTACTTTCTACGCTCTATACTTAACTTTCTATGCTCCGCACTTCATTTCTACGGGCTGTACTTTACTTTCTACGCTCTAGACTTTACTTTCTACGCTCTGTACTTCATTTCTACGTTCCGTACTTTATTTTCTATGCTCTGTGCTTAACTTTCTACGCTCTGTACTTTACTTTCTACGCTCTGTACTTCATTTCCACGTTCTGTACTTTACTTTCTATGCTCTGTACTTAACTTTCTACGCTCTGGACTTTACTTTCTACGCTCTGTACTTCATTTCTACACTCTGTACTTTAATATCTACGCTCTGTACTTTACTTTCTATGCTTTGTACTTAACTTTCTACGCTCTGTACTTTATTTGTACGCTCTGTACTTCATTTCTACGCTCTGTACTTTACTTTCTACGCTCTGTACTTTACTTTCTACGCTCTGTACTTTACTTTCTACGCTCTGTACTTCATTTCTACACTCTGTACTTTAATTTCTACGCTCTGTACTTAACTTTCTACGCTCTGTACTTTACTTTCTACACTCTGTACTTTACTTTCTACGCTCTGTACTTCATTTCTACGTGCTGTACTTTACTTTCTACGCTCTGTACTTCATTTCTACGTGCTGTACTTTACTTTCTATGCTCTGTACTTAACTTTCTACGCTCTGTACTTTACTTTCTACGCTCTGTACTTTACTTTCTACGCTCTGTACTTTACTTTCTACGCTCTGTACTTTACTTTCTACGCTCTGTACTTCATTTCTACACTCTGTACTTTAATTTCTACGCTCTGTACTTAACTTTCTACGCTCTGTACTTTACTTTCTACACTCTGTACTTTACTTTCTACGCTCTGTACTTCATTTCTACGTGCTGTACTTTACTTTCTACGCTCTGTACTTCATTTCTACGTGCTGTACTTTACTTTCTATGCTCTGTACTTAACTTTCTACGCTCTGTACTTTACTTTCTACGCTCTGTAATTTACTTTCTACATTCTGGACTTTACTTTCTACGCTCTGTTCTTCATTTCTACGTTCTGTACTTTACTTTCTATGCTCTGTACTTAACTTTCTACGCTCTGTACTTTACTTTCTACGCTCTGTACTTTACTTTCTACGCTCTGTACTTCATTTCTACGCTGTGTACTTTACTTTCTACGCTCTGTACTTCATTTCTACACTCTGTACTTTAATTTCTACGCTCTGCACTTCATTTCTACGATCTGTACTTTAATTTCTACGCTCTGCACTTCATTTCTACGCTCTGTACTTTACTTTCTACGCTCTGTACTTTACTTTCTACGCTCTGTACTTTACTTTCTACGCTCTGTACTTCATTTCTACACTCTGTACTTTAATTTCTACGCTCTGTACTTAACTTTCTACGCTCTGTACTTTACTTTCTACACTCTGGACTTTACTTTCTACGCTCTGTACTTCATTTCTACGTGCTGTACTTTACTTTCTATGCTCTGTACTTAACTTTCTACGCTCTGTACTTTACTTTCTACGCTCTGTACTTCATTTCTACACTCTGTACTTTATTTTCTACGCTCTCCACTTCATTTCTGCGCTCTGTACTTAACTTTCTACGCTCTGCACTTTACTTTCTACACTCTGTACTTTAATTTCTACGCTCTGCACTTCATTTCTACGCTCTGTACTTTAATTTCTACGCTCTGCACTTCATTTTTACACTCTGTACTTTAGTTTCTACGCTCTGTACTTTAATTTCTACGCTCTGCACTTCATTTCTACGCTCCGTACTTTAATATCTACGCTCTGCACTTCATTTCTGCGCTCTGTACTTTATTTTCTACGCTCTGTACTTTACTTTCTACGCTCTGTACTTCATTTCTACACTCTGTACTTTAATTTCTACGCTCTGCACTTCATTTCTACGCTCTGTACTTTACTTTCTACGCTCTGTACTTAACTTTCTACGCTCTGCACTTCATTTCTACGCGCTGTACTTTACTTTCTACGCTCTGGACTTTACTTTCTACGCTCTATACTTCATTTCTACGTTCTGTACTTTACTTTCTATGCCCTGTACTTAACTTTCTACGCTCTGTACTTTACTTTCTATGCTCTGTGCTTCATTTCTACGCTCTGTACTTCATTTCTACACTCTGTACTTTATTTTCTACGCTCTGCACTTCATTTCTGCGCTCTGTACGTTTTTTTCTACGCTCTGTACTTTACTTTCTAGGCTCTGCACTAAATTTCTACGCTCTGCACTTCATTTCTACGCTCTGTACTTAACTTTCTACGCTCTGCACTTTACTTTCTACACTCTGGACTTTACTTTCTACGCTCTATACTTCATTTTTACATTCTGTACTTTAATTTCTACGCTCTGCACTTCATTTCTACGCTCTGTACTTTACTTTCTACGCTCTGTACTTCATTTCTACGTTCTGTACTTTACTTTCTATGATCTGTACTTAACTTTCTACGCTCTGTACTTTACTTTCTATGCTCTGTACTTCATTTCTACGCTCTGTACTTCATTTCTACACTCTGTACTTTATTTTCTACGCTCTGCACTTCATTTCTACGCTCTGTACTTAACTTTCTACGCTCTGCACTTTACTTTCTACGCTCTGGACTTTACTTTCTACGCTCTGTACTTCATTTCTACGTTCTGTACTTTACTTTCTATGATCTGTACTTAACTTTCTACGCTCTGTACTTTACTTTCTATGCTCTGTACTTCATTTCTACGCTCTGTACTTCATTTCTACACTCTGTACTTTATTTTCTACGCTCTGCACTTCATTTCTGCGCTCTGTACTTTATTTTCTACGCTCTGTACTTTACTTTCTACGCTCTGTACTTCATTTCTACACTCTGTACTTTAATTTCTACGCTCTGCACTTCATTTCTACGCTCTGTACTTTACTTTCTACGCTCTATACTTAACTTTCTACGCTCCGCACTTCATTTCTACGCGCTGTACTTTACTTTCTACGCTCTAGACTTTACTTTCTACGCTCTGTACTTCATTTCTACGTTCTGTACTTTACTTTCTATGCTCTGTGCCTAACTTTCTACGCTCTGTACTTTACTTTCTACGCTCTGTACTTCATTTCTACGTTCTGTACTTTACTTTCTATGCTCTGTACTTAACTTTCTACGCTCTGGACTTTACTTTCTACGCTCTGTACTTCATTTCTACACTCTGTACTTTAATATCTACGCTCTGGACTTTACTTTCTACGCTCTGTACTTCATTTCTACGTTCTGTACTTTACTTTCTATGCTCTGTACTTAACTTTCTACGCTCTGTACTTTATTTGTACGCTCTGTACTTCATTTCTACACTCTGTACTTTAATTTCTACGCTCTGCACTTCATTTCTACGCTCTGTACTTTAATTTCTACGCTCTGCACTTCATTTCTACGCTCTGTACTTTACTTTCTACGCTCTATACTTAACTTTCTACGCTCCGCACTTCATTTCTACGCGCTGTACTTTACTTTCTACGCTCTAGACTTTACTTTCTACGCTCTGTACTTCATTTCTACGTTCTGTACTTTACTTTCTATGCTCTGTGCCTAACTTTCTACGCTCTGTACTTTACTTTCTACGCTCTGTACTTCATTTCTACGTTCTGTACTTTACTTTCTATGCTCTGTACTTAACTTTCTACGCTCTGGACTTTACTTTCTACGCTCTGTACTTCATTTCTACACTCTGTACTTTAATATCTACGCTCTGGACTTTACTTTCTACGCTCTGTACTTCATTTCTACGTTCTGTACTTTACTTTCTATGCTCTGTACTTAACTTTCTACGTGCTGTACTTTACTTTCTATGCTCTGTACTTAACTTTCTACGCTCTGTACTTTAATTTCTACGCTCTGCACTTCATTTCTACGCTCTGCACTTCATTTCTGCGCTCTGTACTTTATTTTCTACGCTCTGTACTTTACTTTCTACGCTCTGTACTTCATTTCTACACTCTGTACTTTAATTTCTACGCTCTGCACTTCATTTCTACGCTCTGTACTTTACTTTCTACGCTCTATACTTAACTTTCTACGCTCCGCACTTCATTTCTACGCGCTGTACTTTACTTTCTACGCTCTAGACTTTACTTTCTACGCTCTGTACTTCATTTCTACGTTCTGTACTTTACTTTCTATGCTCTGTGCCTAACTTTCTACGCTCTGTACTTTACTTTCTACGCTCTGTACTTCATTTCTACGTTCTGTACTTTACTTTCTATGCTCTGTACTTAACTTTCTACGCTCTGGACTTTACTTTCTACGCTCTGTACTTCATTTCTACACTCTGTACTTTAATATCTACGCTCTGGACTTTACTTTCTACGCTCTGTACTTCATTTCTACGTTCTGTACTTTACTTTCTATGCTCTGTACTTAACTTTCTACGCTCTGTACTTTATTTGTACGCTCTGTACTTCATTTCTACACTCTGTACTTTAATTTCTACGCTCTGCACTTCATTTCTACGCTCTGTACTTTAATTTCTACGCTCTGCACTTCATTTCTACGCTCTGTACTTTACTTTCTACGCTCTATACTTAACTTTCTACGCTCCGCACTTCATTTCTACGCGCTGTACTTTACTTTCTACGCTCTAGACTTTACTTTCTACGCTCTGTACTTCATTTCTACGTTCTGTACTTTACTTTCTATGCTCTGTGCCTAACTTTCTACGCTCTGTACTTTACTTTCTACGCTCTGTACTTCATTTCTACGTTCTGTACTTTACTTTCTATGCTCTGTACTTAACTTTCTACGCTCTGGACTTTACTTTCTACGCTCTGTACTTCATTTCTACACTCTGTACTTTAATATCTACGCTCTGGACTTTACTTTCTACGCTCTGTACTTCATTTCTACGTTCTGTACTTTACTTTCTATGCTCTGTACTTAACTTTCTACGTGCTGTACTTTACTTTCTATGCTCTGTACTTAACTTTCTACGCTCTGTACTTTAATTTCTACGCTCTGCACTTCATTTCTACGCTCTGTACTTTACTTTCTACGCTCTGTACTTTACTTTCTACGCTCTGTACTTTACTTTCTACGCTCTGTACTTCATTTCTACACTCTGTACTTTAATTTCTACGCTCTGTACTTAACTTTCTACGCTCTGTACTTTACTTTCTACACTCTGGACTTTACTTTCTACGCTCTGTACTTCATTTCTACGTGCTGTACTTTACTTTCTATGCTCTGTACTTAACTTTCTACGCTCTGTACTTTACTTTCTACGCTCTGTACTTCATTTCTACACTCTGTACTTTATTTTCTACGCTCTCCACTTCATTTCTGCGCTCTGTACTTAACTTTCTACGCTCTGCACTTTACTTTCTACACTCTGTACTTTAATTTCTACGCTCTGCACTTCATTTCTACGCTCTGTACTTTAATTTCTACGCTCTGCACTTCATTTTTACACTCTGTACTTTAGTTTCTACGCTCTGTACTTTAATTTCTACGCTCTGCACTTCATTTCTACGCTCCGTACTTTAATATCTACGCTCTGCACTTCATTTCTGCGCTCTGTACTTTATTTTCTACGCTCTGTACTTTACTTTCTACGCTCTGTACTTAACTTTCTACGCTCTGCACTTCATTTCTACGCGCTGTACTTTACTTTCTACGCTCTGGACTTTACTTTCTACGCTCTATACTTCATTTCTACGTTCTGTACTTTACTTTCTATGCTCTGTACTTAACTTTCTACGCTCTGTACTTTACTTTCTATGCTCTGTGCTTCATTTCTACGCTCTGTACTTCATTTCTACACTCTGTACTTTATTTTCTACGCTCTGCACTTCATTTCTGCGCTCTGTACGTTTTTTTCTACGCTCTGTACTTTACTTTCTAGGCTCTGCACTAAATTTCTACGCTCTGCACTTCATTTCTACGCTCTGTACTTAACTTTCTACGCTCTGCACTTTACTTTCTACACTCTGGACTTTACTTTCTACGCTCTATACTTCATTTTTACATTCTGTACTTTAATTTCTACGCTCTGCACTTCATTTCTACGCTCTGTACTTTACTTTCTACGCTCTGTACTTCATTTCTACGTTCTGTACTTTACTTTCTATGATCTGTACTTAACTTTCTACGCTCTGTACTTTACTTTCTATGCTCTGTACTTCATTTCTACGCTCTGTACTTCATTTCTACACTCTGTACTTTATTTTCTACGCTCTGCACTTCATTTCTACGCTCTGTACTTAACTTTCTACGCTCTGCACTTTACTTTCTACGCTCTGGACTTTACTTTCTACGCTCTGTACTTCATTTCTACGTTCTGTACTTTACTTTCTATGATCTGTACTTAACTTTCTACGCTCTGTACTTTACTTTCTATGCTCTGTACTTCATTTCTACGCTCTGTACTTCATTTCTACACTCTGTACTTTATTTTCTACGCTCTGCACTTCATTTCTGCGCTCTGTACTTTATTTTCTACGCTCTGTACTTTACTTTCTACGCTCTGTACTTCATTTCTACACTCTGTACTTTAATTTCTACGCTCTGCACTTCATTTCTACGCTCTGTACTTTACTTTCTACGCTCTATACTTAACTTTCTACGCTCCGCACTTCATTTCTACGCGCTGTACTTTACTTTCTACGCTCTAGACTTTACTTTCTACGCTCTGTACTTCATTTCTACGTTCTGTACTTTACTTTCTATGCTCTGTGCCTAACTTTCTACGCTCTGTACTTTACTTTCTACGCTCTGTACTTCATTTCTACGTTCTGTACTTTACTTTCTATGCTCTGTACTTAACTTTCTACGCTCTGGACTTTACTTTCTACGCTCTGTACTTCATTTCTACACTCTGTACTTTAATATCTACGCTCTGGACTTTACTTTCTACGCTCTGTACTTCATTTCTACGTTCTGTACTTTACTTTCTATGCTCTGTACTTAACTTTCTACGCTCTGTACTTTATTTGTACGCTCTGTACTTCATTTCTACACTCTGTACTTTAATTTCTACGCTCTGCACTTCATTTCTACGCTCTGTACTTTAATTTCTACGCTCTGCACTTCATTTTTACACTCTGTACTTTAGTTTCTACGCTCTGTACTTTAATTTCTACGCTCTGCACTTCATTTCTACGCTCTGTACTTTAATTTCTACGCTCTGCACTTCATTTCTAAGCTCTGTACATTACCAGAAATTTGGGACAAAATGGCGTCGCGCGGGCGCATATAGGCCATTAAACATGACGGCCAAATCGTATAAGGAATAATACAGTAAAATCGTAAATTTTAAAATTTATCCTACTAGGGACATAGACTTCTCTGTTGCGGAGCTCGATTCCTGTTAATAGTTAAGTAAGGAAACGTTATAACAAAAAATGTTTGCTTACCGAAATACACAGCCGGTTCCCAACATCGATTTATTTACGCTGCTTATTTGACTCATTCTGTTATATAAGCCATAGTAATCCTGCTAAACATGCGATACAAATCTGCCAAATAAACCACTTTCCTTGCGAACGATGCAAAGTGCGGAGCTTGCTATGTATTTAGCAATGTTCGAACTGCTAATATAACTCGTAAATATCTCCGTATCTAACAACATTGCGGTTCCCAAAGCCTTTAAACTTTCTTGGTTTTACAGTGTTTGAGCAATACACCAAATCGTAGTTTTATTTAGGCCCACATGCAAATTAGTTTCCTTTTCAATTTGGGCCCCTATGCAAATTACATCGTGTCTATTAAAGCATAACGGGAAGATAACATAGGCTGGGACTATTTTTTCATGTTTTGAGTTCATTATTTTTAGACACTACGTTTAGGATTATTGTCAAGGATAATTGAGAAGCAAATTTTATCCTTATAGAATACCTAAGCATTAAAAGGTTTCTGAAATCAGAAATGTTATGTTTACTGCGGCTGCTTCAGCCTCATGTTATAAACGAACTACGTTTTATCCCGACTCAGATTGTATGCACAGTCGAAACTCCGATTTCGTCTATCAGCAGGAGGCCGTTATGTCTAAACGTGGAGTTGAGCTGCGAGAAGGACAAACGACGAAGCCACGGAGGTCTCTTCTCTTTCGAGCAGCCTGCAGCCATGTTTGTTTATTTTGAAAGCAGAGGCGATCTTTGTTCTTAGCAGCCGTTTGCATTTTCGCAAAATATTTACTGTATATTATTATCATGGGAGTAACCACTGGCTACGAACGTGGCCGCAAAATGTCCCAAATTTCTGGTAATGACTTTACTTTCTACGCTCTGTACTTAAATTTCTACGCTCTATACTTAACTTTCTACGCTCCGCACTTCATTTCTACGCGCTGTACTTTACTTTCTACGCTCTAGACTTTACTTTCTACGCTCTGTACTTCATTTCTACGTTCTGTACTTTACTTTCTATGCTCTGTGCCTAACTTTCTACGCTCTGTACTTTACTTTCTACGCTCTGTACTTCATTTCTACGTTCTGTACTTTACTTTCTATGCTCTGTACTTAACTTTCTACGCTCTGGACTTTACTTTCTACGCTCTGTACTTCATTTCTACACTCTGTACTTTAATATCTACGCTCTGGACTTTACTTTCTACGCTCTGCACTTCATTTTTACACTCTGTACTTTAGTTTCTACGCTCTGTACTTTAATTTCTACGCTCTGCACTTCATTTCTACGCTCTGTACTTTAATTTCTACGCTCTGCACTTCATTTCTAAGCTCTGTACATTACCAGAAATTTGGGACAAAATGGCGTCGCGCGGGCGCATATAGGCCATTAAACATGACGGCCAAATCGTATAAGGAATAATACAGTAAAATCGTAAATTTTAAAATTTATCCTACTAGGGACATAGACTTCTCGGTTGCGGAGCTCGATTCCTGTTAATAGTTAAGTAAGGAAACGTTATAACAAAAAATGTTTGCTTACCGAAATACACAGCCGGTTCCCAACATCGATTTATTTACGCTGCTTATTTGACTCATTCTGTTATATAAGCCATAGTAATCCTGCTAAACATGCGATACAAATCTGCCAAATAAACCACTTTCCTTGCGAACGATGCAAAGTGCGGAGCTTGCTATGTATTTAGCAATGTTCGAACTGCTAATATAACTCGTAAATATCTCCGTATCTAACAACATTGCGGTTCCCAAAGCCTTTAAACTTTCTTGGTTTTACAGTGTTTGAGCAATACACCAAATCGTAGTTTTATTTAGGCCCACATGCAAATTAGTTTCCTTTTCAATTTGGGCCCCTATGCAAATTACATCGTGTCTATTAAAGCATAACGGGAAGATAACATAGGCTGGGACTATTTTTTCATGTTTTGAGTTCATTATTTTTAGACACTACGTTTAGGATTATTGTCAAGGATAATTGAGAAGCAAATTTTATCCATATAGAATACCTAAGCATTAAAAGGTTTCTGAAATCAGAAATGTTATGTTTACTGCGGCTGCTTCAGCCTCATGTTATAAACGAACTACGTTTTATCCCGACTCAGATTGTATGCACAGTCGAAACTCCGATTTCGTCTATCAGCAGGAGGCCGTTATGTCTAAACGTGGAGTTGAGCTGCGAGAAGGACAAACGACGAAGCCACGGAGGTCTCTTCTCTTTCGAGCAGCCTGCAGCCATGTTTGTTTATTTTGAAAGCAGAGGCGATCTTTGTTCTTAGCAGCCGTTTGCATTTTCGCAAAATATTTACTGTATATTATTATCATGGGAGTAACCACTGGCTACGAACGTGGCCGCAAAATGTCCCAAATTTCTGGTAATGACTTTACTTTCTACGCTCTGTACTTAAATTTCTACGCTCTATACTTAACTTTCTACGCTCCGCACTTCATTTCTACGCGCTGTACTTTACTTTCTACGCTCTAGACTTTACTTTCTACGCTCTGTACTTCATTTCTACGTTCTGTACTTTACTTTCTATGCTCTGTGCCTAACTTTCTACGGTCTGTACTTTACTTTCTACGCTCTGTACTTCATTTCTACGTTCTGTACTTTACTTTCTATGCTCTGTACTTAACTTTCTACGCTCTGGACTTTACTTTCTACGCTCTGTACTTCATTTCTACACTCTGTACTTTAATATCTACGCTCTGGACTTTACTTTCTACGCTCTGTACTTCATTTCTACGTTCTGTACTTTACTTTCTAAGCTCTGTACTTAACTTTCTACGCTCTGTACTTTATTTGTACGCTCTGTACTTCATTTCTACACTCTGTACTTTAATTTCTACGCTCTGCACTTCATTTCTACGCTCTGTACTTTAATTTCTACGCTCTGCACTTCATTTTTACACTCTGTACTTTAGTTTCTACGCTCTGTACTTTAATTTCTACGCTCTGCACTTCATTTCTACGCTCTGTACTTTAATTTCTACGCTCTGCACTTCATTTCTAAGCTCTGTACTTTACTTTCTACGCTCTGTACTTAAATTTCTACGCTCTATACTTAACTTTCTACGCTCCGCACTTCATTTCTACGCGCTGTACTTTACTTTCTACGCTCTAGACTTTACTTTCTACGCTCTGTACTTCATTTCTACGTTCTGTACTTTACTTTCTATGCTCTGTGCCAAACTTTCTACGCTCTGTACTTTACTTTCTACGCTCTGTACTTCATTTCTACGTTCTGTACTTTACTTTCTATGCTCTGTACTTAACTTTCTACGCTCTGGACTTTACTTTCTACGCTCTGTACTTCATTTCTACACTCTGTACTTTAATATCTACGTTCTGGACTTTACTTTCTACGCTCTGTACTTCATTTCTACGTTCTGTACTTTACTTTCTATGCTCTGTACTTAACTTTCCACGCTCTGTACTTTATTTTACGCTCTGTACTTCATTTGTACACTCTGTACTTTAATTTCTACGCTCTGCACTTCATTTCTACGCTCTGTACTTTAATTTCTACGCTCTGCACTTCATTTTTACACTCTGTACTTTAGTTTCTACGCTCTGTACTTTAATTTCTACGCTATGCACTTCATTTCTACGCTCTGTACTTTAATTTCTACGCTCTGCACTTCATTTCTAAGCTCTGTACTTTACTTTCTACGCTCTGTACTTAAATTTCTACGCTCTGCACTTTATTTCTACGCTCTGGACTTTACTTTCTACGCTCTGGACTTTACTTTCTACGCTCTGTACTTCATTTCTACGTTCTGTACTTTACTTTCTACGCTCTACACTTTATTTCTACGCTCTGCCCTTCATTTCTACACTCTGGACTTTACTTTCTACACTCTGGACTTCATTTCTACGCTCTGCACTTCATTTCTACCCTCTGCACTTCATTTCTACGCTCTGTACTTAACTTTCTACGCTCTGTACTTCATTTCTACGTTCTGTACTTTACTTTCTATGCTCTGTACTTAACTTTCTACGCTCTGTACTTAACTTTCTACGCTCTGTACTTCACTTTCTACGCTCTGTACTTCACTTTCTACGCTCTGTACTTCATTTCTACGCTCTGTACTTTACTTTCTACGCTCTACACTTCATTTCTACGCTCTGCACTTAATTTCTACGCTCTGTACTTTACTTTCTACGCTCTGCACTTCATTTCTACGCTCTGTACTTTACTTTCTATGCTCTGTACTTTACTTTCTACGCTCTGTACTTTACTTTCTACGCTCTGTACTTTACTTTCTACGCTCTGTACTTCATTTCTACATTCTGTACTTTAATTTCTACGCTCTGTACTTTACTTTCTACGCTCTGCACTTCATTTCTACGCTCTGTACTTTATTTTCTACGCTCTGTACTTTACTTTATACGCTCTGCACTTCATTTCTACGCTATGTACTTTACTTTCTACGCTCTGTACTTAACTTTTTACGCTCTACACTTCATTTCTACGCTCTGCACCTCATGTCTACACTCTGGACTTTACTTTCTACACTCTGCACTTCATTTCTACGCTCTGTACTTTATTTTCTACGCTCTGTACTTTACTTTCTACGCTCTGTACTTTACTTTCTACGCACTACACTTCATTTCTACGCTCTGTACTTTACTTTCTACACTCTGCACTTCATTTCTACGCTCTGTACTTTACTTTCTACGCTCTGCACTTTACTTTTTACGCTCTACACTTCATTTCTATGCTATGTACTTTACTTTCTACGCTCTGTACTTAACTTTCTACGCTCTACACTTCATTTCTACATTCTGTACTTTACTTTCTACGCTCTGTACTTTACTTTCTACACTCTGTACTTCATTTCTACGCTATGTACTTTACTTTCTACGCTATGTACTTTACTTTCTATGCTCTGTACTTTACTTTCTACGCACTACACTTCATTTCTACGCTCTGTACTTTACTTTCTACACTCTGCACTTCATTTCTACGCTCTGTACTTTACTTTCTACGCTCTGCACTTTACTTTCTACGCTCTACACTTCATTTCTACGGTCTGTACTTAACTTTCTACGCTCTGTACTTTACTTTCTACACTCTGGACTTTACTTTCTACGCTCTGTACTTCATTTCTACATTCTGCACTTTACTTTCTATGCTGTGTACTTAACTTTCTACCCTCTGTACTTTACTTTCTACGCTCTGTACTTTACTTTCTGCGTTCTGTACTTCATTTCTACGCTCTGTACTTTACTTTCTACGCTCTGTACTTTACTTTCTACGCTCTACACTTCATTTCTACGCTCTGTACTTAACTTTCTACGCTCTGTACTTTACTTTCTACGCTCTGTACTTTACTTTCTACGCTCTGTACTTCATTTCTACATTCTGTACTTTAATTTCTACGCTCTGTACTTTACTTTCTACGCTCTGCACTTAATTTCTACGCTCTGTGCTTTATTTTCTACGCTCTGTACTTTACTTTCTACGCTCTGTACTTCATTTCTACGCTCTGTGCTTTACTTTCTACGCTTTGTACTTTACTTTCTACGTTCTGTACTTCATTTCTACGCTCTGCACTTCATTTCTACGCTCTGTACTTTACTTTCTACGCTCAGTACTTTACTTTCTGCGCTCTGCACTTCATTTCTACGCTCTGTATTTTACTTTCTGCGCTCTGCACTTCATTTCTACGCTATGTACTTAAATTTCTATGCTATGTACTTTATTTTCTATGCTCTGTACTTTACTTTCTACGCTCTACACTTCGTTTCTACGCTCTGCACTTCATGTCTACACTCTGGACTTTACTTTCTACACTCTGCACTTCATTTCTACGCTCTGTACTTTATTTTCTACGCTCTGTACTTTATTTTCTACGCTCTGTACTTTACTTTCTACGCTCTGTACTTTACTTTCTACGCACTACACTTCATTTCTACGCTCTGTACTTTACTTTCTACACTCTGCACTTCATTTCTACGCTCTGTACTTTACTTTCTACGCTCTGCACTTTACTTTCTACGCTCTACACTTCATTTCTTCGGTCTGTACTTAACTTTCTACGCTCTGTACTTTACTTTCTACACTCTGGACTTTACTTTCTACGCTCTGTACTTCATTTCTACATTCTGCACTTTACTTTCTATGCTGTGTACTTAACTTTCTACGCTCTGTACTTTACTTTCTACGCTCTGTACTTTACTTTCTACGCTCTGTACTTCATTTCTACGCTCTGTACTTTACTTTCTACGCTCTGTACTTTACTTTCTACGCTCTACACTTCATTTCTACGCTCTGTACTTAACTTTCTACGCTCTGTACTTTACTTTCTACGCTCTGTACCTTACTTTCTAGGCTCTGTACTTTACTTTCTACGCTCTGTACTTTACTTTCTACGCTCGGTACTTCATTTGTACATTCTGTTCTTTAATTTCTACGCTCTGTACTTTACTTTCTACGCTCTGCACTTAATTTCTACGCCCTGTACTTTATTTTCTACGCACTGTACTTTACTTTCTACGCTCTGTACTTCATTTCTACGCTCTGTGCTTTACTTTCTACGCTCTGTACTTTACTTTCTACGTTCTGTACTTCATTTCTACGCTCTGCACTTCATTTCTACGCTCTGTACTTTACTTTCTACGCTCAGTACTTTACTTTCTGCGCTCTGCACTTCATTTCTACGCTCTGTATTTTACTTTCTGCGCTCTGCACTTCATTTCTACGCTCTGTACTTTAATTTCTATGCTCTGCACTTCATTTCTACGCTCTGCACTTCATGTCTACACTCTGGACTTTACTTTCTACACTCTGCACTTCATTTCTACGCTCTGTACTTTACTCTCTACGCTCTGCACTTTACTTTCTACGCTCTACGCTTCATTTCTAGGCTCTGTACTTAACTTTCTACGCTTTGTACTTTACTTTCTACACTCTGGACTTTACTTTCTACGCTCTGTACTTCATTTCTACGTTCTGCACTTTACTTTCTATGCTCTGTACTTAACTTTCTACGCTCTGTACTTTACTTTCTACGCTCTGTACTTTACTTTCTACGCTCTGTACTTCATTTCTACGCTCTGTACTTTACTTTCTACGCTCTGTACTTTACTTTCTACGCTCTACACTTCATTTCTACGCTCTGTACTTAACTTTCTACGCTCTGTACTTTACTTTCTACACTCTGGGCTTTACTTTCTACGCTCTGTACTTCATTTCTACGTTCTGCGCTTTACTTTCTATGCTTTCTACTTAACTTTCTACGCTCTGTACTTTACTTTCTACGCTCTGTACTTCATTTCTACATTCTGTACTTTAATTTCTACGCTCTGTACTTTACTTTCTACGCTCTGCACTTAATTTCTACGCTCTGTACTTTATTTTCTACGCCCTGTACTTTACTTTCTACGCTCTGTACCTCATTTCTACGCTCTGTACTTTACTTTCTACGCTCTGTACTTTACTTTCTACGCTCTACACTTCATTTCTACGCTCTGCACTTAATTTCTACGCTCTGTACTTTACTTTCTACGCTCTGTACTTTACTTTCTACGTTCTGCACCTCATTTCTACGGTATGTACTTTACTTTCTACGCTCTGCACTTCATTTCTACGCTATGTACTTTACTTTCTACGCTCTGTACTTTACTTTCTACACTTCATTTCTACGCTCTGCACTTCATGTCTACACTCTGGACTTTACTTTCTACACTCTGCACTTCATTTCTACGCTCTGTACTTTACTTTCTACGCACTACACTTCATTTCTACGCTCTGCACTTCATGTCTACACTCTGGACTTTACTTTCTACACTCTGCACTTCATTTCTACGCTCTGTACTTTACTCTCTACGCTCTGCACTTCACTGTCTACGCTCTACACTTCATTTCTACGCTCTGTACTTAACTTTCTACGCTCTGTACTTTACTTTCTACACTCTGCACTTCATTTCTACGCTCTGTACTTTACTCTCTACGCTCTGCACTTCACTTTCTACGCTCTACACTTCATCTCTACGCTCTGTACTTAACTTTCTACGCTCTGTACTTTACTTTCTACACTCTGGACTTTACTTTCTACGCTCTGTACTTCATTTCTACGTTCTGCACTTTACTTTCTATGCTCTGTACTTAACTTTCTACGCTCTGTACTTTACTTTCTACGCTCTGTACTTTACTTTCTACGCTCTGCACTTCATTTCTACGCTCTGTACTTTACTTTCTACGCTCTGTACTTTACTTTCTACGCTCTACACTTCATTTCTACGCTCTGTACTTAACTTTCTACGCTCTGTACTTTACTTTCTACACTCTGGACTTTACTTTCTACGCTCTGTACTTTACTTTCTACGCTCTACACTTCATTTCTACGCTCTGTACTTAACTTTCTACGCTCTGTACTTTACTTTCTACACTCTGGACTTTACTTTCTACGCTCTGTACTTCATTTCTACATTCTGCACTTTACTTTCTATGCTCTGTACTTAACTTTCTACGCTCTGTACTTTACTTTCTACGCTCTGTACTTCATTTCTACATTCTGTACTTTAATTTCTACGCTCTGTACTTCATTTCTACGCTCTGCACTTCATTTCTACGCTTTGTACTTTACTTTCTACGCTCAGTACTTTACTTTCTACGCTCTGCTCTTCATTTCTACGCTCTGTACTTTACTTTCTACGCTCTGTACTTTACTTTCTACACTCTGGACTTTACTTTCTACGCTCTGTACTTTACTTTCTACGCTCTACACTTCATTTCTACGCTCTGTACTTAACTTTCTACGCTCTGTACTTTACTTTCTACACTCTGGACTTTACTTTCTACGCTCTGTACTTCATTTCTACATTCTGCACTTTACTTTCTATGCTCTGTACTTAACTTTCTACGCTCTGTACTTTAATTTCTACGCTCTGTACTTTACTTTCTACGCTCTGCACTTAATTTCTGCGCTCTGTACTTTATTTTCTACGCTCTGTACTTTACTTTCTACGCTCTGTACTTTACTTTCTACGCACTACACTTCATTTCCACGCTCTGCACTTCATGTCTACACTCTGGACTTTACTTTCTACACTCTGCACTTCATTTCTACGCTCTGTACTTTACTCTCTACGCTCTGTACTTTACTTTCTACGCTCTACACTTCATTTCTAGGCTCTGTACTTAACTTTCTACGCTTTGTACTTTACTTTCTACACTCTGGACTTTACTTTCTACGCTCTGTACTTCATTTCTACGTTCTGCACTTTACTTTCTATGCTCTGTACTTAACTTTCTACGCTCTGTACTTTACTTTCTACGCTCTGTACTTTACTTTCTACGCTCTGTACTTCATTTCTACGCTCTGTACTTTACTTTCTACGCTCTACACTTCATTTCTACGCTCCGTACTTAACTTTCTACGCTCTGTACTTTACTTTCTACACTCTGGGCTTTACTTTCTACGCTCTGTACTTCATTTCTACGTTCTGCGCTTTACTTTCTATGCTTTCTACTTAACTTTCTACGCTCTGTACTTTACTTTCTACGCTCTGTACTTCATTTCTACATTCTGTACTTTAATTTCTACGCTCTGTACTTTACTTTCTACGCTCTGCACTTAATTTCTACGCTCTGTACTTTATTTTCTACGCCCTGTACTTTACTTTCTACGCTCTGTACTTCATTTCTACGCTCTGTATTTTACTTTCTACGCTCTGTACTTTACTTTCTACGCTCTACACTTCATTTCTACGCTCTGCACTTAATTTCTACGCTCTGTACTTTACTTTCTACGCTCTGTACTTTACTTTCTACGTTCTGCACCTCATTTCTACGCTATGTACTTTACTTTCTACGCTCTGTACTTTACTTTCTACACTTCATTTCTACGCTCTGCACTTCATGTCTACACTCTGGACTTTACTTTCTACACTCTGCACTTCATTTCTACGCTCTGTACTTTACTTTCTACGCTCTGTACTTTACTTTCTACGCACTACACTTCATTTCTACGCTCTGCACTTCATGTCTACACTCTGGACTTTACTTTCTACACTCTGCACTTCATTTCTACGCTCTGTACTTTACTCTCTACGCTCTGCACTTCACTTTCTACGCTCTACACTTCATTTCTACGCTCTGTACTTAACTTTCTACGCTCTGTACTTTACTTTCTACACTCTGCACTTCATTTCTACGCTCTGTACTTTACTCTCTACGCTCTGCACTTCACTTTCTACGCTCTACACTTCATCTCTACGCTCTGTACTTAACTTTCTACGCTCTGTACTTTACTTTCTACACTCTGGACTTTACTTTCTACGCTCTGTACTTCATTTCTACGTTCTGCACTTTACTTTCTATGCTCTGTACTTAACTTTCTACGCTCTGTACTTTACTTTCTACGCTCTGTACTTTACTTTCTACGCTCTGCACTTCATTTCTACGCTCTGTACTTTACTTTCTACGCTCTGTACTTTACTTTCTACGCTCTACACTTCATTTCTACGCTCTGTACTTAACTTTCTACGCTCTGTACTTTACTTTCTACACTCTGGACTTTACTTTCTACGCTCTGTACTTTACTTTCTACGCTCTACACTTCATTTCTACGCTCTGTACTTAACTTTCTACGCTCTGTACTTTACTTTCTACACTCTGGACTTTACTTTCTACGCTCTGTACTTCATTTCTACATTCTGCACTTTACTTTCTATGCTCTGTACTTAACTTTCTACGCTCTGTACTTTACTTTCTACGCTCTGTACTTCATTTCTACATTCTGTACTTTAATTTCTACGCTCTGTACTTCATTTCTACGCTCTGCACTTCATTTCTACGCTTTGTACTTTACTTTCTACGCTCAGTACTTTACTTTCTACGCTCTGCTCTTCATTTCTACGCTCTGTACTTTACTTTCTACGCTCTGTACTTTACTTTCTACACTCTGGACTTTACTTTCTACGCTCTGTACTTTACTTTCTACGCTCTACACTTCATTTCTACGCTCTGTACTTAACTTTCTACGCTCTGTACTTTACTTTCTACACTCTGGACTTTACTTTCTACGCTCTGTACTTCATTTCTACATTCTGCACTTTACTTTCTATGCTCTGTACTTAACTTTCTACGCTCTGTACTTTACTTTCTACGCTCTGTACTTCATTTCTACATTCTGTACTTTAATTTCTACGCTCTGTACTTCATTTCTACGCTCTGCACTTCATTTCTACGCTTTGTACTTTACTTTCTACGCTCAGTACTTTACTTTCTACGCTCTGCTCTTCATTTCTACGCTCTGTACTTTACTTTCTACGCTCTGTACTTTACTTTCTACACTCTGGACTTTACTTTCTACGCTCTGTACTTTACTTTCTACGCTCTACACTTCATTTCTACGCTCTGTACTTAACTTTCTACGCTCTGTACTTTACTTTCTACACTCTGGACTTTACTTTCTACGCTCTGTACTTCATTTCTACATTCTGCACTTTACTTTCTATGCTCTGTACTTAACTTTCTACGCTCTGTACTTTAATTTCTACGCTCTGTACTTTACTTTCTACGCTCTGCACTTAATTTCTGCGCTCTGTACTTTATTTTCTACGCTCTGTACTTTACTTTCTACGCTCTGTACTTTACTTTCTACGCACTACACTTCATTTCCACGCTCTGCACTTCATGTCTACACTCTGGACTTTACTTTCTACACTCTGCACTTCATTTCTACGCTCTGTACTTTACTCTCTACGCTCTGTACTTTACTTTCTACGCTCTACACTTCATTTCTAGGCTCTGTACTTAACTTTCTACGCTTTGTACTTTACTTTCTACACTCTGGACTTTACTTTCTACGCTCTGTACTTCATTTCTACGTTCTGCACTTTACTTTCTATGCTCTGTACTTAACTTTCTACGCTCTGTACTTTACTTTCTACGCTCTGTACTTTACTTTCTACGCTCTGTACTTCATTTCTACGCTCTGTACTTTACTTTCTACGCTCTGTACTTTACTTTCTACGCTCTACACTTCATTTCTACGCTCCGTACTTAACTTTCTACGCTCTGTACTTTACTTTCTACACTCTGGGCTTTACTTTCTACGCTCTGTACTTCATTTCTACATTCTGCACTTTACTTTCTATGCTCTGTACTTAACTTTCTACGTTCTGTACTTTACTTTCTACGCTCTGTACTTCATTTCTACATTCTGTACTTTAATTTCTACGCTCTGTACTTTACTTTCTACGCTCTGCACTTAATTTCTGCGCTCTGTACTTTATTTTCTACGCTCTGTACTTTACTTTCTACGCTCTGTACTTCATTTCTACGCTCTGTACTTTACTTTCTACGCTCTGTACTTTACTTTCTACGCTCTGTACTTCATTTCTACGCTCTGCACTTCATTTCTACGCTTTGTACTTTACTTTCTACGCTCAGTACTTTACTTTCTACGCTCTGCACTTCATTTCTACGCTCTGTACTTTACTCTCTACGCTCTGTACTTTACTTTCTACACTCTGGACTTTACTTTCTACGCTCTGTACTTTACTTTCTACGCTCTACACTTCATTTCTACGCTCTGTACTTAACTTTCTACGCTCTGTACTTTACTTTCTACACTCTGGACTTTACTTTCTACGCTCTGTACTTCATTTCTACATTCTGCACTTTACTTTCTATGCTCTGTACTTAACTTTCTACGCTCTGTACTTTACTTTCTACGCTCTGTACTTCATTTCTACATTCTGTACTTTAATTTCTACGCTCTGTACTTTACTTTCTACGCTCTGTACTTCATTTCTACGCTCTGTACTTTACTTTCTACGCTCTGTACTTTACTTTCTACGCTCGGTACTTCATTTCTACGCTCTGCACTTCATTTCTACGCTTTGTACTTTACTTTCTACGCTCAGTACTTTACTTTCTACGCTCTGCACTTCATTTCTACGCTCTGTACTTTACTTTCTACGCTCTACACTTCATTTCTACGCTCTGCACTTAATTTCTACGCTCTGTACTTTACTTTCTACGCTCTGCACTTCATTTCTACGCTATGTACTTTACTTTCTACGCTCTGTACTTTACTTTCTACACTTCATTTCTACGCTCTGCACTTCATGTCTACACTCTGCACTTCATTTCTACGCTCTGTACTTTACTTTCTACGCTCTGTACTTTACTTTCTACGCACTACACTTCATTTCTACGCTCTGCACTTCATGTCTACACTCTGGACTTTACTTTCTACACTCTGCACTTCATTTCTACGCTCTGTACTTTACTCTCTACGCTCTGCACTTTACTTTCTACGCTCTACACTTCATTTCTACGCTCTGTACTTAACTTTCTACGCTCTGTACTTTACTTTCTACACTCTGGACTTTACTTTCTACGCTCTGTACTTCATTTCTACGTTCTGCACTTTACTTTTTATGCTCTGTACTTAACTTTCTACGCTCTGTACTTTACTTTCTACGCTCTGTACTTTACTTTCTACGCTCTGCACTTCATTTCTACGCTCTGTACTTTACTTTCTATGCTCTGTACTTAACTTTCTACGCTCTGTACTTTACTTTCTACGCTCTGTACTTCATTTCTACATTCTGTACTTTAATTTCTACGCTCTGTACTTTACTTTCTACGCTCTGCACTTAATTTCTGCGCTCTGTACTTTATTTTCTACGCTCTGTACTTTACTTTCTACGCTCTGTACTTCATTTCTACGCTCTGTACTTTACTTTCTACGCTCTGTACTTTACTTTCTACGCTCTGTACTTCATTTCTACGCTCTGCACTTCATTTCTACGCTTTGTACTTTACTTTCTACGCTCAGTACTTTACTTTCTACGCTCTGCACTTCATTTCTACGCTCTGTACTTTACTTTCTACGCTCTGTACTTTACTTTCTACACTCTGGACTTTACTTTCTACGCTCTGTACTTTACTTTCTACGCTCTACACTTCATTTCTACGCTCTGTACTTAACTTTCTACGCTCTGTACTTTACTTTCTACACTCTGGACTTTACTTTCTACGCTCTGTACTTCATTTCTACATTCTGCACTTTACTTTCTATGCTCTGTACTTAACTTTCTACGCTCTGTACTTTACTTTCTACGCTCTGTACTTCATTTCTACATTCTGTACTTTAATTTCTACGCTCTGTACTTTCCTTTCTACGCTCTGTACTTCATTTCTACGCTCTGTACTTTACTTTCTACGCTCTGTACTTTACTTTCTACGCTCGGTACTTCATTTCTACGCTCTGCACTTCATTTCTACGCTTTGTACTTTACTTTCTACGCTCAGTACTTTACTTTCTACGCTCTGCACTTCATTTCTACGCTCTGTACTTTACTTTCTACGCTCTACACTTCATTTCTACGCTCTGCACTTAATTTCTACGCTCTGTACTTTACTTTCTACGCTCTGCACTTCATTTCTACGCTATGTACTTTACTTTCTACGCTCTGTACTTTACTTTCTACACTTCATTTCTACGCTCTGCACTTCATGTCTACACTCTGCACTTCATTTCTACGCTCTGTACTTTACTTTCTACGCTCTGTACTTTACTTTCTACGCACTACACTTCATTTCTACGCTCTGCACTTCATGTCTACACTCTGGACTTTACTTTCTACACTCTGCACTTCATTTCTACGCTCTGTACTTTACTCTCTACGCTCTGCACTTTACTTTCTACGCTCTACACTTCATTTCTACGCTCTGTACTTAACTTTCTACGCTCTGTACTTTACTTTCTACACTCTGGACTTTACTTTCTACGCTCTGTACTTCATTTCTACGTTCTGCACTTTACTTTTTATGCTCTGTACTTAACTTTCTACGCTCTGTACTTTACTTTCTACGCTCTGTACTTTACTTTCTACGCTCTGCACTTCATTTCTACGCTCTGTACTTTACTTTCTATGCTCTGTACTTAACTTTCTACGCTCTGTACTTTACTTTCTACGCTCTGTACTTCATTTCTACATTCTGTACTTTAATTTCTACGCTCTGTACTTTACTTTCTACGCTCTGCACTTAATTTCTGCGCTCTGTACTTTATTTTCTACGCTCTGTACTTTACTTTCTACGCTCTGTACTTCATTTCTACGCTCTGTACTTTACTTTCTACGCTCTGTACTTTACTTTCTACGCTCTGTACTTCATTTCTACGCTCTGCACTTCATTTCTACGCTTTGTACTTTACTTTCTACGCTCAGTACTTTACTTTCTACGCTCTGCACTTCATTTCTACGCTCTGTACTTTACTTTCTACGCTCTGTACTTTACTTTCTACACTCTGGACTTTACTTTCTACGCTCTGTACTTTACTTTCTACGCTCTACACTTCATTTCTACGCTCTGTACTTAACTTTCTACGCTCTGTACTTTACTTTCTACACTCTGGACTTTACTTTCTACGCTCTGTACTTCATTTCTACATTCTGCACTTTACTTTCTATGCTCTGTACTTAACTTTCTACGCTCTGTACTTTACTTTCTACGCTCTGTACTTCATTTCTACATTCTGTACTTTAATTTCTACGCTCTGTACTTTCCTTTCTACGCTCTGTACTTCATTTCTACGCTCTGTACTTTACTTTCTACGCTCTGTACTTTACTTTCTACGCTCGGTACTTCATTTCTACGCTCTGCACTTCATTTCTACGCTTTGTACTTTACTTTCTACGCTCAGTACTTTACTTTCTACGCTCTGCACTTCATTTCTACGCTCTGTACTTTACTTTCTACGCTCTACACTTCATTTCTACGCTCTGCACTTAATTTCTACGCTCTGTACTTTACTTTCTACGCTCTGCACTTCATTTCTACGCTATGTACTTTACTTTCTACGCTCTGTACTTTACTTTCTACACTTCATTTCTACGCGCTGCACTTCATGTCTACACTCTGGACTTTACTTTCTACACTCTGCACTTCATTTCTACGCTCTGTACTTTACTTTCTACGCTCTGTACTTTACTTTCTACGCACTACACTTCATTTCTACGCTCTGCACTTCATGTCTACACTCTGGACTTTACTTTCTACACTCTGCACTTCATTTCTACGCTCTGTACTTTACTCTCTACGCTCTGCACTTTACTTTCTACGCTCTACACTTCATTTCTACGCTCTGTACTTAACTTTCTACGCTCTGTACTTTACTTTCTACACTCTGGACTTTACTTTCTACACTCTGCACTTCATTTCTACGCTCTGTACTTTACTTTCTACGCTCTGTACTTTACTTTCTACGCACTACACTTCATTTCTACGCTCTGCACTTCATGTCTACACTCTGGACTTTACTTTCTACACTCTGCACTTCATTTCTACGCTCTGTACTTTACTCTCTACGCTCTGCACTTTACTTTCTACGCTCTACACTTCATTTCTACGCTCTGTACTTAACTTTCTACGCTCTGTACTTTACTTTCTACACTCTGGACTTTACTTTCTACGCTCTGTACTTCATTTCTACATTCTGCACTTTACTTTCTATGCTCTGTACTTAACTTTCTACGCTCTGTACTTTACTTTCTACGCTCTGTACTTCATTTCTACATTCTGTACTTTAATTTCTACGCTCTGTACTTTCCTTTCTACGCTCTGTACTTCATTTCTACGCTCTGTACTTTACTTTCTACGCTCTGTACTTTACTTTCTACGCTCGGTACTTCATTTCTACGCTCTGCACTTCATTTCTACGCTTTGTACTTTACTTTCTACGCTCAGTACTTTACTTTCTACGCTCTGCACTTCATTTCTACGCTCTGTACTTTACTTTCTACGCTCTACACTTCATTTCTACGCTCTGCACTTAATTTCTACGCTCTGTACTTTACTTTCTACGCTCTGCACTTCATTTCTACGCTATGTACTTTACTTTCTACGCTCTGTACTTTACTTTCTACACTTCATTTCTACGCGCTGCACTTCATGTCTACACTCTGGACTTTACTTTCTACACTCTGCACTTCATTTCTACGCTCTGTACTTTACTTTCTACGCTCTGTACTTTACTTTCTACGCACTACACTTCATTTCTACGCTCTGCACTTCATGTCTACACTCTGGACTTTACTTTCTACACTCTGCACTTCATTTCTACGCTCTGTACTTTACTCTCTACGCTCTGCACTTTACTTTCTACGCTCTACACTTCATTTCTACGCTCTGTACTTAACTTTCTACGCTCTGTACTTTACTTTCTACACTCTGGACTTTACTTTCTACGCTCTGTACTTCATTTCTACGTTCTGCACTTTACTTTTTATGCTCTGTACTTAACTTTCTACGCTCTGTACTTTACTTTCTACGCTCTGTACTTTACTTTCTACGCTCTGCACTTCATTTCTACGCTCTGTACTTTACTTTCTACGTTTGTTACTTTACTTTCTACGCTCTACACTTCATTTCTACGCTCTGTACTTAACTTTCTACGCTCTGTACTTTACTTTCTACACTCTGGACTTTACTTTCTACGCTCTGACTTTACTTTCTACGCTCTACACTTCATTTCTACGCTCTGTACTTAACTTTCTACGCTCTGTACTTTACTTTCTACACTCTGGACTTTACTTTCTACGCTCTGTACTTCATTTCTACGTTCTGCACTTTACTTTCTATGCTCTGTACTTAACTTGCTACGCTCTGTACTTTACTTTCTACGCTCTGTACTTCATTTCTACATTCTGTACTTTAATTTCTACGCTCTGTACTTTACTTTCTACGCTCTGCACTTAATTTCTGCGCTCTGTACTTTATTTTCTACGCTCTGAACTTTACTTTCTACGCTCTGCACTTCATTTCTACGCTCTGTACTTTACTTTCTGCGCTCTGTACTTTACTTTCTACGCTCTGCACTTCATTTCTACGCTCTGTACTTAATTTCTACGCTCTGTACTTTACTTTCTACGCTCTGTACTTTACTTTCTACGCACTACACTTCATTTCTACGCTCTGCACTTCATGTCTACACTCTGGACTTTACTTTCTACACTCTGCACTTCATTTCTACGCTCTGTACTTTACTCTCTACGCCCTGCACTTTACTTTCTACGCTCTACACTTCATTTCTACGCTCTGTACTTAACTTTCTACGCTCTGTACTTTACTTTCTACACTCTGGACTTTACTTTCTACGCTCTGTACTTCATTTCTACGTTCTGCACTTTACTTTTTATGCTGTGTACTTAACTTTCTACGCTCTGTACTTTACTTTCTACGCTCTGTACTTTACTTTCTACGCTCTGCACTTCATTTCTACGCTCTGTACTTTACTTTCTACGCTCTGTACTTTACTTTCTACGCTCTACACTTCATTTCTACGCTCTGTACTTAACTTTCTACGCTCTGTACTTTACTTTCTACACTCTGGACTTTACTTTCTACGCTCTGACTTTACTTTCTACGCTCTACACTTCATTTCTACGCTCTGTACTTAACTTTCTACGCTCTGTACTTTACTTTCTACACTCTGGACTTTACTTTCTACGCTCTGTACTTCATTTCTACGTTCTGCACTTTACTTTCTATGCTCTGTACTTAACTTGCTACGCTCTGTACTTTACTTTCTACGCTCTGTACTTCATTTCTACATTCTGTACTTTAATTTCTACGCTCTGTACTTTACTTTCTACGCTCTGCACTTAATTTCTGCGCTCTGTACTTTATTTTCTACGCTCTGAACTTTACTTTCTACGCTCTGCACTTCATTTCTACGCTCTGTACTTTACTTTCTGCGCTCTGTACTTTACTTTCTACGCTCTGCACTTCATTTCTACGCTCTGTACTTAATTTCTACGCTCTGTACTTTACTTTCTACGCTCTGTACTTTACTTTCTACGCTCTGCACTTCATTTCTACGCTATGTACTTTACTTTCTACGCTCTGTACTTCATTTCTACGCTCTGTACTTTACTTTCTACGCTCTGTACTTTACTTTCTACGCTCTACACTTCATTTCTACGCTCTGTACTTAACTTTCTACGCTCTGTACTTTACTTTCTACACTCTGGACTTTACTTTCTACGCTCTGACTTTACTTTCTACGCTCTACACTTCATTTCTACGCTCTGTACTTAACTTTCTACGCTCTGTACTTTACTTTCTACACTCTGGACTTTACTTTCTACGCTCTGTACTTCATTTCTACGTTCTGCACTTTACTTTCTATGCTCTGTACTTAACTTGCTACGCTCTGTACTTTACTTTCTACGCTCTGTACTTCATTTCTACATTCTGTACTTTAATTTCTACGCTCTGTACTTTACTTTCTACGCTCTGCACTTAATTTCTGCGCTCTGTACTTTATTTTCTACGCTCTGAACTTTACCTTCTACGCTCTGCACTTCATTTCTACGCTCTGTACTTTACTTTCTGCGCTCTGTACTTTACTTTCTACGCTCTGCACTTCATTTCTACGCTCTGTACTTAATTTCTACGCTCTGTACTTTACTTTCTACGCTCTGTACTTTACTTTCTACGCTCTGCACTTCATTTCTACGCTATGTACTTTACTTTCTACGCTCTGTACTTCATTTCTACGCTCTGTACTTTACTTTCTACGCTCTGTCCTTTACTTTCTACGCTCGGTACTTCATTTCTACGCTCTGCACTTCATTTCTACGCTTTGTACTTTACTTTCTACGCTCAGTACTTTACTTTCTACGCTCTGCACTTCATTTCTACGCTCTGTACTTTACTTTCTACGCTCTACACTTCATTTCTACGCTCTGCACTTAATTTCTACGCTCTGTACTTTACTTTCTACGCTCTGCACTTCATTTCTACGCTATGTACTTTACTTTCTACGCTCTGTACTTTACTTTCTACACTTCATTTCTACGCGCTGCACTTCATGTCTACACTCTGGACTTTACTTTCTACACTCTGCACTTCATTTCTACGCTCTGTACTTTACTTTCTACGCTCTGTACTTTACTTTCTACGCACTACACTTCATTTCTACGCTCTGCACTTCATGTCTACACTCTGGACTTTACTTTCTACACTCTGCACTTCATTTCTACGCTCTGTACTTTACTCTCTACGCTCTGCACTTTACTTTCTACGCTCTACACTTCATTTCTACGCTCTGTACTTAACTTTCTACGCTCTGTACTTTACTTTCTACACTCTGGACTTTACTTTCTACGCTCTGTACTTCATTTCTACGTTCTGCACTTTACTTTTTATGCTCTGTACTTAACTTTCTACGCTCTGTACTTTACTTTCTACGCTCTGTACTTTACTTTCTACGCTCTGCACTTCATTTCTACGCTCTGTACTTTACTTTCTACGTTTGTTACTTTACTTTCTACGCTCTACACTTCATTTCTACGCTCTGTACTTAACTTTCTACGCTCTGTACTTTACTTTCTACACTCTGGACTTTACTTTCTACGCTCTGACTTTACTTTCTACGCTCTACACTTCATTTCTACGCTCTGTACTTAACTTTCTACGCTCTGTACTTTACTTTCTACACTCTGGACTTTACTTTCTACGCTCTGTACTTCATTTCTACGTTCTGCACTTTACTTTCTATGCTCTGTACTTAACTTGCTACGCTCTGTACTTTACTTTCTACGCTCTGTACTTCATTTCTACATTCTGTACTTTAATTTCTACGCTCTGTACTTTACTTTCTACGCTCTGCACTTAATTTCTGCGCTCTGTACTTTATTTTCTACGCTCTGAACTTTACTTTCTACGCTCTGCACTTCATTTCTACGCTCTGTACTTTACTTTCTGCGCTCTGTACTTTACTTTCTACGCTCTGCAGTTCATTTCTACGCTCTGTACTTAATTTCTACGCTCTGTACTTTACTTTCTACGCTCTGTACTTTACTTTCTACGCACTACACTTCATTTCTACGCTCTGCACTTCATGTCTACACTCTGGACTTTACTTTCTACACTCTGCACTTCATTTCTACGCTCTGTACTTTACTCTCTACGCCCTGCACTTTACTTTCTACGCTCTACACTTCATTTCTACGCTCTGTACTTAACTTTCTACGCTCTGTACTTTACTTTCTACACTCTGGACTTTACTTTCTACGCTCTGTACTTCATTTCTACGTTCTGCACTTTACTTTTTATGCTGTGTACTTAACTTTCTACGCTCTGTACTTTACTTTCTACGCTCTGTACTTTACTTTCTACGCTCTGCACTTCATTTCTACGCTCTGTACTTTACTTTCTACGCTCTGTACTTTACTTTCTACGCTCTACACTTCATTTCTACGCTCTGTACTTAACTTTCTACGCTCTGTACTTTACTTTCTACGCTCTACACTTCATTTCTACGCTCTGTACTTAACTTTCTACGCTCTGTACTTTACTTTCTACACTCTGGACTTTACTTTCTACGCTCTGACTTTACTTTCTACGCTCTACACTTCATTTCTACGCTCTGTACTTAACTTTCTACGCTCTGTACTTTACTTTCTACACTCTGGACTTTACTTTCTACGCTCTGTACTTCATTTCTACGTTCTGCACTTTACTTTCTATGCTCTGTACTTAACTTGCTACGCTCTGTACTTTACTTTCTACGCTCTGTACTTCATTTCTACATTCTGTACTTTAATTTCTACGCTCTGTACTTTACTTTCTACGCTCTGCACTTAATTTCTGCGCTCTGTACTTTATTTTCTACGCTCTGAACTTTACTTTCTACGCTCTGCACTTCATTTCTACGCTGTGTACTTTACTTTCTGCGCTCTGTACTTTACTTTCTACGCTCTGCACTTCATTTCTACGCTCTGTACTTAATTTCTACGCTCTGTACTTTACTTTCTACGCTCTGTACTTTACTTTCTACGCTCTACACTTCATTTCTACGCTCTGCACTTCATGTCTACACTCTGTACTTTACTTTCTACACTCTGCACTTCATTTCTACGCTCTGTACTTTACTTTCTACGCTCTGTACTTTACTTTCTACGCACTACACTTCATTTCTACGCTCTGCACTTCATTTCTACGCTCTGTACTTTACTTTCTGCGCTCTGTACTTTACTTTCTACGCTCTGCACTTCATTTCTACGCTCTGTACTTAATTTCTACGCTCTGTACTTTACTTTCTACGCTCTGTACTTTACTTTCTACGCACTACACTTCATTTCTACGCTCTGCACTTCATGTCTACACTCTGGACTTTACTTTCTACACTCTGCACTTCATTTCTACGCTCTGTACTTTACTCTCTACGCCCTGCACTTTACTTTCTACGCTCTACACTTCATTTCTACGCTCTGTACTTAACTTTCTACGCTCTGTACTTTACTTTCTACACTCTGGACTTTACTTTCTACGCTCTGTACTTCATTTCTACGTTCTGCACTTTACTTTTTATGCTGTGTACTTAACTTTCTACGCTCTGTACTTTACTTTCTACGCTCTGTACTTTACTTTCTACGCTCTGCACTTCATTTCTACGCTCTGTACTTTACTTTCTACGCTCTGTACTTTACTTTCTACGCTCTACACTTCATTTCTACGCTCTGTACTTAACTTTCTACGCTCTGTACTTTACTTTCTACACTCTGGACTTTACTTTCTACGCTCTGACTTTACTTTCTACGCTCTACACTTCATTTCTACGCTCTGTACTTAACTTTCTACGCTCTGTACTTTACTTTCTACACTCTGGACTTTACTTTCTACGCTCTGTACTTCATTTCTACGTTCTGCACTTTACTTTCTATGCTCTGTACTTAACTTGCTACGCTCTGTACTTTACTTTCTACGCTCTGTACTTCATTTCTACATTCTGTACTTTAATTTCTACGCTCTGTACTTTACTTTCTACGCTCTGCACTTAATTTCTGCGCTCTGTACTTTATTTTCTACGCTCTGAACTTTACTTTCTACGCTCTGCACTTCATTTCTACGCTCTGTACTTTACTTTCTGCGCTCTGTACTTTACTTTCTACGCTCTGCACTTCATTTCTACGCTCTGTACTTAATTTCTACGCTCTGTACTTTACTTTCTACGCTCTGTACTTTACTTTCTACGCTCTGCACTTCATTTCTACGCTATGTACTTTACTTTCTACGCTCTGTACTTCATTTCTACGCTCTGTACTTTACTTTCTACGCTCTGTACTTTACTTTCTACGCTCTACACTTCATTTCTACGCTCTGTACTTAACTTTCTACGCTCTGTACTTTACTTTCTACACTCTGGACTTTACTTTCTACGCTCTGACTTTACTTTCTACGCTCTACACTTCATTTCTACGCTCTGTACTTAACTTTCTACGCTCTGTACTTTACTTTCTACACTCTGGACTTTACTTTCTACGCTCTGTACTTCATTTCTACGTTCTGCACTTTACTTTCTATGCTCTGTACTTAACTTGCTACGCTCTGTACTTTACTTTCTACGCTCTGTACTTCATTTCTACATTCTGTACTTTAATTTCTACGCTCTGTACTTTACTTTCTACGCTCTGCACTTAATTTCTGCGCTCTGTACTTTATTTTCTACGCTCTGAACTTTACTTTCTACGCTCTGCACTTCATTTCTACGCTCTGTACTTTACTTTCTGCGCTCTGTACTTTACTTTCTACGCTCTGCACTTCATTTCTACGCTCTGTACTTAATTTCTACGCTCTGTACTTTACTTTCTACGCTCTGTACTTTACTTTCTACGCTCTGCACTTCATTTCTACGCTATGTACTTTACTTTCTACGCTCTGTACTTCATTTCTACGCTCTGTACTTTACTTTCTACGCTCTGTCCTTTACTTTCTACGCTCGGTACTTCATTTCTACGCTCTGCACTTCATTTCTACGCTTTGTACTTTACTTTCTACGCTCAGTACTTTACTTTCTACGCTCTGCACTTCATTTCTACGCTCTGTACTTTACTTTCTACGCTCTACACTTCATTTCTACGCTCTGCACTTAATTTCTACGCTCTGTACTTTACTTTCTACGCTCTGCACTTCATTTCTACGCTATGTACTTTACTTTCTACGCTCTGTACTTTACTTTCTACACTTCATTTCTACGCGCTGCACTTCATGTCTACACTCTGGACTTTACTTTCTACACTCTGCACTTCATTTCTACGCTCTGTACTTTACTTTCTACGCTCTGTACTTTACTTTCTACGCACTACACTTCATTTCTACGCTCTGCACTTCATGTCTACACTCTGGACTTTACTTTCTACACTCTGCACTTCATTTCTACGCTCTGTACTTTACTCTCTCTACGCTCTGCACTTTACTTTCTACGCTCTACACTTCATTTCTACGCTCTGTACTTAACTTTCTACGCTCTGTACTTTACTTTCTACACTCTGGACTTTACTTTCTACGCTCTGTACTTCATTTCTACGTTCTGCACTTTACTTTTTATGCTCTGTACTTAACTTTCTACGCTCTGTACTTTACTTTCTACGCTCTGTACTTTACTTTCTACGCTCTGCACTTCATTTCTACGCTCTGTACTTTACTTTCTACGTTTGTTACTTTACTTTCTACGCTCTACACTTCATTTCTACGCTCTGTACTTAACTTTCTACGCTCTGTACTTTACTTTCTACACTCTGGACTTTACTTTCTACGCTCTGACTTTACTTTCTACGCTCTACACTTCATTTCTACGCTCTGTACTTAACTTTCTACGCTCTGTACTTTACTTTCTACACTCTGGACTTTACTTTCTACGCTCTGTACTTCATTTCTACGTTCTGCACTTTACTTTCTATGCTCTGTACTTAACTTGCTACGCTCTGTACTTTACTTTCTACGCTCTGTACTTCATTTCTACATTCTGTACTTTAATTTCTACGCTCTGTACTTTACTTTCTACGCTCTGCACTTAATTTCTGCGCTCTGTACTTTATTTTCTACGCTCTGAACTTTACTTTCTACGCTCTGCACTTCATTTCTACGCTCTGTACTTTACTTTCTGCGCTCTGTACTTTACTTTCTACGCTCTGCAGTTCATTTCTACGCTCTGTACTTAATTTCTACGCTCTGTACTTTACTTTCTACGCTCTGTACTTTACTTTCTACGCACTACACTTCATTTCTACGCTCTGCACTTCATGTCTACACTCTGGACTTTACTTTCTACACTCTGCACTTCATTTCTACGCTCTGTACTTTACTCTCTACGCCCTGCACTTTACTTTCTACGCTCTACACTTCATTTCTACGCTCTGTACTTAACTTTCTACGCTCTGTACTTTACTTTCTACACTCTGGACTTTACTTTCTACGCTCTGTACTTCATTTCTACGTTCTGCACTTTACTTTTTATGCTGTGTACTTAACTTTCTACGCTCTGTACTTTACTTTCTACGCTCTGTACTTTACTTTCTACGCTCTGCACTTCATTTCTACGCTCTGTACTTTACTTTCTACGCTCTGTACTTTACTTTCTACGCTCTACACTTCATTTCTACGCTCTGTACTTAACTTTCTACGCTCTGTACTTTACTTTCTACACTCTGGACTTTACTTTCTACGCTCTGACTTTACTTTCTACGCTCTACACTTCATTTCTACGCTCTGTACTTAACTTTCTACGCTCTGTACTTTACTTTCTACACTCTGGACTTTACTTTCTACGCTCTGTACTTCATTTCTACGTTCTGCACTTTACTTTCTATGCTCTGTACTTAACTTGCTACGCTCTGTACTTTACTTTCTACGCTCTGTACTTCATTTCTACATTCTGTACTTTAATTTCTACGCTCTGTACTTTACTTTCTACGCTCTGCACTTAATTTCTGCGCTCTGTACTTTATTTTCTACGCTCTGAACTTTACTTTCTACGCTCTGCACTTCATTTCTACGCTGTGTACTTTACTTTCTGCGCTCTGTACTTTACTTTCTACGCTCTGCACTTCATTTCTACGCTCTGTACTTAATTTCTACGCTCTGTACTTTACTTTCTACGCTCTGTACTTTACTTTCTACGCTCTACACTTCATTTCTACGCTCTGCACTTCATGTCTACACTCTGTACTTTACTTTCTACACTCTGCACTTCATTTCTACGCTCTGTACTTTACTTTCTACGCTCTGTACTTTACTTTCTACGCACTACACTTCATTTCTACGCTCTGCACTTCGTATCTACACTCTGGACTTTACTTTCTACACTCTGCACTTCATTTCTACGCTCTGTACTTTACTTTCTACGCTCTGTACTTTACTTTCTACGCACTACACTTCATTTGTACGCTCTGCACTTCATGTCTACACTCTGGACTTTACTCTCTACGCTCTGCACTTTACTTTCTACGCTCTACACTTCATTTCTACGCTCTGTACTTAACTTTCTACGCTCTGTACTTTACTTTCTACACTCTGGACTTTACTTTCTACGCTCTGTACTTCATTTCTACGTTCTGCACTTTACTTTCTATGCTCTGTACTTAACTTTCTACGCTCTGTACTTTACTTTCTACGCTCTGTACTTTACTTTCTACGCTTTGTACTTCATTTCTACGCTCTGTACTTTACTTTCTACGCTCTGTACTTTACTTTCTACGCTCTACACTTCATTTCTACGCTCTGTACTTAACTTTCTACGCTCTGTACTTTACTTTCTACACTCTGGACTTTACTTTCTACGCTCTGTACTTCATTTCTACGTTCTGCACTTTACTTTCTATGCTCTGTACTTAACTTTCTACGCTCTGTACTTTACTTCCTACGCTCTGTACTTCATTTCTACATTCTGTACTTTACATTCTACGCTCTGTACTTTACTTTCTACGCTCTGTACTTCATTTCTACGCTCTGCACTTCATTTCTACGCTTTGTACTTTACTTTCTACGCTCAGTACTTTACTTTCTACGCTCTGCACTTCATTTCTACGCTCTGTATTTTACTTTCTGCGCTCTGCACTTCATTTCTACGCTCTGTACTTTAATTTCTATGCTCTGCCCTTCATTTCTACGCTCTGTACTTTACTTTCTACGCTCTGCACTTAATTTCTACGCTCTGTACTTTACTTTCTACGCTCTGTACTTTACTTTCTACGCTCTGCACTTCATTTCTACGCTATGTACTTTACTTTCTACGCTCTGTACTTTACTTTCTACGCTCTGCACTTCATTTCTACGCTCTGTACTTTACTTTCTACGCTCTACACTTCATTTCTACGCTCTGCACTTAATTTCTACGCTCTGTACTTTACTTTCTACGCTCTGTACTTTACTTTCTACGCTCTGCACTTCATTTCTACGCTATGTACTTTACTTTCTACGCTCTGTACTTTACTTTCTACGCTCTACACTTCATTTCTACGCTCTGCACTTCATGTCTACACTCTGGACTTTACTTTCTACACTCTGCACTTCATTTCTACGCTCTGTACTTTACTTTCTACGCTCTGTACTTTACTTTCTACGCTCTGTACTTTACTTTCTACGCACTACACTTCATTTCTACGCTCTGCACTTCGTATCTACACTCTGGACTTTACTTTCTACACTCTGCACTTCATTTCTACGCTCTGTACTTTACTTTCTACGCTCTGTACTTTACTTTCTACGCACTACACTTCATTTGTACGCTCTGCACTTCATGTCTACACTCTGGACTTTACTTTCTACACTCTGCACTTCATTTCTACGCTCTGTACTTTACTCTCTACGCTCTGCACTTTACTTTCTACGCTCTACACTTCATTTCTACGCTCTGTACTTAACTTTCTACGCTCTGTACTTTACTTTCTACACTCTGGACTTCACTTTCTACGCTCTGTACTTCATTTCTACGTTCTGCACTTTACTTTCTATGCTCTGTACTTAACTTTCTACGCTCTGTACTTTACTTTCTACGCTCTGTACTTTACTTTCTACGCTCTGTACTTCATTTCTACGCTCTGTACTTTACTTTCTACGCTCTGTACTTTACTTTCTACGCTCTACACTTCATTTCTACGCTCTGTACTTAACTTTCTACGCTCTGTACTTTACTTTCTACACTCTGGACTTTACTTTCTACGCTCTGTACTTCATTTCTACGTTCTGCACTTTACTTTCTATGCTCTGTACTTAACTTTCTACGCTCTGTACTTTACTTCCTACGCTCTGTACTTCATTTCTACATTCTGTACTTTACATTCTACGCTCTGTACTTTACTTTCTACGCTCTGTACTTCATTTCTACGCTCTGCACTTCATTTCTACGCTTTGTACTTTACTTTCTACGCTCAGTACTTTACTTTCTACGCTCTGCACTTCATTTCTACGCTCTGTATTTTACTTTCTGCGCTCTGCACTTCATTTCTACGCTCTGTACTTTAATTTCTATGCTCTGCCCTTCATTTCTACGCTCTGTACTTTACTTTCTACGCTCTGCACTTAATTTCTACGCTCTGTACTTTACTTTCTACGCTCTGTACTTTACTTTCTACGCTCTGCACTTCATTTCTACGCTATGTACTTTACTTTCTACGCTCTGTACTTTACTTTCTACGCTCTACACTTCATTTCTACGCTCTGCAGTTAATTTCTACGCTCTGTACTTTACTTTCTACGCTCTGTACTTTACTTTCTACGCTCTGCACTTCATTTCTACGCTATGTACTTTACTTTCTACGCTCTGTACTTTACTTTCTACGCTCTACACTTCATTTCTACGCTCTGCACTTCATGTCTACACTCTGGACTTTACTTTCTACACTCTGCACTTCATTTCTACGCTCTGTACTTTACTTTCTACGCTCTGTACTTTACTTTCTACGCACTACACTTCATTTCTACGCTCTGCACTTCGTATCTACACTCTGGACTTTACTTTCTACACTCTGCACTTCATTTCTACGCTCTGTACTTTACTTTCTACGCTCTGTACTTTACTTTCTACGCACTACACTTCATTTGTACGCTCTGCACTTCATGTCTACACTCTGGACTTTACTTTCTACACTCTGCACTTCATTTCTACGCTCTGTACTTTACTCTCTACGCTCTGCACTTTACTTTCTACGCTCTACACTTCATTTCTACGCTCTGTACTTATCTTTCTACGCTCTGTACTTTACTTTCTACACTCTGGACTTTACTTTCTACGCTCTGTACTTCATTTCTACGTTCTGCACTTTACTTTCTATGCTCTGTACTTAACTTTCTACGCTCTGTACTTTACTTTCTACGCTCTGTACTTTACTTTCTACGCTTTGTACTTCATTTCTACGCTCTGTACTTTACTTTCTACGCTCTGTACTTTACTTTCTACGCTCTACACTTCATTTCTACGCTCTGTACTTAACTTTCTACGCTCTGTACTTTACTTTCTACACTCTGGACTTTACTTTCTACGCTCTGTACTTCATTTCTACGTTCTGCACTTTACTTTCTATGCTCTGTACTTAACTTTCTACGCTCTGTACTTTACTTCCTACGCTCTGTACTTCATTTCTACATTCTGTACTTTACATTCTACGCTCTGTACTTTACTTTCTACGCTCTGTACTTCATTTCTACGCTCTGCACTTCATTTCTACGCTTTGTACTTTACTTTCTACGCTCAGTACTTTACTTTCTACGCTCTGCACTTCATTTCTACGCTCTGTATTTTACTTTCTGCGCTCTGCACTTCATTTCTACGCTCTGTACTTTAATTTCTATGCTCTGCCCTTCATTTCTACGCTCTGTACTTTACTTTCTACGCTCTGCACTTAATTTCTACGCTCTGTACTTTACTTTCTACGCTCTGTACTTTACTTTCTACGCTCTGCACTTCATTTCTACGCTATGTACTTTACTTTCTACGCTCTGTACTTTACTTTCTACGCTCTGCACTTCATTTCTACGCTCTGTACTTTACTTTCTACGCTCTACACTTCATTTCTACGCTCTGCACTTAATTTCTACGCTCTGTACTTTACTTTCTACGCTCTGTACTTTACTTTCTACGCTCTGCACTTCATTTCTACGCTATGTACTTTACTTTCTACGCTCTGTACTTTACTTTCTACGCTCTACACTTCATTTCTACGCTCTGCACTTCATGTCTACACTCTGGACTTTACTTTCTACACTCTGCACTTCATTTCTACGCTCTGTACTTTACTTTCTACGCTCTGTACTTTACTTTCTACGCCCTGTACTTTACTTTCTACGCACTACACTTCATTTCTACGCTCTGCACTTCGTATCTACACTCTGGACTTTACTTTCTACACTCTGCACTTCATTTCTACGCTCTGTACTTTACTTTCTACGCTCTGTACTTTACTTTCTACGCACTACACTTCATTTGTACGCTCTGCACTTCATGTCTACACTCTGGACTTTACTTTCTACACTCTGCACTTCATTTCTACGCTCTGTACTTTACTCTCTACGCTCTGCACTTTACTTTCTACGCTCTACACTTCATTTCTACGCTCTGTACTTAACTTTCTACGCTCTGTACTTTACTTTCTACACTCTGGACTTTACTTTCTACGCTCTGTACTTCATTTCTACGTTCTGCACTTTACTTTCTATGCTCTGTACTTAACTTTCTACGCTCTGTACTTTACTTTCTACGCTCTGTACTTTACTTTCTACGCTCTGTACTTCATTTCTACGCTCTGTACTTTACTTTCTACGCTCTGTACTTTACTTTCTACGCTCTACACTTCATTTCTACGCTCTGTACTTAACTGTCTACGCTCTGTACTTTACTTTCTACACTCTGGACTTTACTTTCTACGCTCTGTACTTCATTTCTACGTTCTGCACTTTACTTTCTATGCTCTGTACTTAACTTTCTACGCTCTGTACTTTACTTCCTACGCTCTGTACTTCATTTCTACATTCTGTACTTTACATTCTACGCTCTGTACTTTACTTTCTACGCTCTGTACTTCATTTCTACGCTCTGCACTTCATTTCTACGCTTTGTACTTTACTTTCTACGCTCAGTACTTTACTTTCTACGCTCTGCACTTCATTTCTACGCTCTGTATTTTACTTTCTGCGCTCTGCACTTCATTTCTACGCTCTGTACTTTAATTTCTATGCTCTGCCCTTCATTTCTACGCTCTGTACTTTACTTTCTACGCTCTGCACTTAATTTCTACGCTCTGTACTTTACTTTCTACGCTCTGTACTTTACTTTCTACGCTCTGCACTTCATTTCTACGCTATGTACTTTACTTTCTACGCTCTGTACTTTACTTTCTACGCTCTACACTTCATTTCTACGCTCTGCAGTTAATTTCTACGCTCTGTACTTTACTTTCTACGCTCTGTACTTTACTTTCTACGCTCTGCACTTCATTTCTACGCTATGTACTTTACTTTCTACGCTCTGTACTTTACTTTCTACGCTCTACACTTCATTTCTACGCTCTGCACTTCATGTCTACACTCTGGACTTTACTTTCTACACTCTGCACTTCATTTCTACGCTCTGTACTTTACTTTCTACGCTCTGTACTTTACTTTCTACGCACTACACTTCATTTCTACGCTCTGCACTTCGTGTCTACACTCTGGACTTTACTTTCTACACTCTGCACTTCATTTCTACGCTCTGTACTTTACTCTCTACGCTCTGCAATTTACTTTCTACGCTCTACACTTCATTTCGACGCTCTGTACTTAACTTTCTACGCTCTGTACTTAATTTCTACACTCTGGACTTTACTTTCTACGCTCTGTACTTCATTTCAACGTTCTGCACTTTACTTTCTATGCTCTGTACTTAACTTTCTACCCTCTGTACTTTACATTCTACGCTCTGTACTTTACTTTCTACGCTCTGTACTTCATTTCTACGCTCTGTACTTTACTTTCTACGCTCTACACTTCATTTCTACGCTCTGTACTTAACTTTCTACGCTCTGTACTTTACTTTCTACACTCTGGACTTTACTCTCTACGCTCTGTACTTCATTTCTACGTTCTGCACTTTACTTTCTATGCGCTGTACTTAACTTTCTACGCTCTGTACTTTACTTTCTACGCTCTGTACTTCATTTCTACATTCTGTACTTTAATTTCTACGCTCTGTACTTTACTTTCTACGCTCTGCACTTAATTTGTACGCTCTGTACTTTATTTTCTACGCTCTGTACTTTACTTTCTACGCTCTGTACTTCATTTCTACGCTCTGTACTTTACTTTCTACGCTCTGTACTTTACTTTCTACGCTCTGTACTTCATTTCTACACTCTGCACCTCATTTCTACGCTCTGTACTTTACTTTCTACGCTCAGTACTTTACTCTCTACGCTCTGCACTTCATTTCTACGCTCTGTACTTTACTTTCTACGCTCTGTACTTAACTTTCTACGCTTTGTACTTTACTTTCTACACTCTTACTCTTCTAAGAACTACAGTTACGTACTACATGAAATAGTCTAACTCAAAAAGCTTTTTATTCCTGTTTACGTAATCAATCATGTATACATGTAGACAATCAGTATGTGTTCTTCTGTTTTTAGCGCATATACATACAGTACATCACAGAGTGCTAAAAAACAGTTTTGTGCACAGATTATGCATCGAAAGATTGTTTTCTAGCATATATTCAGTGTTTAGTCTAATGTACAATGTTAATTGTTGTAATAGACAGATGTGTATTTTATGTATTTGTTCTCATGATGATGAAATATATTGTTATTAAAACCCGTTACTTGTCTTGATTTCTATAATAACCTGTGAAGGATATATGACATGACCACTTGGAGATCGTTATAATTATCGAACAATGATAATTTCTCTGAGTGATCAAAATAAATCACTATCACCCCCTCCCCCCTCCCCCCTCCACCCCTCCCCCCTCCCTTCACATGGTCAACCATGAAACCTGCAAGCTTTTGCCACTACCTCACATGCTGGTTGTACTTTAATTTTCATATGTGGATAAATTACTGAAAATGTTTATCAAAGGCATAGCTAAAATAGGCTTTGTAATAGTATAACACTAACACATGGTTAATCGTTCCTTTTTATAGGCTAATGAAACCGGTAACAGCAATGCAATGGAGTTGGAGGGTGCCAAACGGTGCTTTTCTTTTCTGACTAATGCAGGTGTCAAAATATCTAAATTTGTTTCAGACCGCCATCGAAGGATAGCAAAGTGGATAAGGAATAGCTAACCACTCACAAAACATTTTTGGTTATATTTGGCATGTTACCAGAAGTATTAGCAAGAAGTTACTTAAGGCTAGCTTAGAAAGTGGCTGCAGTATCATCAAGCACTGGGTAAAGGGGATACGTAATCGCCGATACTGGTGTGCCATTTCAACCGTTCTTGGCTTTGAAGACATGATAGAAGCAAAATGGAAATCATATATGAAGCATGTAGCAAATAAGCACAATGATTATGGGAATATTCTCTTCAATAATTGTTGCCCTGATGAACTGGAACCACGTACATGGATAAAAAGTTGGTATGTAAAATGTACATATATAATTTATGATCTACCATAGTTATATGAAGGGTCTCGTGTGCACAACACATTTCATAAGTTAGATTACATGTTCTGTCAATTTGTATGTTTATGAAATTTCAGGAACAAAAGCATATGACAAATCAAGCAAAACTGTAAACACCATCAGGATTGTTAATGACATAAAGAAATTGTCTCCAGATGAGCAAACAAGTTGCTTAGAAGGTCTGCACTCAACACTTAACCACTGGCATCCTAAAATGTTCAGCTACTCGAGACTTTGAGCAGAAGTTACCTCACTAAACAAGTCTGTACTTACCTTGAGACTGCGTTAAAATTGCACTCACTCACTCATGCAGACGCATTCAAGATAAAATTAAAGGAGAAGAAAAATTGCAAAAATATAAAATTGCAAGTCACATTTATTACTCTAATTTGCTTCCTTCTTCACCCATAGGCATATTTTAGCGTGTTTACATTTTAATGAAAACCTTCAAAGGAAAACACAGAAAACCAAGGATGGCAAGGACTATGTGAAACTAACATTTCCAAAATTTAAGTTGCGGGATGAAGTTGTGAGAAATGTACCTGTTCAACCTACATATGGTGAGTTCTTTATGACAAAACTTTCATGAAACCTTTTCAAGGTCTTAAAAATACATTAATGCAATTTTCTGCCTAAGACACCTTTTATTTTAATCTGGCTACCAGACTACTTTATTCAGCAGATGAACAAGCTAGCTACAGGTAGGCAGAAACGGGTTAAGCAAAACATATTTTTTGTCTGAAAACTGGAAGCAAACAATCGCATACTGCCCCAAACATACATGTATTGTATTCTTATCAGCCGGTGTTTATATTAAAACCGTTGTACATTTAATACAGTACAAACATGAGCTAAAAATATTATCTTTCTCTAGATTATGTCGATAAATTAGAGAGCTCTTATTCAGTGTTGAAAACTCAGTGCTTGATACTATAAGGACAAGATATCAGGAAAAGGTTCCAAAGCCACTAAATAGCCAGTTTAAAAACAAACCTAGTAAGTATGTAGCTGTAGAAAGGATGAAGATAAGGAATCAGATGCAAAATGAAATATATCCCACTGGTAAATTACTGTTAGTATTGCATTGCATTTTTCATTCAATAAACCACATCAATATTAACTTATTCCTGCCTATTAGGCAGCTTTGTATTTTATTGTGGCTAATGTCAGACAATTTTGTTAAACAGAGGGAAGCAGTCGGTTGAAGCCAACTTCAACAGGAATGGGTTAATTACATGTAATCAAACACTTTTATATTTTTAAAAAGGTTTTGAATATCATGATTCTATATATATTTTTTCACTGGATGTATTAGTAATAATTACTGATTACCCTTTTATCTTACATGTAGTTCAAGAACAAGATGCCTTGTGGATGGACTCAAGGAAAAGAAATGCTGTACTGGAACATACTGGTCGAGTCAGCACAACAAAGAAAAGGAAGCTACCAACTTGTAGGACATGTGGGCACCCAAAAAAGGGACATAAATAGGGAAAGATGTCAAGCGAAAAACTAAAAAAGGACTTTTCATATGTTCATGTTTGTTGTATATATATATATATATATATATATATATATATATATATATATAAAGCATATTTACTTCTTACAAATAAATGTCTTTGTTTTATCTTCTTTCATTTCCAGCTACATAGCCTTTTGAATTGCTAATGCTAAACGTTGTCCTAATATTGTGGTATATGCATGCAGGTAGTGGCCGGGTATTTTCCCAACCCATGCTACCACAAATCGACTTGATCAGTCATCTATATGCCACAGCTCGACAAAATCTGAAATAAATCGACAAAAATCGAATAAAAAATATTGAAAATAAAAACTCTAGCTTTATGAGTGCTTATACAGTAACTTGCTGTAAATAGATTAGATCATTACTAGAAGTTTGGTAAACATATCATTGCTATTTTGATAGCAATGCACCTCATCTTACAAATTTCTTTTTTGTTCGACCATGGTTTCAACGCCAAGCTAGATTTGCAAAATTGTCACTTACTCGTTGGTGCTGGCTTGCTGACTTCTTTGTGGACGCTTATAATTATTCCCTTTCCTGTCCCTTAGCATGGGACCGACATGGAGCAGCACGGCCTGGTTTGTCATCGTTCCGTAATCTTCATGCTCCGTTATACGGCTGACATGTTCGATACTTCCATCGAAGAGAAGTATACCTGTAGCCGGGACCACTTCTTTGCAACAGCGATATTCTCTTGCGCCAACGAGGTGCTCGCTTTTGCAATGGCCACATTTACACCTATCAAAAAATAGTACAGGAAAAAAATGAACGTTATTGTACGCAGCTTTTGGGTGTTAAGCTACGTATAGGAAGTGCATTCAGAAATATTAAGCATTCATCTACTGTAATTTGCCCTTCATATCTTGCTTCTAAAACTTCTGGGCTTAACCCATCTTCGTCAACGACTGGATCCTCAACTGAGGCTTCTTCATCATTTGCAAGTGGCTCATTTTCATACGGTACGAAGCCATGATTAACTACTAATATATCGGAAATCTTTAGAAACATTTTCTTCACTGTCACTTTCACTTTCCGAGAAATTTGAACCACTTTCCGTGTAATTTGAATCACTTCCTGACATTTTGAATACGTTGCAAACCATTAACAGTGAAAGCCAGTGTTTCCACTTTCCAAAATTGAAATTTCCTTTTTTTGTCCTGAAATTTCCTTTTTCTGACCGAAATTTCCTTCAAAAAATATCGAAATTTCCTTCAAATTTCCTTCAAAAAGTTTAGTCAAATTGAGCTGAATATTTTCCAAAATAGTCTGTCATGGACAAAATTTTCGCCTGGGCGTTCAATTTTCATCACTTTAACCTCGTACCCAGGGCCTTTCCCATCTTCAGTGAGTTCAGTCACACCACCATGACGTCATAACTTTATTCAAGGATTATCTTTGTGAGTTTGTGTAGCGTATCCTCAAAATTCTATTCTGTTTTTTGTTTACAACAAAGTAAGAAGTATTAAAATCATAAAATGTAAATAAAACTTGTTTTTCTGAAAGCATCCTAGTACTGTAGAAGTTAGAATATGTAATTTCTGTTAAATATGAATATTACAACTCAAATACTCAATAACCTGTGTTAGGGTCAGGGGCGCCGGAAGCTACGTAAGGCGGCGGGGGCAGCCATATAAAAAGGGCACTTTTTATCAGCATTAATTTTGGCACGTGGTAAATAATGTTCGCCAATTTTGCTCTATAGCATAAAATAACCAAAAAGCATAACGGTATAATATAATGAATGACAATGTATTGAGAAAGAAAATTCAACGACTGGGTTGTACATATTGATGCTACATTCCTATTTACATTTAAGAAAACATGGCAACTTTAATGAATCAGAAAACACCCGCCAAGTGAAAAAGGCCTGGGCATAAGACATAGCTCAACCTCGTTCTCATGCAGGGCGTTTTTGAAATTGGTAAGGTGGTTGCTTTCTTAAACATTCCTCGTGAAACATATTTATGCATAGTTTTGTGCCAGTTATGATCAAATAGCTTCAACGGGACCGCCAACGGGATAAAAATAGGACCGCCATTACAATGAACTTCTCCCACAGGGCTGCCATTACTCAGAATGATTTTGCATACTAAACTAAACTGCTAATTTATATTACGCCCAGTATTTTTGGGTGCTGTGACTAGCCGATGCCAGGGCTTTTTGCCACCCTCTAAATTTCAAAAACGCCCTGAGAACGAGGTTGGACACAGCTAACCCAAGGCAAAATTAGTTTGCTGCCTCTGTGTGGTCTGTAGTAATAAGTTAGCTTGTGAGTCATTTGAGATTTTGAGGTATTAATACAAAAGTCATTTAATACAATAATACAAATGGCAATGACTGTAGAAAACATTCGTCTTACGAGAAAGGGCAATTGGTTGCCCCCGTGCTGCCCCCACGCCGTGAGGGCAGGGAGGGCAGCTGCCCCCGCTGCCCCCGTGGCTCTGGCGCCCCTGGTTAGAGTAACTCAGTCTCAGTTAGTATTGCTACTGAATCGACAGAACTAATCAACATTATATAACTGTAAACTGTTCATCTTTAAGCACAGAATCAAAGTAGTTTGCTAAGAAACTCCTTTCTTAGTTCTTTCACTTGCGCATCAGTAGCATTAGATTTCATATTCGCAGCAAGTTGCAACATTTCCTTGTTGAGCTTCAAACTGGCAGCAGAAACATGTCGATTCTTCATGCCCATCTTACTTTGAAGCAACGAAACCAAAGATGTCGACTTCAGTAAATTTCGGTGATCCGTCTTGACTAATTTCAGCTGACTGAAAACCCGCTGGACTGCTGCGTTGGCGAATGGCAGTGAGGAAAGTATGCCGACAAAGCTGATAATACCCTGCGAGCAGAGCCTTCTTTTCCTTATTTCTTCGCTGAGAGAGAGGAAGAAAAGTAGGCTCTGCTGTATTCGTGTTTGGCTTCGTCCAAGATTTAGGACGAAGTAAGCCGTTTAAGACCCGTTTAACCCGTTCTCGTTTTGTTTTCTGCTCTGATTGGGACTGGGTTCGAGATTGTAACCAAGCAACCGACATACATGCGCAATGGAAACCAATCACGAATACAGCAGAGCCTACTTTTCTTCCTCTCTCTCAGCGAATAAATAAGGAAAAGAAGGCTCTGCTCGCAGGGTAAGCTGATAAGGGCGGGGTACCTTGGTTCACCTGTTGGAGTCATGGCATCTCGTACGGCTAGCCAGTATTCATCCCAGTGAACATCAGCGTTTGCTTTCTCCTCAAATGCATGCTGCCTCCATTTCATATCCAATCTGTTGATGTCGATGACGTTCTTAAGGTAGGGAAGTTTCTCGCAGATGTTGGCCAATGAACTTGGGTTAAGATTAGCGGCATTGCAAGGCCGAAGACATTGCACGATGTCATGATATTCTGCATTCAAATCGAATCTACTCTGGATCTGCAGCACACTTTCGATTAGAAAGTTCTTACAGTCCGTGTAAAACTTGTCGACGTCTTCTTTCTTAGCACCGGCCTCGATCTCCTGGAGAGTAGCTGTGGCTCCCATTCCAAGATACGTCTGGCGTAAAGGGACGTGTTGTTGGACGTCTGTGGCCATGGGATCGAGATCTTTTGCCTGCGTCGTCTTCACAATGCTGACTTTCATAAAATCACTGGCAATGGCTTTCAGAAGGCTCTCTACTTCATGTTTTAAATTGTGAAGGAGTGGCCTTTCGCTCTGAAATAGCCGGTTAAAGGCGTTTAAACGCTCCAGTTGGAAACTCAGGAATTCCAAATAGGCCTGGATAAAACGGTTTTGGAGTGACGCCAAAATACGGTCGTTGGAGTGCGATGGATCCTCATTCGCGGTCAGGATAAAATAATTCTTCAAGGCTTCGTACTGTTCAAGTATACGGTTCACGCATTCTTGGAGAGACAGCCAACGCGTCTGTGCGGGCGACAACAGCTTAAGTGGCTCAGCATCGAAGAAGGCCTGGAATTCCTTATAAACGTCCTGCCTTTTCGACGAACGACTGAAATGGGCGTATATATCTCTGCACAGATCTTCTACACTTTTGGGCAACTTCAATGCCGCATGGGATGACACCAGATGGATAAGGTGGCAAGAACACTTGATAACTTGGACGAAGCTAAATTCGGATTTTAACAACTGGGAGACTGAGTTGTACTGTCCGAACATGACGTTTGTTGTGTCTGATGAGTAACCAATGATGTTACTCATTGGAATGTTCAGGTCGCTAAACGCCTCTTTCATCTTTGAGTAGATTCCCGCAACACTCCCATCCTCCGTCTCCAGCATATCTACTAGCCAGTACAGCACTTCGAATCTCTCGATATCGAAGAAGGTGGCAACAATCGCTAGCTGTTTTCTTGTACTTCGGTGGGTTGCTTCATCAATAATGACGCTGAACAAGCGAGAACGTAGCAACGAAACCATTTCTTTCAGATAGTCGAACCCGAGAACTTGACGGACAATGTTCGTCGCCTTCTGTTTTCCAAGTCTGACGCTTTTTAATGCGGCGTCATCGGGAAAGAGAGAGCGAAGAAGTTCGACCACGTCTTCAGAAAGAGATAAAGGTAGATTATGCTGTGTAATAAATGCGCACAATTTTACTTCCATGGAGGTTGTAGTATCAGCGGTTGTAGCTTGAGCCATCATTTGGCGGATAGAACTTCTTGTTGTTGTTGTCTTCACCTTTTCTTGATGCTTTTTACAAAGTGCGTGCCGTTTTAGAGCTGTTTTCGAACAAGTGAGTATTTGCTCGCAAATTTTGCAATACGGCTTCATTTTTTTACCGGTCAGCCTCTTCGCAAGCCAGCCTTTAAACTCAGGAACTGCCAGCCAATTGTCCATAAACGGTTCATCTCGGGGTGGACATTTACGTTTTTTAGACGTCGTTGGTTTATTACGGCTTTGGACATCATCAGAGTGATCAGAGTCAGACTCGTATTCTGATAGTGACGAATCCCCGCTATCCATCTTTTACATCTTGATTTATTTCAAATCACATCGATTCAGAATGTTAAGATATTTACGCGATTTTGTCTTGAGACTTGAACAGCGAAACTGAAAGCTGCAAACGATCTGTGAAGGTATTTACGTCACAACTCGTCCCAGGCCTCTGATAAGTTGTCTCATAAATACGCTAGAAAAGGCGATTTTCTATTTGATTTTTTAAGCTGAACAATATTTTAATACGTATTCTTAATGAATATCTCCTCTTCAAAAATATCCAATAAAAATTTTCGTTTCATAGGCACTTTAAAATTAAAAAAAATTATAGTATCAAATTGTATTCCATATTTATATCATATAAAATTGCATTTACACAAAGAGAAAATTCAAATACGGCAATGTTTACGGTGACTGAAAATGTTTTGGTTGATTTATGGTTTTGTTAAAAGTCGGAATCTTTTGTCTTTACTGTTTGCACTCTTGATATTAAAGTATAGTTGAAAAGAAACCTGGGCAAATTCAGGTACTTTGTCTTTGTGTAAAGACGTCGCTCCTTCGCAGTTCATCAATAAGTTTTAATTAAGAACTGTAGAATATGTTGGATCGTAGATGGCTGAGGCGATGCCATTTTTGTGACCACCGCTGAGGTAGATAAGCCATGTTGCCACCATTTTATTCATCGGTAAAAAGGAGTAACAGCTCGAATACTTCTCTGACGAGACGACGGCCCAGCATTCGAGCGACGTTCTGTCCCGATAGCCCACAAACACAGAGCATAAACTATTCCAGAGAAACCAATAATGCCGTGCCCGGAGGAGGGTGGCATATCTCAAATTTGCTTCTATACCACTATCGAAAAGAACGAAAAGTAACCCAAAGAACTATTCTGCGGTTATATTGATTAAGACATGGCAAGCGAATAGTCTGTGAGATGGAGGAAACAATATTATAAATGTTATAATCGAACGACTTTATTGAAAACTTAAAAGTAATTTTTAAATATTTTAAACAAAAAGATTATTGACGTAAATGAAAACGTATAAGACATTTTTTTAAATTTTTTTACAAAAAAGATTATCAGCTTAAAATATCTACGATGGTGTCAGCTATCATAATGAGCCATTAATAGAGTAACGAATTTCTGTTATTTGTATAGTTCGTCAAACTTATTTCCAAATGTGAAGGAAAGCTTTTTTATTTGTAAAAACAAAGTCAATCAGTCAATCATTATGTTTAATTTATAAAAAATGCCTGCAGCTTTCTTAAATATATTGTATTTTAGAAATTTTATTATTAGAATAAAATATTCCAAATTTTAGTAGTTATTTTCCATAGTTATTGCAGACACTTCATGTAGATGTACTTGATTTCCCCAGGCTTCACATGTACGTATTCTAAATCGTCGAGTATTCATGTCTCTTCTAATGCTTTCAGCAAACTTTCCATTCCTTCTCTAAAGTCTCAAATAAACAAGAATAATAGATTCATCTAACATACTTAGCCAGAGAGACGCAATCAGATGTAGAGCTAACATCGTAATTATTATATGAAATCACCGAGTTTATATACCCTACTTCATGCGCACCATAGGCGAAGGTATAGAATTATAACTGTATCAAACGGATATAGGTTGGTATTTTAAGTAAAATTTCAGAATTTTTATTTTCAAAACTTCCATTGTCTTATAAAAAACGTCGATATTATTGCTGGTCGCGTGACTAAAACAAAAATTTCATGCTTGTAAAAATCATCTTCAAAAGCAAATTTTTCCCTCAACTTAAAGGAAATATGTAACGTCATAACGAGTCGGTTTGATGTTCCTCATGTCAAGTTTTAGCGGGAGTTATAACATTTCAGAGTATCTAGGTGTATTTCGGTTTTGGTCGCCATGTTGGATGGCAAAATCATGTGTCATCCAACATAGCGGCCAAAAATAAAATATGTTATGATCATGCTAAACGTTATTTGTTTCTGCTAAAAATTAGCATGCTCGATATCAAACCTCTTCTCTACATACTTCTGGAGGTTTGACTGTAAAATTTGCTTTTGAAGAAGATTTTCAACATTCATGAAATTCTTATTTTGCTCAGGTGACCAACTACAATATGGATATTTTCTTTAAGACAATGCAAAGTTTTGAAAAATGAAATTTTTTGAAATTTTACATAAATATTCACCACTATCCGTTTGATAGAAATATAATCCCATACCAGTTATTTTGAAAAAATTGAGATCACGTGACTTCTAAGTCTAAGTCTAAGTCGCCTAATACTGTAATACTTCCGTTCGACACACTGATCCGCTAATTTGCCACGCCGTTACGCAACGCGTTGCGTGTGTGTGTATTTGTTTGTTTGTGTCTGTGGTTTAGGAACGTTTCCAAAGACAATGAAAAATGCCTGTTTTGGTAGCATTTACATCATTCTTTCAACGACGTGCTCTAAACAAGATGTTGCTTGTAAAACAACTGCTTTTCTACAGCATTTATGTTCATCTGCGTCGTTACAACATGGCAACTTTTTGCAGACGGCAAGCCCGGAACAAGTTACCCTGGTCCCAGAAGTTTTCGCTCCCGTAATTTTATAGGGGCGAGAGACCGCTTACGAGAGCAAACTACTGTAACCAGGGTATGAACAAGTAAAATGTATCTGCTATTGTGCATTTAATATTTACCAAATGCATTACACCGTTACGACACACCTCATGGAGAGAGTCACGCCCCACAAAGATATCTACCCTAGCGGTCTCCCGGAAAAGTTATAAGGGACTTTAAGCTGCAGAAGTTCGCGAGCCGCGGACGCCACCCGGAAGTAAATGTGAAACTAGAATATTTTACTGCGCATGACATCACGTTCGTGTCTCTCAGCGCGAACGTCAGAACGCCATATTTGAGGGTTTTGACAGAACGTCTGTTGTGAAATGGCAAATACATTGTAAGTATCGGATTTGATGTATTTTTTTCTTATATCCTTGATACGTAAATACTCGTACGCTTCATGATACATGTTTTAATCCTTCTGTATTTCTATTTGTGGCATAGAAACCCTGGTGATATGGAGTGGAATGAACAACATGATATATTCTTGTGTCTTGAAATTATGGTAGCCAACTTATTAAAGACCAAGAAAAAACGGTTCAAAGGGCACAAGTGTGGCAACAAATTGCTGATACGTTATGTCGCTATAACAAACCAGTCTTTTTTGTTTCTAAAAGAGCAGTTCTAGATCGTTACGGGGAAATTATTTAATGAAAGTGGTATTCATCCCGAAACAAGTGAACTGGATGTGCTGCTAGAAGAGCTCGTTGATCTGGAGGATTTAAACAACAAGGAAGGCGAGGAGAAACCAAAGATTGAAGGAGATAAGGCAAAAGCTAAGGATATGCGTCAAACAGCTATGGAAAACCTTGCACAAACAAAAAAGAGGCAAGCTAACCGTAATGCACCTATCAATGTTAATCCCAAGGGGGGGGGGGGGGTCGGGCAAAGGGGAGGGGGATTTGACAATTTAACGTTAACATTTTCCAAGTGCCACTTCCTTGGGACAAAATTCCAAGTCAAAATTTATCAAATTCCATGGCAAAATTTATGAAATTCCCCACCCTATTAGCTGTGCTATGAAAATTAATTAAAGGTATAAACCAAAAGTGAGATGATATACTTCTCCACAGACTACAGATTTTGTCAACAAATAACATCTCAAAAGATCAACGAGCTTTTACAGTAAGATTTTTCAAAAAAGAATCAAAAGATAAGAAATTATAAACATTTAATCACTGATGCACTGATAAATATCAACAGATGCATATATTAAATAATATGCTTAAATTACCTGATCAGGTTCTTGTGACGACTCCATTTTGACAGCAGAACGAAGGCTAGCAGCAACAAATTCATGTCAAGTCTTCCTCGGCTACAATCAAAATTGACCAAAGTACCCCACCCTCTGGGAGAATTCATTGTCAAAATCTCGACCGTGGGGACATGCGTTTTGATGAAAACACCACCCCTTGCACTCCTCCCTCCCGCCCCCGGGACTAACCTTGATAGGTACATAACGTTGATGGCGATGGTGTAGAATTGATGAAAAAGACAAGAAGATGAGGCTCAGAACTCGTTAGCTTCCTGATGGACAAAGGAGAGCAACAAGTCAAATTAAGTGAGAGAGGATGAAATTGCAATGAGAAAGAGAGAACACGAAATAGAAAGTCAAAGAAACGAATTGGTCCTCAAAAACAATGTGCCTTTCATGGGTTTCATGGCTCAACAACAACAACAATTTCAAGCCACAATGGCGCAGAAAAATCAAATATTTTTAAATATTATTTAAAAGTTAAATAGTAGGTTTCCTTCCATAATCAAAATATTTTGTGATTAAGATTAACGCTTAGTTTGGTTTATAGCGTACAATTGCTTCAACCTCGTCCCCTTGGTCTTATCTCCGAAAATATCCTGGTTGCGTCTGGTCACGTGCCCCCTAAACGAATTTTAAATCATGCGCGGGGTCGTAAGCTTTAGTAAGCTGCACACTCAATTACAATGCTACAACACAAGTCCAGTTTTAATACTCATATTCTAAAATCTGATATTAGATTTAGGCGAACTATAAAGTTTACTAAAAAGAATGAGAAACGCGATTCAACAACTGTATTTACCTGAGTTTCTGTTGATGACAAATGCGCGTGAAAGGACAGTCGGCTTGATTTTGTATAGTTACAATCTTTCCTGAATCGCTTCTTTCGGCACTTTTCGCCGGGGTTATCGGGGCATTGGCTGAGATGTCAATGCATTTTTTGATGCGAGAGAAAGCGGTTTGGCTCTCGCAAACCAACGTCTTGAACTTTGTGAAATTTTGTAATCTTCTTTCACATGGCCTTTAGATTAAACGAGGAAGAGCACTCATCGCAAGGAAGTCTTTTCCTGTAAGGCATTTCGGCCGAATAAAGCAGTTCAAAATTTGCCTTGTTGTACAAATTCTGCTTCACATCACCAACACTGCGACAAAGTCGACATGTATTCGACGGTATGTACATTAGTCAATTGGTATATAATCTTCGGGCTTTCTTTAACTTTTAGTTTCGACATGATCTTTTGTTCTTCGACGACGTACACCAAAGAAAGCGAGATATGTTTTGTCAACACCGAGTACGTTTGTTTTTTGTTGTTTTCATTTCAACAGATATTTTGCGATCAGACAGTCTGGCGCCAGACAACGACGCCAGACGTAATATTTTATTTGTATAAACAAAACGGTGAAGCGGTTGCAATTGTGCCTTTGCCACTCCTCCCCTCTCTCCTCCGCAGAGGCGAGGGCGTGCTGGCGAGGGAGAAGACGCGCGAGGAATGATGGGAAGAGGGGAAAAAATGTAGCCTCTGCCAGATAATGTTGTCAATATGGCGCCCAAATTCCGTGATGGTCTAGGCACCAGACTCGGAATTTCAATATATATATATAATCAAATTTAACTTAAGGAAAAGTTGGAAATCCATAAATTGTGAACAAAAGAAATATTTAAATTGGTGGCAGACAATTCTCAACTCGAGAATGTTAATATTGTTACACAAGGACAGGATTTTCCAGTTTTGAATTATGCAATTAAACATGTAAACAAACGCTACGCGAGAAAGTTTATATCGAAAGACACTGAACTGTTGTAAACATAGATCTTACCTATGATAAGTTGCACGTATACACGTAGTGCATGTGGTACGCTTGCGAGCTTGGTGTAATGTAGAAAGTTAGCGCTGAGAATATTCCAATGCTGCATGTTCGTCGGCTTTGTTTATCAACGATTCAACGTTCGGTATTAAAACGTTTGTCAGTCTGGCAGCGTTTCGAACTTTTTATTCGTTCCGGGTGATTTCCATAGAATAATTCAAAACTAATAACGTCCAGAACAACATTCTAGACTTAGATCTTGAAGAGAACATCGTACTTCGGGCAAACTATCGTCACTATCTCCCATGACCAGAGAACCGTAGATTTGTTACTTGACTGAAATCTCTTCGTATTCGGTTCGTTTTCCGTCTTTGAATTCGGTGTTAAAAAATCCTTCTCCGGCGTACTTGCACTGATAGCAAAGCATTCTATATCTTCTTCTGCATTATGGTTATCGTAAAGAGAATAAAGAAGTCTAAATTAATTGAAATATAGTTTACATCTAAATTGATTTAAAATTGCAGACACGTAAATAACAGCAAGAATCAAATAAATTCATGTAATCGCACTATTTCTTCACGAAAATCGTCATGCTATCCTTTGATACTTAGATCTTGAAGGGAGTGCCGAATTTCTCCCAAATGGTCGTTTTTTTATGCCATTTACCAGAGAACCGCAAATCCTGCCAGAGAACTGCACATTATCTGGCATAGGCTTCTCGCCTCTTTTTCCACCTTCCCGACGTTCTCCGCGCGCTTTACGATAACCCGCGCGCCTGCCACAATTGCCTGCAACTAACCAGAATAGAAGCCTCTGCGGAGGAGAGAGACTCCTCCTAGAGTATTTTTTAAATCGTTAATTGAAAACCCCCTAATTTTTTGGGGGGCAGGTGACCAGTCGCAACCAGGGTCTTTTCGCAGCGGTGGGCGGAGCAGCGAAGTTAAGAACCCAGGTGCGAGGTTGCAATTGCTTATGTTTTGTATTATTTTGTTTTGTTTTGTTTTGTTTTGTTTTGTTTTGTTTTGTTTTGTTTTGTTTTGTTTTGTTTTGTTTTGTTTTGTTTTGTTTTGTTTTGTTTTGTTTTGTTTTGTTTTGTTTTGTTTTGTTTTGTTTTGTTTTGTTTTGTTTTGTTTTGTTTTGTTTTGTTTTGTTTTGTTTTGTTTTGTTTTGTTTTGTTTTGTTTTGTTTTGTTTTGTTTTGTTTTGTTTGGTTTGGTTTTGTTTTGTTTTGTGCTGAGTTTATACATGGGAAACCATTTAAACACTTTAATAATAGAAAGCCCCACCACATATTCAAAGATAATTTATTTGTGTAATTTTTCCAGTACAGAGGTGCTAATAATCTGGTAAACATGCACATAAAATAAAGTGTTTTTAAACTGAATAAATTGGTTAATGATTTACTTAGTGGTAGAACGTTTGGATATGTGTGTTACTTGGGGATATTCTAGTAACCATGTGTGTTGATACGTAAAAATGTTTTTAAACAACTCATGAATAATTCATGAGGAAAACTCAAAAGAAAAATCATAACCGTATTGTGGTTTTATATGTGATAAAACATTCCCCTGATTTACATAAACTTTAGCTTCGATTTTCTCGCCTTAGACAAGGTTATTTTTCAAATTTACTACGCCAACGAACTTACAAAATGGTGATCGCTTTTAAATCCATTCAAAACACTCGCAGAACGTGTTTTAAATATTACAAAAACCACTGACAGAGTTGTTGTTTTTAAATTGTATTGCTATTTTCCATCTTTTATTAACGTTGCATAATGAAATTATGTTAATGCATAATTGCATGATTGCATGATTACTATCTTTTGTAACACTTCTAAAAGTACACCAATTGCTATGTGCATTTTTAATAAAGATGAAAGTTTAATATTGTTATGACTTTTATTATTTGTATAAACATAGCTCACTGCTGCATTTAGCATTTTATGAACATGGACTATGTATGGCCCCAACTACAGCAGGTAGATGATGCAATGTACTTTAATATATATTTTAAAGTAACAGGTTCACACAAGTTGTTTTACCTTATTTTGAGGTACAAAATGTTGAGACATCAACATTTAAAATTCCTGCTTAATGACCTATTTAAGGGTCCTCTTGATATGTGGGCCCTGGGTCATTTCGAATTAGGCCTACCCCTAAATATGGCACTCGGTATTGTTATTTGCTTAATAAAATACATTGTCATTGCTTAATACCATTAAAAACACATTGTTATATAGTAGCATTAAAAGAATGGTTAGATAAAACAGATCATATAGTACAGTATAAATGTAATAATACACATTTAATGTTGTTTTTTTTTAACTTCAATATTTCTGACTGGGTTGATAAGATGTCTCAATTTATGCGAAGTATTCATGCACTGTTGGTTCTAAATCAAAATAAGTAGATGTTTTGTTGCCATACAAACATGTGATGGCATTTTGCAACAAGGAACAAACAGTGTACATTTTACCAACCCTGCTTAATAATGTCTTCAAGTTTTTCTTAAAGTCAATAAACTTTAAATAATTTACAACATCACCAAAGATCCACTCCACAGTGATACGCACACTAATCAGACGTATTGAAATCTTGCATGTCTGGAGTTAGCCTTGCATCCACAAATGGACTTTGCAAGTGAACCCGTTGGGGATATGCAGGATCTCCACAAAAGCACATGGGTTGGCCATGTGTAGAGAATACATACGTTATGTGTCGAGATTTTGTAGCAAACCGGAGTCAGTCAGAATACCAGAATCGTGTCTTTCCCCCTCTTCAAAATAAAGATAATTTATATATAAGAAATACTACTATATTTAAAAAAACTGTAGCTAAAACAATTATTTAAGAGCCAAATAATACAGGAGTAATATTATACTAAATTGTAAAACAATTGTACTAAGAAAAGCTAGAGGGATTCCAACCTCGTACCCAGGGTCTTTTCGCCGCTCCCCCGCCCCCGTCTATCGCTGCGAAAAGACCCTGGTCCAGAAGTACAAAATAAATTTAGTGTGGGTAGGGTGGTACAAAAAACTTTCTCGACTTTCGGAGTAGTGTTTATACAAAACGCAAAACATCTGGCCAGATGAAATGTCAACGACTCACGAAAGTTGCGCAACGGCTTGGAGAAACAATCCGAAACGAGATATAATTTAATAACAATGCCTCAAAGATCAATATTTTGCTGGCTTTGCAACGCTGGCCACATGTGTTATTAATGGGAGAATATTCGTTATAACTGGCCGTATACACTTAAATATAACGGCAGCTTTCGCGTGTGGTATTCAAGAACGTACAAGTGAAACACATACGTATTCTATTGTTTATATTGAGAGTTTGAAACAGTCTCCCATTTCATCAAGCACCCAGGTTGACGATTGTTAAACGAATGGGAACATCAAAAACTTTCTTTATTATAAACTTAAATAAACACAGCGATTTATTACAAACTAAAAACAATAGCTGTAAAAACAACTTGTTTCAATTTTAAAATCGTATCACAGGTTTAACCAAGAAAGCAAGACAAGATACGTATACATGCATTTCTTCGACTATTCCAGCGAGGTCAAGCATTGATACGCAGGACCCTCCACAGTGGAAAATTTTGTTAGATGACACGTGATCAGCCTGGACCAGGGTCTTTTCGCAGCGGTGGGTGGGGGCGAGGGCGGGGAGGCGGAGATAAGACCCTGGGTACGAGGTTGGAGGGATTCAAGAGAAATAGAAGACATGCAGGATCAATAGAAACAAGCAAAGCATTGAAATTGTGCGAAATCTGCTTCACGGACATTAAAACAAAGATTTAAACTTTCAAGAGAAAAATAAAAATGGAAGAAAAAAGTGTTATAAAACAAACCAAAACAAAAGAAAAAAATCTCACAAGTAACCAAACAATTTAATGTTTGTCCAATATGGCCATAAAGGTTCACAATTGCAATAAGACCATTTGGTAAAGTTACTGCCTGGAACTTTAGAGAATGTACCCTTTTATGTCCATTATAGACAAGTCTCTGGTTAATTTTAGGCCTGCATATTGGACGCACAGTCCCATCAACAATTCCAAAACATCTGTCTAGTGCAGCTCTCTTCCTACGTATTGCATCTGCATAGACCTCTAACGAAGCGGAATCAAAAACCCGATGGTTCCATTCAGAAATCCGGTGCCCATGAACTTCGTAGAGTTGGATAACGACAGCATTCGTGATCATGCAGATTTCTGGCACTGGTCTACCAAAACTCGGAATCATGTCGTTGTAGTGGCAAGGGTATGCTGCATGTTCGCATTAAGAGCATGCATAACCCTTCTATTCGGTGCGAATATCGTGTTTTTCGACTCGCAATCTGCTTCTTCTATATGTTATCAAGGTCAAAGCGATCGAATTCATCATATGAAAAAGCTGGATTCTTCGATGTGTATTCTTCAAGTAAGACAAGCTATTCAGTTTCTGAAATATGTCCCCAGTCATAGCTTATGAAGAGCAAGTCACGAATAGCTTGAAATCCGGACATATTCGGATTTTGAAAACAAAAATTGAAATCTAAAAGAACTCGACGTCGGTCGCCCCGGCTAAACACGGCTCAATTTTGTTTTTGGCGCAACGAACCGCGTTCTCGATCCAGACTTCGGCGAAAAACTGAGGGAATCAATTCAAAAGTGTTGTTTTGCTATTTTTTTACAAATTGGGGGAATCATTCCAAATGTGGTGTTTTGCTAATTTCTGGTCCAAAACATCATTTTCAACGATAATTTTCCATTTGGAGACTTATTTCAGAAAAACACTTTTTTCGACTCAGAATATCGAGATAAGCGTTTTCTTTATTTTGAAGGTCACAAAAATGCGAAAATGGGAAAGTTGAGAGAATCATTCCAAATGTGTTGTTTTGTTATTTTCTGTTTTGTTATTTTCACCGATAATTTGGCATTTGGAGCCTTAATTCGGAAAAAACTTTATTCGAGTCAGAATGGCGAGATAAGCGTTTTTCTTGCTTTTGAAGGTCACAAAACTGCCAAAATGGGATAGTTAAGGGAATCATTCCAAATGTGTTCTTTTGCTATTTTCTTGTTAAGAACATCATTTTCACCGATAATTTGGCATTTGGAGCCCCTGTTTCGAAAAAAACCCACTTTTTACGACTCAGAATGGTGAGATAAGAGTTTTTCTTGATTTTGAAGGTTACAAAAACTGCCAAAATGAGAAACTCCCGCGGCTCGCGAAAATCTCCTGCTTAAGGTCTCTATAAAAGAAAGAAAACAAGTTTGCTTCACAGAGGCACCGGATTTCTTAATCTCTTACTTGGTCCCGTTTTACAGGACTCCCAGAGCTTGTATTAAAATAATCGTCTCGCAGTAGCCTAATCATGTAAAGTCATAGACCGCACAGAAGAAATGTCTCAAGCTCATAAACGTGTCAGGCAAATACTGACATACTTTGACCAATCGATTAAACTAACATCTAAACAATTTGCTAACACCTCATGGCACCTTAACATGGAGGTCTTTGGAACTATACCTAATACGAGTATAGTAGATTTGCTAGAATATTTTTATCTTCTTATGTTGCCCAAATCTCTGATATACCGGAGTTGGATATTATAGCCTGTAAAAGGGCTTGCGGCACCTAAAATAACAAGACGCCTGCTCTGACGTTCACTCGGGCTACTGATTTGTGCAACTTGGCGTAGCCTGGGCACATCTAGAAAACGTGCGGAACAGCCGGCGCATAAGTGTTTGTTAAATAGTACAACATTTTCAGAAGCAGTCACTAAGCCATGTAGAACCGCACTGAAACTGTTCGACTTAATTATCGATTATCCAGTATTAAAATTACGACTCCCAGCTGTACAGTACGCACTTTATCAAGACTAGCATATTAAATTCTTGACAAATCGAACAAAGTCTTCTATATATGGTCTTATATGAAGTACTTTTGTCTATAAAGTCGTTGCGAGGTAAACTTTAATTAAGCTTGCTCGTTTCTTTAAATGCAGCCAAATAATTAAAGGGATCTTAATACTTTTAGTAGACAAAACCTAGAGTTTTGGATTCGGCCGATCAGAATGATCATTTTCATATACAATGTTTTTAAATCTTTCAAATAGAAAATATTTGAACATGTTTTGAAACACAAATTTCCAATTCCAAAAGTAATACGACACATACATGATATCAAGACGACTAGACACGGAAAGAGTTCAACATATTTTTGACATTATTCGGTGCTTATTTCTTGCGTTTTGTAGTTGTTAGACCAAGCAGCAAGCCGTTATATTCTCGGTAAACAATATGAATACGTTCTTTGATGTACTGTTGCAGTGTGGCTTATGTTTCTGATCTTTCTAGTTTTCAAGTCAAGCTTCCTACAACCGTAGACATTAATCGTTGGGACACTTCAAATTTTTCATCTTCAACCTCCACCCTTTAATGCTGAACATTATCCCGCGTTTACCAGCTAGAATAAAAAGAAATATCAAAACACACACCAACAGACACTAGTGAACAACAGTGAATAGGGGGAGAGGGGGGAAAGCCTTCAGTGTCCCAACATTATTACCTGGGATTGTAGGTACTGCTGTCAACACAGCATTTGTAACTTGTCTATTATGACTTCATCGACAAACCTTTGTGTTTCTCTCATGCATTCTGGAAAATTTTTGCAATAGTTGTTACATTTGGAAGTCTTCGATACTTCGGTTTTCCCTTTCGATATGGCTCGTCATGCATCTTTTAAACGTAGGTGTACCGCGATCGACTGCCGCGTGCAGTAAAGTATTGGGAGCATATTTCCGATCAAGACAGTTGTCAGCAACTTTACTGAGCAACTAATTATGTATTAACTTTTAAAATCTATCAATACCGTCGGAAAACAACTCGAAAAAACTCGATCAAAGGCAAAGATCAAAGGTGTACGAAAGAAAGATCTGCAAACAGGCCTCGTGGTTCGTAAAGCTTGATGGGAAGTATTGCGCAATTTTGCAATTTTTTTTACACCCCTCCACCCCCTCCCCCTCCCCCCATCCTAAAACAAAAGGTACGCATAGCGTACATGTATCTGCGCTGAACACATTTATAGAACAGAATTTATAGCCTATAAATAGTGCCTATTATGAAACAATGGCACAAACTCGAGGTTGACATGAAATCGTAATGCATTCACTATCATCCCTGATATTCAAAGTGTCTAAAGCACTCATATTACTCTAGTTATCATACATTTCTTGCATTTTTTGTTTGTTGTGTTTACAAGGATGCTACTAGGGTAACCCAGCTGCCAGGGTTACCCTAGTAGCCAGGTTATGTTTTGTCCTTGTAAATGCATTTGGTAGGGATAACGCACCTACCTGCCACCTGCCTACTTGTTATTAGTGCTTGGTAACCAGGTCTAATAAAGTTGACCTGGGCAGCAGGATGACCCTAACTTTGACTCGGGTGCTAGGGTAACCCTACCTCCTTGTAAACAGGCCAGTTCAGTGAACGTAATAACTAATAAGTGAATGAGATAACAAGCTAATCCCTTGATATTAAAGAAAATAAATCGTGGGTCTGATCGTGATTTATTAGATACAACTTTGTCAACTTACAACAACCTAATATTTATTAAATAGGCACTACTAATAGACTTGATTGCTTTAAAAATGTAAAAGAATGCTACCTGTACATGTTGTGAAATATATACTTGTTATTCTTATTAATAAGGCAGTGAGGTTGTTTACCTGACATGTATGGCACGTATCTATAAGCTAAATAGAAAAATCTAACAGCAAGCAGTGAATGAGTACATGTGTGTACCACTGATCTCTATAAAAGGACTGGATAGGGCATCTATTGTTCAGGAATTGATGCCGGAAGTGAGCGTGGCGGCCATCTTACTAGGACCCACTTGGGTCCTAAACAATATTGCGTACATAGGAGTGGAAAGCAGTTTAACGACGTTTTTCGCCAAATTCGGGAAGTTTGCGAAGATTTACCACCGAATTAAGGTTCGTAATCTTATTTTATGTAATAGTTAAGTGTTTTCAACTCTTTATTCCTTTTACAAAGGCTTTTTTTTGCGAAAGATACCTGCCTATGCATTTGCTTCACGAATCTCGGTATTAACAAAATAGTCGGTAAACAAATGTCTTCCAAGTCCGCATGTGTACTTGTTTCTCTCTTTATTTTGTAGTATAAACGCCGTATTATTAAATGGTTTACTGTGATGGGTTTCCTTTAAGTTTTGATTGATTTATTGCCGATTATTAAATCCAAATGGGAATTCAAATTTGGAAAAGTTTTAGCATAAAACCTTATACATGCAATTTATATAACTTAGTAAAAATCTTTAACGTGAACGCATATTAAAATTCAGTGAGATATGAATTATAACTTGTCTTTTTGAATTAGTATTTTAATTCGGACCCTTGATTTTACTAACTGGTCAATGACTCATTGACTATAAATGCAGGGTGCCACACTCCTATGGACCCATAAATTAGATGCTTGAGTTTATAATACATTGTCTATAATCTGCTAGGTTAATGGCAAGACTTGGCATTAGTATTGTTTCTAATTTTTAAATAACCAAAGATAAGTTTGTGCTCCTTCAAATGGTTCAGTGGTTCATGGTTTTCTAATGTAGTATTTTCAGTTTGACTCTTTCAATCACCACTTAGGCAGCATGTGTATTTGTCAGTTTGCTACCCTTGCTTAAGTTATCTAGTTCAATAGTTCAGCATATCTCACTAGTCATCAAAACTTGCTGCAAGTGATCTTTGCTCTATCATCTTAGTAAGACTGTAATCTTTAGTTTATTACCTTTACAGGTTGTGCACATACATGTAATTGGCTTGGCTTTAGTATCAGCTTTTATTACATGTATTTTATTTTGTAGTCCAGTGGCTCAGGTGTTAATCTGGATACAGATTGTCACCCTATGTAACATTTGCTCTGTTATTGTAATAGTTATTGCTGTTCAATGATTAGAGAGATTTCAATACTGTATGCATGTATATATTAAAAGCTTCTATATGTGGAGTTGCATTTCTATAATTTTAAGTAAATATTTATAAATATTTAGTTTTTTACCACAATTAGCATTACTTGTGTTCCAAAGAACACTATAGTAACTGACTTTTTAACTGGGTTTTTACCACAAAGGTTGACTGTGGTTTCCTTCTCAAGATGGCAAACCCAAATTTTGCTGTACTGAGTCCATCATTGCGATGCATTTGATAAGGGCAAAAGTCACCAAAACATAGAGTTTATATTGACAAGAGAATTCTATGATGGGATTATGAGAAGCCCTGAACATATCAAGATGTGTCATTGAAAGTAGCTTCAACCAAAACAAGAGAATTAATAATGTATTTTCAAATACAGAAATATTAAAAATAGATTATGCAAATGCTCTTACTGTATTGTTGACGAATATTTATTTGCAGGTGGCTATATTATATATCATTTATGTAATAATAAACTTGCAGATACTGTTAGAGTTTTAGTTGGCATCCCAGACACTCTGCAGAAATGGTAATATCAACAGGTGCATTTACTTGTAAAAAATGTAAAGTTTAGCTGGTTTTCATTGAAAAGCCGACCATTTAAAGCAAAAATTATGATTCAACTTTAGTGGTATAACTCAAAAAGACAAGTCATACTTTATAATATCTCACTATTATTTATGCCTCCATGAAGGCCTTTATTGTATAAATTGCATTGCAAGCTGATTTATTTCTATAGATCCATGCGAGTACAAAACCATAAAAAAACAATACACTTCTGATGGCAACAAGGTTGCCTAAAGAAACATATTAAAGGTGGCAAGTGGACTATAAGGTTTTACGCTATAACTTTTCCAAATTTAAATTCTCATTTGGATTACTCGGCAATAAATCAATCAAAACTTAAAGGAAACCCATCACAGTAAACCAGTTAATAATACGGCGTTTATACTACAAAATAAAGAGAGAAACAAGTACACATGCGGACTTGGAAGACATTTGTTTACCGACTATTTTGTTAATACCGTGATTCGTGAAGCAAATACATAGGCAGATATCTTTCGCAAAAAAAAGCCTTTGTAAAAGGAATAAAGAGTTGAAAACACTTAACTATTACATAAAACAAGATTACGAACCTTAATTCGGTGGTAAATCTTAGCAAACTTCTCGAATTTGGCGAAAAACGTCGTTAAACTGCTTTCCACTCCTATGTACGCCATATTGTTTAGGACCCAAGTGGGTCCTAGTAAGATGGCAGCCGCTGCTCACTTCCGGCATCAAAATTAGGGCGTGAGAAACAATAGATGCGCTATCCAGTCCTTTTATAGAGATCAGTGGTGTGTACTGCTAAATAAACTTGATGGCATTAAAAATGTAAAATGATGCTACCGGTTGTGAAATAAATACTTGTAAGTTTCCTCCAAAGACAATTGTTTGCCTTCTGAAGAGTAATGTTTGTCACTTGAAGACCACGGTCCTAATTCATAAACAGTTTTATATAGTACACGTGTTGGCCTGAGTCGCCTGAGTCGATATAAAATCGCCCAACGAGTTGAAAACCTTTTGTCAACTATTCAATCGTTCTGTATAACGCATAAAAACTGTGCATGATATATCACACTTGCAAGTTTACTATAAGTCATGTTAAAAATACTTGCCATTTGTATCAGCAATATTGTCTTTCTTCGAAAATAGTGTTGCTCTTTTGATGTGGCATAGATGGCGACGAAATAATATTATAAACACGATCGGGATTAAAGAATACTTGTTTCCATCGTTCAACCTGACAGCTCGTACGTTGACGCCAAAAAATTCTAAGCTTCGATTGTCCCCGATGTAATTGTCGCGCATTGGTTAGAGTTTACACGAAAAAGCTAACAAACGCACACACACACACCCACACACCCACACACAACACGATAGCAATATATCTGCGCAAGCGCAGATACAAAAAAAACGAAGAAACAGTAGGGGATCCAAAACTTAGAGTCGGCCTACCACAGGTAGCACGAGTAATAAGAATCTTATCGAAAACGCTCAAGTGCTTGCATTTCTAGCACGCAAAAAAAAAGAAAGACTCTGTAGATGTAACATAGTAAAAACTCTATTGCTGCACACGAAGAACAAAGCGAAAACACTGTCACGGCAGACGAACCAGAAAGCGAGAAATCTGGGGACGAAGACAATATTCATGTTGAATCAACGGATCAGATGACTACATGGAATAATTCTCATGACGTAGCTTGCCTTAATTATCTAAACAGTTGCCATAAATGTGCATTGAGAGACTTTGCAAATTATGTAAAAAACAATTTCATTTAGAACCACCACATGAAATAACTCTGAATGTGTAATTTCATGCCCGGTATTTGTATTACCGACGATGTAAACACATATTATTATAAGTAATACCATGACATGAGGGAGATTAGTGATTAAATGTCCCCGAAAGCCGAGGGAGGTTTGTGGAAGTCCCGAGAGCGAAGCCCGAGAGGATTTCACAAACCTCCCGAGGCTGAGGGGACATTTAATCACTAATCTCCCAACATGTCATGGTATTAGTTTGTAATAACATGACAAGAGGGAAATCAGCCTAGTCCCATTCTAAAATAAAGAAATTCTAAAATAAAGGCTTTAATTAACCGGCCGATAAGTCAGTAAATTTCGTCTTCGAAGTACAGCAGTTCCCCTAACGTTTAATTAGCTCATCACGTTCGATATCTTCTGTACTTCGTAAAAATATTCGTTGTAATAACTTACCAATGTTAACGATTCAATTTTAAATACATACGACATATTACAAAATGCGAAATACAACAAAATCACAGGTCAAGTGGTGTAAATATCAAATAATAAGGCTTGATTTAATCACAGATCGAGGTCAAGCAGGTTCTTCGTTATTAGGTATTCACCTGGTTTTGCAGCCGTTGAAAATATTTTCTTTTACGAGCAGGATGGGGTCTGGCGACCAGGGTCGGGCACAGTACGCCCATGCTAGCAAATATTAAAACAGCGAAGAGGGTTAACTAACAGCGCTGACTCGTGTCACGAAATTCGTATCTCGGGTCGGAAAAATTGATTTAAATTAATGTTAAGACTCGCTTACATCAAAAGTAAACAGTACGATGCTAATCAATGGCGTGAGCAAGGTTAACCTTGCTAGCCCGGCTTGTGTAAACAGCCCATTTTATGTCATCGCCACAATTAACCGTCTCCCAAACGTTTCCTCTTCCAGTTTGGCGCAATAGTGGTACTCACTGATTTCTGTGTGATTTCAACCAGGTCTCTTCCTCAAATTGACTGTATATACTAATTGTAATCAATCTCTCAAATTGAATGTGGGAGTCAATTTCAGAAAGTAAGTCGTGCTCAAAACGCCCGCCCTTTTACGCTACTACCGACTCTTTATTAACTCGAACTTGACGATAAAACTCGGCTACGATATTCTGGAGGTTATCTATTTGAATAGCTTTAGTGCCTAATAGTACACGCATACGGAGTTTGTGAATATTCTTTTATTCAAACAGACAGCTCTACCGATCTCGATCGTCAAGTTCACTCCACCAGATGTTGAAGTCAAAGAGGAACGAAGGACCTTCGTCTTCCCGACATTGAGGACGCCAAGTTCTGTTTGCAAAAAAAACTTTTTCCGATTATAAATCCATCCATATCGATCACGGCAACTATATTATTCAGCGAAATCTTCCTAGTATTATTGTATTTCATACAGCACTATTTATGCATTGTTATGACCAATGTGAACTCCAGATATTTTTGATGATATCTTTACTTTGGTAAATCGTAAGCACCAATATAGAACTCGTCTGGTCTATAAATTGTCCTACTGCTTTCCAAAAATTTCAACAAATTATGGTAAATTTAGTATTAGATTTCAACGCCCCAAAATTTGAAATGCTATATTGACGAGTCTATCACGACTCTAAAAAAACTACTCTTTTAAACGCTAACTCCAGGGCCACGTTGTCAATCTCTATGAAAATACCTAGTAATTTTCTGTATCACCTCATTTTCTCTCATGGCCTGTCAACCTCAAAAAGGGCCTTTATGAAATTGGGAGGGCGGGAAAAGGCCCTGACATCGATCGGCTGGTAACACCACCCGGAAATACTGGGTGTAATAAATTAGAAATTTTGGTTAGTATAAAAAATCATTCTGAGTAATGGCATTCCCCTGGGAGAAGATCATTGTAATGGCGGTCCCATTGTTTGCGTTGGAGGTCCCGTTGAAGCTATTTCATAATAACAAGCGCAAAACTATGCATAAATATGTTTCACGAGAAATATTTAAGAAAAGCAATCAAGCAATGAAAATACACTAATTATGCACGGGCTCCAGCCCTACCAATTTTTTTTTTAATTGGTAGGGCTGGAGCCCGTGTAAAGTTAGTGTATTTTCATTGGGAACGATGGGAACGAGGTTGGTGACCTGTACTTTGTACTGTATTTGTTTCATGTTTTGGCTTCACGAACTTTCAAATATTATGGCGTATAGTTTCATTGTTACCTGCCTGGGCTTGTCACTAATGATTATTACAGGTGACATATACGTCTCAATCAGTTTAATTCTAATAGTTTGTGTAATATATACTGTATTATAATGTATAGCTAATGGTATGACGGCTAGACGACTGTATTTTAAGCTTTATTTTGACTTTACTCGCTTCACAAAGGCGTAGAAGCTATCAACAATGACAGATGACAGTATAGAATTTTAAACAGAAAAACAACAAAAAACGTTTTTGATACGTTCGTTCACGAGTGTGTCCCAGCCTTCGCGCGGTCTAGACTTCAGTCTTCGCGCGGCTTAGGCTTCAGTCCTCGCGCGGCTAAAATAGAACTAAAATCAGTAAAATGTCAATAGTCAACACATTCAAAACAGTTAAGATAGAATAAAGCTGTTTTGCCCTGTGTTTTCTCCCCGGACGGTTGTCCTAATACTTACACAGCAAGCGCATTGGATATGAGGACTAAGGTACAGTGTACTCAATCTCGTACCCAGAGCCTGCGATCCTTTTGGTCATTACCAAGGAACGGAGGCTCTGGGAAACTCCGATGAAAAAGACCCCAAAATTGGGTTTTTGTTCCCAGTCCTCTGGTTCCCAGTTCCCTATAATTTGTAACAATCATCGACGATCGTTCGCTTGTTCGAAGACCAGGAAAAATATTTGTTTACCGATAAAAAAAGGCCCAACATGTTTTACAAAGCTCTACGACAATACAATGGATACAAATGGTCTTTCTTCGCTTTTCTCAAAATCGGCAACCAGACGATTTGACGAGTGTGTTTTAAATGTCCGCGTCGCCGTCAGCACTCGGCAGTAATCGGCTCAGCCGCTCAGGTAAGAAATTGTACTTTCTGCCAGGAATTTTGGCTAGTAAACTACATCGACCTTGTATTCTCTAATATAATTTTAAAGTTCTGAGACGAAACTGCGAAGAATTACGAGACGAGTCAGACGATGGATGTTTGTTTGGCGACGAAGCGACAATAATAATAGTTTTAACTTGTAAATTGTCGGGATTTTTGCTGTTTTGAATTATTTCATGTGTTCAATTATATTTTGGGTCTGTCGTGTTTAATTATGTGTTAAGGAACGTCGAGAAATCGATTAAACAAGTTAGCAACGTGCACACTTTTTGAAATTTTACTGTTTTCAAACTAACCAATCAGATGACGAGTTTCATCGGAGTTTCCCAGAGCCTCTGATTCTTGGTAGTAGCCAAAAGGATCGCAGGCGCTGGGTACGAGATTGCAGTGTACTATGTTACTGCTGGTTTATTTTCCGAACAATAAATTTCAAGGAAGTTCGTTGTCGTAAGGTTTGAGAATCTGGTGTGCTTCTTTCATTTAACATAGTCAAGTCACGTAGTAAGATTGGTCATGGTTATTTCTGCTGACTTTCTACGACCTTTTTTTGTGTTTTCAAACAACGATATTGGTAACTAATCAATTATTACTAAGATATAAACCTAACAGCGGGCAGCGTTGTTGTTTTGAAAAGAAAGTATCAAATAAGTGTTTCAAAGCAGTCAAAGTGACTCGCAAAAATGACTTACATCTCCGTCAGCCTTCCACCAAATGCGGAAAGCAAAAATTTAAATTCCATGCTCTCACTGACTGGAACAATCTGGATTTTGTTATAAGAGAAACTGTCTCTCTACCAAGTATTAAGGCTCAAGTTAAGCACATTTTAAAGTGAGTTATTATAGTTTTCTTACATTTTAATTCTTGCGAATTTATACAACCTTGACTTACAGTAATATGTTTTAGTTCATATTTTTATTTTTAACTTTTCAGGAATCTACTGAAAATCGCTTTGTGCGAGTAGGCTTCCTGGGCAAATACTATTAAAAAACAATAAAATAAAAAACCCCATCACAGTTACAACATTATTTACAAATTATATAATTTGACAACAAAATATTCCCAATAAACTTAGTACTTGGTATATTAATTAAGCAAAAAATGTTACATTTTTGATCAGTAAGGGAAACAAAGATTATTTCTTGCCTCAAATGTTTGAGCTATTTCCGAAAATAAAATTGACAAGCTGAAGTAAGATGCGCCGCACTTTCTACGGCATTAGAAATTCTGTTTTTCAATAGTTTTTAAAAGTTTAAGGTTGTGGTTACCACTATATTTCTGAAACAGAATTGAAAGGTTGACATTGCTGAATAAGTTATAAACGTATACCAAAAGGAATGTTTTATTATATGTCGAGTCCTCTGCGCAACACTACAATTTAAATGAAAAACTTGAATATATAACGCGGCAATTATTTCTAGCTAAATAATAGCTTTAGAAAGCTTTTTTGGCTAACTAAATTGTTTATCTCTAAATACAAAATAAAAGTTTTTTCAGAATTAAAGAAAAAAGACAGACACGCTGCAATGGCCTATTTCCAACTATTATTTTATGATATTTTAAAAAAACAGGTCTTATTTAAATTGCAACTTTAGCAAGATATTTAAAAGTAATACAAAACTAATTTTAGTATTAGCCTATTAGAACAAGTTAATCGTTCAACCAATAAATCGATCAAATAACAAATTAGTTAATTGATCAATCGATCAATTTCTCAATGGATCTATCACTAGTGGCACTTCGTGGATCTTATTGAATAAACCATTATTATTATTATTATTATTATTATTATTATTATTATTATTATTATTATTATTATTATTATTATTATTATTATTATTATTATTACGAGGATAGACTTCATAACCATCTAATCTGTCAAGGCTCGTTTTTTACTAACATTACAAAGTTCTCCTTCTCTCAATTAACGAAGTTATGGTGCGCGGCTCAATCTAAACTACCTAAGAATATCGTCAATTTTACGATACGTTACATGAATAACTCTCTACCCACACGCCAAAACGTTGCAAGATGGGGTATATCACCAACACCGGATTGTTCCCTTTGTCTAGGACCAGAAACTCTACTCCACGTCGTAGCAGGTTGCCAATCGTATCTCGAAAGGTTTACGTGGAGACATGATTCAATTTTGAACTTTCTTGCGTCAAACCTAAAGACGGTCAGCGGTTCAAATCTCTATGTCGATCTTCCGGGATACAAAAGTCCATCCATATTAACCGGCGACTCATACCGTCCAGACTTGCTCCTGACAACAACTAGTGGATGCTTATACATTGTTGAACTAACTGCTGGTTTTGAATCTAATCTTCAAAAGAATGTGGAACGTAAAAAAACTAAATATTTAGAATTAATTAGAGAACAAAGGAAATTATTTATATCAGTAAAATTTATAAATTTATCAATTAGCTCTCTTGGTGTCTTTGCGAAAGAATGTTCAACATTTCTAAAAATGCTAAATGATCTTCATTTTGACAAAGTTCACCAAAACTATTGTGTGAAACGAATGACGACAATTGCCATCAGAACCACGTATTATATATTCTGTTGCCGAAATAAGGAATGGACAAACCCAGATTTATTAACTTTTTAATGTTGTATTGTATAAGTTTGCTATGTGTTTTTATAGTTATATATTATAGTGTACCATCGATTCAAGTAGCCGTTTGTAAATTACCTTAATAAGTGAGATTTACAATTATATATGTAAGAACTAAATTTAATCAATAAAGTTTCCATTATTATTATTATTATTATTATTATTATTATTATTATTATTATTATTATTATTATTATTATTATATAATGCGGAGGCTTCACTGCCCGACCAGATCGAGTGGAATAGGTAGAAGTTCGAGTGACCTTCTGTGTTAAGGCATTAGGTTGTGGGGACTGAGTTGGAGGTGCAGCCTTAGGTGATGATTGCGTCTGTTTGGTCTTGAGAAGGTGGCGTCTGTTTCGTCGTAGAACGTTGACAGTCTCGGTTTTCACGTGATATGATCATGGCTGTTGGTCACGTGACATTACTTCGCCTTTCTTTGACCACCTTCCATCTGCTCTAAGGCAGGGGCGCAACTAGAAAATTTCGAGGGCAGGGGTTGAACGCAAAAAAAAGGGCAATTATTGACCGCATTTGTAGGGGGGTCCGGGGGTCCTCCCCCGGAAATTTTTGAAATCTAGAAACTCGGAAACACCATTTGCAGCAATTTGAGTGAACTTTTTCATCTAATTCTACAGCAAGTATTGTTCAAATTTTACTGTAAAAACGAAGAAATTATCACACTATAATCCAGCTCCATCTTTATGATTGGTTCAGGGAATTGAAGCCTCGACAGACGACACTTCACAAAAGTGAACATATTTTGGGGGTTGCGTTGCTCCGTTTGAGATTTTGAGTCATACATTACTGAATAGCTTCTAATTCGTCTAAGATGCCTCTGCCCTCGGACACATGAAAGTTCGACATTTGGTCTTAGCTTTATTTTGTACAGGCAAATAACTTTATCTTCGAAAATTTTGCTACGGCACTGATTTGGGATACTATAGATATCTACTATTGTATTGCGTACTACAACAGACGATTAATTATCTGTTTATCTAAAGTCTAACCTAGTATTAGAGGTCTCACAAAAAGGGCAGGGGTTAAAAAGGGCAGGGGTTGCAACCCCCACCAACCCCCAACCCCTAGTTGCGCCCCTGTAAGGCGTACACTGTCACCTGGATGAAGTACCGGTAGGTTGCGTGCATTGGAGTTGTACTGGGCTGTAGTTTTCTTCGATATTCTCACTGGTTTGGAAGTCTTGAGATGAGATTTGACTAATGGTACTGTTGTTCTTAGTGTACGACCCATGATCTTTTGAGCGGGAGATAACTGGTCCTTGCTGGGAGTTGTTCTTAAGGCGAGAAGTGCTAGAAGAGGGTCCTCGTTGCTGGCCATCGCTTTCTTCAGGCTATGCTCGACTGTTTGTATTGTTCTTTCTATGAAGCCGTTGCTTTGAGGAAATTCCGGGCTTGAGGTGTTATGAGTGAAGTCCCATTGCTGCGAGAATATCTTATATTCATGGGATGTGAACTGAGGCCCGTTGTCGCTGATAACAGATTTCGGAATGCCAAATAGATCTGGCAAGCACCTTCTTCGTGTGAGATACGACTGTTAGAGTGTTGGGCAAGTCGCTTATTTCAAGGAATTTGGTGTTGTAATCAGAAACTATGATATAATCTTTGTTGCGAAGAGTGAAGAGGTCAGTCCCAACCTTAGACCATACTTCTGAAGAGATGTCGTGAGGGACCAATGTCTCTTTGCGCTGTTGGTTCTGAAATTCAAGGCAGGTTGGGCAACTTGAAATAAAGTCTTGGAGATGAGTATTTATACCTGACCAATATAGTGTGTCTCTAGCACGTTATTTACAGCTTATATATGCTTGATCCGATAATATTGACATATTCATAATAAACTTGGTCACGCTGTCGACAACAGAAACGTTTATGTCAATGGAGTTCAACAAGAGATTTCCGAAAGAAATTCAACGAATTACTCGGATAGATATAGCACTAACGAAGTAAAGACTTTTGACGAAGGAATACTGAAAACGACAACAAAATATTCCCTTCTAACAAACGCTGTTGGCGTTGTATATTCGCTGGATATTGTATATTCGTTGTATATTCTAATGGCGAAGCTAATCGTCTAAATGCTACTATATTAATCGTTTCATGCTATATTTGTTTTAACTATATGATTATACTTAGATCTTGACTTGTTTTGGTCTTGCAACTTTACATTTTGTTGCTGTCTAAAGTAATTCATTCACAGTATTAATGGTTTCAGGTTTCGCGGCCGAGTGAGGCTTTTCTAATATTTGATTTCCTATAAGCCCGTTTCGAACTGTGAAGTGTTGGACGAATATAGCATAGAGAAATTGCCTTTGGGATTCAAGTTTTGATAACTGACCATGTAGGACTGAATAATTGTCGAAATATTAAACGCAAAGTACAGTATAGAAATGACCCCATATAAGAGTAATAACGACCCCAAAATAAGAGTAGAAATTACCGAAAATAAGGATCAAACTGACTCATTCAAAAGAGTAGAAATGAGTCCAAAAGAAGCAAAATTGACCATGCAAAAGAGTCAAAATACCTCCTCTGAAGAGTTTTGAAAGTATCCTTGAAATGGTCAAAATGACTCCTTCAAAGGAGTACAAATGACTATTCGGAAGAGTAGGCTTAGAAGGAGTCAAAACGACTCCTTCGGAGGTGTCGTTCTGGGGTCACCAAAACGACTCCTTTGAAAGGGTCGAAACGACTCTTTTGAATTTACAGTGTATATATATATAGGTCGTCTCGGATCTTGTAGGAAGGTTTAGAGGTAGGTTCGACTTCATCGATAGACTTTGGCCAGCCAGTTTGGTCCTGTTCAGTTTCCTTTTGGAACTATTCTAGCTTTGCGGTACTGATAGGTAGCCTTGAAATAAATGATTGGACATTATAGGCCATTTCGTTGTCAGGGATTTCGGAATCTGCTTCGCTAAGGTAGGCACGGCTTAGGGCATCTGCAACATGAAGGTACTTGCTAGGAACATACTACATCTCAAAGTAATTCTTCTGTAGGCGTAGACGGAATCTCTGAATTCGTGCAGGAGACTTGCTCGGTGGTTTCCGGAAAATGGAACGAAGAGGCTGATGATCATTGCTTATTTGAAACTTGCGGCCATAGAAATATTCGTGAAAGCGTTCGTAAGCAAACAAAATTGACAGTGTTTCTTTCTCCAACTCGCAGTAATTTTGCTAGGATGAGGTCATACTGCGTGAGGTAGAAGCTACTGGATGCCATTTGCTGTCATGGTGTTGTTCGAGTGTTGCTCCCAGACCTGATTTTTAAGCATCAGACGAGACTCTTGTGGGCAGTTTTGGGTCGACGTACTTGAGAACTGGACTACTAGTGATGATTTCCTTGAGTTTGTTAAAGGCTTCGATTTGAGGCTTGTCAAAGGACTACTCTGTGTTATTTTCGAGTAGCTTGCGTAGTGGTGCTATAGTTTCGGAAAGATTGGCTATGAATTTTCCAAGGTATGCTACCATGCCCATGAACCTTTGGAGATCTTTCTTGGACTCTGGTGGAGGCACATCCTTAATGGCTAAACCTTTCTTCGGATCAGGTTTGATGCCTTGTTCTGAGATGATTTGGCCTAAAAACGTCAGTTCTGCGACTCCAAACATGCACTTGGACATGTTGAGTTTAAGACCAGAGGACCATATTTTGCTCAGGACTTGATGTACCCGGGTGTCGTGCTCTTCTCGATCCTTTCCCCATATTATAATGTCGTCTTGCGAGTTGCAGCAGCCGTCTATCCCTTCTATGATCTGGGCTACACTTGCTTGGAATACTTCAGAAGCACTGTGTACTCCATAGGACAGTCGTTTAAAGAGATTCCTCCCAAAGGGGGTATTAAATCTTAGAAGTTTAGAACTCTCTTCGTCTACCCTGATCTGCCAGTACCCACCAGGGGCGGATCTAGGATTTTTGTCACCTTAGTCCAAACTATTTGGGTTCTAGGTGGGGTGGGGGGGGGGGGGTCATGCTCCCCAGAAATTTTTTTAATTTTGGGTCTGAAATGCTTTTTTTTTTGCATTCTGAGGGCACTACAGTGAGGAAAATTTGCATTTTCTAAGTACCATCATGTCCAAAAATTATTTTGTCCAAATGGAAATCGTTTCATTTTTTTATTTAATTTGAGAAACAATTTTACAATTTATATGTTACAGTAATTGAAATTTTGTAGCCTGTAGGACTGTGTTTACCATTTTCAATTTCGCGCAAATTAGCGTTGGAGCTTCCGGTAATTTTCAATCATCCCCAATGTCTCCCGGCCTATACCCTGGTCCCCCCCCCCCCGAAATGCTGAAAGCGGCGAGAAACACCTCTGGTGGAAGACGATACTTATATTACTTTTATGTTGCACTAATCTAATTAAATTGACTGGGGGGGGGGGTCAGGGGTTTAAAGTTTTGAACCACTGATAGAAATTTTTATTTATTGAGGCCGTTTGCGGCGCAGGCTAGGGGAAATAAATTATATAAGTCTAAAAATTTGGCCGTTTTACCAGTCGAGCAAGAGATAAAAACCCCAACAGCCTACAAGACAATGCAAGACAACTTATTAGCGCTGAATGACTCGCCAGACCGCTTCAGTGCTCAAATTATTTGTTCGTTTCAAAACCACTTGCAAGCTACAATAACAGCAAAACTGGCTCTTATCCATAGGGGACATTTTTTCCCAGTTGCGCTTTAGTTTCCATACCGCTGCTATTCAGAAAAATTTCGAAAACGAATCCGAATTTTATAAGTACAACTAAAACGCAAAACTGTCACCCGTTCACAAAGAAATAATATGCATTAGAGTGTGTTTATATGGAGAAGAGCCAGCCCGGGTACTCGAGATAGCCCGCTTTTCGAAGATGATTTTTATTGTGTCTACATAAGAAGGGCTAGCTCGCCTAGCCGGGCTGGCTTGCTTGTTGTGCTAATTGCGTAATTTATCAGTTCTGGTAAGACACAAAGTCTCATTGTTCTAAATATGAAGTGTACATGAACAAGCAGTACTTGTGAATTGTTAATATGTCGAAAAAAGCTGATAAAAACAAATTTTGTCGCGTGTACCAAACTTTTAATGCTAGCCCTGGAATGTGAGCCAGCCCAGTCGATCGTGTTTACATGGGGGAAAAAACAGCCGGAGTAACCGAAATCTCGGTCTCACAAAGCGAGATCTCATCTAGGCGGGCTGGCTCTCATATAAACACAAGCTGAAAATGAACAAGAAATAATAGCACAACCACGATCGGAATGGGTATCAAAACGGCCAGTTCGACCAGAGGTTGGGGGGGGGGGGGGGGGGGGGGCGAGAGGTTACGCGGCCTATAACTGCAGGAGAATAAAGCTGCTGACCTCAATAATTACAGACTCTGAGGGACCACTTTCTGAAAATAAACGTGCGTTTTATACTGAGATTTGAATCTCGTAATAACCTTGGTTCACGAAAAGCTTGGAAACTACACATTTTTTACTGGATTTTTGAACAACTTCTTTGCATCGCTCTAACAAAAAAAAAATTGATTTGGAAAGAGGCACGATTGTACCACATGACTCCGTCGTTGAAAATTAAATAATAAAAAGTTATTCGATTCATGCAATCTGCCATCAAATATCGCGCTAAGTGCTTTATTTTGAGAATATTAATAAGGTCACAATAGATCGAGCGAACTAACCATAACCATGCAGCTACCAAATGGAAGAAGTTAGCGATCACTTCTATGAAATCTTGTTGTGTTATCATAAACAGTAAGCGACCTAGAATTAGAAACCATCGTTGCAAAGTATAAAGCATGTAAAATGATAAATTATGTTATTTAAGCTCATTGTGTCATTGTTATTTTGCTTAAATGTTTCTCTTTTATGAGATAACGCTGCTGTACCGCAGGCGCAATGTCCGACTTTTCTGGCCATGACTTATAGTAAACTTGCAAGTGTAATCTACCGCAATTTTTGTGCGATATACAGAATCATTAAAAAGTTGGCAAAACAGTCGTTGGCCTATTTGTCGAATCAGGCCAACACCTGTTTAACTACATTCTTTTTTCATTTAGCTTATAGATACTTGCCATATGTGTCAGGCAAACAACCTTATTAACCTTTCGAGAGAGAAATTTCTACGAGGAGCCTCGAGTTAACGAGTAATATCTTTTGGCGTTAGATAGAGTAAAATATTTAAGTAGCGACAAAAATGCACGTTTCCCTTTTGTTAAAAGGTTAAGAATGACAAGTGTATACTTCTCAAGAAATTGGTAGTGTTCTTTTACATTTTTAATGTAATCAAGTTTATTAGCAAGTACACACATGTAGTCATTGATTGCCTATTTAAATAGGTTGCTGTAAGTTGTTTCTAATAAACCACGATCCGCCCCACGATATTTATATTTTTACACCCGTTTTCAAAATTACACAACACCGGAAGCTGACATGCATGTGGCGTGATGTGAGTTTTATAGCAATTTGTTGTCACAAAACGCTATCAATTTACATAAGTCAGAATACAATGAAATGAGGACGTTAATGCTGACCGTAAGGCGAATTATTTAACCATAACAATGCAATCCATTGAAATGTTGAATACGATGACAAAGTAAGTTATATTGAAGTATTTTGAATTGCCCTAAAACTTCCATGTCGGCTACAATATATCCGACCTTGTCACATAATTTTGAAAAAGGGTGTAATAACGGATTGACTTGTCATCTTATTCGCTTATTACGTTCACTGAACTGGATTAATAGACTCTTCCCCAATATGCTTCAATGGACGCGAACAATGGCTTGAAATCCAGGTTGAATATGAAGGATAATAGTGAATGCATTACGATTTCATTCGTGCCATTGTTTTATGGGCTTTGGAGCAAATTCGGAAAGTCTCTAGCTATTAGGCATATATATTCTCTTTTAGCGGGTTCGGCAGATACTTGTACTGTACCTAAGCGCAGCTTTTGTTAATAGGGCCGTGAAGAATATACAATACAAAATATTAATATGCATGTAGAATAATATATTTACATATTTAAGTAAAAATGAAAATACCGCAAGCTAGTTGCACTGAGAAGAACGTTGAAAGAATTCAAGGTTTTTGCGTTTTTCTGCTTGTTTGGGAGACTATTGCAAAAATTAGTTCCACTATATATAAGTCAGACTTTGTTATGTGTTCTGCTTTCGCATACCGTAAAAAATCTATCAATCAATAAATAAATCATTTTTAGTAAATTAGTAAATTTTATTATAAGAAAGATACAATCTGAATTTAAAGGTATTTTTCGTAGGTATTACCATCAGATTGCAAGGACCATTAAAGAAATCTGGTATTGGACGTGTTGAAATATTTTACTACGGAAAATGGGGAACGGTTTGTGAGAAGAACTGGGACTTTAACGATGCTAACGTAGTTTGTCGACAACTTGGCTTTCGTGGAGCTAGAGGAGCTCTTCATGGTCGTGATGTCCCGGATGGTAATGGAAAAATATGGCTGGATCACGTTGATTGTACAGGAAGTGAACAATACTTAGCCAGTTGTAGACATAGAGGATGGGGAATACGCAATTGCATTCACAAAGACGATGCCGGTGTCATATGTACTAACAAATCAGGTGAGCTAATTTCCTTTAATCTTTAATCTAAATTCATTTTATCACGGTAGCCTATTCAACACCAGCTGCTTTCAAAAAGCCTACACAACATAAAAATATTTTGACATGATAAGTTGTACGTATACATGTAGAGCATGTGGTACGTTTGCAAGCTTGGTGTAATATGTAACAGACGTTCGATGGACAATTCATGCAACTTTTGCTCTCCATCTGAGCCTCAGTGGCTCAATGGTTAGAGCGTCTAACCGGTCATGAGAAGGTTGCATGTTCGAACCCTGCCTGGGGCCACAGAAATATTTTCTGAGTAATTGAGATTGACGAACGTCCACCGAACATCTGTTACTTAACTCTAAATGTTTGTGTAATATATACCCTCGCTTCATGCACTTCACCTTTACAGTTTGCACGCATATATATATATATATATATATATATTATACCCTCGCAATTAATCGTCCAATGAAAGGTCTATATTAACGTCACGTGCCAGCCAAATATTTTACGATGTAGGACAACTACATATTGGGCAGTCAACTTTGGACAGGTGCACAAGGTATATTTACTTGTCAATTGCACGATTATTTGTTCGATATAATAAAACACCTATTGGATTCATCTTCGCTTGATATGGAAAATATTTAAGTCTCAAATTCTAATATTAGGCTCGACCTTCGGTCCCGCCCAATATTGAATTTTTGAATTAAATATTGTTCCATATCAGCCGCCTGAGGATCGCCCAGCGTGAAACTGACAGTAGGGACCATCAACATTTGAGGTAAGCCCACTTATAGTATATTCGCTCTATCTTTACGGTATTGAGCACTTTTCGACATTTCGCGAACAAACTTTGTTTGTTTGAATATATATGTATATATATATATATATATATATATATATATATATATATATATATATATATATATATATATATATATATATATATATATATATATATATTTTATTTAAAAAAATTAACGTTGCTACTCCGAGTTTCACGCGTTAGCGATCATCAGGCAACTGAAAAAAGTTTCACTTTAGCTTCTGTTTTGTATTGCGTGGCACGCGTGAAGTCGCGGCACACGTGACATCACCGCACGCGCGAACTTGCGTGGGATAAGTTCGAGAGATTGTTCCCGGATGTACATCTCTGTTCCTAGAGCGGCGGACGTTCCTAGCTTAAAATTTGTTTTCATGCCGGAATTTTGAAATTAACTCCGATCGTTTGTTGAGCAAGTTCGCCTTGTTAGCTTTCAGAATAAGCAATTTTTCTTCCAGGCACAGGCTACAGCGGCTTGCTCCACTTGTGTAAGGGGCGGCGCGTTTTAAAATGGACCAGTTTACATCGAACGGTTTCCCTTTTGATTTTAAGTCCCAAACGTACTTCGATAGTTCAGTTTCGTTCTTGTATTTCTCGTCATGGAAAGATTTCTGGTGGTTGTTGAAGCGTTGCTTGAAGTTGTTGGCTGTCATTCCTATGTATTGTTTTGCTGTGTCTGTTTCGTCTGTTGTTGTCACATCCGCTTTGTAGATGACTCCTGCAACCATGCAGTTTCCTTTCAAGGGGCAATCGGTTTTATTTCTGCAGCTGCAATTTTGCTTGTCGTCACTTCCTTATATTTGTTCTTATTTGTTGTGTTGTTTTGGGTTGTAGTGTTCGCCAGTACTTTGTTTTTAGGCTAAACCGTCGATAGGAAAGGTATATGGGTCCACTGGGGTTATAATTATCGGTTAAACAGAATATTGGGTGCGGTTATGACTAAATGAGAACGAAATTTAAATTCCAGCTTAAGGTTGGGAGTGCTTTGTTTTGGTTTTAGGAACGGCATCTAGAGGAACTTTTTGTTCCGCTTAGATTTCGGTACTCGCTGCGTTTGTACCTTTTGAAAAGGAACATATTCAAGCGAAACGTTTCGTTCTCATTTGAATTCGGGAAGGTTTTGTTCCGATATTCAAAAATAGGAACGGACCTAAATTAAGAACAAATTGTTCCGCATGACCTAGACCGCTTTAAATAGGACCTATTTGTTCCTTATTTCAAAGGTTATTTCGTTCCCTTTATTCGTACTCATAGGAACAACTAGTTCCGCATGAGCTAGACCGCTTTAAATTGGTCCTCCTCGTTCTTTATTTTAAAGGTTATTTCGTTCCGTTTGTTTCTTCTCATAGCAACAAGTAAATTAGAAGTTCATATATTCTGACCCATCGGCTACCATCAGTCAGTAGCCGGTCGATTTCATATGGTAGCCGGTCGGTAGCCGGTCGATTTAACGAGGTTTATCACTAGTAGCCGGGCAGCCGGTCGTATGAATACCAATTAAGTTACAGATCTAATTTACATATATATTCGCTCGAATTAAATATAACCCTCTTTTCTCAAACAAAAACAGCAATTTTGACAGTGGGAACGCTTTGTTCAGATTCAGTAATCTGAAGTAAAAGTTAGGCACTAAATGCTATATCATAAGGCCCACTCATTTCAAAATGTCTACATTTGTGGTATGGAAAATTACGATTACCTAACCCCCATACAATGGAATCACTTTATCACAAATCGAGAACGTTTGTGGTATGGAAAATTACGATTACCTAACCTCCATACAATGGAACCATAATTACAAATCGGGGAAGTTTGTGGTATGGAAAATAACGATTACCTGACCCCCATGCAATGGAACCATAAGTCCTAACCCTAATCACAAACCCGTGCCATAAACGTCCCCGATTTCTGATTATGGTTCCATTGTATGGTGGTTAGGTAATCGTAATTTTCCATACCAAAAATGTACACATTTTGAAATGAGTGGGCCTTATATACGATATAGCATTTAGTACTTCAGATTACTGAATCTGAACAAAGCGTTCCCACTGTCAAAATTCCTGTTTTTGTTTGAGAAAAGAGGGTTATATTTAATTCGAGAGAATATATGTGTAAATTAGATCTAACTTAAATTAATTGGTATTCATACGACCGGCTACCCGGCTACTATTTAAAAACCTTGTTAAATCGACCGGCTACAGACCGGCTACCATATGGAAACGACCGGCTACCGACTGATGGTAGCCGGTGGGACAGAATAGTAATTAGAAACCTATGTAAATTAGATCTAACTTAAATTAATTGGTATTCATACGACCGGCTACCCGGCTACTAGTGAGAAACCTTGTTAAATCGACCGGCTACCGACCGGCTACCATATGGAAACGACCGGCTACCAACTGATGGTAGCCGGTGGGTCAGAATAGTAATTAGAAACTTATGTAAATTAGATCTGTAAATTAATTGGTATTCATACGTCCGGCTAACCGGCTACTAGTTGAAAACCTTGTTAAAGCGACCGGCTAACCGAGCTCTGGTAGGCGGTGGGTCAGAATATATTAACTTCTTCATTGAGAATAGGACTAATTATATCTATATCAATTTAGACTTTGACTACGAATGTGAAAACGTGTTATCATTTAAAAATGATCATATCATCACTTGAAGTTCCTCCAAAAAACCCTGCCTAAAATATCTACTGTGAACCAGATCTCTCGGTTTCGTGATATGGAAAATTACGATTACCTGACATACAATGATATACCCCATACAATGGAACCATAATCACAAATTGGGCAAGTTTGTGGTATGGAAAATTACGATTACCTAACCACCATACAATGGAACCATAATTACATATCGGGGACGTTTGTGGTACGGAAAATTACGATTACCTAACCCCCATACAATGGAATCATTTTATCTCAAATCGGGGACGTTTGTGGTATGGAAAATTACGATTACCTAACCACCATACAATGGAACCATATTTACAAATCGGGGACGTTTGTGGTATGGAAAATTACGATTACCTAACCACCATACAATGGAACCATATTTACAAATCGGGGACGTTTGTGGTATTGAAAATTACGATTACCTGACCACCATACAATGGAACCATAATCACAAATCGGGGACGTTTGTGGTATTGAAAATTACGATTACCTAACCACCATACAATGGAATAATTTTATCACAAATCGGGGGCGTTTGTGGTATTGAAAATTACGATTACCTAACCACCATACAATGGAACCATATTTACAAATCGGGGACGTTTGTGGTATTGAAAATTACGATTACCTAACCACCATACAATGGAATCATTTTATCTCAAATCGGGGACGTTTGTGGTATGGAAAATTACGATTACCTAACCCCCATACAATGGAATCATTTTATCTCTAATCGGGGACGTTTGTGGTATGGAAAATTACGATTACCTAACCACCATACAATGGAACCATATTTACAAATCGGGGACGTTTGTGGTATTGAAAATTACGATTACCTGACCACCATACAATGGAACCATAATCACAAATCGGGGACGTTTGTGGTATTGAAAATTACGATTACCTAACCACCATACAATGGAATAATTTTATCACAAATCGGGGACGTTTGTGGTATTGAAAATTACGATTACCTAACCACCATACTATGGACTCATTTTATCACAAATCGGGGACGTTTGTGGTAGGGAAAATTACGATTACCTAACCACCATACAATGGAACCATAATGATGGTCCATTGTATGGTGGTTAGGTAATCGTAATTTTCAATACCACAAACGTCCCCGATTTGTGATAAAAATATTCCATTGTATGGTGGTTAGGTAATCGTAATTTTCATTACCACAAACGTCCCCGATTTGAGATAAAATGATTCCATTGTATGGTGGTCAGGTAATCGTAATTTTCAATACCACAAACGTCCCCGATTTGTAAATATGCTTCCATTGTATGGTGGTTAGGTAATCGTAATTGTCCATACCACACACTTCCACGATTTGTCATTATGGTTACATTGTATGGCGGTTAGGTAATCGTAATTTTCAATACCACAAACGTCCCCGATTTGTGATTATGGTTCCATTGTATGGTGGTCAGGTAATCGTAAATTTTCCATATCACGAAACCGAGAGATCTAATTCACAGTAGATATTTTAGGCAGGGTTCTTTGGAGGAACTTCAAGTGATGATATGATCATTTTTAAATGATAACACGTTTTCACATTCGTAGTCAAAGTCTAAATTGATATAGATATAATTAGTCATATTTTCAATGAAGAAGTTAATATATTCTGACCCACCGGCTACCAGAGCTCGGTTAGCCGGTCGATTTAACAAGGTTTTCAACTAGTAGCCGGGTAGCCGGTCGTATGAATACCAATTAATTTAAGTTAGATCTAATTTACATAGGTTTCTAATTACTATTCTGACCCACCGGCTACCATCAGTCGGTAGCCGGTCGTTTCCAAATGGTAGCCGGTCGGTAGCGGGTCGATTTAACAAGGTTTTCAACTAGTAGCCGGGTAGCCGGTCGTATGAATACCAATTAAGTTACAGATCTAATTTACATTTATATTCTCTCGCGTTAAATATAACCGTCTTTTCTCAAACAAAAACAGCACATTTTGACAGTGGGAACGCTTTGTTCCGATTCAATAATCTGAAGTAAAGTGTATGTAATGAACCCAAAGTTGGCTAGCAAAAGGAACGTCTTTTCAATTTCTCGATCTATCTAATTCCAAAGGAAGAACAGCAAGAGGCAGAGCAGAGTATAAATATGCGAGATACATTGAAGATAGAAGTAAACACAATTAACCATCGCCGTTCAGTAGTTCTTGAAGTTACCGTGGCCGTTGGATGCCTCGTCGAAATAACCGCACGATCGATTGGAAGTCTATCGACGGAGCATTCAAGAAGCCTAGACGGTTACATCTACAGAGAGACGAAGAAGGCCTTAATCATTGGCCGGTTCCTAACTGGGAACATCCAGGATTTGCCAGTCGAAGAGGCTGTCGGAATCACGTCAAAGTAAAACATCCTTGGTACGCGTACTTCGATGAAAAACCGACAATTCTCACCGACAATGTCAAGCCTGTAATTGAAGTTACGCCGACGAAAAGCAAACTGACACTGCCGTGTTGCTCATCAGATAACGAATTCGCTCGTTCTCTTTCGCTATGGTTGCAAAGTACAACGGGGGGAGGGAAAACGTCAAAACATGCTGAAATTTCGGTCACGCGAGCTCTTAAATTTCTCAAGTTTTGTTGCGGAGAGTCGAGCAAGGAGGAGTCGACCGTGTTGTCCACCGTGCAACTTATCGACTATTTTCTGTGCTCTTCTAAATTTCTAACGGATTTTCTCGACTACCTCGAAGACACCTGGCAGATGGGTCAGTCGGGCCGACTCGGCTACGTAACAAGCATTTCTGACCTACTCGACTTCCGCAAGTTTAACTCTCCACCTGGTCCTGTCCTTCAGAACTTCTCGGTGACTGAAGTGTACATCAAGCGAGCCAAGAAGTGTCTGGCAAAGGAGAAACGACCGCACTGGACGACAGATTTGGACATTGAGACATAGGAATCGAGAAGAAGCTGGGCTTCGTTAGCCGAGTTGCAGACAGTCGTTCCATTTCACATCGAGCGCTACAAGCGGATTTTAGAAGAGTGCAGAAAAATGTCGAATTTTGTTACGTCAACCGACTTAACATTTGCCACGCGATTCCTCGCAGTATTTATGTTTGTTAAGGTAAAGGGTTGTCGTCCGATGACTTATCAACATTTGACAGTCACTATGTTTGAAAATGCGATGCACAACGGTGGGATGGTAGACCAAGCAATTTTTAAAACCGCTAAAAAGTACGGTTTCGATTCTTTGTATTTTGACGAAGTCAGCTTGGGAGTAGTCGACGACTATGTTCGTTTTGTCAGACCTCTTCTCCTGCCGCAATGCGAGTACCTGCTCGTAAACCGAAACGGTGCGCAATTTCAGAAATTGACTGAACTATTAAGTGTGCTGGTGTTTCAGGCCATAGGAAAGTACATTCACCCGACAAGATACCGACAGATAATAGAGACCGAAAGTGCCATTGTGTTAGACGTGGAAGAACAGAAAATGGTTTCGGAAGATCAGAAACACAGTTCGAACGTTGCCCGAGTGCATTACCAGAAGTTACGCTCGCGGGATGTCGCCATGAAAGGAAAGACATGCATGGACAAGCTGCGGGGAGTCGAAGGCGAAGCAATGGACAGTTGCGTCGAGCAGTTAAGAGACGAGCCTTTGCCAAAAGAAAACGGGTGTGAACAACGTCAAGGTGAAGACGATTCTGTAAACAAAATAGCCAGACACACGGGACGAAAGGAACCGGTAAGGTTTACCAAGCAAGAAGACAATTACATAAGAAGAGGTATCGAGAAGTTTGGACTACGCTGGTCTTCCATCCTCCATCATCCAGCTTTTCATTTCCAAGAGAGTAGAGAAGCAAGAACGTTGAGAATGAGAGCAGTAGCTTTGAAATTAATTTAACGATGCTACCTTGGCCAAACACAAACAGCTTGATAGGTGTAACTTTTCATGTAACATGTATACTGAGTTTATAATTTAGTAAATATAATATGTAGAATTTCTTATAAAAAACAAGGAAAATACGTCAATTTAAGACAACAACGTGTAGGGTGAGTCTCCCTGTTCCTTAGGTGTGTACATTTGTGGTAGGGAAAATTACGATTACCTGAACCCCATACATTGGGACCATTATCAAAAACCCGTGCCATAAACTTCCCCGATTGGTAATTATGGTTCCATTGTATGGGGGTCAGGTAATCGTAATTTTCCATACCACAAACGTCCCCGATTTGTGATAAAATGATTCCATTGTATGATGGTTAGGTAATCGTAATTTTCAATACCACAAACGTCCCCGATTTGTGATAAAATGATTCCATTGTATGGGGGTTAGGTAATCGTAATTTTCCATACCACAAACCTCCCCGATTTGTAATTATGGTTCCATTGTATGGCGGTTAGGAAATCTTAATTTTCAATACCACAAACGTCCCCGATTTGTGAAAAAATGACTCAATTGTATGGGGTTCAGGTAATCGTAATTTTCCATGCCACAAATGTACACATTTTGAAATGAGTGGGCCTTATATACGATATAGCATTTATTGCCTAACTTTTACTTCAGATTACGGAATCTGAACAAAGCGTTCCCACTGTCAAAATTGCTGTTTTTGTTTGAGAAAAGAGGGGTATATTTAATTCGAGAGAATATATATGTAAATTAGATCTGTAACTTAATTGGTATTCATACGACCGGCTACCCGGCTACTAGTTAAAAACCTTGTTAAATCGACCGGCTACCGACCGGCTACCATATGGAAACGACCGGCTACCGACTGATTGTAGCCGGTGGGTCAGAATAGTAATTAGAAACTTATGTAAATTAGATATAACTTAAATTAATTGGTATTCATACGACCGGCTACCCGGCTACTAGTTAAAAACCTTGTTAAATCGACCGGCTACCGACCGGCTACCATATGGAAACGACCGGCTACCGACTGATGGTAGCCGGTGGTTCAGAATAGTAATTAGAAACTTATGTAAATTAGATCTAACTTAAATTAATTGGTATTCATACGACCGGCTACCCGGCTACTAGTTAAAAACCTTGTTAAATCGACCGGCTACCGACCGGCTCACCATATGGAAACGATCGGCTACCGACTGATGGTAGCCGGTGGGTCGGAATAGTAATTAGAAACTTATGTAAATTAGATCTGACTTAAATTAATTGGTATTCATACGACCGGCTACCCGGCTACTAGTTAAAAGCCTTGTTAAATCGACCGGCTAACCGTGCTCTGGTAGCTGGTACCTAACCACCATACAATAGAACCATAATTACAAATCGGGCAAGTTTGTGGTATTGAAAATTACGATTACCTAACCACCATACAATGGACACATTTTATCGCAAATCGGAGACGTTTGTGGTATGGAAAATTACTATTACATAACCACCATACAATGGAACTATAATTACAAATCGGGCAAGTTTGTGGTATGGAAAATTACGATTACCTAACCACCATACAATGGAATCATTTTGTCACAAATCGGGGACGTTTGTGGTATGGAAAATTACGATTACCTAACCGCCATACAATGGAATCATTTTATCACAAATCGGGGACGTTTATGGTATGGAAAATTACGATTACCTAACCACCATACAATGGAACCATAATTACAAATCGGGCAAGTTTGTGGTATGGAAAATTACGATTACCTAACCACCATACAATGGACCATCATTATGGTTCCATTGTATGGTGGTTAGGTAATCGTAATTTTCCAAACCAAAAACTTCCCCGATTTGTAATGATGGTTCCATTGTATGGTGGTTAGGTAATCGTAACTTTCCATACCACAAGCTTCCCCGATTTGTCATTATGGTTCCATTGCATGGCGGTTAGGTAATCGTAATTTTCAATACCACAAACGTCCCCGATTTGTCATTATGGTTCCATTGTATGGTGGTCAGGTAATCGTAATTTTCAATATCACAAACGTCCCCGATTTGTAATTATGGTTCCATTGTATGGTGGTTAGGTAATCGTAACTTTCCATACCACAAACGTCCCCGATTTGTGATAAAATGATTCCATTGTATGGTGGTTAGGTAATCGTAATTTTCCATACCACAAACTTGCCTGATTTGTAATTATGGTTCCATTGTATGGTGGTTAGGAAATCGTAATTTTCCATACCACACACGTCTCCGATTTGTGATAAAATGTGTCCACTGTATGGTGGTTAGGTAATCGTAATTTTCCATAGCACAAACTTGCCCGATTTATAATTATGGTTCCATTGTATGGCGGTTAGGTAATCGTAATTTTCAATACCACAAACTCCCCCAATTTGTAATTATGGTTCCATTGTATGGTGGTTAGGTAATCGTAATTTTCCATATCACGAATCAGATAGATCTGATTCACAGTAGATATTTTAGGCAGGGTTTTTTGGAGGAACTTCAAGTGATGATATGATCATTTTTAAATGATAACACGTTTTCACATTCGTAGTCAAAGTCTAAATTGATATAGATATAATTAGTCATATTTTCAATGAAGAAGTTAATATATTCTGACCCACCGGCTACCATAGCTCGGTTAGCCGGTCGATTTAACAAGGTTTTCAACTAGTAGCCGGGTAGCCGGTCGTATGAATACCAATTAATTTAAGTTAGATCTAATTTACATAGGTTTCTAATTACTATTCTGACCCACCGGCTACCATCAGTCGGTTGCCGGTCGTTTCCATATGGTAGCCGGTCGGTAGCCGGTCGATTTAACAAGGTTTTTAACTAGTAGCCGGGTAGCCGGTCGTATGAATACCAATTAAGTTACAGATCTAATTTACGTTTATATTCTCTCGCGTTAAATATAACCGTCTTTTCTCAAACAAAAACAGCAAATTTTGACAGTGGGAACGCTTTGTTCCGATTCAATAATCTGAAGTAAAGTGTATGTAATGAACCCAAAGTTGGCTAGCAAAAGGAACGTCTTTTCAATTTCTCGATCTATCTAATCCCAAAGGAAGAACAGCAAGAGGCATAGCAGAGTATAAATATGCGAGATACATTGAAGATAGAAGTAAATACAATTAACCATCGCCGTTCAGTAGTTCTTGAAGTTACCGTGGCCGTTGGATGCCTCGTCGAAATAACCGCACGATCGATTGGAAGTCTATCGACGGAGCATTCAAGAAGCCTAGACTGTTACATCTGCAGAGAGACGAAGAAGGCCTTAATCATTGCCCGGTTCCTAACTGCGAACATCCAGGATTTGCCAGTCGAAGAGGCTGTCGGAAGCACGTCAAAGTAAAACATCCTTGGTACGCGTACTTCGATGAAAAACCGAAAATTCTCACCGACAATGTCAAGCCTGTAATTGACGTTACGTCGACGAAAAGCAAACTGACACTGTCGTGTTGCTCATCAGATAACGAATTCGCTGGTTCTCTTTCGCTATGGTTGCAAAGTACAACGGGGGGAGGGAAAACGTCAAAACAAGCAGAAATTTCGATCGCGCGAGCTCTTAAATTTCTCAAGTTTTGTTGCGGAGAGTCGAGCGAGGAGGAGTCGACCGTGTTGTCCACCGTGCAACTTATCGACTATTTTCTGTGCTCTTCTAAATTTCTAACGGATTTTCTCGACTACCTCGAAGACACCTGGCAGATGGGTCTACGTAACAAGCATTTCTGACCTACTCGACTTCCGCAAGTTTAACTCTCCACCTGGTCCTGTTCTTCAGAACTTCTCGGTGACTGAAGTGTACATCAAGCGAGCCAAGAAGTGTCTGACAAAGCAAATGCGATCGCATTGGACGACAGATTTGGACATTGAGACACTGTAATCGGGAAGAAGATGGGCTTCGTTAGCCGAGTTGCAGACAGTCGTTCCATTTCACATCTAGCGCTACAAGCGGATTTTAGAAGAGTGCAGAAAAATGTCGAATTTTGTTACGTCAACCGACTTAACATTTGCCACGCGATTCCTCGCAGTATTTATGTTTGTTAAGGTAAAGGGTTGTCGTCCGATGACTTATCAACATTTGGCAGTCACTATGTTTGAAAATGCGAAGCACAACGGTGGGATGGTAGACCAAACAATTTTTAAAACCGCTAAAAAGTACGGTTTCGATTCTTTGTATTTTGACGAAGTCAGCTTGGGAGTAGTCGACGACTATGTTCGTTTTGTCAGACCTCTTCTCCTGCCGCAATGCGAGTACCTGCTCGTAAACCGAAACGGTGCGCAATTTCAGAAATTGACTGAACTATTAAGCGTGCTGGTGTTTCAGGCCATAGGAAAGTACATTCACCCGACAAGATACCGACAGATAATAGAGACCGAAAGTGCCATTGTGTTAGATCGACGTGGAAGAACAGAAAATGGTTTCGGAAGATCAGAAACACAGTTCGAACGTTGCCCGAGTGCATTACCAGAAGTTACGCTCGTGGGATGTCGCCATGAAAGGAAAGACATGCATGGACAAGCTGCGGGGAGTCGAAGGCGAAGCAATGGACAGTTGCGTCGAGCAGTTAAAAGACGAGCCTTTGCCAAAAGAAAACGGGTGTGAACAACGTCAAGGTGAAGACGATTCTGTAAACAAAATAGCCAGACACACGGGACGAAAGGAACCGGTAAGGTTTACCAAACAAGAAGACAATTACATAAGAAGAGGTATCGAGAAGTTTGGACTACGCTGGTCTTCCATCCTCCGTCATCCAGCTTTTCATTTCCAAGAGAGTAGAGAAGCAAGAACGTTGAGAATGAGAGCAGTAGCTTTGAAATTAATTTAACGATGCTACCTTGGCCAAACACAAACAGCTTGATAGGTGTAACTTTTCATATAACATGTATACTGAGTTTATAATTTAGTAAATATGATATGTAGAATTTCTTATAAAAAAACAAGGAAAATACATCAATTTAAGACAACAACGTGTAGGGTGACTCTCCCTGTTGCGAAGGTGTGTACATTTGTGGTATGGAAAATTACGATTACCTGAACCCCATACATTGGAACCATTATCAAAAACCCGTGCCATAAACTTCCCCGATTGGTAATTATGGTTCCATTGTATGGGGGTCAGGTAATCGTAATTTTCCATAACACAAATGTACACATTTTGAGTGGGCCTTACGATATATCATTTAGTGCCTAACTTTTACCTCAGATCACTGAACCTGAACAAAGCGTTCCCACTGTCCCCAAAATCGCTGTTTTTCTTCGAGAAAAGACGGCTTTATTTAACGCGAGAGAATATAAATGCAAATTAGATCTAACTTAAATTAATTGGTATTCATACGACCGGCTACCGGCTACTAGTTAAAAACCTTGTTAAATCGACCGGCTACCGACTGATGGTAGCCGGTGGGTCAGAATATATTAACTTCTTCATTGAAACTAGGACTAATTATATCTATATCAATTTAGACTTTGACTACGAATGTGAAAACGTGTTATCATTTAAAAATGATCATATTATCACTTGAAGTTCCTAAAAAAAAAAATGCCTAAGATATCTACTGTTAATCGGATCTCTCGGTTTCGTGGTATAGAAAATTACGAATACCTGACCCCCATACAATGGAATCAAAATTACAAATCGTGAAATCGGGGAAGTTTGTGGTATGGAAAATTACGATTACCTGACCCCCATACAATGGAATCATTTTATCACAAATCAGGGACGTTTGTCGTATGGAAAATTACGATTACCTAACCACCATACCATGGAACCATAATCACAAATCGGGGACGTTTATGGCACGAGTTTGTGATTAGGGTTAGGACTTATGGTTCCATTGTATGGGGGTAAGGTAATCGTAATTTTCTATAGCAAAAACTTCCCCGATTTATTGTATGGTGGTCAGGTAATCGTAATTGTCCATGCAACAAATGTTCCCGAAGAATATATATTTCGATATAGATATACAGATATAGCTATATAGATATTCATTTATTATATATATATTCAATTATATAATTAGCATAACCATATCGCCAAAAAGAACAAAATTTTCGACTTTGGTTGTTGTTGTTGTTGATGTTGTTGTTGTTGTTGTTGTTGTTGTTGTTGTTGTTGTTGTTGTTGTTGTTGTTGTTGTTGTTGTTGTTGTTGTTGTTGTTTTTGTTGATGTTGTTGTTGTTGTTGTTGTTGTTTTGTTTTTGTTGTTGTTGTTGTTGTTGTTGTTGTTGTTGTTGTTGTTGTTGTTGTTGTTGTTGTTGTTGTTGTTGTTGTTGTTGTTGTTGTTGTTGTTGTTGTTGTTGTTTTCTTTCGATAGAATGCGGTGGTTGTGTTTGGAAATAGCACTTTTGATGTTTCCAATGCAGCTGTAGCTTACTTTGACTGTGTTCCGGTTGAAGATTTTTTTTGAGTTTTGTAGATTTGAAGTGGTGGTCGATTAGGTTGAGGAATTTACGTCCAATGTTGGTCTTGACGTTCTTGGAGAATGGAGGGTTGAACCATATAACATTTCTTTTTCGCATTCTTTGAGATGTCGATGGCTGCGTTGTGGTACTGTTTGGCGTGGAGTGAAGATTTGTGTTGAAGTGACTAGGTTTGAGTGCGTCTTCGTAGAGAAGGGCTGCTGTGTTGAAAGATGGTTCGTCGGATGTATGGGGGGTGGTTGGAGTGACTGTCGATGTACAGTGGTTCGTCGTTTGGTTTCCTGTAAGGTTGGTGTTCGCCATTTCGTAAGTTGAGGGTGACGTCAAGAAAATTGGCGGTTTTTTGGTTAAACTGAGCAGTGATCTTTAGGCCAAATTCTTCAAAAATCTTGGTCAGATCTTTTCTGGATTTATCTGTTTCTTCTTCCGCATTTCTTTGTCAAACTTTCCAAAATAAACAGACCCTCATTAATAATCCATAAGGAAATATATATATATATGTGACATAGATTCTTCTTGATTTACATAAAGTTTAGCTTTGCTTTACTCCACAAAGGTAGGATTACCAACACAAACTGACGCTACGCCATCTACATGTTTCCATGCCACGACAGTCTACAACAATACTAGGAGAGACATCAAAGAAAGTAGAAACACGACTGACAGAACACAAAAACAAGCTATACTACAAGATTTTCTCACGAATTCAAAGAACCCTGGCACAGCATCGACAAAGTCACTTTCAATCGACACAAAGAAATACCCACAGCCTACCGTCAACTTAAACACGCTTCATTCCATCTACTCAAACGATCAGATCATAATCTATGAACGAGTATCCGCAACACAAGCACTCAAAACAAGGATAAGAAGAAACCAAATTCAGGAGTTTCCCCTGAGCACAATATGATTCAAAATCAACCAACGGACAAAACAATCAATCGCTACACGACGGAAACAAACAATCAACCGATTAGATGCTCACAAGGATATATATATGTGCAAACTAATTAATATATTCTAATTAGTAATCCCCACGCATAATGTTCTTCCAAACATCCTTTCGTAAAAATTGAGATAAATATTTCCTAACTCTGATTGTTGTTGAAAAATAATCAATTATGTAGTAGATAATTCATATAGTACAGGTTATATTAGTTAAACAATAGAAATATCAATTTTTTAAATGCATGTATATTCACGTATTTCGTGCCTAGATACCCTATTACTATGGATCTAGTCTGACTATTACACTGTATGGCACAATCTTCTTTAGCCAAAGGGATGAATCATTCAGGCAGGAATGGGTTGAATGAGTATTATGCACAGTTAACCCATTTCTGTGTGGACCAAAATTTATAGTTTCACTCTGGCAATCAACAGAAAACATTTTAAAAAGTTTTCTTAGGGATATTAAAGAAAACTGTTAGCTGCCAACTCTTGTATAATTATTGCATATTACTAACACAAATTAAATTTACTGACAACCGAATAAAAATCTCTCACTTTAGCATTAATGAAAGGACATGATTAAGACTTTCAGTGAAATGCAATGACAGTTAGACAAGGAACAGAGTAAAGTTGAATGATATATACTGCAGTATTTACATGTAAATATTTTTATTATAAGGTAAAACAACATTACTGCTAATTAAGCTGGTTTACTATTAATATAAACTATATAGATACTTAAATGAAGGAAAGTTTTATTCTTTACTGTCTTTACTTTGGCTATTAAATTAATCCATGCAGTTAATTAATTGTTTATTAGTTAATTGAACTTATTAAAAAGACTGCGTAAAAACAGAACATTGTTTTGATGGTTAATTCTTTTCGATTTTTCATTGCCCTGATATGATTAAAATCGTTTCAATACGTATATAAAAAATACTAAAGTTACGAATGAATGCTTTTACCTTCTATATTTTCATGTGTTTTTTTTCATTTCGCGTTTTGAACTCTGAACTAAAATTTCTTCAACTTAATGTAGTTGTCTTAAGCCAAGAGAAATTTTCAACTATAATATTTCGTGGTACTAACTCTCATTTCATTTTCATCCATTCCCGCGCTGTTACACAGGCTTAACGCAGCTTACTTTCCCGGGTTAAATGACGCACGCACCGGCGATCAGTGACCGGAGTTGATACATATACAAATAAACACAGAAACTTTTTGCTCGATTGCTTTCGCATTGGTTTTCAAACTCGCGTGTACTACATGCGAGGCGAGATTAGCGCACTCGCCACCAGGCTCCGGGGCTTCGGCCCGTTGACTGGGCTCGTAGATAATGTGCAGTGTTCTCTCCGCGGATATTGCGGCTGTCCTACTTACACAGGAAGCGCATTGGGTATGGGAGCTATGTACTTACCATGTCACTGCAGATTTCTTTTCCGAACAAGAAAGTTTGAGGAGGTTAATCGTCATAAGGTTTTAGAATTTGCTGGGCTTCTTTGATTTAACATACCCAAATCACGAAGTAAGGTTGGTTATGGGTAATTCTACTGACATTCTGCGACTTTTATAGTGTTTTCAGAACTACTATATTGATAACCAAACAACTCTTGTTAACATATAAAGTTAACAGTGGGAAGGGTTGTTTTCAAAGAAAATAATCTCAAATACGGGTTTCAAACCGACAAACTTCACCCTGGCAACCTTATATCCAAATCATATGAGCTCACAACAAAATATTCCCAATATATTTAGTTCTTTGTTTATTCATTATGCAACAAATTTTAAATTTTTTGATCAATTAGAAGACAATAAATATTTCTTCCCTCAAATGTTTCAGCTATTTCACAAATGAAATTGACAAGCTGAGTTTGAATGCGCTGTGCTTTCCGTGTTGTAAGAAATTCTCTTTTACGTTAATTTTCAAGCGCTAAAGATTATAATTACCATTATAATTCTGAAACAAACGTAAGGTGAGGTGAGGTGAGGTGAGGTGAGGTGAGGTGAGGTGGGGTGATGTAAGGTAAGAAAAGGTAAGGTAAGGTAAGGTAAGGTAAGGTAAGGTAAGGTAAGGTAAGGTAAGGTAAGGTAAGGTAAGGTAAGGTAAGGTAAGGTAAGGTAAGGTAAGGTAAGGTAAGGTAAGGTAAGGTAAGGTAAGGTAAGGTAAGGTAAGGTAAGGTAAGGTAAGGTAAGGTAAGGTAAGGTAAGGTAAGGTAAGGTAAGAAAAGGTAAACTTAAATTAATAACACTTGATTTCCAAGAAGAGCGTGATGACTAAATAATACAAAATACTAATACACAACAACAATACAATATTTACGTTTAGTATAAATACACAGGTTTTTATAGAAAGTCGTGTGCGCTGAACATTGTTCGAGCTACTTTGGACTAATTCTCGATATAATGACCTACAGCGCTTATTCAAAATGGCCGCCAGCCAATTTGTCAATGCGACAGAGGAGGAAATTAACAATTTCCAAGAAAATGCTGTTCCTAAGAGTACGAAAATGTGTATTTATATTAAAACAATTATTCACCTCAGACAATATTGGTGGATAATAACTTGGACTTCGTCTCGGTTATTATTCATCGATATTCACCTCGCCTTCTTCGAATAATTATTAAATATAAGTATAAAGAAATTCTGAAGGCTAATTTATCAGCGAGGGGAACGTTTAAAGAATTCAAGGGTCTCCTTAATTTTAAATTTGTTTGTAAAGCCATTGCACAATTTATTTCCATTAGATATCAGCGTTCTTATATAATTTGTTTCTATGGGTACGGCAAAACAATAATTTAACAAGACGCCTGGTCAGGCGTTCACTCGGTCTACTGCAAACTCGCAGCTGCAATTACATGGCATGCAGTGCTAAAATATATAATAGTCTAAACATCATTAGTCACAGAACATAGTCAAAACACAATCTAATTATCCGATAGAAAACACAATTCGCAATACACATCACACGATTGCCTGTATTTAACGTATTTCCACACAGGGTTCATATGTCGAGTCCCTTCGTGCTTCGGGTGTTAAATATCAACACAGCACGATCATGTTTAATCAGCGATTGTAAGCGTATATACGATCAAGGTACCTGCCAGCGACATTACTGAACAATAACTATGTCTGTGAACACACTGAACACGTCCAAGAAAGAACACTTCACTTCACTTCAAACAACTTAATTGAAAGCGAAGAAAGAACGTATGAAGATTAGCATTTTAGTACGCATCAGTTTCGCAAAGCCTGCCCGGATGACGTAATGATTGCCAATTCGAAACATCGACAAAATAATAACGGACCGAAACCTAGACTCGGTCTACCACAGGTAGCCCGAGTAATTAATGAATAACAATCGAAACGTTAGATTCCTACGTTCTCTGTTTGGGCAGTATATTTAAACCTAAGTTACTATATATCGATTGTTGTTTCTACACTGCCTACGCAGCACGCTACTTTTATTTCACTAATTAATGAATAGATAGTTTTTAAAAAAAATAATTTAATTTTTAGAATGGAACATTCCAAATTTATCACTATTTTCTGTATAGGTAATTATATCCGATTGCAAGGACCATTTAGCAGATTTGGTATTGGACGTGTTGAAATATTTTACAAAGAAAAATGGGGGACGGTTTGTGATGACAATTGGGATTCAAACGATGCTAACGTGGTTTGTCGACAACTAGGATTTCCAGGAGCAAGAGCAGCTCTTCAAAATCGTGATGTTCCGGATGGTAATGGCACAATATGGCTAGATGACGTTGGTTGTGCAGGAAATGAACAGTACTTAGCGAGCTGTAGACATCCAGGGTGGGAAAACCACAACTGCAGTCACCACGACGATGCCGGGGTCTTATGTACTAACGAAGGGGGTAAGCTATCATCCTCATTTGAAAATTGTTTACCTTGTTTCAGAGAAGAAATTACTACAAATACGTAGGGGTAACAATCCTTTGCGTGTTCGTTGTTTATTGTTTCTTATTAAGAATCGCATTGTTTGTAGAATTGTATCTGACTGAGGCAATGCCATTTTTATGCCAGGTTGCGTGTACTTTGTTTTTTTGATAGGGGACAGGGAATGCAAAAAGAGATAAAAGAAAGAAATGCGACAGCAACTAGCATAATTGCATAAAAATTTTGAATATCTGTTTCAAATCGTGTTGGAAAATTCTCATTTATCAGTGTGCCTATGACGTTATTTGTAAATGCAAAACTAAACCAAATCTAGACATGTGGCTGAAAGTGAAAGTGATCACGTTAATCTTAAATATTTATATCTCGACAACCATTATGACTTTTACAAACATATATTGGCTCTATTTTTTGAAAAAAAGGTTGAATTAAAAATGTTATTATAAAAAAATAGTACAAAGTATTTCTGAACAGCCACTAACACTGAATTTCTAAAAGTATTCTTTTCAATTTGATGTTGCTGTGCCTTTCAAATCTCACAAAAGTAGATCAAAACATTTTAATTTCCACAAATATGTAGTTATAAGGCAATTATCAACCATTCGTAATAATAGTTTTTAAGTTAGGCTTGCCAGAGCATTCTGAGTAATCCAAGACGTCAGCACAAATGAAATGTTGACGCTTTAACGAGTGAGGTATGTCTATAGTCTCAACTCTCAGTACAGGTGATGCATTCGTCGTAACGACATAGTATCTTTTTTGTCATTATGTCTCACACTCCTTTAATTCCTCCCAGGCAACTCATCTCCCCAACTACCAGAGCTACTTAATGTTGTTCCTTAACTCTTTCTCGTCCAGGTCAAAAACTCGGTCAAAGCAGCTGGTCTCACCAATTTCTGAATTAACATGACATTATACCCCAAAGATAATAATTATCCCAATATATCATTTGAATTGTCTATACCTCTTCTATTCATATTGTAGGTTGTCTGGTCTTGTTGGACAACCAATTTTGCAAATGGGACCGTCTAATACATATATCAATTGGCTTACCACCAATATTCTCTTCAAAATAAAAACATACCAATTGGCTTAATTATACCTTCTTTATATACTCTTTAGTATCACCGGCATTTTCTTATTGTAAATGACTCTACTTACATTCTTAATCATTCCCAATCCTCCGCATTCTTCTCTGAATTTCCCTTCTAGATTTCTTCTCTCGAATAGCCTGCTGTCTAAATACGTGAAATATTTCACTTACTTCAGTTTCTATAACCATCTATCCTAATTTCTATCTGTGGCACTTGTTGCTGGTCTGCTACCAATAGTTAAGTCTACTCTTTGCTCATATTCATTCCATGTTTTGCTAGTGTCAGCTGGTAGCAGATCGTGATTGCTATCTGCAGGTCTGTACCTGTGCTTCATACCATGACTACTGGATCTGCGTAGATAAGCTTTTGTCACAGTCATAGTCACCGCCTTGCAAATGTACTCCATCAGGATGAAAGTCAATGGACCCAATGCAGTTCCCTGGTGTAGGCTTACTTTCACTTAAAATGTTTCTGTTGTTTCAAAGCACGTTGGTATCCAAGTTTGGATTTATTGTACAGAACCATCGTTATGCAAATCACATTCTCAAGTATACTGTAAGACCTCAACACAGGTGCAATCATTCTGCAATTGATTTAATAGTACCGCTATCTCCAAATCAATTCAAATAATCCAAGCTTTTGCTCCACTACTCGTCTGATCATTAACAGAGGATCTGTCGTATTTTTACGCTTTCTCAATACAAGCTGCTTGTTTTGAAGTGGTTGCGCAACTATATCCCTGGTGTGAGCATTTAGATTAGTCTCCATACATTTCAAGATATATGCTAACAGTTTTTACCTCCGTAGTTACTTCAGTCACATATGTTACCCTTGTGCTGGAAGGTCGGCACCGATAGTACTTCAGGCCAGTTATCAGGGACACGTTTCTCTCCTTACACTACACGCAGTATTTGATAGAACTCCTTTTTGTTGTCTTTTTGGCATAATGTTAGCACCATCGCTAGTGTCGTCTCATCTGACCTACAATCCAGGACAAAATTCATGGGACAACATGCGAAATCGTCCAAAACGGCAACGTGTCCTAACAATTTTGTCATTGATTGTAGCTACTTTGCCACTCTTCATGTAACCAATTGCACTCGCTACTTTCTGTAAGGGGATATATCTCCCTGCGTTTTAACATTGCTTGTTGCTGTAGCCAGTGCAGCTCTGAAAGCGTTCTCTTCATAAAGCAAAGTTAAGAAATGCTCCTAGCATATTGCTTTTACGGACGAACTTTCTATCTGCAGCTTCTCATTCATACTGTTGACAAATGGTGACGCTGCCTTGTTATTGTGGCTGTCCTTTTTAGTTTGTTTTTGTCTTTTTCCTAATAGTTTTTGCAATCTTGCAGATAAGATCGAGAAACAAATATGGTTCTATTATTCTTTATATAAGTCATACATCTCGTTCTTTTCTTAGCTTGTCTTACGGCCCACTTTTCCGCAGTCTTTGTCTGCTTCAAATATTCGCTTGTCGGAGCCAATAGTTACAGCTCGATTGCCAGTCTCAATTTTTACTTCCACTGCCCTCCACAGTTTCAATGTCTACTGGCCATTCGTCCCTGCTAATTTTCTTTTTCTATTCTGTTTCCTTCGCAAACTCTATATTTGTTACATTCACCATTATGTTTTTTAAACGGTTTCATTTGGTCACAGAAATTCCATCTTTACTTAAGATCACAATCTACTGCAAAACCTTTTGTTGCAAACCTTTTGTTGCTTCCTGAAGAATTGTTGATAATGCAGTATTTATCTGTTTAAAATACACATCTGTGATTGGTGAAGTACTCTTCAAAGATTTGTTCTATCAACTATTTGTCATGTGCGTTTATGTCTGCTAAGATATTAGCACATACACTAATTCCACTAAACCTATTTTGATTTTTGCATATCCAAAATTCAGTCAAATTTTCCATTCCCAGTAATTCCTAATATAAACATTTAGTGTCGTCTAACAACAGTGCACAAGTCATCGAGAAACATTGGATACAGCTGACATGTAGCAATTGTTTAAAAATTTAGCTGCTGTCAGCTATTTGAATCTATTCACCAGCGGTGTGAAGTTTATCAGCTTTATCTCGGTCAGGATTTTTTTAAGAAATTCTTTTGATTATTATGGTGTATTTTTTATTAATCTTTTAATTATCATCATAGTTTAATGATTCAATTTTCGTATTTTTATTTAAGCCATCGTGTTGATCTCGTGTCAGTTCAAGACTTCAATTTTTTGCGTTAACGCTCACGACGTACGTAGTGATGGATGGAAGCGAATTCACGCTCTGAATGCAGCTAATCGTAAGTAAAACGTGGGGGGCAACACTTAATTTATTGGCGCATGCATCATTCCCAAACCAAAGTTGCAGTTTTCCTGGTACTTCAAATCTTGCGTTATTAAGCAAACAAAATCTAAAGAAACAAAATCTAATGATTTCAAAGCAAATGTTGAATTGCTTTATAATATCAAAATAACACCTTGCCTTAAAAGTGCTATTTTGCACACAAAATTCATAAACCACTTGCAAAGTTGGTAATTATTAAACTTAAATAGTCGAAGAGCAGATATATTTAAAGTAAAACTTCAAGCCATTCCATCACAAAAGTTCGACGTTAATATATGTTAGATCGATTACTTATCGTGCTTATAGAATGTGGAGTCAGCTAAATTGTTACCACGCAATAATTATAAGGAATCAATCTGGTGCCGTCATACCTATAAATACAGCAAAGTGAAATACAACCAAATAATAGACAAAAAAAACTCTCAAATCAAATTTACTGTAGTTAGAAACAGTACAAAGAAGATAAAACTATAAAATTTAAAAATTTAAGAAAAATTTGGTTTATGTTTTGGTTTATGGCCGTTGAGTTAATTGTTGTGATAATAAGGTAAATGTTATATTCATTAAGCAAGCTTTGTTGGTCTATTTTCTATCTTTATGCATTATCTGAAATATCCCATGAGCATCCGTAACTTTAAAAGGAATTTTTTGTAAAAATTAAATTAATGACGTCACTGTATGACGTCATTTTTGGGCCATTTTGGATTTCGCCACATTGGACTTGTGACATCATTAGATGAACTTATACAACATAAAATTTCTAAAATATTATTAAAAATACTAAAGTTAGGCAAAAACTAAAAAAAAAAGCAAAAAAACCCTGAATTAAACCAGGATTTCGAAATTTTTGCCACAAATGTCATCAAAAACTTGGTTGCTATGACAACACTAATCAGTGAAAAAAGATTTTTTACACAGAAAAGTGTCCCGCAACACTAGGCATGAAAAGTCACAGAATTTCATGCATTTATTAAATACTCAAAAAGTTACAATGTTTTAATTCGCGAAATAGTTGTCCACAGAAGCACTGATAGCAATATAAAAACAACTTTCTTCTTCCAAGAATCTATTTTTCTTGATGGAGCACAATGAAAAAGCGGCTCTTTTCCATTTATACGGTACCGGACAAATATTTATCCGGCAAAAATCGCAATTCGCCCGCTTTCGTAGGTGGACGAAAATTCGACCGGATTCACAGGGAGCAGAGGAGTCAAATATGAGTTACATCTACTGAACGTCTTACCTCTGACAAATAATGATCAATTCACAAACTTGGATAACTGAATTTTCAACTCGTACGGCTTCGCAAGTTAGCAAATACTTCGTGTATTAAAATTCAAGTAATTCATTACACAGCAGCCTATATTATTGTGGGCTCGCATAGCCCGAACCTCAGCGAAGCTTGTTTGGGAAACGATGCCCCGATGGTAACCCGAATAAAAATAGGGAAAGGGAGGAAACTCTTAGCGTTCAATCGTTCGATGTGCACCGCAACACCTGGTGACGGAAGTGCACAAATACCGGAAGCGAATGGGTAATGACGTCACTAGACCAGTTGACCGTTAGAAGTTTCAAGGATATTTCAAAACATAAATACGTCGAACAAAGAAAAACATGTTTTTGTTTCTAAATGTTAAGATCTTTGAAAATTAAGTGCATTCATACGTGTACGTAATTAACATATTTCTATGATCTGATCATATGAAAGCTTGGGCCAAAGTAGAACTTTAATTAAATTTAATGCGTATAAATATTAGTCGGTCATTTGAAGCAAAACCAGGGTATTCTGGTATTCAAGCTATAAATTTGTTCATGTTTTGAGTTCGATCTCGTGAGTCAACTCCTTTGTGTGAAGCTTAATTGAAACACTGAAGTGTGACGTTTGACACAGTCTAAGATAAAAATACGAATCTCGCCTCCCGTGACTACCGTCGATATTCCCTTCTATTTCAACCAGGTTTGGTGTATGAAAATTTAAGAATTGAGATATCGTTAGTTATAAGTGGAAAGGGCAATCGTTTCTTAAAATAACTTGGGGAAACCACTTTCTGTCATGCTCATATCAACAAATACGTCATTTCCGTCACCAGATGTTGCGGTGCACATCGTACGAAAACAATCTGTACATTTTGGATTATCCTAAATCTATAATGATCCTACCACCAAGCGGAGAACCTTGGTTCTCAGCCTCCAAGCACTGAATCTCTCTCTACACCTGGTATCGGCCATAGCCTACCAGACGCACTACTCAAACTTGGCGCCAATTCCAGGCTAGAGTTAAGCACAAAGAACACTGAGCAATGACGTAATAAAGCAATGGTCATACAGGGCGCCCATCCCAGGCTAGAGCTAGCAGAAATAAGTAGCGTATTAAATCAAAAACTCATATTGGGCGCCAGGCTAGAGCTAACACACACTAGCGACGCAATAAAGCAAAAACTCATACTGGGCGCTAATCCCAGGCTAGAGGCACAAACTAGTGACGCAATAACGCAAAAACTCATACTGGGTGGAGTGGGCGCCAATCCCAGGCTAGGCTAGAGCTAGCACAAAATAGTGACGCAATAAAGCACAAAAAAAACCTATACTGGGCGCCAATCCCAGGCTAGAGCTAAGCACAACTAACAAAGAGCAATGAAATAAAACGCAATGCTCATCTTGGGCGCCAATCCTAGGATCGAGCTAGCACAAAATAGTGACGGAATAAAGCAAAAAGCTCATACTGGGTGCCAATCCCAGGCTAGAGCTAGCACAAAATAGTGAGGCAATAAAGCAAAAAAACTCATCCTAGGCGCCGATCCCAGGCTAAGCTAAGCACAACTAACACAGAGCAATGACGTAAAAAGCAATGCTCACCCCGGTCGTCGATCCCAGGCTAGAGCTAGCACAAAATAGTGACGCAATAAAGCAAAAACTCATCCTGGGCGCCAATCCCAGGCTATCGAGCTAGCACAAGATAGTGACGCGATGAAGCAAAAACTAATACTGGGTGCCAATCGCAGGCTGGAGCTAGGTACAATGAACACAGGGCAATGACGTTAAAAGCAATGCTCATACTGGGCGCCAATCCCAAGCTAAAGCTAGCACAGAATAGTGACGTAATTAAGCAAAAACTCATACTGGGCGCCAATCCCAGGCTAGAACTAAGCCCAACTAACACCGAGCAATGACGTAAAAGCAATGCTTATACCAGGCGCCAATCCCAGGCTAGAGCTAAGTACAAAGAACACTGAGTAATGACGTAACAAATACTCCTACTATAAGGCTATCCCCGTGACTAATAACGCAATAAAACATTACTTATACTGGGATAGCTATACAGAGCTAATACTCATACAGAGCGAGCCATCTTGTGAATCAGGTAAGCAACCCACTTTTTTTTAAACTTTTTTTTGTTTGCGCCGATATATCCTTAAAGTAACAAAACTATTAACTATTGAATTAACTCCATCTGTGCGCAACTTGATTATGTCCGACATTTCGCGATCATGGTAACAGCCTGGTCTAGCACCTGCTGTGGAGTACGAATATACAACTGATATGCGTTGCATTCCCAGCGCCCGAGTGTTTTGATAAGATAGTCCGAAATTCAAAAGCGTTCAGCCGTCGTGGCTGCACCAATCCGGAGACTGTGTCCCGAAAAGTTACTTTTGAGACCTGCCCGCGTTACTGTAGACTTCAACGATTATGTGAACATGCAGTGGAATAGAGGTGACTTGTTTTTACACATAAACAATGGACCGGGTTCTCTACCGCGTTACTGGAGGAATTGAGTCACGGCATGCACGGCACAAACTTCCGCACCAGTGGCGCTTAGGCGAAGAGTAAACCCTTTCCAAAAGGGATCGGTTTTGGATGATTTGATATTTGCCATGAGGAATGTTGGCCTAGCGTGGTTCTCGCCACAACGTAAGAAACCGAATAACCCGAAACAACTGGCCGACCAGAAAAGCGCGTCGTCGAGGCTTGTCAAGCACAGATGGCTTCGTAGAGCTCGTAGCACCTCAAATGTCACTGGTAGGTCCTCGCGGGTGGGGTTGTTTCAAAGACGCTTGATGCCATGGATCACCCTCTCCAGGCGTGGTCGATCCTCGAGAGGATTCGGGTATCCTTATTCGATGTGAAGAGAGCGGACGCCTGCCATGTCTACTTTAACCGTGTTTGCGCAAAGTGACTGGGTAAAATGAGTGGCAAACATTATTAGTGTCCATTCGGATGCCGGGTACGGCAGCCCTAATGGCGAAAGTTGGTGATATTGGAAGCAAAAATGAATGAAACGCCGTTGTGCTGTGTCGTATGTGCGGCGTGTGTTTCTTTGCGATGCCTTGGTACATGAAGTTCAGTGTTTGCTCTCGGAGATGGGTGAGGTCAATCTGTTCAGGATTTCTTGGGGTATGCTGACCGAAGTCGTCGATGCTGTTGGCACCAGACTGAATAATTCCTGAACTGGAAGCGAGACAAAGCGTCAGCAACCCGGTTGCTTTTGCCTGGAACATGTATGGCTGTGACAGAGAAGTTAGAGCGAGAGGTAATTAGAAATAAATGTCGAATCCAATGCATGATGTTCTCGTCCTTTGATGTCCCAGTGCGCAATATGGCCACTACGCTTTCATTGTCCCATTTAAACTGCACACGCTTTTGGTGCCACTGCTTCCTTCAAAGTGCACATGCGAGAACAATTGGAAACGGCTCTTTGTAAGCGATGCTCAGCCGTTGCTGTATAAAGTTCCACGAGCCCGTGAACCATAGATTGTTGTAGTTTACCCCATAGCCTAAGGAACCTGATGCATCTGACGTAATTTGAATATCCGGAACAAGTTTCCAGTCAGGCCGCTCATAAAAGCTAACGCCTTTCCACTTATATAACAGCTCTCCCCACCATGCGATGTCTGGTTTGCAACCCTGCGATAAGCGAAAGTAGTGGTGTCGTTGGCCGAGACCTGCCAAAGCGTTAAAAAGCCGTCTTAGAAAGGTTCGTCCGTGTGGCCCTACCAAACTAGCATTTTGTAATTTGCCAATTAGAGATTCCAGCTCTTGCTTCGTGCAAGACTTTCTGCTTCGCAATTTCGAGATCAAGGTCTTATGTTCGACCATTTTTTTTGTAGGCAAACAAGCTGTCTCTTTAAAGGAATCTAACTATGTGCCCAATAAGACAATACGTGTCACCGGACCGATGCATTTCTCAGGCGCGAGTGGAATGTCCAGTTGGCCGCACACTGACTGAAACGTTCGCAAGCTTTCCGCGCATTCTTCCGACTCAGGGCATCCTGCTGTAAAATAATCGTTTAAGTAGTGTAAAAGACGTTTGACCGCATAATTATTTTGGACAATCCATACCAGCATGTCTGCGACCGAATTAAAAATAAAAGGTGCCGAGCGAAGACCGAAGGGCAAAGACAAGTCTACGTAAAACCGTTTTACCCATTCATTCCTAGAAGGTACCGGTCATCTTTATGCACTGGGATTATTCAATACGCACTCTTGATGTCCACTTTTGCCATCAGTGCTCCTTTTCCCGCATCGATAATCATATGGATGGTGTCGTCTAATTTACAATAATGTGTATGACAAGTCGCAGGGTCGATGCCATCATCGCTAAAACCCGTCTGATGCATGGATAAGTCTAAGATTAGCCGCCAACTGTTCGCGTTAGATTTTTTTTGGTATGACGCCAAAACGACCGATGTGGAGGTTATATAATGGTGGAGCTAGAAATGGCCCGGCTAAGTGGCCCAGTTTAACTTCTTTAGCAAGGTATTCTTCTATAACCTCTGGGTGCTCTATGGCGGATATGCAATTAGTTAGTGCAGATTTCAAGCGCATTTCTTTGTCGAAAAGCAAGGGGAAGCCATTGGGCAGACCGTCAATAACAAATGTAACTTGTCCACGGTTTGGATGGCCTACCAATTCCAGTTGGAAGCGGTCGGAATTTATTGGTGAAACCCGAGACAAAATAAAGCACTAAGTGCACTAGTGCAAGTATTTTCCGAAGGCTGTCTACTGGCTGTCACGACGACCAAATCTTCGTTGTGATCGGGTTCTCGGATGTGGTCTCTAGGCTCTCGTTCCGGGCATTCGATTCTGCGATGGCATCGAAAACACCCTTCACAGACGTTAACTGCACCGATAACTGCACGCGCCGAACACCTCGCGGATCGAGCTTGGTTCCACGAATAACAGATTTGTTTTGATGTTGTCGAACCATGTGCTTCGGGGGAACGAAAGGAGTAGGATGTACCACGTGACTGGTAGACTGAGCAGAGCCTGGGGATTTATGCTGTGATGGTAGTCATATACACGCGTAAAAATCTCGCACGTTGTTACAGCATTGTTGCCAGAACAATGCTGTAACAACTTGTTGACATATGTGAACAACATTGATAAATGAACAACATTGTTAATCATTGTTTCAACAAGTTGTTACAGCTTGATGAAACAACAACCGTTGTTCACGCATGTTGAACAACCGAAGAACGTGTTCATACATCAACCATGTTCCCCATTGTTGTTCATCGTTGTTATTTCGTCGTGCTGTTACAACATGTTGTATCATGTGGGAACAACGTTGTTGGCTATAAAAAATGGGCTGTTGGAACAACTTGTTCATAACTGTTGATTTATAATATTTAACGTGAACAAGTTGTTCGAACCATAAGTGAACAACTTGTTGACAACTTGTTCAGGGCGAGCAGCACAACATTGTTCACGGCGAGCAGCACGACATTGTTCAGGCCTGTTGACAACCGTGAACAAGTTGTGCGTTTTTACGCGTGTAGCTGACAAAACACTCGACCCACGCTTGAACGTCCTCAATCGTCCTTATTTTCTTTGGGTTGGGTGTAGTTTGCACAAGTTGGGTCCCCATGAAGGAAAAAGTGGGCTGTAGTGTGTGACATTCGAGGTTTTCGGGTAGTAACTCGGCAAGGTCAATAAAATTTCCTTCCAGAATTTCACCCACCAACTTGGCTGGATTTGGCCTGTGGCCTAGGCTGAGAGAAAAGGAGGTACTAATACCCGGCATATATTGTACCTTGTTTGGAAAGTTCCTGTGATGGAAACGGGACACATGGGAAACGTATATATCGACAAGTGGGTTCATAGACCTAAAACTGGACGCTGGTGTCTCTTTGGGACGACGGGGAGAAATGAAGGCTCGGTAAACTAGGATAAGTTGACATACCTGCGCGAGGGGCCACGATCCTCGCTCTGTTGTGCGCGCCAAGCAGGTGAAACTACTGCGTTGGCCCTCGGACACTGCATCGGTCGAATTACGTGGAATTCCCGGCGTGTTCGAGCATTCGAATCTGGTCCAAGGAGTGGACTTGATTTTCCACGGTTGGTCTGGTTTGATTGTTGGCCTGCGGTTAACGCTTGTAACACTGCTTCTTGTACAGCACTTAAGAACTCTGACGATCTAAACTGATTTATCTGTTCTTTCTCGGCGTCTTTCTCGGTTTGCGGCATAGATTGATCATCCACACTCGTTCCAGGACATCTTCTTGTTGGAATTTTCACTGACTTTGAACGTTCAAACCGAATTGCGCAAAGCTATGTTTGTCGCGAAACTACCTACAGTGTAGTCACGAGTGTAATCGTGGTATGTAATAAAGGATTATCGAAATGCAACCCGCATTCTTCTTGCGCCCTGTCAACCCCTCGTCCTTAGCACAAGAAGTTGGTACTCTGCCGCGTTTGATCAAGCCGGTCTTGCTAGACCCAATCCTTCCGTCCGTGCGCTCTCCTTTGTTTTAACCTTGGTTATCTTATAACCTCATATAAAGGTTAATCAGCTCGCACGCGAGCCCACAATACTTTATGCTGCGGTGTAACGAGTTTGCCTGAATTTTAATTCACGGAGTATTTTGTACTAACTTGCCAAGCCGTTCGAGTTGAAAAAACAGCCGTCCAGGTTTGTTAATTGATTCATAAGTTGTCACAGACGTTCAGTAAATGTTACCATATTTGGCCCCTATGCTCCCTGAGACGGATTCGTGTCAAAACTTTGAGCGGATAGGCGGGTAGGTTTATCCAGACGAATTTTCTTCCGGGAAAACATTCGTCCGGTCTCGTGTAAACGGGACCTAGAGGACGTACACAGCGCATGTGGGTATGCTGAACTTTGGCAAATTGGACGTTCTATACCAAAAATTAAAGGGATATTTATAAGGACACATTTTTTTACCTTAAATTGTATCTGCAATAAAATAGATTGTTGTTTAACAGTCTATATGGTTAAATCGGTTGATCGAAATAATGTACTGTAACATAGCTCTAAATATTGTATTAGGTTTACAACACAAGTGGTTAAACAAACGGGATAAGTCGTCCAAGAATCATAGCTAACTAAGCCTTAGTTTATAAAGTAAGGAAATGAAGAAATCGATAAAAAGCTAAAAACACTTACTGGCTTAGTACTGGCAAATTCGTAATGAATTTTAATATAAAATCAATGGGAGTAGCCGTAAAAAGAACGTGAGATACAAAAGAAATTTTACTTGATTAATTATGTGATGACTGAGGGGACACGTCAGCGTATGGGTCATTAATGCTGCAACTCTAGAATATTGTGCAGAATAAGTAATTCAAAACATTCGGTTTAATGTATTCATGTAATGTTTAAAACATGCGCAGTAGTGTTATATTAGATTTAAAACACGTAGAAATAGCCGAGAGTATATATTGTGTTGTGTTGTGTTGCGTTGCGTTGCGTTGCGTTGCGTTTCGCTGCGTTCCGCTGCGTTGCGCTGCGCTGCGTTGCGTTGCGTTGCGTTGCGTTGCGTTGCGTTGCGCTGCGCTGCGCTGCGCTGTGTTTTGTTGTGTTGTGTTGTGTTGTGTTGTGTTGTGTTGTGTTGTGTTGTGTTGTGTTGTGTTGTGTTGTGTTGTGCTATGTTGTGCTGTGCTGTGCTGTGTTGTGGTGTTGTGCTGTGTTGTACTGTGCTGTGCTGTGATGTGCGGTGTCGTGTCGTGTCGCGTTGTGTTTTGTGTTGTGTTGTACTGGGTTATCTGATATTATTACATTACGCTGTATTACATTTCATTCATATATACTTAATGACGCATTCCTGATGAACGGCAGTCAAAATTGTTAAACCCGATCCGCTATCTTATTTTTCCCTAGGTGTCGGAAAAGCCGTAAAACAATTTTCTGAAACCAATTTACCCTTACCACTTAAAAACAAAGTTTTTTCTTGTGCTCGGAAAACTTACAAAGTTCCCGCGGCAGTCATCTTGGTACTCCAAATTCGCCATCTCCGCCCGCTTAATTTTTGGTCCCGTTGAGCAATGCAGTTATATAGCTTTGCATTGCATTGCATTGCATTGCATTGCATTGCATTGCATTGCATTGCATTGCATTGCATTGCATTGCATTGCTTTGTATTGCATAGCTTTGCATTGCATAGATTTGCGTGGCATGACATTGCATTGTATTGCATTGCATTGCTTTGCATTTCTTTGCATATAATAATTGCAACTAATTGGCAATAAATGGTTTATGATCTTGAACACAAAATAGAAATATTGAGTTGCATGACCACTATACTGTATTGTTTCCACAATTCAATAAATGTACAACGGTACGCAGTTTAGGTTTAATTAGGTTAATATTCGTGTAATATATGAATAGGCTTTGAGTTTAAAATGCTGCCTGGGTATAGGCGGCACGAGCGTTTATCCTTGCAGTTGGGCCAATTATTTTTGCACTACCCAATGTACTAAGTAAGCAAATGCAATTAATTATAGAAATCATGAGAATCGTGGAGAAAGTTAATGTTAATCACGGCGATTCTGTTTCTGATTTACTATTAATGAATTTATCTTTTTAGCTTTTAGTATTGGTTGTATGGTAAACCACACTGCCACATTTTCATTCAACTTGGCTGGAAATGACGACATTAGAAATATAACTGGGCAGATTTGCGTCAGATTTAAATACAAGATTTCTGGTGATAATAATTCTTTATCATTGTTTTTCCAAACGTCATCTGAAAAGAAAACAGTCAATTGGAGCCTACGAGGTGACCATGGTAACAAATGGAAATCCGCGTCGATAACTTACAACTCAAAGTACACAATAATGGTAATTAAGGCTAGTATATTTTGGAAAAATTCCATGTTACTTCTGGCTATCTTCCTCCTTCCCTTTCAACGTCAGTCTTTTCTTTGCCTTACCTCCACTCCACTTTTAGTTTTGTCCTATTTTATTTTTATTTTAGTCTTACATCATCCTACAATAGAAATTGTCTCGCTTACATATTTAATCATAGTCAGTAATCAAAAGCCATCCTTCTTGAATACACGTATTGAACTTTGTTGGGAGTCCATATGAAATCAATTATTTATATACTGCTGGTGCTGGTAAACAAAAAGGACCAAAGCAATCATTATATATATATTACAATTTTATTACCAAAGTTTTGGTACGTTGCCGACTATTTGAGAGAGTCACTTTGACGCCCCTAGCACCCTAAAGACGCCTGCTCAGGGCTACTGATTTTCGCAATTAACGTAGCCTGTGCATCTAGAAAACCAAAAGAACAGCGTGAGGAGTTATGTTGAACCACTCTGAAACTGAATGCACAGTTCGAAATTACGACAGCACAGTACGGTGCACCCTAGCAAAACTACCATATTTTTGGACAAATTGAACGTGGTATTATATATTTGGCCAGTGGCCTTATATGAAGTACAACATTCCATGAAGATTTTTCTGATATGTAAACAAGCAGGCCTTTTAATAGCGAATAATTAACGGGCCTGAATGGCTAAAATACAGCCCATTGGCTTTAAATACTTTCAGTAGACAAAACCTATAGTGCTGGATTCGGCAGATTCCAGCGATCATTTCGATATAGAAATCATAAAAATAGAACTAAAAGACAATTTTTAAACATATTTGGAAACGCAACGACTAGACAATATTTGTTGCTTATTTACTTGCGTTTTGTAGTTGTTGGAGCAAGCAGCAGAAATCTTCTTAATGTTTCTCTCGTAACACTCTCATAATTTGCAAATTTGAGGTCTCGAATACTTTCAGTTTCCCATTTTGATCCAACTCGTCATCTTCGTAGGTCTACTGCAATCGGCGTGTGCAGTGTAAACATATTTAAAATAAGCACCGTTGTTAGCCACATTACTGATTAAAAGTATTTGAAAGGTGACTTGAATCTAACCTATATCCAGAAAAAAACCTTCAACAACACATTTCGTCAAACGCCAGGTACAATTACGACTTACGAATGACGCAATATTCTGGCCTTACGGTCGCGATGCATTACAGGAAGTAAAATGTGCAAAAATACAATTTTGTCAGCCGGAAAAAAAAAACACACAGAAACGGAGCCGAAACCTCGACTCGACCTACCACAGTAGCCCAAGTAATAAATAATCGGTGAGAATAAATAGTTATTATTACCTTCTGAATAAGTGCAGAATACGTCATTTATTGAAATTAACGTCATTTTCACTTTTTTAAATTCTATTGAAAGTATACCAAAGCTAAGACAATAAACGATATTGAAAAAACTGAAAAGAAGAATAGAAAAGAAATTGACGCCATAGGGTGAAAATTTTGTTCTATACTTATTAAGTGGGTCTATATCTATGCAATATGGTAAGCTGTTGACACCAGAAGCTATTAATTATTATGTCTACGCGCTGAAATTCAATTAAAAGTGTTTGCTGTTACTAAATTAGCTTCTATCCCCGTAAGCTCTTTCATATAAATTACACAGATAACAGCTTTGGGTTAACATAAACAACAAGTAACAGAATAAGAACAAAGAGTATGGTTGACATTGACAACCAAAGCATCCTCGGAAACTACTTTCTTTGGTATAATCTGATCCAATCTGACAGTTTATATGGTCCATCTGTTCCCTAGAGTTTTCTAAGTGTTGCGTATACACATTATTATTTTTTTTGCTATTGGTTGGTGTGCACCATAAGTCATATGAAAAAGGTTTTGATTATCTGCAATTATAATCTCGTCCAACATGGCGAAAATATCTTTGTTTTTGAATCTAAAGGAATTGGTTGCACACCAGCTATTGTTGGATTTTTCAAAATGGAGTCAGAAATAATGAAAAATGTCATTGCTATTAGCTGGCTGCCAGCTATGCTTCGTCAGAACGAACTTAATAAGAACAGGAAAGCATTGACTTTGAATATTAATTAAACGAGTTTATTCAGCTTGGTTGCACGTTTGCGCTGCTTGTTTTCAACCCTGACATGCAGCGATATCAAATATATTAAAATATATTTCAAACTGCCAAACACGCCTGTATTATCTTTACCTAGTGTAGCGGTAATTGATATTCCGACAACTAGTACATGAAGAAATCGTGGAATAGTCTTCGAAAATTTCCATTCAGTTAAACTGTGGAAAAATGTGGAAAAACCTACAAGCTCATTCTCTTTACAACAGTTGACTTTATTAAATATATCTTCAAATAGTGCCTTCATCAGCGATGTATTCTATAGCGTTTAGATCTTAACATTTTGAGGCCTGGACCTCTCCCTGTGCTGAATAAAATCGTCTGAATAAACCTTAAAGACTCGTCGTCAGGCTTCAAAGTGTTAACATCAGAGAGATCACAGATAAGTATGGTAACAAAATATTATGTTCTTATATTATTGGAAATTTAGCTTGGTGTTGCTGTTGAGTTGGAGGTACACTAACTTGTTTACTCCCTTCCGCCTGCTATCACGACTTCACGGTTGCAAGGTCAAATGTCAACTTCCGTGGTGTCGACACATTATCTACTTGTTATTAACAATATTCGTTATTAATGTTAAAAGGGTTAACATTAATAACGAATATTGTTAATAACAAGTAGATAATACATCTAGTTTTCGTGCTTTGGTAGTCAATCAGCAGTTCGACAGTACTTCTGTTAATATTTGCTATTAACCATACTATGTTAATTTCGCGTTAAATTAGTAAACAAAGATTTTCCCCGAGCCCGGGCGTAGGGCCGAAGGCCCGGAGCCCGGTGAGGGTGCTAATCTCGACACGCGCGGAGTCGTTTTACACGCGTGGACAAACGTGATATGCGAGCGAATTTCTGTGATCTGAATATTTATTTATTTATTTGTATATATGTGTCGACGGACCATGCGCGGTTAAGATTGTGGGGCACTGGGGACATTACAGTTCTTGACAAAAATATTTGAACTAACAACATAATTTATTCTTGACAAAAGGACTTGAGAAAGGAGTTTTGGGGAAACGTATATCACTTTTGAAAGAACAGAAACAAATCAACGTCTACGTATAAAGCAAAACAACGTCTTGAGTAGAAGGAAACCTGTCAAACCGAAACTCGCGATCGAAAGGAGGAGAAAGCAAGTGTGAAACTTGAAAACCAACGAAAAAATAAAGGAACGGCAAAACGGTTTAAGTTTACGATAAAAATACAGAGCCGACCGCTCTCAGTAATCACAAACATTTAGTAGTAAAACTGTTCGAGTTTCCGTATGTATATCCTATCACTGTTAATTTTCTTTTCTTTTTTGTGTGTCCCTAAAGTATTTTAAACTTATCCATTGCATGTTAGTTTGCTTGCCTGTTGTATTTTTTATCTGTGACTGCCGTCTTAATATCTTTTTTCAAATAGTTTTCTTATTGTAAAACCACTTGTGACTAACGTAGCTTGTCCATAATTGGCATAAAAATCGGAAAAGGGGCAATTTTTCTTTTGTAAAACGTACAAATGCTGTTGAAATATTTATTAACATGAATGTAGGTGAAAACAATTTCACCACATTTTAATGTCATAGATGAATATTGCCGTGACAGCCTGCCAGGTAGTTGTTTGATAGTTTTCAACCAATTCAGTGCCTTTGAAAAATGTTTTCAGATGCTGTAGCGATGTTTTTTGTAAACATGGAAAGAAAGAAGTGTAAAATATAACCCTAATATTTTGACAAAATATTTCTGCCTGCCTCGGTAGTCTGGTGGTTAACATAGTCGGCTTGCACCGTAACATGGTCGAGTTCAAACCGTGGATGCGACCTGCAATTTTCTTCATCTCAATATTTTTCGCAAAATATCATCCTTAAATTTTTCTTTGTTCCTCGTTACCATTTTCTTCAAGTTATTAAAACTGCATTTTTTTTATTTCAAATATTCTACTAGAATTAAAACTATATTTTGATCAACAGGAGTGCCTCTTTCCAGGCTCCATATAAAAAAGAGTGCAAGTGTTTCTAATCAGAAGGAATATCAGGGGGTATTTACAAAAATTCATGCAAAAGCGGGCGAGGGGTTATTGCGTTCATGTATTTCTAGTAGTATATACAAAATAGATACTGGTTAGAATAAATGGTGATTGTATCTATATACACTGAGTACGGACTGATAGTTGTTATACAACACCACACGTCAGCTGTCAACTCCGGAAGCTGTTAACTGTAAGTTGCGTGTATACGTTAAGTATTTTATGTGTTGTAGCATCATCGACTTATATATGTTAAAACAGGTCAACAAGCTTTGGTCAACAGGGTTAGTTATTAATACTTTAAATGATTGCATGGCGGTGAAATATATTATTAAATCGAATATTATCAGAATATTAAAAAACCGTTTATAGACGTTAACAGCCTTTGCTACCGAAGCAGTTTTAATATAGACCTTTTCAACAAACCATTGGAAGACAGGTAATTAGGACTAAATTAAAAATAAATACTTGACCCATGCAGTTAGTTTTAAAAGAATCCAACTGCGCAAGTCAAATCGTAAGAAACCAACTGCACGGATCAAGCATTTCTTTTTAAACTACTCCTGATTACCCGTCAATGATTTGCTGAAAAAGTCGAAAATGAACGAAACAGACCTCTTGCACATGACGTTAAAACGGTAGATCTGGAGGACAACTTCAAAGTTTTGACGTTTAAAGGAGAAAATAATTACTACAAGAAGTTACTTATCGCAGGTGAAGTGCTACCTCGTTATTGAGACGAAAACCTTTAGCGTACCCACAGGCAACTCGGTGCAATCTGTGACCCAAGTAACGCTATCTGGCCGACTCCAGTAACACCACCTAAGTATGCCCACTCCACCCGAGTTTGTCCACTTCAGCCAAGTTTGTCCAGCCCACTCCACCTAAGTTTGTCCTCTCCATCCAAGTTTGCCCACTCCACCCGAGTTTGTCCACTTCACCCGAGTTTGTCCACTCCACCAGAGTTTGCCCACTCCACTCGAGTTTGCTCACTCCACCCAAGTTTGCCCACTCCACCCAAGTTTGTACACTCCACCCAAATTTGTCCACTCCACCCAAGTTTACACCCACTCCGATACATATTAATATTTAACCCACCTATGAATAGAGTACGAATGAACCTCTGGCATTCAGGGTATTATTCGTCAGATTACTCTATGTGATTAATTACCTAGCTTATATGAAGTACATATCAAAATGGTGCCAGTCAGTAGAACTGGCCACGATTTATGACTAAAAACCATAGTATTGGTAATCCATGATTCTCTCATAGATTTGAACCAAGTTTGACTTTAAGATTTGACATTGCTAAACAATTAGTCTTTTCTCTCCAACTGTATTACTGTTATATTATTTTTTAAACTCTTGATTGTAATTGACCAGAACTTTGTGAGAAACCTTTATTTCGACTTTTATTCATATTAGCCGTACACTAGCTAATAAGTTAGAGGTCGAGGATTTTCTTCCACATGATAACAACGGTAAGTTTGTTATTTATAAATTTTTCAAAGTCACAAACATTCAATCGTAATATTAAACGTAGTTGTCTTTTGCCTTCACAAGAAAATATATTTTCACTGCAATTATAAGCTTGCAATTTAATAAATGGTCAGCTTGTTCAGAAAATCCCCTGACGCGGTGGTGGCAAGTTTTGAACTGCTATTAAATTCAGATTATTTACTTTTGTACAATCTTCCTATTTGAAGGTTTCTGAAATGCTACGCTGCTTTGAGCAGCGGTCTTAATATGAGCGCCTGCACACAGGCTAGGAATCATTTTCGGAACGATTATGTAATATGCGAACAGAAATCCGTACATCCACTATTCTCATTAAATGAGAATTTATGAAATCGCGCGTTAAATGGTGTAGAGTGTGTAGAAGTGGTCTATGGGGGGCTGTGTGTGATTGTGCTAATTATTCATGCATAGGAAAGCTATAAAAACTAGACAGGTGTAGACGGGTCTTATTCGGTTAAAACGTGGAACACGGAGAAGACTAGGACCGGAGATTTGGTGGCTAATAACATCCTTACTGTTGGCCTGCAGCAATGGCCCAGAGACAAATTCCACAAGACGTAGTTCCTCCGCCAGTCCAGATTCTGATTCAGCAACAAGGACAAGGACAAGGTCAAGAAGAAACAAATGTTCCGCAAGTTGGACCAGCCAACGTGCCGGCTGCCGATGTACCGGGGCAGGTTCCTTAGCTTTGTTACGTTATGCTTAGTGTGTATCGATGACTTGCGGATGACTGGGAGTTTTCTTTGGTGGTTATTGTTTAATATTTATTGCTTATCAGTTGATGTTATTATTTATGCGGTCTTGTATCGTGGCGGTTTGTTATAACGAGCTGAGCTTCGCCATGGTTATGCCGGGTCTTGGTAGTTTTTGCGTTTGCCCGTGACTCTCCCAATATGTGATGTTTCTCAAACGTTATCGTAAGGGTTACCGTGTTTAAGAACGTTTATTTTGGGGAAAACTTTGGGCGTTTTGCTCTTGCTCACCCGACCATTACTTTGTTTTTGTTAAGTGCTGTCTCGGGGAGGGGCCTGCGTTGGGATTTCGTTACCTCCCTCGAGGCCGTTAGGGTACAATGAGCTTATCTAGTTCAGAGCTTCGGGATTATTCCGTACATTTTCCTTGATTAGCTATGTGTTCCAGTGGTTTGCATGTATTCGTCGGATGCTTGTACTTCCAATTATAATGATGGGGATAAATTTTCTATTTTCGACCTTATTCTCTTGTCGTTGTTATTGTTCCTTTCGGCAATGCGGGGGAGGGTGTCTGCTCAGATGAAATCGGCTCTTGCCATAACGGTGTCAGGGTGTATCCGGTGCATGAGTATAATGTGTCCCGGGTATCGGCTTTTTTTTTTAGGAGTTCGAAACATGCCGTCTCCAATAATTTATGACATTGGTCCTTCTGTCCGACTTGTTTTTTTTTTATGTTGAACCGTTTTTATGTCAACGCAAAGCTCTTAAGCTTATGTAAGTTAAAAGACTACTCTCTTCTATCTCACTCTAATATAGACGATCGAGGTCTTGATAGGTTTGGCCTTTGGATCTGGAAATAGTGTGCTAGCTCGTAATTTCATAAATGGCATTAAGCAATTTTAGCACTAACTCAAAGGGTTATTCATCCTCATGTGATTATTCTTTGGCCCACTCTGACAATTATGATAGTTCAACTGAACCGTTTTTCAATCTACCAAAAAAAGGTCTTACATTTTTCTATCTTAATGTTCAGGCAATTACTAACAAACTTGATTTAGTTAAACTATTGATTTAAAAATCCTCCCTTGACAGGCCAAGGAATAATATAGTATTTTGTTTTGCTGAAACTCATTTAACTTCCCTTTGGTCCGATTCTGAACTACATATTGTGGCTATTCTTGTATAAGAAAAGATAGAATTTATTCTAAAGGAGGAAGCCTTCTCATTTATGTACCTCTAGGATTATCGTATAAAATACGCCCTGACATTTGCGTAACCGATATAAATCATGTGATCGAATATATCTGCGTAGAATTGCAGTTTCCTAATTCTAAACCTTTTTTAGTGAACTTTATTTATCAACCCGATATCTCAACTGCATAGCGTGAGCACTTTGATTATATGCTTAAGATGGCGGATAGTGAACAAAAGGAGATCATTGTTCTCGGTGATTTTAATTCCAATACCCTAAATAAGAATGAATACAAATTTCTTCACCGTATTATTTCTCAATACCAACTCAAACAACACCATTACTAGATCTATTTCCGGTTCAATTATCGACCATATTTATACGTCCCATTCAGAATATGTTCTTAGCTCTGGTGTTATAGAGATTGTTTTGAGTGATCACCATCCGATTTTTATTACTCAGAAAGTAAATCCTAGATTCCTTTCAACCATGAAACGTAGCCATACAACAACTTTTAGACGAACTAAGAACTTTAATGAAGAATAATTTTGCAATGATCTTGATATTTTACTCCCTAGTCTAGAGATGTATGATAACCCTGAAGACTTATTAGATGTTTTACACCATATTTTCATCTGTACCCTAAACAAACACGCTCCATTAATTAAAAAACGTGTTAGATCAAACAAACTGCCTGGATGGCTATCCAAAGATGTTCGTGTCGCTCGTTCGAAACGTGAGGAATATCTAAGGAAAGCGAAGAAATCAGGTGATTCTCATTATTGGATTAAATTTCAGACAGGGCGAAATAAAACAGTTCACTTAACCAAACAATCTAAAAATCATACTACAAAACGCTCTTAGAGAACAACTCAAACGATCCCAGTCAGTTATGGAGAGTTTTTAACAACCTGTTGTCTTCAAATAAAGACTCTCAACCCATCTCTCTAACGGTTGATAATGTTCAATATGATGACCCCAAAACTGTTGGAAATCTCTTCAATGAATACTTTGCAAATATAGCAAATAATTTAGACATTTCAGATCCAGTTGATTTGGGTCACGAATTTACTTCTCCGTATTTAAATGAGGCGATCTTCAACATTCCAAACATTTGAAATGAAGAGGTTCTCAGGTTTTTCAAATAACTAAATCAATCTAAAGCTACTGGTCTTGATGGTATTCCCTCTTATTTCCTAAAAGTGGCTCAAAATGTAATAACGAAATTTGTTACTACTCTTTGTAACTTGAGTATTAACAAAGGTTTATTCCCTGCAATGTGGAAAAAAGCTAAATTAATTCCTATCTATAAGTCAGATGAAAAGGATAAAAGAGGAAACTATAGACCAATTTCTATTTTAGTTATAATGTCAAAAATACTTGAAAGGCATGTTTTCAACTCTTACATGATTTATTTACGTGAAAATCAAATAATCTCTAACCATCAGCATGGCTTCAGACCCAATCATTCCTGCGAAACATCTTTAAGTAATATTTAAAACACGAGTAGGAGCGTTTTATCAGATTTAAAACACGAGCGCGTAGCGCGAGTGTTTTAGATCCGATAAAAACGCGACTACGAGTGTTTTTAATAGCTTCAAAAACGCCGACAATAGATTTGTTAATTAGGATGACATTTTATATAAAATTTCACGTTCATTTGTATTCTTTATATAAAATTTCACGTTAGTTAATATTCATAGTAGTTTTATCAGGTATAAAAGACTTGCACATGATCAAATACGTGCATATTAGTGGACAATTTGGTTCATGAATATTAATGAGTTTTTGAATTATGGTTTATGAATACTTGGTTAATACCATCGACAAAGGTGAAATCAATGGTATTTTGTTTCTGGACTTCGCAAAAGCTTTTGATTTAGTAAACCACTCAATTTTACTTCGTAAATTAAAATCCTACGGAATTACCGACCTAGAATTACAATGGTTTACTTCTTATTTACAAGATCGCACCCCAACAAGTGTTTATTAAAGGGACTTAATCCAATCCATTGACAATTCAAACCGGGGTACCTCAGTGTTCTATTCTGGGTCCCTTGTTATTTTTGCTCTTCATAAATTACTTACCCCCAAACATTGAGAACTCTGATTCCTTTTTGTTCGCTGATGATTCTACCCTGCTTACTCATGCTTCTGAGCTATTTGAAATCAATGATAACCTCTCTAACGATCTATTCAACACGACAGAGTGGGCCGAGGAAAATCGCACGGTAATAAATTACAAAAAAAACAAAATCTATGAGGATATATTCCAGGCGTAAATTTCCAAGCCTAGATCTAGTTTTAGTTAACATAAATAATACTTATATTGAGGAAATTAAGAGTGGCGAACTTTTAGGAATTATTCTTGACAATCACCTCGACTGGGATAGCCAAATTAATAAAGTCTTTAAAATTGTTAATTCACGGCTGTTTTTGTTCAAACGGATTCGTGAATCTTTACCACTCAATACAAGAATTCAATTTTACTACGCTTTAATATATCCTCATTTATTATATTGTAATACGGTTTGGGGAAATGCACGGAATTAATTACTCGATCAACTTTTTAAACTCCAAAAAGGAGCAGCTCGATTAACTTTAGACGAAAGTATAACAACTCCGTCAGTAGTATTGTTCCGTATGCTTAAATGGATTCCAATCCATAATCTAATCAAAATGAGAAAAATACAGACGATTTTTAATGTTTTGCGTTCTTCAACACCAATTGAAGTCCGCAAACTATTTACATTTGGTAATGAGGCACACAATTTAAATACTCGGTCATCTTTGACTGACCTTATGTTGCCCTCTGTTAATTCAGAATTGGCAAAGTCCAAACTATCCTACAGTGGAGCCTCACTTTTTAATTCTTTACCAATCGATCTAAAGTTAATCGATAACTATTCATGTTCCTCTTACAAAACTAAACTCAAATTATTCTTTAAAAATTTAAATTAGGCAGTTGACCACCTTGAACAATTTGCATGTCATGTCTGTAAACATATTGTAAAATTTATTAGCTATATGTAACTTGTGTATATGTAATTTCTGATACTGGTTATTTCTAATATTCTAAAAAAAACTAAAAAAAAATATTTTTCTTTTATTTTTATTTTTACTAATATGTGTTATTTTTATCTATGAGGGCCATTATGTAAAATACTTAATTGTATTAAATACTGCATAAATTTACCCTCAAGAAATAAAGTCATATTATTATATTATTATTATTATTATTGTTATTATTATTATTATTATTGGCATTGAGCAGAGCCGTTCAGACGTGCTCTGTACATGTCTGTAGTTTTACTGCTGGTTTTGTACTTGAATCACAATATATCTTTAAAAATCACACCCAATAAGTGGTAGGAAGGATTTGATCATGATTCGTTCAAGTTTTATAGCTATGTTATTGATTTGCGTCGTTTGTTCATTTTGTGGTAAAGATTTCGTTACGCTGGGTCGGCATACATGGCGATGTAAACAGCGAGTTAATCCAGATCAGCAAGGTCGTTATGCGGATAATACACCAAGGTAAATGCCAGTCATGAACTCTCCTAATGTTCCTATCGCAAGCCGTAGCGTAATCAAGTGCTGCTGTGGTAAGATATGTAAAGGCATGCGTGGTCTCAAGATGCATCAACGTAGTTGCAGAGTTATTCTTGGGTTGAACAACGAACTTTGTACAGATCTTGAGGAACAAATTGATCATAACTCTGCAAATATCCCTACTGATGATCAATCCAACACAAGTGTTGCTGTGGACAGCGAACAAAGTTCTCCAATTTTAAAAAAATGGCATAAATCTTCCTAAAAGCGATTCGGAATGGTCAACGGCAAATTATTTTTTCAAATCTGTTCTTCAGTTAAATGGTCCAATCAGATCACACGATTTAAATCCAAACATAAAGCTTTTAAATGACGTTATCTACAACTATTTCGCAGATAATTTTGGTCATGTTAAAACAGTGCCTGACGAAAACCTAGTGAATAAATACAAAGAACATTCAGTCAAGGACTTAAAGAAAGAGTTAAAAAAATTAAAATCTGCAAACGGTGACTCTGAAGAAATTCAATACGTGTCACACACCTTGCGTGATAAGCTCCGCCGTAATAACAACAACTGCAACCAGTCAACTCCAGATAACAACGAATCTTTCAGTCATGATCAATACATTGGTAGAAACTTCTGGGGTTATGTCAAGAACGTCCTGAATCGAAAAGACGCCGTGTTTCCTTCATTCAACATGCAAGGATGCCTATCTTATTTCAGTAAAACTCTAGCCATAATTAATCCAAATAAACTGTTTCATATTCCAAGCTGGATTCCAAGGTTATCTGATCCTGAAGTTCAATTCAACGTTGACCCTCCAACTTATCAACAAGTTACTAATGCAATACGTAGAATGAAGGCCTCTGGTTCTCCTTGTCCCCTTGATCAACTCTCTGTCATATGTTTTAAGCGATGTCCTTTTTTAAGAACTTACCTAACAGAAATAATACGTAATGTTTGGTTGTCTGGAACTATACGGCTGAATGGAAACGAGCGTGCACTATACTTATTGATAAGAAAGGCAACACAGATGACCCCTCAAATTTTCGTCCCATCACTCTGGAAACAATACCATTAAAAGTATTTACATGATGTCTTCGCAATGCAATATTCTCCTTCCTCGTTACTAATAACTTTATTGAACATAATATACAGAAAGGCTTCACACCTAATCTGTCTGGCACTTTAGAACACACAGCTCAGATGACCAATATTATCAACAAAGCTAGGATAAAACAACGTTCTCTTGTCATCACTCTACTTGACCTCAAGAATGCCTTTGGTGAAGTTCATCATAATTTAATTCAGTCGATCCTTGATTATCATCACATTCCTAATCACATCAAAACTGTTATAAAAAGTTTATACACGGATTTTAAGACTTCAATAATAACATCTGAATTTCGTACTCCTTTTATATCTGTTGGCCGTGGTGTACTGCAAGGTGATTGTCTTAGTCCTCTACTATTTAATATGTGCTTCAACACTTTCATTCAACACATAAAGGCCGATAAGTACCGTCAATTTGGTTTCTCCTTCCAATTTCTAAACCCGATCCACTGGTTTCAGTTTGCTGATGATGCCGCGGTCATTAGTGGCCAAGAATCAGAAAACCAGCATCTTCTAAATCGTTTCTGTATCTGGTGCCAATGGTCCAGTTATATTATCCGGGTTGACAAATGTAGCACATTTGTTATCAAGAAAGCTTTAACAAAATCAGTCCAATATTTACCTAAACTCTTAATTAACAGTGACCTAATCCCAACTACTAAAATTGGAGAGTCTTTCCGATATTTAGGAAGATACTTTGATTTTGATATGTCCAACCAAGAACACAAGTCTGAGCTGACCTCCCTCATCACAGAACTGATGTCTGATATTGACCTTAAACCACTACATCCGAAAAATAAACTTATTCTTTACAGTCGCTACGTCTTATCTAAAATATCCTTGCATTTTACTGTTGCTACCTTGTCCAAAACTTGGGTCTCCGAAAATATTGATTCCGTTGTAAACAAATACATCCGTAAATGGCTGGAAATACCAGTATCTGGAACATTGAGTAACATCTTTCTAACCCGTAACAAATTTGGTCTAAGTATTTTCCCACCATCTATCAAATTCACTCAGTGTCAAACAGTTCTTCGAAATGCCTTAAAAACATCTCCCAACGAATCAATAAAAGAGCTTTGGAAATCAACTAATAACAGCACTAACATTCAGTATGATATTTACAACTCTACCAAGGAAGTTATCAAAGATTTCCGTTCTGGACAAGAGGATAAACTTCAAAACCACTTGACCTGTCAAGGCTCATTTTTCTCGAATGTTACGAAATTCTCCTTACCAAAGCTAAACAAATTCTGGTCTGCTTCTCAATCTAAACTACCAAAAAACATCTATTATTTTACTATGCGTTATATCAATAACTCTCTTCCTACCCGCAAAAACCTTTCCAGATGGGGTATATCATCAAGTTCCGACTGTTCATTTTGCTTACGCCCAGAAACTCTCCTACACGTGATTGCCGGATGTCAATCATACCTTGAACGATTTACGTGGAGACACGACTCTATGCTAAACTTTCTTGCCAAGACCCTACAAACTGCCAATTGCTCCAACCTTTTGTTGATCTTCCTGAATTCAAAAGCCCCTCAATAATAACTGGTGACAAATATCGTCCAGATTTACTCCTATCTACTTCAAAGGGATGTCTATATATAGTCGAACTTACCGTGGGATTTGAATCCAACCTTCAAAACAACGTAGAGCGCAAAAAAGCCAAATATGAAGAAATAGTTAGACAACAAAGTGAACACTTTAGCACTGTTAAATTTGTCAATCTCTCGATTAGTTCACTCGGTGTTTTCGCAAAAGAGTGTACCTCCTTTATAGCAATGTTAAACGATGTAGGAGTTGATGTGAAGCATCAAAATTATTGTGTCAGAAAAATGATATCTATTGCCATCAGAACAACCTATTATATTTTTTGCTGCAGAAATAAGGAATGGACGAATCCTGACTTAATGAACTTTTAAGTTTTTAAGTAGCTTAGTTGTGATTCAAGTAGTCGATTGTAAATTACCTCGATAAGTGAGATTTACAATTGTTTGTTTAGAAAAAAAAGAAAGAAAATCATTAATAAAGTTTCCATTATTAGTATAGGTAATAGCATGGTTTCGAGTGCAATTTGGAAAAAAAACATGCACGAGTGAGTTTTTCAAATACTGTCAAAATAGCACGAGTCCGAAGGACGAGTGCTATTTGAAGTATTTGAAAAACTCACGAGTGCATGTTTTTCCAAATTGCACGAGAAACCATGCTATTACTTATTAATAATATACATGAAAAAATGTTCAAAACAACTGTACTAACATTTTAACGTACGCATGTTTCACGGCGTCCACTCCTCGCATATTTATTCGTTAAAAAAACGCTTCGCTTCCTTTACTACTTGAAAAAGTTTACTCGAGGCATAAAGAAGCTTCTGGTCTTCTTGTAGGTACTTCACTTGGCAATATTAAAGCATAACTAGCTTCAAATTTGAACAAATTATCCCCAAAAGCGCCGAATCTTGGCCGCCATCTTTGTTTGTTTTGAGTCGAGAAAAATCCGCTGTACAATTAATTTGATTGGTTCTTAGTGATAACAGATTTTTGCACTGTATTACAGATTTTTGCACTGTGATTACAGATTTTTGCACTGTTGTTTGGGATTAACTGCACTGGAATCAGCCAATCACAGTCGAGATATTTTTTCATGTATATTATTATTATTATTATTATTATTATTATTATTATTATTATTTTCCACTCTCTTGGCCGCCGCCTGCCCACTTTGACAATTTGTACGTTATCGTGTGTATGCCCTTACGTGTCCGTTGGCGAGACTGCAATTATTTTATTCTGAGTTTCGGGAGAGTGTAGGATTGCGCCGTATGTGGTCGCGAGAAGACAGACGGACGGGTGGGTGTTGTGAATGAAGATATGCTGAAACGAAGTGGTGTTGGTTGTGATATATGTATATTTTGGAGTGTTGTGTATATGCGCAGCAGGGTAGTCGCGGTCTCCGTCTCCGTCTCCGTCGCGAATTTCTATATTCCCGTAACTCGCTTATCCGCGCGCGGTTTAATTAATCAGCAGTTAATGAGAATGCATTGGTATTCTATATTAATAATCCAGTTAACACAGTTAACAAATGCTTAAAATCTTGTTCTGTAATCAAAGGAGACCTTATTTTAATGTCTACTAGTACAGTCATGCATTGGCGTGATTATTGTAAAACACAGAAATCGGCACAAGAAACAATACTTATCCACACGTTTTCGTGGAACGTAAGTCTTTAGATGTTCTAAAAGTTAAAGCGAATATGTAAAAGACGCTTAATATTTCATGGCATAAAAGTGCAAAAAAATGTTTATTCCCTATTTTTTTATGTTTATATACCATAAATGTTACACTGTCTGCGAGTTCAGGTTATATTTGAATTTTAATTCGGTCTTCTATAAGGTAAAAAATTACGGGTAGTTTAGAATGTTATATTGACTAACCATATGTGGAAAAAACACAACAACCTTTACATTCATACCCAAGGCCCTTGGAACAAATTTATAATGTCCAGTTTATTTAAGTCCTCAGGACTTCTAGTTTTGTTTCTTTTTTGAAGTTAAAAACACGCACCACGAGTTCCACTTTCCAATCGCCCACTAGGAAATTATGCACAATGTTTACATAAAATAAAAATAATCAGCGCAAACAAGCTGTTCTTTTACACGGAGAATCTTGTTGTCAGATTTTTATTGTTAGGGGTACAGTAATTGGGGTAACCTGTTGTACCTGCCATTTTTACCATTAATTAACTGGTTTAATAAAGCGATTTAAAGATTAAAGATTCAAATTTCAACAAAATTCAACCAAAATTGAATAGGTTGGTCCTTGATCTATTTATGATCAAACTTTCCACACACTTTCATGAAAACCTGTGCAGTACTATATGTTATGAGTTATTCAAACACACAAACAAACGAACGAACGGACGGGCGGGCGGACGGACAGACGGACAGACAGAGAGACAGATTTATTTAAATTCGGAATTTCTTCAGTTATATGTAACTGCTTTACAAGAAACCCGAGAATACTTTTAAAAATACATAAAAAATTACTTAATTTGAGGAAGCAAGTGATGAGAGAGATTTTTTAATTTTTTTAAGACTAGCTAGTTTCACATGTCATTTGACTTGGCAATTCGTTCCAGAGTTGTACGCCTCTATAAGTGAACGTCTTTTTCAAAAACACAGTGAGTGGTTTTGGTAAGACGAGTGACATTTCTTTATTTCGTAATGGATAAGTATTATCAAAGGTATAAATGTTAAAATGGTATCGTAGGTAAGAGGGTGCCATATTATTTAATACTTTATAAATTATTATTGTCATATGTTCAGCACGTGAATGACATAGCCTTTTACAGTGCAATTGACCTATTAGTTCACTAGATCTGACCTCATAGCCCTGGCTTGTAATTACTCGTGCCGTTCGATTTTGCAACTTTTGTAATCTAGTAGCAGTTGTAGTTGGCACGTTGTCCCATACTACATCGCAATAGTCAAATAATGCTTGCATTAACGACTTATACCCTTACGAAAAAACCCACAGTGTGTTCACCCAGTGATTCCCAGTGTGGTTCAACAGTGTTAACACCCAGTGAACACAGGGTGTAACACACACTGTTACATGTGTATTTGGGGCATTTTCCACATAGTGAGCACCTGCTTAACACAGTCACCACACAGTATATTTCACTGTGTTAACACACAGTGTTGACGCAATGCATTTCACGGTGTTAACACACAGTGTTCACATGTGTATTTGGGATATCTTCCACGTAGTGAACACATGGTTAACACACAGTCACCACACAGTATATTTCATGGTCTTAACACACAGTGTTCACGCAGTGCATTTCAGGGTGTTAACACAGTGTTCACATGTGTATTTGGCACATTTTCCACGTAGTGAACACAAGGTTGACACACAGTCACCACACAGTATAGTTCACGGTGTTAACACACAGTGTTCTCGCAGTGCATTTCACGGTGTTAACACAGTGTTCACATGAGTATTTGGGATATTTTCCACGTAGTGAACACAGGGTTAACACACAGTCACCACAGTATAGTTCACGGTGTTAACACACAGTGTTCTCGCAGTGCATTTCACGGTGTTGACACACAGTGTTCACATGTAGATTTGGGACATTTTCCACGGAGTGAACACAGTGTCCACACAGTGCATTTCACGATGTTGACACGGTGTTGTACAAAAAATTATTTTCTTATTTCAAGAAAAAAACAACTTGTTTTAAGAATTTTTATCTTAAAACAATAATTTTCTTGTTGGAAGACAGATAAGTTATTTTTCTTAAGAAAATTTCTTAAGAAATATTTTCTTACGAAAAATGTTTCTTAAGAAATTTTTCTTAAGTCATTTTTAGTCAATTTTTAAGATAAGAGTCAATTTTAAATCATTCTAACTTGTAATCTCTGTACGCTTTACATAAAACAACTAATTGATCTCAGTTGATCGGTTCAATAAACCTTACTAATGTACTCAATTGAAATCTTGTAAAATTACTAAACATATTTATGAGAACACTAAAGAATAAAACATGGAAATATAAAATTGTACATAATGTAGTTAGTCAACAGAGCAAAAGTCAATTTAAAATCATTCTAACTTGACATACTCTTCATATGCTTTTAACATCAACTCGAATGGCGAAACAATGTCTTTTGGTGCGTTTTTATCCATAAAAACAAAATACTGGAGCATGTTCATCCCCAACTCACAGTGCTTGGGATAATGGAAATCCAATAAATAGTAAGTTGCCAGCAGACCGACAGTGGCTCCCACAAACTTCTTTCTTTCAACCTCGAAGATAATTTGGATTCCCACAAACACATAGGTTGAATTTTTGTCATAAACAATAACCGGCAAAATAGCTTGCTGTTTCCTACTTCAGAAGTCTGGATCCTCATTTTTCTTAAAGCAGAGAAATAACAGACTTACTGTAGTACATCCATAAATATTATGTAATGATTGTGATTTTTCACAAACAACAAAACAATGGACTTGACAAGTCAGGGCAATCATGAACAAAAAAAATGCAATTATTTTTCATATAAAAAAAAAATTAAGCATTTTCTTATATAACAGTATACAGTACTCTACGTTTTTGTCTAGTGCGCTAGGTTGGTAAGCAGATTGACTTGCCTCCCTATGAACACCTGTAGACTAATGAGTCAAAACTCAAAATAATTAAGTTACAAGATTTAAACCATGCCCACCTTCAGCTCATATGTACTAGTCCAAAAAGGCTTTTTTTTCATTTTCTGTCAATAAAATATACTAGTCAAACTCTTCAACAAATAAATAATCTTGACATATATAAAAGACAGAAGAAGTATTAAAGTAATAAGTGAACTATCATTGTACCCCATCTATACGGTAATACACAAGCAATACATGTACATGTAATATTATTAAACTAACTGAAATAGTTCAGAAATCATACAAAAATATCCATAAAATAACAAAAACTTAATTAAACATGTTTCAGAAAGTTGCTCGTCCAGGTTAGAGTAGTCTTGGGAAAGACTGTTTGTGGTGGTAGTGACTGACATTTCAACGGCCTGAGCAGTGGTCATCTTCGGAGTCAAGTGAAAAGTTTCGGCCAGGTTTGCCTATATTTATGTGTCCAATTCATTACACCTGTATGCCACCATTGCGGTATGCGTGGAATCTGGTGGGTGTTGTTGGGGAGGTGGGTCGTGTTGTCAGTATTTGTTTGTCAATGTTGGTGGGGCAGAAAATCGAAAAAAACAAACTACTGTTTGTTTGTTTGTTTGTTTGTTTGTTTGTTTGTTTCTTTGTTTGTTTGTTTGTTTGTTTGTTTGTTTGTTTGTTTGTTTGTTTGTTTGTTTGTTTGTTTGTTTGTAATGCGTTTTGGATAAGTCTTCTGTCTGTGATCGGTTTAATTGTTGTTGTTCTAAGTTAGTGTACCAAATTTCCAGTGTAAGTCGTTGCCGGTGGTTAGTGCAATAAGAAATGCACTCTATCGAGTCCCAGTCCCTCTGACGAAGGGCCTTCGCTCGAAACGTTAGACTCCTACGTTCTCTGTTCAGCAGTATATCTAACCTTATATATTTCGATTGTTGTTTCAGTGCCCATGCAGCACGCTATTTTTATTTCAATATTGTATTAGTTTGTTGGTGGTGTTCAGCAATGTGGTTGTAGTCCCATCTCCATTTTTTGTTGCCCGTTTGTGTTCACCACACTGCCGAACACCACTGACAAACTAAACACAATATTGACTGGGACTCGACAGAGTGCATTACTTATTGCACTAGACTATGGATGAATCAAGGGAACACAGCAGAATGCTATTTGACTTGTTCGAGCTTGATCTTCACCTTTGTAGTCTTTATATATTTGCTTATTTCCAGTGAATCTCCATGCATGATCACCTCCTACAACAATGTTGTCACCGGTATGTGCGAACGAACTCCGATTGAATCCCGAACGTAACTCGAAGCGGGAATTTCAAATAAAAAAGAGGGAAGTGAAACTTCGGGTGCGTGACCGATATTAACCAATTAAAATCGTAAATTTAGAAGCGTGTCTTCTCCACAAGCTGGTAACTATCTCCCTTGCAGAATTCGCCCAAATGCTGCTCGATTAGGACAAGTTTTTTTTGTTATATTCGCATTAGACAACGAATACTTCGTATGCTTGGTCGACTGGCAGAATATTACCGGGTGAATACGTGAAAATGGCATTAATACTACAAGAAGCGGAAATTTTATAGTTAAGTTTATATTTTACTGTTATTTGATCTCGCATTATTTCTGTGAGCCTTACGTAATCGCTGTGCCTAGCAACGCTGCTGTGCCTAGCAACCTGCTACGAGCTTCTGAAGAAAGATCAGTTACGAATCTGTAACGGTTTCACTCCCCCTATTTTTATTTGAAATTCCCGCTTCGTAGTTACGTTAGGGATTCAAACGGAATTCGTTCGCACATACAGGTGATGACATTGTTGTAGGACAGTGGTGATTCGTATTAATTTTAAAACATGGCGATCATGCATGGAGATTCACTGGAAATATGCAAATATATAAAGACTACAAAGGTGAAGTACTGTTTAATAAACGAGCAGGAGTGTTTTGTCAGATATAAAGACACGAGGCGAAGCCGAGTGTTTTTATATCTGATAAAACAAGAACTGCGAGTTTATTGAACGGCTTCAAAAACGAACCACTTGGTAAGTTCATTGGCGTAGTAAGTTTGAAGAAAAACCTTGTCTAAGCCGAGAAAATCAAAGCTAAAGTTCATGTAAATCAGGACGTATCTATCACATACAAAAGACACTGATTAAAGTTTAATTTCTTTTGAATTTTTCTCATTAATTATTAATGATTTTTGAAGATCAGGTACGAAACAAGTCAACTAGCATTCTGCTGTGTTCCCTTGGATGTATCCAGATGAATCTCTAGACTATGTCAATAAATGAATTTTATTATATGGCAAGCATTTGTTTTTGGTGAATCGCGCAATTTGATTGGCTACTGACGTGGCAGGAGTTTCCCTTATCGCCCGTGGGCAATACGGAATTTTTATTGCCCTGCGAGGAAAACAATAGCAAAAACTTTAAAATTCAATAAATTGTATTTACAAGAAGTAGAAAATTATTAAAATGAGTGACGAGGTGCATTCTGATAGTGAGTTTTATTATCCAGAAGTTGAAAATGAAGAATACGAAAGTAATTTTTATCAGTTTCACGAAGTACAGAGCGACGACGTCTACGAGCAGCGAAACAGCCAGGAAGAAATTGACAGTTTTATAAGAGAGCAGAAAAGCGTAAACACGGTGGAAAAAAACAGCAAGCGACATGAATGCATTCAACCGGTACCTAGCTGAAATAAACAAACAATATCTAAACATTTTGCACTTACCAGCACAGGAGCTTGACCACTTGTTGTCCAAATTTTTCAAAGATATCCGTAAAATAAATGGGAAAGAGTACGAACCGGACACGATTTCAAGTTTCCAAAGGAGTATTCAGCGGTTCCTTTCCGACAACAAATCCCAGTTTAACATCCTGATAGACAAAGAGTTTAAGATGTCCCGCGAAGTCCTTGCAGCGAAACGAAAAAGTTTGGTAAACAAAGCCGGCAAGGGAAACAAGCCAAATGCTACTCGCGTTCTCACGCGAGAAGAAGAGGACAAACTGTTTGAATGCGGACAGTTTGGTATGTCTGGACCAGAAGTCCTCCAGAGAACCATGTGGTGGTTTGTGGCACTCCACTTTGGCTTCAGGGCGAGAGACGAAAGCCGTAAGTTGCGTTGGGGCGATATTCAATTCCAAAGCAATATTGATGGTCTCGAAATGCTCGTCTGGCTATGTGAGCGTGGCACGAAAACACGTAGAGGTGAAGAAAACGGTCACCAAAGATCATTTCAACCGAAGATTTATGCCACCGGATCAGAAAGATGCCCTATTGAATAATATAAAACCTTCAAGAGCCATCGTCCAGTCGAAATGAATACAGCAGACGCGCCGTTTTTCCTTGCTGTCAGACATGGGAACCGCCATCAAAACAACAACATTTGGTATATGAAATCTCCTCTGGGCAAGAATGAAATTGGCAAGTTCGTCAGCAAAGCAGCAGAAAATGCTGGTCTTCAGCGAGCCGGGGGGAAATTAAGTAACCATTCTGTTTGAAAAAACAGTATCTCGAGGCTGTTAGACGCCAACACTCCCGAAATATTTGTGGCCCAGCTGAGTGGAAACAAGAACCTGCAAAGTCTACAGTCGTATAAATCGGCAAGCGAACAACATCAGCTTCAGATGTCCAGTATACTCAGCGGAACTCAACCATCAGCACAAAACCAACCAAGAAGAGCACTTAATCCTCTTGAAAATTTACAACCAGCGATAGGTGAGCCAGTTGATACGTCCCAGTCGGAAACCCAGCTCGGCCAGCTGCAGCCTTTCGAAGCAACACATTCATACCAGGAAGATTCAAACAGCCAAGCAGTTTTCGCTGGTGCAAGTATAAGCAGCATCTCAGGGTGTCAATTCCAGATCTTCAATGGTCCAGTGAGGATATTCCAAGAGAAAAAGCGACGAAAACTTGTGACTGAAAGCGATGAAGAAGGCTAAGTTTTGTTGACACTTTGATCGAACAGCCGTAATATATTTTTCAAATAAGTTTGAGTTTTATACGAATGTTTTAAGCCAGTTACGACAATAAGTTTTCTTGATTTGTTAATCTTTTCTTTCATCGTTATTTAAATTTAATCTTGCGATTATATTTCCCAGATAAAGATATTTAAAACAAACTTGACTTGTTTGCTTGTTTCCGTGTGTGTTTTGTTGAATTCGCCACGCCGCCTCAAGCACAAATTGTCGCATTACTCGCATATTCAGTCGCGTGACCATGGCGCGTGACCGGATGTAATGGATAAACTAATTAGCTATCGATATTAATTTTTGCACTGATTTATGCCATATAATAAACAACTTACTAACCTCGTCTGTTCGGTCTGTACGGTAAAATATCAAACCTCGGTTTTGCTGTATTGACCTCGCTATCGCTCGGTCAATACAGAAAAACCTCGGTTTGATATTTTACCGTACAGACCTCACTCTCAGTTAGCAAGTAGTTAAAATTATATATATGTATATATTAACAGTGCTGTATATATATATATATATATACTACAAATTATTAAGCTTTTTAGTATTTTATTTACCAATAGCAGCAAGTTGAATGACAGTCTGAACAACTTGGACAACAACAGAGTTGGACACAACCGAACAACTAAGAGCTATTCTATGCATCTGAAAACAGAAGGGAAAATGTTAAATAAATAAGTACATATTTAAGACACACACGCACTGTCACACAAATAAAAATAGGCACGCAATGCGTACATGCGTCTACGTTTAGGGTTATGGTGGTATACAAAACCCAAGGCCTTGCGATATACATTGTCTACATTCATGTGACATTAGACACCATCTTGGTTCATTTCCAGTTACTTTCCAATACCTTTGCTAAAACAAACATGACAGTCAGCAGTGTTTCAATTGCAACACTTGCCTTTGGTTGAGATAATCATCAAAGACACTGGTAGTGTCATTAAAATAACAATAGAGCACATGATAGCAATATGCCAAAACAGGAAATAGCCACTTTAACTTGATAAAATACAGTGTGCATATTAATAGTATACCATGTAAGAATTTGCTACTATATATATGCACAAATAATACTGCGATATAATATCTTACACACTGGTTATATCTTTTATCTGAATAAGTATTATCGCAGTCAATAACATAGCTAAAATTGACACAGATTGTTTGCCTTGACAAAAACTGGCACGGATTATTTGACTTCAGTCAAGTATCTCGAAAACAAAGGGCGCAGGATTTTCCTCCATGTCTGATTTGCTATTGTCAGTAATAATGCAAGATACACAATATAGCATACTCCGCATACGCATTTCTAGACAAAAGGCATCCTCTTTAATTTTTACAAATTTATTTTGCATACCAATTTGAGTACTCAATATTTGTTACCGCCATTCTAATACAACAGTATGACATGTTTAATTTACTCTCAGTTTTTTTGTAGTTTAATGGCAAAGTGTTGATTGTGATTTACAATTTTGTAGTAATTTTCCTGAATTGGTACAGTAGTTGTTTGCCTCAATAAACAAAAGGCTACTCTCTTAATTCGAACGATTGAAATTTTCAGTGTAATCGATTGAAATTTCAATCTTTCTCAGACTGGTTTGCAGGACCAAACCTTTTCGATTGAAAGTCACACTTTTGCTCGATTGAACAACAAACCAATCTAAAACGATTGATTTTTCAATCGATTTTCAATCGTAGTTCGACTGGAATTTAGAGTAAATTGAAAATCAATCTTTGTTTAGATTGAAATGTTCCCACTCCAATAGATTGATTATTTTTCAATCGGATAAAATTCTCATTCGTTTTTCAATCTTGTCTAGTTTGGTATGCAGGACCAAACTACTCCGATTGAAAAGCACTCTTTTTTTAGATTGAAAATTTTCAATCTAAATTAAATTGAAATTTTCAATCTATTAGACTGGCATTACCAATCTAACAGACTGACTTTTTCAATCGCGAATAGGACTGATTCTTTCTCAGTCCAATACCTAGATTGAAAGAAAAAGTAAAACACTTCATAAATAATTTTGTTTTTAATTAAACAACATTAAACAATTGTATATCCAACAAATAAACCCCACATTTATATTCTCAAAATATACATATGTAGTTAATTGTAGCTGCATGTACTGTACTGGTTTAATAAAAAGGTTTTATCCATGACCGTAGCTAAAAGATTAATTTCTTTTCTTTTGCTTTAATTTGTTTTCCTTATAAATAACATGCAATATTGTTGATCAAAAATGTGTTTCAATGACTCTACTTGCTTTAGCTGGCTCTCTCACCACATGCTAACATCCACATGTCCTATAGCATACAATATGCAACCGGTCGACTGGTGGTGGCCTAAATGCATCTGTGTGCTAAAGCCACCTGACATCCAACAATTGAGGGACCAGGCATAATGCCTAAACAAGTCGCGATATGCAAGAGTACTATGGGGTGGATGCGCACCAATGCTAGGCAATAAAAAGTTGCAGCTCATTGGAGGGATCAAGCGCCTCATAAGACTTTCAAGCGAGCAAGTATATAGAGAGACACATTGAACATAGTATATATTTACTATGTATATATATACATGCCAGAATTAAGAGAAAACGAGGCTGGTTTGGATAAAAACCCATGCACTTACAATTTAAAAATAACAATTAAAAGCTGCAACTATGTGCAATACTTTTAATGCTCACTATATAAGTATGTATATATAAGATTTAATATTATATAAGTTCATTATAAGTAATATTATATTAATATAAGAACGTTTCATGTCTCATGCAGAGCCAAGTGCTCTCACTGACGGTTTTGTTTGGGAAGGATTTATTACCCCATAAACCATTGAGGCAACAAATTCCCAAAACTGGTGCAAGGGTGAGGCGTAATGAACGTTGAAAACATAGTGCACTTTAAAAAGCATGTCCAAGCTTTGTACTAGACTAGTTGCTGACCACAGGGGATAGCCATACGATCTAAAACCAGAAAATACTGGTCTGGATCATGGTCAGTGCCAGTTGAGAGAAGATATGGTTGGCCGAATCGCTCATCTTTCTTCTGTATCTCTGCTTCGACATCAGTGCCACACTAAAAATAAAAATAGTGATCTATAGTATTAGTAGTGATACCCTGCATGAGGATTCTTGGGTATAATTCGCAAGATATTTGTCAACGTGATTCACTTTAAGGCCTATCTACACGATATATACGATTGTATATACGATTGTCATTCTGGCGTATGGAACTTTGTGTACAATTCTTGTTCGTGATTCGATGGTGAATGTCGAAAAACGCCGTTTACACAATTGGCGGTGAATCGTTTACACAATCGTACCGTGTATAAAGGCCTTTATATAATATATACATACTTGCGATCATCTATCAATGGTGAATTACCTCACCCAGTTTTTCTAATTAAACCCCTCCCAATTGTGTCCCCTTCGTTCTCTTTTGATAAGGCTGTCATCGGCTTAGGATCCACGGGGATCTAGCATTATATATGGGTGACACAAACACCTGAAATTACTGAAGTAGGTTTGATTGATCGTTATTACTTACTGGAACATTCTGTAAAAGATAGGAAATAGCTCAATCCCTCATCACTGCAAAATCCTTCTTTCTGTTGCTTGATCGGTGGAGCAGAAAGACAAGCACATATAATGCACAAAGGTCATCTATTTATCTATATACAACCAGAAACGAACAATTATTCATAGGTATATCTTCCCATAAAAGTTCTCAAATTACAACAACAATAACAACAACGACAACCACAACAAAGAAAAAGACAAGTTCGATCTATAAGTTATAGGCGAGCTCTGCATGTGCCTCCATGTTTAGCAAAAAGACAGTAGAATACAAGAGTGATAGAATAAAATGCCAAAAACGCTGGAAATCATTCTAATTTTTAAGTTTTTTTCATCTGCAATTTATACTCTGCACCAATGTGGCCATACACCTGCCATGTAGCCCTAGGCCTAGAGAATTAGGCCCTGAGAGCTTGGTTGCAATGAATCAAGTGGTTTCGGATACACGCCATGCAGCCATATGAGATTAGATATATTAAAATAACATTGCAACCTTATATCGACAAACTTTCCAAAAAAAGACTTACCATTTCCTTGGTATTTGCTTATCAGTTGCTGGACAGCAGCTGGATAATCCTGCTTGCCCAAAGAAATAATATGTTCTCTGAAATACATGCTCCATTTTGTTAGAAAGTTGTCGCACTCGTTTGGAAAGAGGATCTGAAACTCCAAATTGATCTATAAATAAAGTATAAATAAAGTAAAATAAAAGTAGCATGCTGCATAGGTAGTGTAGAATCAACAATCAAAATATTATAGTAAGGTTAGATATACTGCCGAAACAGAGAACGTAGGAATCTAACGTTTTGAGCGAAGGTCCTTCTCTTCACTCGAAACGTTAGATTCCTACGTTCTCTCACTCTCTGTTTTGGCAGTATTCAGAAGGGCCTTCGCTCACAACGTTAGATTCCTACATGCTCTGTTTCGGCAGTATATCTAACCTTACTATATAAATAAAGTAGATATACTGTATATATAACTGACATATCAAGCATATAATAATTATAATACATGTATATATATAAATGGCAATAAAAAATTATGTTGGACCTGAACCTCGCTCTACTGATTTGAGTAGTATATACCTACTGTACTATGTAAAGTCTTAAACAGGCAGCAAAATTATTCATATTGACGATAAGTTGAGGGTCAGTCTCCTTGAAAAAGTTATATTCTAGGGGAGATGACTTCTAGGAAATGGCTTTATTAGTCTGCATTGATCAGAATACTGATAGATTTAAGGTGCACTGTTAAGACCCTCTCCCTAGGGGTGAAACTCAAGGTGTAGGGGGAGTGACAACCCCAAAAAATACAAGAAACCCCGATTAATTGGCCAGGGCTTCCATATATACATTTCAGTAAATTTTACCTACGGAGCTGCAAAGCACTATAGATTTTAAAAGGGCAATTCTACCCAACACCCCCCTAACAAAAGAGGGCTAGTTTTGCCCCTGCCTCTCCCAGGAACAAATTAAGGGGAGTGAAGAAGCATGAGTGTGATTGCATCTCTCAAATTATTAGATGGTACTAAAATTAGATGGTACTTACTACTTACTCAAATTATTAGACAGGCAGTATAATTACATGTATCAGCTAGTGCGGTAGCTATAGTGTACCTGTACTTCAGATAAGCTAAAATTAATATAATCAAATTTGAAATAAAATGTAAAAGACTAGGAAAATCAAATATCATGTATTTTGACAATGAAATATTCTATTCACCTCAAACCATTATCATTTGGGGCCAGAGGGAGAAGAATTTCCTCTTATCCCCCACCTTGAAAGGGCTACTCGATCCTTATAATTTATCTTAAAAGATGTAATCAGCCTGGGGCGAACGCCTTGATCAACTGTGTTAGTGTATATAGAACGATTTGAATCCTCAATTTGTGTACATAGATCAAGTTGTTTTGTATTTGATTTTTATTGTGCCAACTTTAATATTGTCTTAGTCAGTGATGAACAATTGCCTCAAAAATGAATTAAAGCATTCACAGTAAAGTTACCCTGCGAGCAGAACCTTCTTTTCCTTATTTCTTCGCTGAGAGAGAGGAAGAAAAGTTTTAAAGTCCAATAGGGGATATAATATATATTGTATTCATAGCATATTATATACACACTATTATATTGCAATGAATATGTATATGATTAAAAATAGCTTAATAGATATAATTTATAAATTATAATATACAGTACAGGTGTCTACCATATTGCTGATGATCATGAGCTTTTAATTAATATTGCACTATTATAAACCACTGCCATACCTGTACTAGTCCTCTGTCTTTGCTACCAAATTAATAATACAACAAGGTGACAGCCAACACTAAATGAAAATATTCATATACTGTAATTATACAGGCGACTGGTGGCAAGACATACAGTATCATGCCCAAGATCGTCTTTAAACAAACCCTAGCTGGGTCAAGTGTAAATTTTTTACTGCATGCAGACAGTGATATTAAAACTATAAAAAGAACAATTGACTCACCAATGAAGCGTTCGATGCCTTGCTAATTGTTAGCTATTATTAGCTTTCTTTAATAAATCGAAAGTAATATAAAGTTTTCAGAAGGGTCGGTTCTCGCCTCTCGGTTTCCTGTATGAGAATGGCCGTCAGAACACTGATCAAAATTCAAAATTCATCAAAATATTTGCATCCAAACTCGTGTTTGGTTATTAAAACCAAATGTATCTGAACAAAAACGGATCGCTTAGATTGTCTTTATTTATATCACAACAGAATTATTGTCTGCAAGGAAACTTTAATATAAAATATATTTCTATTTCAATATTTATCAAATCTAGGCATAGCAAAGGCCAAACGGTGTTTCGGGTTTCAAGAGATTACGACGTTATATTAAACACGAAATACTGTAATATCCGTCCCCTATTAATAGAGTTGTTTATCACCTTGTGGTGTATGGGAAAAACGTCGCTGTCAAACTAGTTCAAAGTCCGGTCACAGAATAAGGATTGACCAGAAGTCCAACTCGAGTGACAACTTGTCCGCATTTCTTCAATGCGCAGGCGCGATATTTTACGCCATCCGACGCCATCCGACGCCATCCGACGCCATCCTACGCAATTTCCTACGCCATCCTACGCAATCCTGGCAAGTTCCCCCGGCAGTTTTAACCTTCTTTTGAAGGTCCAAACTGCCGGGGGAACTTGCCAGGATTGCGTAGGATGGCGTAGGATGGCGAGGAATCAAGATGCGCGAGGCGACATGCGTGAGAATAGAAACTTCAAAGGTTCCGACGCGAGTTGGACTTCTGGTCGTATTTCTATTCTGTGGTCCGGTCAGATACGATTTTTTTTGTAAATGCAGTTTTTTTGACAGACCTAAAGGCATATCTCAATCTCATCCAGACATACGGTAAAGTTAGCAGTTTCAAAAGTAAAAATATATAATTTCGTTCATTTTTTCACTGTTTCTAATGCCTTTCCAGTGCAAGGCAAGTTCCCTAAATCGGGGAAGGCCTGCTACCGTCCATGAGTAAGATACGATTTTTCAGAAAATTTTTGTAAATGCAATTTTTTTTGACAGACATAAAGACATATCTCCTCCAGACAAACCGTAAAGTTAGCAGTTTCAAAAGTAAAAATATATCATTTCGTTCATTTTTTCACGTTTCAAATGACTTTCCAGTACAAGGAAAGTTCCCTAAATCGCGGGGAAACATGCCACCGTCCATGAAGACGCCAGTGGTGAATTTTTACTAGTTTTATACGTTGGGAACTATTTTAAACAGTTTGGTGTAAATCCTGTAATACTTCTTGTTCTACGAGGAAACTTTGAAAAAGCAAAAAGTAGGTCCACAAGGGTTCGGTATATAGCAAGAAACAATGTGAATGGTGTTGCAATGATGGTTTTAGTCTTCGGAGTTTACAGTTTATTGTTGAGCATAAGCTATAAGCATTTTCATCATGGACAGAAAACAGAAATAAAATAAAATGAATACTAACCTTTCAACGTCGAAATCACTTCCTCCCGGAATCCTTTCTCTTCCAACAATTCCCGCAGGGTTTCGGACATGATTATAGGCAGTTAAACAACAAAACTATTCTAAACTCGGCTTATATTAAAGATGTCCTCCTTCCTCTTCAGTTCTTCAGAAGTACTTCGGATAGTGGATAGCGCGCGAATATTGTACAATGTGATTGGCTCGCTATATTCAATCTCCCGATCGATTGATTTTTGTTTCAATCACTCCAGTTGATTGACTTTTTCAAACAAAATTGGATATGATTTTGAAATTGGCGCAATTTTTCAATCTAAAATCAATCTTTTAGACTGAAAAATATTTCAATCGCTTCAAAGATTGAAATTTTCAATCTTTAAAATTAAGAGAGTAGTTGCTTGCCTCAGTGGCCAAATGGGCACAACTGCCACAGATTATCGACTCACAGTCAATATTCTTAAAACCAATAACAAAAAAATCAGTGGAAAGATATATTAAGTATCTATTGGAGCAATTATAGAATACCAGGCCAATCCAAAGCTTCCATAATTGTTTCATCCGGCTACAAAACTGCTCACATGATCTTATTGCGCACTTAGCTTTGTATTACAACACACTGCCTACATGCCTACGCGGCTACGCGGCTACCCGGCTACGTCGCTACGTGGCCACCTGCCTATGTGGCTACGTGGCTACGTGGCTACCGGGCTACGTGGCTACGTGGCTACCTGGCTACGTGGCTATGTGTCTACAGGGCTACACGTGACTCAAAATTACTGAAGTCGAAATAATCGAAGGCAAAATAAAGAAAGTGAAAATGATTAAACATCTGATAAATTGCATGAGTATAAGGGTTCTCAAAATAGTCTTGATCAACACAAGACCAATTACGATAACCTGACCCTCATACAAAGGAACCATGAAACCTAACCCTAATCACAAATCCGGGACGGTAGTGCTATGGAAAATACAATAACCTAACCCTAACCCTAACCTAACCTTGTGGTATAAAAAATTACGATAACCTTCCTCCCCCCCCCCCCCCCCCCCACACACACACACACATACACACAATGGAACCATAGACCCTAACATTAATCACAAATCGGGGACGTTTGTGTTATGGAAAATTACGACAACTTGACATCCATACAATGGAACCCTAACCCTAATCACAAATCGGGGACGCTTGTGGTATGGAAAATTACGATAACCTGACCCCCATACAGTGGAATCTTAGACCCTAACCCTAATCACAAACCGGACATTTGTGGTATGGGAAATTACGATAACCTGTCCCCCCCCCCCCCCCCGCTCCACACACAGAGAATGGAACCATAAACCCAACCTCGTACCCAGGGTCTTACCTCCGCTCCCCCGCCCACCGCTGCCAAAAGAACCTGGTACACGCTGGTCACGTGCTTCCCAAAATATGGGCAGTACAAAATAAATTTAGTGTGGGTAGGGTGGTACAAAAAACTTTCTCGACTTACCGACCGGAGTAGTGTTTATACAAAACGGAAAACATCTGGCCAGATGAAATGTCACGACTCACGAAAGGTGCACAACGGCTTGGAGAAACAATCCGAAACGAGATATAATTTAATAAGAATGCCAAAGCTTCAAAGATCAATATTTTGCTGGCTTTGTAGCGCTGGCCGCTGGCTGGCGACATGTGTTATTGATGGGAGAATATTCGTTTTAAGCATTCGAATCGCGAGGCTTTTAACTGGACTTATTCACTTAAATATAATGGCAGCTTTCACGTGTGGTATTCAACAACGTACAGGTGAAACACATACGTATTTTATTGTTTATATTGAGAGTTTGAAACAGTCTGTGAGGTTTACTGTGCTGCGTTGTTTTGACCAGTTCTCATGCGGACAAAAATATGGTCAGTCATCCACGAACATGATAATTGATAAATATATTTGATATAAAATGCCAATTTTCAAGTTCATTTTCAAAAGGTTAGTCGATATCCGTACCTATAATATTTTAAACAATTGGCGAGGGACTATAATTTAATACGACGTGTTATTATTAATAGTCCGAAAAGCGGCGGGTATTAGGTTGTTGCGTTTAAAACGATCAAAACTAAAAGATACGTAACAAGTTAACTTGAACGGGGGTTTCTTTATCGGACATGAAGTTTGTGACAGCAAAGAAGCAGAAAAATCGATAAGACTCGCCCGCTTTCTTGAAGTCTACTGAAAGTACTATTTCTTTAAGTAAACAACACAGCGCATTCAGAAATGCAGACAGATGACAACAAAGGTTCGACATTTCACCTTTGCCTTATTAAATGTGTCTAGTGTCTTGCTGTACCATTATAGAATGATCTTGGTTTCAAATATTTTACTATTTTAGTACTGTTTATTTTTGTTTATTTGTCGTACGTTGATTAATACTATTATTCGATATTTTAATATACTTTGCCGAATGGAGGAGCGGCAACAGTTTTCGTAGTGGCGTATTCATATTTCATGATCAAGCGACGAAAGATCAAATTTGCCGAGTAACTGGAGTTTATATAAATAGAAAAATGATAATAAGATATCGATTAATCGACTATATATTGTATAATTTAAGCACCCAGGTTGACGATTATTAATCGAATGGGAACATCAAAAACTTTCTTCGTTGTAAACACAGCGATTTATTATAAACTAAAAACAACAGCTGTCTAAACAACTTGTTTCAATTTTAAAATCGTATCACCGGTTTAACATTCATTTCAAAATCTAATACCAGAAAATTTTAAAATCGTATCACAGGTTTAACATTCATTTCAAAATCTAATACCAGAAAACAAAACAAGATATGTATACATGCATTTCTTCGACTATTCCAGCAAGGTCAAGCATTGATACGCAGGGGACACTCCCACAGTCGAAAATTTTGATAGACGACACGTGACCAGCGTGTACCAGGGTCTTTCCGCAGCGGTGGGCGGGGGCGGGGGAGCGGAGGTAAGACCCTGGGTACGAGGTTGCCATAAACCCTAATAACCCTAATCACAAATCCAGGACGTTTGTGGTATGGAAAATTACCATAACTGTCACGATAGGAGTTAATATTTGTAATACCGGACTAATCTTTGTAACAGGATATAGACAAAAAGTGTAGAATGATAGATATACAGCATTGTGCATGACCACGAGAATAGGGGACACTCTGGGCTAGAAATAAAGCTTCCGATTTATTGAGTAATATTTTATATATCAAAACATGGTGTCAGGAGTGGGATTTTGAATGAAGAGCAATGGCTGAAGCAGAGAACCTAAGCAGCGAAGAAACGGCACAAACACCGCCCGCGGAGACAAGCACAGGACAGAACAACATGACCAGTACATTGCCAACTCTCCCACCCGGGTTAAAACCGCCTCAGCCTCTGAAGACGGAAGGCAATCTTGCGGTAAATTGGAAGCGGTTTAAGAGAGCATGGCAGAATTACGCGATCGTCGCCAGACTAAATCACTTTGAAGAAAATTTCAAGGCAGCCATGTTTCGTTCTATGGGTAATTGGAGAATAAGGAATGGATTTCGCAACAGAGACAGATCGCCAAGTATTGAGAAGTTTGAATAATTTTGCGTCGGAGAAACTAACGAAACGTGCGAAAGATTTATATTCAACCGATGAAACCAAGACGATACTGAAAGCAATGAGCAATATGTGACAGTATTACGAAAGCTTGCGCAAACATGCAATTTTTGCAATTGTCTTAACGACTCCCTGATAGACTTGTATTAGGAATCAGAGATGAGTCAACCAGAAAGAAATTACTACAAGAAAAGAAAATTACGGTCTCGCGTGCCATAGACATCGGAAGAAGCGGCGAAACGACAAATATCCGCCTCAAAGAATTAAAGAAGCCCTCGGGAAATGACGAAGAAGTAAACGCGCTAAGACAAAACAGAAAGACGGAAAACGAAAGGCAACGAAAGCCAAGGGAGACAAGACGCCCTTGAAAATACTGCGGCGGTAGTCACCGACGAGGCGTTTGCCCAGCTTATGGCCAGCTTATGGCCAAACATGCAAGAATTGCGGTAGACAGAATAATTTCCCGCAGGTTTGTTTACAGAAGAATTCGAAGTACTCGCCAGCAAACATAGTAACGAAATACACTCGCCCAAACAGCTCAGATGATGACTCCGGAGAATACGTATCGACTCTAGACCTGCATCCACAACCTGAAGAAGTTCTGGTCGTCAAAAGCGAACAATTTCGGTCAAAAATCCACGCAACAATGAAAATCAAAGGTGGACATAATACGAGTTTTCAAGTGGACACCGGGGCGACTTGTAATGTGATCCGAAGTGGAGAACTGCGTGGTACCAAGTATGAAAGGAATATCTTAAACACAAACCAAGTATTGAAGATGTACAATTCATCACCGCTAAAACCCGATGGAATATGTCATGTTCAGATGACAAACCCGAAAAATGGCCAGAAATATGAGGTGAAATTCATTGTGGTGAAAGACAAAGATGCCGACATCAATCTTCTCGGGAGCCGAGCAGCGCAACAAATGAATCTAATACAAGTCAGCCAGGAAAAACTACTACCCAGGACGGCAACCTCGTACTCAGGGTCTTATCTCCGCTCCCCCGCCCCCGACCACCGCTGCTAAAAGACCCTGGTCCACGCTGGTCACGTGTCGTCTATCAAAATTTTCGACTGTGGGAGGGTCCCCTGTGTATCAATACTTACCTCGCTGGAATAGTCGAAGAAATGCATGTGATACGTATCTTGTCTTGTTTTCTGGTATTAGATTTTGAAATGAATTGTTAAACCGGTGACACGATTTTAAAATTGAAACAAGTTGTTTTGACAGCTATTGTTTTTAGTTTATAATAAATCACTGTGTTTATTTAAGTTTACAATGAAAGTTTTTGATGTTCCCATTCGTTTAATAATCGTCAGCCTGGGTGTTTAAATTATACAATATGTAGTCGATTAATCGATATCTTATTATAATTTTTCTATTTATATAAACTCCAGTTACAGTGTACGCCGCAAATTTGATCACGGCTTTCGTCGCTTGCATGATCATGAAATATGAATACGCCGGCAAAGTATATTGAACAATAAGTAAAATATCGAACAATAGTAATCAACGACAAATACACAAAAATAAACAGTACTAAAATAGTGAAATATTTGAAACCAAGATCATTCTATAATGCTATAGTAAGACACTAGACACATTTAATAAGGCAAAAGTGAAATGTTGAAGTACCTTTGTTGTCATCTGTCTGCATTTCTGAATGCGCTGTGTTGTTTACTTAACGAAATAGTACTTTCAGTAGACTTCAAGAAAGCGGCATGTCTTATCGACTTTTCTGCTTCTTTTCTGTCACAAACTTCTTGTCCATTAAAGAAACCCCCGTTCAAGTTAACTTGGTACGTATCTTTTAGTTTTGATCGTTTTAAACGCAACAACCTAATACCCGTCGCTTTTCGGACTATTAATAATAACACGTCGTATTAAATTATAGTCCCTCGCCAATTGTTTAAAATATAATAGGTACGGATATCGACTAACCTTTTAAAATGAACTTGAAAATTGGCATTTTATATCAGATATATTTATCAATTATCATGTTCGTGGATGATTGACCATAATTTTGTCCGCATGAGAACTGGTCAAAACAACGCAGCACAGTATAAACCTCACAGTTGATAATGAAGTGGAAGACTGTTTCAAACTCTCAATATAAACAATAAAATACGTATGTGGTTCACCTGTACGTTGTTGAATACCACACGCAAAAGCTACCATTATATTTAAGTGAATACGTCCAGTTAAAAGTCTCGCGATTCGAATGCTTAAAACGAATATTCTCCCATCAATAACATATGTCGCCAGCGCTACAAAGCCAGCAAGATATTGATCGTTGAGTCTTTGGCATTCTTATTAAATTATATCTCGTTTCGGATTGTTTCTCCAAGCCCTTGTGCACCTTTCGTGAGTCGCGACATTTTTGGCCAGATGTTTTGCGTTTTGTATAAACACTACTCCGGTCGGTAAGTCGAGAAAGTTTTTTGTACCACCCTACCCACATTAACTGAATTTATTTTGTACTGCCCATATTTTGGGCAGCACGTGACCAGCCTGGACCAGGGTCTTTTCGCAGCGGTGGGCGGGGGCGGGGGAGCGGAGATAAGACCCTGGGTACGAGGTTGGGACGGATGAAGTTCAAGTGGTGGATAGCCAGAGCACGAGTAACATGACCAAAGAAGACGTATTGGCCAAATACGCCGACGTATTCCAAGATCTTGGTGAACTTGGAGAGCCACTTCATCTGGAAGTAGATAATATTACCAAGCCAGTCCAACCAAATACCACCCAGAAGAATACCTGAAGCTCTCCGGAAACCGCTGAAAGATCATCTAAGTGATCTTGAGCAACAAGGTATTATCCAGAAGGTCGTGGAACCGACTGACTGGGTGAGTTGAATTGTAGTCAACAAGAAGAGCCATGGGAAAATACGACTTTGCCTTGACCCACCATCACTAAATAAAGCATTAAGGAGGTGCCATTACCCAATGCCTACGACTGAAGAAGTCCTCCCAGATTTGACCAACGCGAAGGTGTTTACCAAGGTGGACTGCAAGAATGGCTACTGGCAGATCAAACTAGATCAAGAATCGTCTCTGTTAACCACGTTTAACACTCCGTTTGGCCGTTACAAATGGACCAGGATGCCCTTTGGAATCTCACCAGCAGGAGAGATCTTCCAGAGGCGCCTGGGCCAAGCTATCGAAGGCCTCGATGGAGTGAGGACGGTGGCGGACGACATCCTTATTATTGGAAATGGAACGTCAATGGATGAAGCAGTCAAAGACAACGACGCCAAGCTAGAGGCTCTGCTAAGACGGTGTCGCGAAAGAGGAATCAAGCTAAACGAGTCAAAGATTGAGCTCAAGAAAGCATCCATGCCATACATTGGTCATTTGCTCACCACAGATGGAGTACAGGCAGACCCATCCAAGGTAGAAGCGATACTCCATATGACAAAACCACAAGACGTACAGGGAGTGAGGCGAATCTGGGGGATGACAAACTATCTCGCAAAATTCCTTCCGAAATTGTCAGATGCATCAGAACCGCTACGCCAACTGACAAGAAAAGGGCACGAATTTAATGGTCAGAAATTCACAACGCATTCAATGACATCAAGATACTCGTCTCAAAACCACCTCTGTTGAAGTACTACGAACACGAGAAACCCATGCTGCTACAATGCGACTCAAGCGAGAAAGGCCTGGGCGTGTCACTATTGAAAGAAGGAAAACCAATCGCTTATGCGAGCAGAGCTCTTACAACCACAGAAACCAACTACGCTCAAATTGAAGGCCAGAGAGAAAGAATGGGCTACGTCTAACCGTAAGCAACTACTTCCACATCCGAGACGAATTAGTCGTACAAGATTGCCTCACCCTGCGTGGCGACAGGGTTGTCATTCCAAAAACACTCAGGAGAAAAACCATGGAGGATCTACACAGAGAGCACCAATGAATAGATTCAACCTTGAGAAGACCACGAGAAAGCGTTTACTGGCCCAACATGAATAGCGAAGTGAAAGAACACATCTCCAGATGCGAAACCTGTATGACGTTTTCCATTCGGCAGCAGAAAGAACCGCTTTTAAACCACGAGGTACCTGACCACCCTTGGGCAAAGATCGACACAGATCTCTTTCAACTTGTAAACAAGGAATATCTTGTGATGGTGAACTATTATTCTAATTTCTTTGAAGTAGACCGCGTGTACAGCACAACATCCGAAACAGTCATAAAGAAGCTGAAACGACACATGGCTCGATACGGGATACCAGATGAATTGGTATCCGACAACGGACCACAATTCGACTGTGAAGAATTTCGAGTTTTTGCACAAACATATGCGTTTAAGCACACGCGCACCAGTCCACGCCATCCTCAGTCCAATGGCAAGCTGAATCCGCTGTAAACCAAGTCAAGAAAACGTCGCGAACGACCAGAGAAAGCGATAACGATTTCTATTTGGCTCTCCTAACTATTCGCAATACACCGCAAGAAGGACACAATTCTAGTCCAGTCCAGAGAATGATGAATAGACGTACGAAGACAACCCTTCCTACTTCTACAAACCTCCTGAAGCCCTATGTGCCAGGGAACACGGACGCAAACATCGCCAAGAAACAACTCAAGCAGCAACGGTATATACTACAATAAAGGAGCAAAAGGACTAGATCAACTGCGCAAAGCTGACAGAGTTAAAGTCCAACCTTTTGCCCTTGGAGAGAAGAAATGGTCGATGGAAAAGTGAAGAAGAAGGTACGACCTCGGCCTTATGAAGTACAAGCAAACGGCAGAACATACATCAGAAACCGCAGACACCTACGGAGACGGAGACTGTCCCAGGATTCCGAGGTGGAAGCAGACACATCAACGCCAGAGACTACAAAAGAAACACAACCCATTACATGCCAAGATAACGCCAATTTTCATGAGATTCAACAGGAACAGAGAGAGTCGCAACCAGAGAAAGAAGACGCAGAACCCGTAGATTATCACGAATATATGGGATACCAAACGCGCAGCGGGCGTTTGTCGATAAGACCATCCCGATTCGGTGACTCCATACAACGTGACCGATAGAGTGGCTGGATTGGACTGACACTTACAATAACTTTTTATATTTCATGTGTTTTGTTATCCCGTCAAGGACCCAGCAAGATTTAATAGCAATGGGTCAGAACAATTTTGACTAGGATTGTTACTGTTTTATTGAAAGGAAGATGTCACGATAGGAGTTAATATTTGTAATACGGATTACTCTTTGTAATTCGGGATGTTTGTGGTATGGAAAATTACAATAACCTGACACCTCCACCACCCCACCCCCCCACACACACACAATGGAACCATAAACCCTAACCCTAATCACAAATTGGGGACGTTTGTGGTATGGAAAATTACGATAACCTGCCCCAAGTCCCCCCCCCCCCCTCGCGTTGTAGTATGTAAAATTACGATAATAACGGGTAATCTGTTTAATCGGCCATATAGCTTATTTTAATAACCGCGACACCGGATTGACCTCATATGGATGATGCGGTGGGAAGAGTCGGCATCTGGCCTTCTCATTCACCTGTTTAATGCTTATGTCACAAGAAAAAAAAAACGCTCCAGACCTTATGAGTTATGAGCGGTGCTACATATCTGGAACATATATATTAAAATCATATTTCCTTAGCATCTATAAGATTTTTGAGCTTTTGACAGGTCACAACACCTGACCACAATCGACTTGTATGTTCTTAAATATATCCAACAAAGTTAAGATAGTAGCTACGTTGTCACATCGCAATCACTACGTAGTAACGTAGCCACGTAGCCAGGTAGCCACAACCCATGAGCTTTGGATTGACCTGATATTCTATAATTGGACCTATCTATGAAGCAAGAAATGTGTTATAATCATGGCAGGAGCATTTAGCGAGAGTTTAGTTTTTGATTCGATCGCTTGGTTAGAGTACTTTATAACATATACAGTTGCACATTTTAATAATACAGTATATACTATTTTGATGCATCAGCAGCCATTCCATATTTTGCAACGATAAACTGTTTTGTCTGTCACTGTCGGGGCTAAACGCCTCTGAGTTGAGGTCAAAATGACTTTGAGTTGAGAGCGAAACAACTGCAAATATATATTTCCTTTCAAACAACTCTGAGTCTGATCATATAGTCTGATAGGCCATGCTGTACAACAGGTAGTTCACAATCACATGGTGTTTCTGGCACATCTATATAGATTATAAACGTGGATGTGACACAATACAACTATATAAGTTATACGTGGAACCAATTGGGAAAAAGATGGCAAAGAGATTGGGCATTTTATCTAGAATCGGACATTGTTTGACATTTGAAGCAGCAAAAACCGTTTATAACACCATGATACAGCCAATTTTTGACTATGCGGATACTAGCTGGGGAGTGCTCTCAGAAGCATCCAATAATGAATTACAAAGGCTCCAAAATCGAGCAGCACGTATTGTTCTGAGAAGAAAATTGTTTTTCCTCTTTAAATTGGCTCCAACTTTACACCAGAAGAAAAATACATCGATGTGTTCTTGTTTTCAAAATATTAAATAACTGTGTTCCAGTTTATTTTGATAATTATTTTACTAAATACTGTAAGGTTCATAATTTCAATACAAGACACAAGGAAAATATATTATTACTTAAAGTTAAGAGAGAACTTGGTAAAAGAACTTTTAGATTCACAGGAGCAAAGGATTATAAAGATCTCCCAACTGATATCAAAAATGTGTTATCGCTTGCCAGTTTTAAAACTAGGATAAATCATTATTTTTGCAATCTAAGTTAATATCAAAAATGTAATATACTTTATGTATGTATACCATAACATAACATAACATAGCATTTATTTATTTATTTATTTATTTTACTTATTTATTTATTTATTTATTTGTTATCTATTTATTTATTTATTTATTTATTTATTTATTTATTTACCTATTTATTTCTTTAATTATTCATTTATTTATTTGTAATTATCGTAATCTATTTTATATCATATTATCATACAAATTGTAACTGTTTTGTATGCAGGGCCCCTCTGGATACCAGCTATAGCTGAATGGGCTACCCTGCTAAAATAAAGTTTACTTACTTACTTACTATAACTATAGTTCCTTACCTTGATAAAAATATTCCCGAAATCGAAAGAAACAACTCGTTTTCACTGATTCAATCGTTCGCAGACAAGCCGAATGAGGATGGACGAAGCACATAAACAGAAAGCAGATAGACGCCATATTTACTGGATCATTTACTTCGTTGCCACATCGGCAAACATCGGAACACCTCCTCTAATATCGCTCCGAACGTTTCGCTCGCTGATGAATTTGAATACGTCACAAAAGTGCGAATACCCAGTCAAGTGCGAATACCGGTGCATAACGTCTACGTTGCTATAGCAATGTCGACGCAAAAACTCAGTAATCACAAATAATGTTTACGCCATAGGCAAATATTTACTTTACAGTTTTACATAAGATACAATAACCCTTATATCGAAAGCAATTACACCAAAGATTGGCAAACTACATGTAGGACCCATAAACATTGTGAAATGCATCATGTCAAACAAGATGCAAAAGACCACTTTATAAGTTTTGACTTTAACTCCAGTACTCCACACAAACTTCAGTGTGGAGTCAAAACTTTAAGGGATTCATTCATTACTAAAATACATGTATATTCAAACTCGTATTCAAACATACAAGACAAGAAACGTGAGGCTGAGAATATCTGTCAGATCAAAAAGAATACTGTATAAATGCTGTCAGTGTCGAGGTTGACAGTGTCAGAGGACACTCTCAAGTCACAACTCATAATTTATATAATAGACAACAGCAACAGTATTTATAATACTATTAAAATACTGACTTGACAAAGCCAAGAGAAATTTCACATAAGAAAAACAATAGAAAATAAAGAAACAAGTAGCCAATGAATATTGAATCTTTGTTGTTAACTAAATAAGGTATATTTCTAGTTTTGGCCAGACTATGATCAGCTCCAATAAACATGTGCTCTGTTTTTGTGGAATTAATATTAAGTTTGTTTGCCTTCAACCATTCATTAACATTTTTTAGATCTTGGTTTGCAAGATAAGCTATTTCTTGTAGTGATGCTCCGGTTGTTGTGATATTCGTGTCATCAGCATACATTCGAGCACTAGAATGTTGTAAACAACACGGTAGATAATTTCATCATTAATATAAACAAGAACATTAATGGACCAAGGATAGAGCCTTGCGGAACGCCACAATTAATTACTCGACTGCTAGATAGACAGCCATTACCTCTACTGACACATTTGAGTACGATTGCACAGATCAGATGATTTAAACCAAGTCAAGGACTGTTGAGTTGTTCCATATCACCATAATTTATCAAGCAGAATATAATGGTTTACAGTATCAAATGCTTTGGCTAAGTCTAAAAAGACTACCGAATTAAGACCTTGGTCCATATTTTTAAGCCATTTAAATGTCAGCCAGCCAGCCAGCCAGCCAGCCAGCAGACACACAGACAGACACACAGACAGACAGACAGACAGACAGACAGACAGACAGACAGACAGACAGACAGACAAACAGACAGACAGACAAACAAACAAACAAACAGACAGACAGACAGACAGGCAGACAGACAGACAGACAGACAGACAAACAGATAAAATACAGACAAAGAGACAAACATGCAGACAAACAGACAAACAGACAGACAGAAATACAAAGAAACATACAAACAGACAAACAGACAGTCAAACAGACAAACAGACAGACAAACAGACAAACAGAAAAAACAGAAAAAACAGACAAACAGACATACAAGCTGACAAAACAGACAGACATACAGACAGACAAACGGACAGACAAACAGACAAACGGACAGAAAAACAGACAGACAGGCAAATAGGCAAACAGACAGACAGAAAAACAAAGAAACAGACAAACAGACAGTCAAACAGACAAACAGGCAGGCAAACAAGCAAACAAACAAACAAACAGATAAACAAACAAACAGACAGACAGACAGACAAACAGACAGGCAAACAGACAGACAGACAGACAGACAAACAGACAGACAGACAAACAAACAAACAAACAAACAAACAAACAAACAAACAAACAAACAAACAGACAAAATACAGACAAAGAGACAAACATGCAGACAAACAGACAAACAGACAGACAGACAGAAAAATAAAGAAACAGACAAAGAGACAGTCAAACAGACAAAGAGACAGACAAACAGACAAACAGACAGAGAAACTGACAAAACAGACAGACAAACAGACAGGCAAACAAACAGACAGAAAAACACACAAACAGACACACAAACAGACAGGCAGAGACACAAACAAACAAATGACAGATTGAGACTCAGAGGTGAAAACATAAGTTTCTGGCAAAAGTAAATTTATTTCTATGTATAACCAGAGATGCATATACATTTCTGACATTTATAAAAGTTGGAAAGGTACATGCTGCTCTGAAAACTAGTTTTACTTTAAGAATATACTACTTGTATTGTAATATTACGAATAATTATCTGCCTTTCGACAAAGTGTGGCTGGTTATACGGAATATTGGTGGTAATGGAAGGACAGCTTTAACAATTTCCGGAAGTAGATGTTAACAATGTTTACAGACGCTAAGTGATTGAATTAAAACAAGTTAAATAGAGATGATTAAACAAAAAACATTATTTTTTCATTTACGTCTAATTTTGTCACTTCTAAATGGAAAAAATTTAAATATTTCTTTCTTTTGGTTGTGTCTTTGTCCATGCATCGGTTTCTGTGTTACCTCGTTTTCGTTTGCTTATGTTTTACTCCAGTCTCTTAGTTATTCCTTATTGAATTTCTTGTTTTCTAGTTTGTTTTAGAAGGAAATGTTATCCATCCTAATGCAACCGTTGCAATTGCAAACCTCACAGTGACAGCGGAGTCTTGTGGGGGTGTTTATCCTGCGTATGCTAAACCAGGTTCGTCTACTGATATATCGTTAAATAATATATTAGCAAATTTGATTTTGAGCGCATTATGTTTGTACAGCTTACTCGTCAGTTGTATATTGAATCAAACAGATTTGCTAAAATAAGGATAGTCTCAAACACAAGTAAAATTTGGCATTTCCTCAATTAAACTAATGTTCTAAGTTATTTTGGTGAAGGAAAATTTCGAGTATAGATTATATACATTATAAGACCAAACTGGAACCAGTTGCGAAAAATGCAACATCAATTCAAGGCTTTCCGATTAGGAATTAAAACCGCGACCCTGCGATGCTAGTGTAGTGCTCTGATGCTGAGCTACTGAAGTCGTTCCCAAGGTTTGGCCACGAGTTGTGTATGTATAATGTATTAATGCCGAGAGTAGAATTGGGTATATACAAGTAACATTTGGCATTCCACTCGATTAAAGTGGATGTTCGAGAATTCGCCCGAATTACCTGGGACATCGAGTCAAATGCTAAACATTAATTATTAAAACAAGCGATCGGTAAAAACTTTTCGTCAAGTGGTATTTGCGAGAATTCGCTTTCAGCATCCAGTGTTGAAAGAACTTTCGCGTTGAGCAAAAGCGACAACCATTTCTTCAACTGTTAATAATCGAGTAGTCTTCCTTCCTGATGAATATATTTTGATTGCGCTGACATAAGCAGAATTAATATGCGTTTTCCTTGCTTTACCATGGTACCATGGGAGAAACCTAGTCGGTTTTGTATCGGGAAAACAAAATATTAAAGCATGTTTTAAGATACACGTTTCCAAATGTAATGCGACACCTATAGCCGCTGACGTGTCGAGATTTCTCGGTAATGCCCACGGGCATTATGAAAATTGTTAATGCCCTACGATTAGAAACAAAAAAAAAATGCTAATAAGGAAGTTATTGCTGCAAATCGACAAAAATAAATTAAATAAATGACGATAAACATTACAAAAGTAAATTTTAGTACACATACGTGAAAGAAACAGCAGAAAATAATGCTAGTCCGGTGTTTTGACGAAGTTACACGAAGCGAAGACCAAGAAATACAAGATTGATTTTGTAATAAAAGGTGCCATATAATCCCCGAGCCCGGGCGTAGGGCCGAAGTCCCGGAGCCAGGTGAGGGTGCTAATCTCGGCATGCGTGGACACCGTCTATATATGCGAAATTACACGCGAGATGAAAACTTGAAAGTAATTCTGAAACCTGTTTATATATATATATATTATCAAATCCACAACTGGCGCGGTTCAAATAGCAAGATACTGGTAACTAACCAGTTATATTATTCAAATTATTTAAATTTATGTCAGCAAATTATAAGTTCGGTTGGATTACGTACTAAAGTTCGGTTGGATTATGAAATAATTTTTAAACGATCATGACCTGAAAGAAATCTTTGCCAGAAAAAATCGTTTCAGCTAAAATGTACATTAACATTACTATGAAAAAAGACCAAAGAAAGAAGGCTAAGACGATATATGGCAGCGAGAAGAGGCAACAATAAATACGACTTAAAAACACTGAAAAACCCTACAAATTACGATGAAGACGGAAAACAATGCCGACAGAAATGCAACTGAAAGAACAAGGATATGTCCTGAAACTGTTCAAAGCCGGTAAAGATTTCTGCTCTGGTGTATTCTACTTAACTCGAGAGAGAACGATGAAGAAATTTTGAAATAAACGGCTTCTTAGATCTTGAAGAGAACTGAATGATGCCTTGTCATATTTTGTCAACAACGAAGAAAGTAAGAAACCGACGAGAAAAACAATCTGAAAAGAGTAGACTGAATTGGCAGTGTTTGTGGTGACAAAAGCAGAAGAAACGGTAGGAGATTTGTATTTACCAGGTTTAGCTGAATAAAAACAGAAGAAATCATGAAAATGAAAATCAATATATTAATTAATATCTTGTCGAGATCGTCGACAGAGATTTCGACAGAAATTCGAGCTGTCAACAAAAATCTGGACAAAAATTCACCACAGACAAATGTAGCGACAAAATGTGGAGTAAATGACGATATCTAGAAATCCGGGCTGAAACCACCCAAATTTGCGTTTTAGCTCCCTTATGGGTAGTCGTCTTCGCAGACGTTCTTATGACTCGCTAACACTCAACTAAAGCCAGTTTTCCACTAGGCAATTTTTCGTGCGAAGCGACTTTCTTTTGTTCGAATGGGCAATTTGCATTATCGCAATGCATGCTGGTAGTTGAGGTACGGATTCACTTTCAGGGGAAATGGCCGGCGTCAGGCGAGCATTTCGCCTGAAACATTAATTCACTGTTTTAGCGGTATTTTCTTTCCCGAATGAGAGATTTTTACTTCTCGTTAGGACAGGTAGGTTATTAACTATGTTTTGTGTAAATGGGAGCGAAACCGCTTTTGAAACTGGCGAGAAAATTACTTCAGAGTTGTCGATGGAGTGAAGAACGTTCGAACAAAACCGTGCTTGAAGAAAGAACTTTTTGCACATTTCTAGGTGAGTAAAGAAATCGATTGCTGTACAGTAAGCCATTTGGCCTCACATTCATACATATGTAGTAGATCTATTCAGATCGTATACTTGATGCCCTGGCAAATATCTCTTCTCTGCATTTTCGCTGGTTGAAATTGACAAGGCTTTGAAACAGCTCACGATCACTTGTTGGAATAGCATCACCTCGTCAGGCTTTGTTTTGGTTTGTTTTGCGTGAAAAAAAACCTTATTTCACTAGCCACTGTTCAGGTATTTTGCAAAAACTCCGAGTGCAAAGTGATTTCGGTTTCACTTGGGTTTTGGTCTTTGTTTTTCTTCTCTTCCCTTTTGTACTGGTGAAAATACTGTATAAATTTTAGTGTGGTGTAAAATACAGTACAATAGGCTAAAATAATTGTTCTAACGTTAATTCTATTCGACTTGAGTCACAGAGCCCTAGTCATCGTTTTTAACCTATAGCTATAAATTGATTCAATATAAACTGTAGTACTAAGAGTGGTTTTAACATGTAAAGAATGCACTGTAGGCATATATTTAAACTGTTTGGTTGCAAGATCTGGATAGGAGGAAACAAACTGCTTGCCACTGAGTCAATCAGAGCACACAAATATTGAGTTGGATACTGGACCAGAGAAAAATAAAATCTAATATGGTTATGATGAAATTTTGGCTCTATGAGTCTAAGGGAGAAAGTAGAACAGCAAACATTTTCAGTTCAATGTTTCAAAAACAGTAATAAAAAATGGGAATTGCACTCTGGGTTTTCAAATTATGAAACATTTTTTATGACTTTCTCAGTCCCACCTGTGAAAGACTGTAAAGATACAGTGGATCCAATAACTGCCAAGTCAAAAGAAAATGGAAAAGTGGAGGACACTGTCACTGACACAGGCACTAATAATTTCCCTTAGAATAATTATTTTTATGCCCTTCTAGGCTCACAGTAGGTGTGGTCTCCTGGAGAAAGATCTGGTTATTTGACACAACATATCTGTAGTGTCACAAGTTTTGAGGGTTTAGATAACATGGCTGGACTTCCTTCAAAACAGGTTAATGTCCATTCCCATTTGGCCCATACAAGAGTGCAAGGCACTGGCAGGACTGGCATATTGGTGTGTGTGTGTGTGTGTGGGGGGGGGGGGGGGGGGGGTCTGAGGGCATGCTGTATATCGTAGACATTATTTTTCAAAAACATTCTTAGACATTTATAGGAAAACTCAATTAGCCATCATCATGCAAGTGACTTAAGTTTTGCAGAATGCAACATGGTGATGTTATCAGTAGCATTCAAGGGGGGTGGGGTTGGGTGGTCACCCCCCAATGGTCTCCAAGACCGTTCTCATGAAAAGTTTAAATCCATTGAGAAACTTGCAGGGGGGGCACATTGTTTTAAGGCCAAGTGAGGAGACTAGTAATGTGTTATATATTTAGCAGGCATGCTATGCTATAAATTACAATACTAAGGTCTATACAAAATGCCTCCAACTTGTTTTTACATTTACGACTGGTTTATAAATACATGTAAATCTAAAGATATTCTGATGTGTATCATTCTATGTTCTGGTTTGATTTCAACAGAATTATGTAATTTATGGCTTTTGGATTACTGTACTCTTAAATTCTTGCCTCAAAATGCAGGAAATAGTGTTTCAGAGACCGTAGAAATCCAAAATTTTCCAGGGGGCATGCTCCCCCCAACCTCTAGGAATTTGAGGTTCTTGCGCCCCCACATCTCAAGACCCTGGCTATGCCACTGGATGTTATTAATAAACATGGAAAAATATCTGCAATTTTGCTAACATTAATTATTCTTCTCCCCCTGTTTCTCATCAAATTTCACACTAACGGTCCGTGTGACAAATAGGGGAAGCTTGCCCCCCCCCCGCCCCCCTGCAGCTGGTGCCACAGGCACAGATCACAGATGAGACTTTGTAAAAAAAAACCAAAGTCCCCAAGTTTTAAATGCAAAGAGTTATTATTGGATATCTAATTCAGACTTACAGTTTAATTAGAAATTTACAGCATTCAGCTAGCTACCTAACAGTTTAAATATCTGCCTACAGTTTATATAATATTGAATCAATTTATAGCTATAGGTTAAAAACGACGACTAGGGCTCTGTGACTCAACAGTCGAATAGAATTAACGTTAGAACAATTATTTTAGCCTATTGTACTGTATTTTACACCACACTAAAATGTATACAGTATTTTCACCAGTACAAAAGGGAAGAGAAGAAAAACAAAGACCAAAAGCAAAGACCAAAACACAAGTGAAACCGAAATCACTTTGCACTCGGAGTTTTTGTAAAATACGTGAACAGTGGCTAGTGAAACAAGTTTTTTTTTCATGCAAAACAAATCAAAACAAAGCATGACGAGGTGATGCTATTCCAACAACAAGTGTCGTGAGCTGTTTCAAAGCCTTGTCAATTTCAACCAGCGAAAATGCAGAGAAGAGACATTTACAAGGGCATCAACTATACGATCTGAATAGATCTACTACATATGCATGAATGTGAGGCCAAATGGCTTACTGTACAGCAATCGATTTCTTTACTCACCTAGAAATGTGCAAAAAGTTCTTTCTTCAAGCATGGTTTTGGTCGAACGTTCTTCACTCCATCGACAACTCTGAAGTAATTTTCTCGCCAGTTTCAAAAGCGGTTTCGCTCTCATTTACACAAAACATAATTCATAACCTACCTGTCCTAACGAGAAGTAAAAATCTCTCATTCGGGAAAGAAAATACCGCTAAAACAGTGAATTAATCTTTCAGGCTAAATGCTCGTCTGACGCCGGCCATTTCCCCTGAAAGTGAATCCGTACCTCAACTACCAGCATGCATTGCGATAATGCAAATTGTCCATTCAATAGATTTCTGATTAGTTCCAGTTCAGAGCTCATGAGACAAAAGAAAAAGTCGCTTCGCGCGAAAAATGTCGCCTAGTGGAAAACCGGCTTAACGTACGTCTGCTGAAACGAGCCACACATTCCATTCCCTTCGTGTATATGGACCAACGAAATTTCACAATTGTAAACAAAAGCTCAAAGCTAAGGTGGTTAGTGTCGGAAGCGATTGCCCGAATTAGTTTACTTACTTTAAAGCTAATATTTTGCTTACTTTAGCTCCGAGCTTTACAAAGTTTACGAAGAATGGTATTATGAATACGTTCTTGCTGGTCGTGTAAATAAATACGCGCGAAAAGCTTTTAAAAAGCTACAAGTGTCGGAGAAATGTACCTAACGGATAATAATTTTTTACCAGGATGTCTGGCCATGTCTGGTAAACAACCATGCGCTTATAGATCGAATCTTTTACATGGTGGCAGCGGTTGGATCACCTTATGTTAGATTGTTGGATAGAGTTTTGCAAGTCATTTACAAAGACCAAGAATTAGAAGAAGAAAACTCCCGAATACAATCAGGCATGAAGACGACTTCTAAGCGAAAACAGCCACGACATACAGTATACTTATCTTAAAACTTCGTTCGAAAATTGCGCAAATAATAACCTGCGTGCAAGTGTGAACTTTGTACCGTGCTTCGCTTCAGTGAACTTAACACTTTAAAACCCGTCGCCGATAGAACTCAAATATTCGAGATTTCGATAGCGAGAACGTGAAAAACTAAATAATAATTGTATAAATGTAAAGCGACTTCTCACGTACGACAAGAGTAAAAATGTCTGAGTCGATTACACCTCGTATGGACTGGCCAAACCCAGATCAAGGCTGTGCCGTTAAAATGTTCAAGCAACAGCGCGAACTCTACTTCTCGGTTAAAGACATAAAGAAAGAAAAGCAAGTAGACCATATCTTATTATTCACCGGCGCTAATGGTATCAAAATGCTTAATTCGTGGAGTCTTAACGAAGCAGATCAAAAAGACCCAAAAATTGTATGGAGCAAATTTATTTCCCAAATTCAACCAAGAGAAAATTTTCGCGTAGCCCATTTGTACTTACAAAAATTCAGACAACAAGAGAGTGAAAGTACGTATATCGACGTGATCGTTTCAAGACTGAAATTACAAGCATTTAAATGCAATCTACGAGATGAGAAGGAATTTGAAGATGGAGTGATAGAGCAATTAATAGCGGGAACGTTTCACAATGAGTTACAAAAGCAGCTTCTAGCCATGGATCAATCGCTAACACTCGAGAAAGCAACTGAGCTCGGAAATACCCACGAAGCGACTATCCTACACATGAAGGAGTTAGCACAAGGACAGCGCGAAGAAGCCACATGCAGTGCATGAAGTGCGAAAAGATGAAAGCTGTCGTAAGTGCGGAGGTTACCATTCTGTCATCTCGAGATTAATGTCCTGCATGGGACAAGATGTCGTCGATGCAAAAAGTTGAATCACTGGAAAAAAGTGTGTAGATCTATATTGACTGACTTGCCAGAAACAAGCCAATCCTTCCCGAGAAGCCGAAAGAAGCAACCCCGCCAGAAGGCAGTTACCAGACGGGATTTACATGAGATCAGAAAGAACGAATTTAACGATTACGGAGATCAATTCGACGAATTAACAATAGAAAGCATCACGATATCAGACATCAACACTTGGTAACCAATTCATTCAGAAACACAAGATGAAACGTACACCCATTTGAAAGTCAAATGTAGCAGTAGTAGAATGCGAGCTGAGCTCAAAGTAAAAATAGATACAGGCGCGCAAGGCAATATCCTGCCAGTGAGAATGTTCAGGAAAATGTTTCCAGGAAATCTCGATTCTGGCGGTCTTCCTCGAAGAAACGCAGTCAAGAACCGACATGTAACCCTCACTGCATACATCGGAACTAAGATCCACAATATGGGGCTATACAACTCCAGTGCCGATACGGCGGGTATAAATGGGTCAACACCGATTTCTACATTGTGGATTCAGAAGGTCCTGTAATTCTCGGTCTTCAAAGTTCTCTAGATCACAAGCTGGTAACACTTCATTGCGAAATAAACAAGGCGAAGGAGGCGTCTCCAATAGCGTCGCCGAGCAGCACTGCCAAACCAAACGAGAAAAAGCTTGGACGTGTCGACACATTAGAAGATTTGAAGGAAGCGTACCCCGAGAGATTCGACAAGATTGGAAATTTTCCATGAAGATACCACATCGGCTTGAAAGAAGGAAGCCACCCAGTAATCCTTGCACCGCGAAAATGCTCAATACATTTGAGAGATGAGCTGAAAAGTGAATTAGATGACATGGAACAAAAGGGGGTAATAAGAAAGATAACAGAGCCAACAGATTGGGGAAACAGCATAGTCATGTCAAGACGACGAAATAGTGACCTGCGCATATGCCTGGACCCAAAAGATTTGAATAAGGCCATAATGCGATGCCATCACAAGACCCCAACCCTCGAGGAGATCACACACAAGTTTTCCGGAGCATGGTATTTCAGCAAACTAGATGCTAAAAAGGGATATTGGTCAGTGCTACTAGATGAAGAAAGTTCCTGCCTAACCAAGTTTAATAGCCCGTTTGAAAGATACTGTTTTTTAAGAATGGCATTCGGACTAGTAATGAGTCAAGATGTTTTTCAGCACAAGATGGATCAAATCCTTGAGAAATGCCCTGGACCAATCAGCATAGCAGACGACATAGCAGTGTGTGGGGAAACAGAAGCTGCATATGAGCATGACCAGGACTTGCACAACGTGATGGAAATAGCAAGAAAACATGGCTTGGTTTTCAATAATGAGAAATGTGAAATCAAAGTTCCGGAAATTAAATTCATTGGCATGATCTATGACAAGGACAGTCTTCACCCGGACTCTGAAAAAGTGAAAGTCGTTAAAGAGAAACAGTCCCCAGGGAGTAAGACCGAGCTGCAAGAATTATTGGGAAAATCGATTTTTTTCTGCGTTTCTATTGCTTGTCTTCAGACAATTCATAATAATGGAAGTGGTCGGGAATTACTCAACGGGTAATGATTGCAGCGCCACAAATTATTTCAAATCTCTCCAGATTTTTATAAATCAAAACACTAACCTCGATCTATAACATTGACCCTTAAATATTTTTGATATGGAACAATCGAACGTATGTATTTCATACTGAAAGCATTAACTTTCAGTTGCTTCAGTTTCATGCAGGGGCTGACGTTGACAATGCTTTTAATTATTCGGCAATTTGCCATTACGATAATTATATTACAAACAAGATAATTTCAAAAATATTCACATGGAAACGAAGTATAATTAATCGCTGTTTCTCTTGTTGAATAGCAAATCGAGTCGCCAGAGTCCAGGCCAAGCATTTTACGGGCCAAAGACATTACATTCGATCAGACATTGCCCTGGTGTTTATAGGGCCTACCACAGTGGCGATCTCTGCACTCTATGCGAGTACTCAAAAGGACTGTTCATAATAATACATATAGCTTACCGTTATTAAGACAAAATGCTAATTTCCCGAAAGCCCAAATGGTAAATATAAACATTGTATCAAATAGAAATCCGACACAAAATTTGTTGATTTGTACGTGGGAAGCCGTCAAACGAGCCTTCTCGGGCTTCTTCACTCAACAGTTAAGGTAAGCTGAAGCAACACATGTACAAGCATGCTCATATCCAAGCGGATATCCAAAATCAGATCTGAAAATCCGAATTCCCCCGATCTTCCCCACCTCCCGCAACCGCGTGGAAAGACTACTGGGAACGAGATTGTGGGAATTTTTACGTGCATGTCTCCATTCATTCCCAGACTGTTGGAACAGATCGCCAACCTGCGAGATCTTCTAAAGAAAGACACCGAATTCGCATGGACCGAGGCACATCAACGAGATCTCGAGAAAACTAAAGATCACATTTGTGGAGAGACTACTTTGACTTACTTCGATTCGAAGAAAGAAAGAAACAGTCATACAAATTCATGCGTCCGGTAGAGGTCTGGGTGCCGTACTGATTCAAAATAATAAGCCAATAGCCTTTGCGTCTAATTAAAGTCGCTGAGAGAAACAGAGCAACGGTATGCAAATATAGAGAGAGAACTTCTCGCCGTAGTGTTCGGATGTGAAAAGTTTGACACGTACGTGGAAAATGTATACGTGGAATATGTACGTATGGAAAACCTTTCATCGTCCAGTCGGATCATAAACCACTTGAGATGATATAACAGAAGCCTCTTACAGCCGCATATCCAAGGCTACAAAGAATGCTATTATGTCTTCAAACATACAATGTTACGATTAAATATCTACCGGGAAAAGAAATGCTGGTGGCAGACAGTTTGTCTCGATGTCCAAGTATGGACAACGCGTCAATTGATCAGGATCTTCAAGTCAGTCATGTTCCGTTTACACCATCACAACTTGACCAGACCTAGCAGGAAACAACGAAGGATCCTATCCTAAAGCAACTGAAGGAGACTTTAAGTAGCGGGATGGCCGGACAAGAGGAGAGATCTACCCAAACAACTTCAGCCATTTTGGGCCTTTAGAGATGAGCTGTCAGCAGAAGATAGCCTAGTGCTAAAGGGCGAACGCGTGATCATTCCAAGCTGTTTAACACCCTCCATCCTATCTAAGCTTCAAGAAGGTCATCAAGGAGTAGAGAAATCGAAACTCAGAGGCAAGGATTGCGTGTATTGTGTGAATATTAACAAGGATTTATAGAATACCGTCGCACAATGCCCCATATGTCAACAGCACAGAAAGTCGCAGATGAGGGAAACGCCACTCCCTCATGAAATTCCTATGCGCCGATGGCAAGTACTCGGGACAGATTTATGTCAGTTTGGTGGAGACAATTACTTGGTAATAGCGGATTACTATTCAAAGTTTCCATTCGTAACGAAAATGCCCATCCACTGTACGGCTCAAGCTGTTGTTGACAATACCAAAAAACTATTTGCAGAGCAAGGAATTCCTCAAAAGGTAGTGAGTGATAATGGACCACAGTTTGGTGCTACCCAATACAGCGCATTTTCGGATAGTTCGGGATTTACGCATGTAACTTCATCACCCCACTACCCCCAATCTAATGGTTTCATAGAAAGAATAATTCAGACCGTGAAATATGCTCTAGAAAAAGCTAAATCGAGTGGGGACGATCCGGATATGGCGCTTCTTTGTATCCGCACAACGCCAGTAGACAGCAGTATTCCGAGCCCAGCAGAACTGTTATTCGGCCGCAAATTAAGTATATGCACGTCTTGCAGAAAAGAAAGAGAAACAGAAGAGACATTATGAAAAACATGCCCGAGACCTTTCTCCTTTGAGGCCAGGACAGAACATTCGGATACAGGACCCCAGAGCCAGAAAGTGGGCACCATCTACAGTTCAAAGAGAGTGTCCAGAACCCAGATCTTATGTGGTAGTGACGCAGAATGGCGGTTTATTGCGCCGAAATCGACGACACATCCTGCATACTGCAGAGAAGAATAACTACATCGCAAGATACGGAGCCACAAACCTGCAGAGACCGTTGTTTGCGAAACTGACAAACAAATAGAACAAGCAATTAGGGCCTCACCTACCTCGACGCCTCAGATTAAATAGACAAGAAAGAAACGATTGTATTAAGTGATTAAGGATAGGGTAGGAAAAAGAGAACAAATCTTAGACTTTAGAATGCATTATATCAAAACAAACAAAAAAAGGGAGATGTAATATATTGGCATAAATTAGAATTAGGACCATGTAATAGATGCGCATGAATTATATGATCACATGTAGAACATACGCTGGCACGTAAAGTGCCAGATACAACTATAGCTAGGCTAGTCATGCTATAGACATCAGTTGAATTGGCCAAATAATTAAAACCTTTTATAGATCGAATCTTTTACACTGAGCTTCATAATATATATTCCAGGCAGTGACGCTTTTAACTTTATTTCATGTATTCATATCACAATTCACAGCTACAACATCATCTTATTGATTCTATTAACGCAAAACGTTTACTAAACTATAAGCAGTAGTCTTCGAAATATTGGTTAAAACGGTCAGCCCAAGCCTCAAGTTTGGAGGTCATCATTCCAGACTCTGGAAGTCTCCCTGTGATTGGTCGGATTAAGGGAATGGAATGTGCGTGAGCGAGCCATGTACAAGAAGGTCTGCGAAGGAGACTACCTTAGGAGCAAGGCAGTTTTTGCCCCATTCAAAAGCCATTTTGGCATTTAGAAGCTAGATCGACACTCATGATCAAAGGGCCATTTTAGGTACACCAAAAAGCCGAATTGGCCCTATCTATTTTCATAACAGCCCCTTCATTTTCCAAATCAGCCCCACCGTTTTCCAATTTAGCCCCTCAAACCAAAACGACTCTCGTGCTAGGGTCGGTTTTAGCCCCACCTTTCGGGGCGTTTATGATGTCTGTATCAGCCCCAGTGGGCCCCTTTTGGCTCCTTTTTGCGAATCGAATCTTGTGCCAATTCGACTCTCTTTCAAATCGACTTTCGCGTCAAATCGACTCTAGTTTTTTAGTCGACTATTGCGTCAAATTTACTCTTGCGCTAAATCGATTATATATATATATATATATACACGAGAGTCGATTTAGCGCGAGAGTAAATTTGACGCTATAGTCAAATGGGTGCTCACTTGATCAGGAAGAGAGCTCAACGCCTTTAAGACGTGGAGCAAAGATATAGTTATGGTTAAACATGGTTTGTGTACTATTTAAAACACGTTCTGCGAGTGTTTTGAATGGCTTAAAAAACGATCACCATTTGGTAAGTTCGTTGGCGTAGTAATTTTGAAAAATAACGTTGTCTAAGGCGAGAAAATCAAAGCTAAAGTTTACGTAAATCAGGAGAAAATTTTATCAGATATAAAACCACGATACGGTTATGATTTTTCTTTGTGTTTTCCTCATGAATTATTAATGAGTTTTTAAGTACTATTTAAAACATGAGCAGGAGTGTTTTAGATCTGATAAAACACGTGCTGCTAATGTTTTAAATGGCTTCAAAACTATCCATATAATAAGCTCATATAGAAATTAATTTTGAAAATTGAAGTTGTCTGAGCGGCAATATCGCAGAAAAAGTTCATCGAAAATAGTGAGCGTGTCTCTATCACATATAGAGACACGTCACGGTCACGATTTTCCTTTGTGTTTCCTCATGAATTTTTAATGAGTTTTTGGATTACAGTTAAAACATTTACTCGAGTTTCACGCTCAAAGCGATCATCGGACTAAAAGTGTCTGCCTATAAGAACATGGGTTAAGTACCTAAAACCTAAAGCTATCCACATAAAATTTATTGTCGTGTCTACATTTAATTTAGATATAAGGTCAGATATTTTATTTAAAAGGAATGGTTTGTCTGCGTTCAGAATGCAAAGTGTTTCAGTGCATAAAGTGCATAAATTTCAGTTATTACTGCCACTATTACACGGTTTTGCATATTTTTAAATTGACCAATTGATAGAATAAGCGCAGTGCTTCTCTTTTTAATCCCAGATGTATTTGGAGAGTGCTGTTTTCGTTGCGTGCTTCTTGGGCTTGAATGACGTCTTGTGGTTGTTTTAAGCACGCGATAAGCACGCAGTTGTTTTGAGGGGGCATTCATTCCTGTTTCTTCAGTTGCATTCTTTGGTCGGCGCTGTGGTTTGGTCATTGTGGCCAAGGACTTTTCTGTTGTGGTGCTTTATAATACTAGACATGTTGCTCAAGCAACTATAACTGACCTGTTAAAGATCTTGTGGAATGCGTGTCCGGTGGGAAAATGTTTCGTGATTAAGTGTAAGAAGGTTTAATTTGCCAACATTTGTGTGAACGTTTTTGGAATATGGGGGGTTGAACCAGATGACTTTTCGTTGTCTGTTGTTCTTTGGCTGCTGTTGATGGTCTGGGCTTGTGTAGCTGAGCTGATCGTTGAATCCGCTTTTTTTAGTGCTTCGTTGTATAAAGGGGCTGCTTTATTGATTCATCAATGTTGCACGATAAGCTGGAGATTCGTTTACTGATGTAGTCAGGGACTTGCCTAATGATTGATGACGGATGGTTTGAATGGACATTGATATACATAGGCGGGATGTCGGGCTTTCTGAAGGATAGTAAGAATCGTTGGGCAGGTTGAATGTAACGTCGAGGTAGTTAACGATTTTGAAGTTAGATTGGATTGTGATTTTTAAGCCAAGTGTGTCAAAATATTTTGTAATGCGCTTTCTTAGGTTATCAGCGGATCTTGGGCCCATATTCCTGAACGCAGCCAATACATCATCTCTGTACAGACCAATGTCTTCATTATTGAATTCAGATTTTAGCTTGTTGAAGATGAGGAGGCAGAAGAGTTCGCAACCGTCTGCACCGTCGAAGCTGCCCATAGGAACGTCGAACATATTGGCATTATTCTTCTAGCACCAAGGCTTGATATTGTCAAACAGTAGGGACTTCCTGGCGTGCATATATGATGATATTTTTGTCTTGCTCGGAGATGTCGGTGAATTGGCTGGCATATTCTAATTCTTGTAGGAGAAGTCTCTCGGTAATAGAAGGGTAGAAATCCACGATGTCAAATATTACGAAGGATAGTGCTGGCTTGTTCCTCAGGTAATTCTTGAACAACTCCATGGCGGCGGTTGAGTTTCTCCATTGGTTTGCTTTTGTGTAGGATCTAACTTTGCTATCAATGTTCTCAAGGATTCGCTTGCTCACTGGGCCTAAGTTGCTCTTAGCTGGGTTGGTGAGCCTACATTTCTGTTTATTTGGAAAATTTTCCTTATGCTCCTTTAGCGTTATAAATGATACTTGGTAATACCAAACATGGTGGTCAGTTGCCAAAAAGAGTTTCGTCATTTTTCAATGCATTATAATAAAAGTACATGCATGTATTATATTGGAACCATGCTTTTATTTTTTTTGTTTCAGGGTTGATGTGTATTTAAATTAGCCTTTCGAACCTCGTTCTTGTGTTTATAATTGAAAAGAAGTTTTACACATGAACGAGGGAGGGAAGGCTAATTTAAATGCATCTAAAAAATCGTAAATTGGCTGCCATCTTTATGAATACGGTGTGTTAACTAGCCCAGTTGGTTAATTTACATGTGTCAATGAAACCTTTTTATTATTTTGTTCAAACATGTTTAACTGTTATATGTACTGTAATAGAAACAAATTCTGGCACTTCTTGAGTCGTATATAGCGACTAATAAATAAAAATGTCAAAAGCTACATTTATACCAGCGCAGATCACGCGGAATTTGTGACACGGCATTTATACCGCCTAGACGTAACGACTTATCAAAACAAACTGGGCCGAGTCGAAACCACAAAACCTAATAATTAATGTATTTGTTCAATAAGCAAACAAAATCTGGTCGCACATAAAACATGATGCAATCTCTACTAAAATTAAAACAAAATCAATCAGCATAGATGTATTGAAGTAATATTTCAAATCCGAGTTAGTGTTTTAGACGTGGTTTCTAAATCCTATGTGCCGTTAACAATAGCGAGGCGCAGCCGAGCTATTGTTAACGGCACATGGGATTTGGCAACTAAGTCTAAAACACTAACGAGGATTTGAAATAGCTTCTCACACATCATTAGATATTCATTGCAATGAGGGCAATCACAACAGACTGGTCGTCAAGCGCTCAGTGCAGAGACAGGGAAAATTTTGTTTTAAAACAGCCGGAAGTTTTGGTTCGCAAGACGTTGGATGTATTGGATAACATACATTAGATTATGTTGAACAGCAGGATCAATTCAGCCAGGACTGATATTGAGCAGAGAAAATATAGATGACAATTGGAATAATGTAAAACTTTACAAACTAAAGAAGGCAGAAGATGTTAATGGTCGATACCGGAGAAAACAAAGCGTGAGGTGACTGTCTTGTATACTTTTATATCTGTATAATATTATGAAAGGCGTACACATGCGTAAGAACTGATTGGTTGAAATGACCTGCTGCCTGCAAGCAATATCACTGTTTTAGCGCTTTTCGTAGGTTTCTGTCTGTCGTCGAATAAAGGTTTCTGTCTGTCATCGAATAACTTAAATTGCACCAACGTAAGTTTGGTTTCTTGTTAGTCTATTTTACTTGTAGTTATGTAGTATATATATCGCATGTAGTCGCTTATATTGTGAAGCGCTGTTAGGTAAAATAATCTGTTGTATTTGGAACTGGTTTTATAGCGACAGAAAACTGTATTGGGAAATGATTTCTAAATACAGTATTGAAATTTTAAATTAACATATGTATTATTTTCCCCTCAATTTCGCTCATCTTCTAAGCCCTGCCCACTTGAATTAATTTGGTCTCTGGTTTAGACTGGGTTTCTGGTAAGTACATGTGACCTAAATCAAGCAACCGGATTGGCCGAAATGCTATGAATATCTAATGATGTGTGAGAATTATACATAAAACCCCAACGTGACTCTATAAATAATAATGAACAAATTTATGCCTGGAATCCCTGGATAATACTGCCCCGTTGTTGTTATAGAGTTCCACAAGAACAAGGTATAGCAACAATCGTTTCTCCCATACGCTTTTGTAGGCTTCAGCAATACAGTGATAGTACCACGCAGGGCTAATAGACTCAAAATTCGATCATTTCAAATATGTCAAAAAAATATTTTTCATTATTTATCGGATGGGAATAAAACTTGGCAAGATAATCGAGTGCTTTTTTCCGCTTAAAGTGCATATAAACCCTCCACAGTTTTTAGTTCCTTGTTTAGAGGGCGGAAAAACAGTTGTTAATTTATTTTACTGTTTTTGATTTGGTTGTTTTGTTTCCGAGATATATCTCTTTGAACATTGGCAAAAAGTCCTATTCGCAGGAAATTGCCGCAAATGCTAATTGGTCAATACTGGGACTGGAACTACTTGATGTGACGTCATTTCCTCATTAATTCCATAGTCGACAATGGAATTAATGAGGAAATGACGTCACATCAAGTAGTTCCAGTCCCAATATTGACCAAATAGCATTTGCGGCAATTTCCAGCGAATAGGACTTTTTGCCAATGTTCAAAGAGATATATCTCGGAAACAAAACAACCAAATCAAAAACTGTAAAATAACTTAACAACTGTTTTTCCGCCCTCTAAACAGGGAACTAAAAACTGTGGAGGGTTTATATGCACTTTAATTCTGTGGGTTCAGTTTTTCAAATATAACGGGTTTTAGCGGGAAAATGACGTCACAAAAGAGTCAATTAAAGCTAGTTTTTAATTTGTTCCAAATTTTATTACTTCATTTAAAAGAAAGAGACAGAAAGGGTACAAAACTGTAATAAAAACTTAAATATCTTTATCCAATAATAAAATATTGCACATTAACTTTTGCGAAAAATCTAAAAATAGTAACAAAATGGCGGGAAATTTGAAATGTCTATATCTCGTGATCGGCTAAAGGTATTAGATTTATAATTTCAGTTTAAAACTCTGCATGCTTTTTTCTTTTAAATCAGTGAGAAAAGTTTAAAAAGTTTAAAGCCAGTTTTAACTCCCGTGTTAGTTACGTCATTTCCCCGCCAAAAACCGTTAAATATGAAAAATGAAAAAGGCAGAATTAAGCAGGAAAAGGCACTCCATCACCTTGCCAAATTTTATTCCCATTCGATGAATATTGAAAAATATTTTTTGTAATGATCGAATTTGGTGCCTGTTAGCCCGGTGTGACAGCAACAAGTCTTGGTAATATCGCAAATGTATCGCTGAACTCTAGCGACACAGCAATAGCGTAGTCCTCCAGCCAGGGGCATATTAGCATAAAATCCGCCTAAAATATTTAAACATAGCATATTTGCCTAACAAGCTCATTTCCAGTCATAGTTTAAAAACGCGGTAGTATAGGGAAGAGGGGTTCTGCGGCGGGTGAAGCGGGTGGAACTCTTTGCTCCACCCATGACGTCACCATTTTTAGTCGAACAATTTCCGTTTCAGTCGGGCAAAATTTTCTCCCCGCCACCCCCCCCCCCCCCTCCCCCCTTCCCCTATCAATTTGTGTCCGTATGGCTATGGAACTCATTTCATCATAAACGTGTTGAATACCTAGTCTATCCATTCGGCCACTTGGCTGTTGAACAATTCTCTATGTCTGTCTAGAGAAGTTTTAAGGTGAAACGATAAAGATGTGTTTGTATATAATAATATTTCGAATTAATTCATCATCAAGAATCGTAAGTTCGTCTCACGACTTCTCGATTTCTTTATAAACTAGTGTTAAGTTAGCATTGATCTTTAAACTGAAAGCTTTGAATTATGCAAAATACACGTGCTCTTTTTGGCCACTAACCTCCTTAATGACCCCACGCAATTGTGCATAGTCAGACGAATTCAGGCGTGTTCTAATTTATTTATATTGCTTCTTGAGCGTTGCTAAGCGTTTTCTGTATCAAAATATTCACATACTTTCTAACGCTTGTTTCGTACGTCTTTTTCTCGCCGCTTGCCAAACTGATTCTATGAACTAGAGTTAGATAAACGATAACTCATTGTATATTGCCTACACTGATCTCTTGGTAAAAGGGCCTCTGACGAAGGGCCTTCCCTCGAAACGTTAGATTCCTACGTTTTCTGTTTCGGCAGTATATCTAACCTAAGTTACTATGGTTAGAATATATAGTCGAGGAGGAGAAGCGAGAAAACGTCGACCACGTAGCACCCCCACTACACAATAGTTTTGACTCCAGATTATAATAGGCTGATACCCATAGAACATTGCTAGGTCAGTCGTACTCACAAATTGTGGGGTTAGTGGCCTGCTACATAGAGGGGGTGGGTGGTCCTTACATTGACAGACTTAAAGTACACATGAAACGAATATTAAGTTTGTCTTATTTGAAAGAACACTTAAAATGACAGAGTAACTTATTTTGCAGTTTTTCGTTTCCTTGCTTCGTTGTTGAGATATTTCAGTTTGTTTGAAATGTAAATTAAACAACTTGACGTCACATGTGCATAATGGTTATCAGAGAAGGTTATATATCTTTGCTATTATCAAACCAAACTTAATTCCAAGGAAGTATGTGCGTGTGTTTCTCTCGCAACGCCCTACATGTAGAATTTTCAAGTAATTATGTTTGATAATAGCAAAGATATATAACATTCTCTGATAACTCATTATGCACATGTGACGTCAAGTTGTTTAATTTACATTTCAAACAAACTGAAATATCTCAACAACGAAGCAAGGAAACGTAAAACTGCAAAAGATGTTACTCTATCATTTTAAGTGTTCTTTCAAATAAGACAACCTTAATTTTCCTTTCATGTGCACTTTAAGTCTATCAACTAAAGGACCACCCACCCCCTCTATGTAACGGGCCACTGACCCCACAATTCATGAGTACGACTGACCTAGCAATGTTCTATGGGTATCAGCCTATTATAATCTGAAGTTAAAAATATTGTGTAGTGGGGGTGCTACGTGGTCGACGTTTTCTCGCTTCTCCTCCTCGACTAATATAGACGAGGGCCTAGTTAGCAATAAATTTGTGCTGGCTTTGTTTGAACAATGAAGTTCTGAACCTAATATAATATTCAAAGCTTATTCAAATAATATTCAAGTTTCACCAGAGTAATTATCTAAGCCAATTCAGCCATTTAGACTGTTCAAATTTCTCAATATTCCACCAAACACGGTTTAAGATAAAAATATAAAGTGTCTCTATCAATTTCTCTTACGGTTCCTTGAAAAGAACGCTTAGTTTGTTAAAGTTTGCTGTGCGCATGCTCTGTACACGTACATGTCACACAAGTGTTGGCTAAGGGATATATATCAAACATTGTTTCTAGTCCTTGTAAGGATAAAATTCGAGTGCCTTTTGATAATGACGTAGCTGTGAACTTCGAAATCAGTCGGAGAGCTATCGTTTATGACGGGGGTTTGGATGAAATTTAGGGTTAGAGAGTCGTCAGTTTTAAGTCAACTCAAGGCAAATTACATTGTTCACTTTGTATATGTATTAAAGCACGAAGAATCCGAATATAATGAAAAATAATAATAATTGAAATCTTTTTTCGTTGATTTTGGGATGTTGAATCGACGAATTTTGAAGTATTTTTATATAAAACGGTGTTGTATAAAAAGTCTGGCACTGGCAAGTGTGTGACGTAAATGGAGGAACGATTTTATGACTTATTAAAGTAAACACATTCTAAAAGGGTCAAATGCTTTAATACATGTGTGGTTGGAAACTTGCACACAAGTTATATTCATTATAATTCAGCTTTTCTTATAATTTCAACCGTCCAGGTTGAACTGTTTACGTCACAAACTTGCTAGTGCCAGACTCTTTGTACAACACAACTTTTTTTAGAATACTTCGTTAAAAAATTCCGAAATCAACAAAAAGTACGGTTTGCTTCAAATTTTTATCATCATATTCGTATTCTTCATACTTTGGCGCATATACCAAGCCAGAAAAAATCATTTGCCTTTTGTTATTGCTGCTAAACGACAAAAAGAAAATAAGAAAACGACGATAAGCATTACAAAAGTAAATTCTAGTATCCAGACGTGAAAGAAACAGCAGAAAATAACGCTAGACCGGCGCTAGACCAAGAAATACAATATTGATTTTGTAATAAAAAGTACCCTAATTATATAATAAACTTCTTAATAACCTCGACCGTTAACGTTCGCTCTAGCTTTACGGTAAAATCCCAAACCCCGGCCTTGAACGTATTAACCTCGCTATATAGCGTATTAACCTCGTCAATACAACATTACCTTAAAGACCTCACTCCCGATTATTAGTTTTTGAACCAAAAGCAGCAAGCCGTTACTCGGAAATTAACGCTAAAACAATACGTATACGCTCTTTGATGCACTGTGGCGTTTGTTTCTTGTACAGTATCTCAGTTTAGGTCAAGCTTCCTTGGGCATTAAATGTACATGTAAACACAGTCGCATATTCTCGTGTCCTTTGCAACTTGTCCATTCTGTCTTCATGATCGAGCAAACCTTCTTTGTGTTTCTCTCATTCCCGATCTCAAGAAAACTTTTCACGCAGATTCATTAACACAATAAACCCGTTGCAAAATTACTTCCAGCGATATTAACTATGGCCTTTCCTAGGCTTTCGTAGTCTCTACGAAATTGTAGCATGTGACGTTTCGCGCACGATTTTTTTTTGGACCAACTCTGTTTTGCCTTTAGTCGAAGTGTTAGTAGGTTTCTAAGTAACTTGCTTAATAGTTGATTACTTATATACTTGAAAACAAAGGAATATCTTCTATTCATTCATCGAAGTACGCTCAATAGCGATCTGACCAGAAGTAAAATGTGCAAAAATGTAAAATCGTTAGATCCCCAATCCAATAGCTATATTCGACATACTACAGGTAGCTGGCCGAGTAAAAAAGCATGATAGTTGAGTTATATAATTTACCTGCGAGTTATAAACTTTACTTGCATAGTAAATAAGATATAAATTTTACAAATATTCTATTTTTTTTAACTTTATATTGCAGGTTATCAGTGTACACGTGCGGATTTCCCTTGTAACAATGGGCAGTGTATTAAATTATCTTCTGCTTGCAATGGAGATCGCGATTGTTTGGATGGATCAGATGAAAAGAATTGCAAGTGTTTCGGAAGGTACAAATGCAAACGCTCTGAGGAGTGTATTCCTCTCAGAAAATCATGTGACGGTAAAAAAGACTGTGAAGATGGTTCAGATGAGGAAGAGTGTTGTAAGTCTGTTGTTTAAGCAACCTTTTTTAGGCAACAATTTTACCGGTCTGCGGCAAATGTTTGTAGCGCAAGCATCGCCTTACTGTACCAAATTCTCGAATCACTTCCACATCCAAAGGCATTTTTTGTTTCCATGACTTAAAGCAATATTTTTGTCACCGAATCAACATACTTTCAAGGCAAAATGACTAAACGACTCAAGACGACAACCTGGAAATATACTTGCGGCTTTTCACAAATGTATCAGTTTCATCATGGCTACCAAATGCATGGTTTCGAAACGTATAGTCAGACAGATAACAATGAAGAAAACAACATCTGATTATTAATGAAAGCTTAGATGTTTGGGATTAAGTATTATGCATAAAAAACTAGAAGAATATTTCAGAAAAAATAAAATTTGGTGTATTTGTTGAAGCTCGACTCCTTTACAGTTTAGGGATCACATTTCAAATTGGTCGAGCTTGTGGTACCCAATCTGTCGAGCTTCACTGATGAAATTCCATGTAGTTTTGGGCAAATTACCTTCGATAGGTGACCACCGAATAGGGTACAAATTTAGACCGAAGACGACCTTTCAACTGCATTCTGCAGTAAAATTAATCGACATGCAATATTTAACGAACGCCAGGAGGCATTTGCGTTGATTCGTAAACCTATTTTAATTCGGCAAATACTGTATCGATTTCGTTAGCATCGATGAAGAGACATCTTTAGCAACCACTCTTTCAACTAAGGACGTTTAAACATGATTTAACCGCAGTCAAGACGAGTAAACAACGACTTTTTCAGGGCTTCGATGGACATTACCGTTGACATCGAAGCGCTTTCAATGCTGCTGAAATTGAACAAATCATAGCGCAGCAGACAAATTCTCAACATTTCCCGCAGACCGGATTTTATGATGTGGCAGTCCGCTTTGCGGGTATTTTGACAGTTATAGTGCATACACAATATTAAGGTTTCAAATATCATTAAATGTTAATTCGTAAAATACAAATTATAACCGCGTAAACGCGAAGCTAAATTTTCATTAAAATTTGTTAAAATGAACAAGTTAAAGTTACCTTTAATTATTAATTATTATCTGAAACACAGAAACCTCTGGAACCCTTGGTAATAATGTGGAAGATTGTAATACCTGATGTTATTTGATTGCTATTTCGATTCGATTTGTCTTTATATTTCCCAAAGACACTTTTCCCAAACACAATTTATTGTCTCTACGAGAAATCCAACAGGCTAAAATAGCTCAAAATAACCTTACACACGAAATAAACAAAATACACTTGCCTGGGTTGTTGTTTGTGGCGAATTTGCGATGATATGTTGGTTTGAAAAGTTTCGTGATTGCTGCAGACCAACCCGTAATAATAATATTGACAGGTGTTATTCTGGAGCAATCCCGAAACTTAACCAACATATCATCGCAAACTCACCACAAACAACCCAGGCAAGTGTATTTGTTTATTTCAGTGTGTTAAGGTTATTTTGAGCTAATTTAGCATATTGGATTTCTCGTAGAAACAATAAACTGTGTTGAATTGTACAACGGATTATTTAATGAATTCAGTTCATTCAAATATTTAAGCTGACGTACATAGAACGGAAGCCCGGTGGTCAATCTGGCGGGAAAATTTTCCAAATATATTGGAATATTTTCTCACGTGATTCCAGTCTTTCCCATGGCGTTTGATCGGCCTGCTCGCTTCCTTCCTCAAACGCCCTGGAGACGAGGTTGAATACAAAGCTTTTCTCAAACTCATTAATAAATTCATAAACCAAACACATAATTCATTTGAGAACGGGTCATTTACTGATTTGTTTGATATGGAAACACTCGAAATTCGTGTTTGATTGAATATCAAAACACCTAGCTCGAAGTTTGTTAAAAAATTCGGCTTCGCTATGGTTTTTATTTATACAGTATATATATATATATATATGTAATATTTATAAACCGCGCAGGAGGGCTTTATCGGATATAAAACACGAGGCGATAGCCGAGTGTTTTAGAGCCGATAAAGCCCGTACTGCAAGGTTTTTAAATGGCTTCTAAAAAGAATCACTTCATACGTTCATTGGCGTAGTAATTTTGAAAATTAAGCTTATCTCAGCCGTTAAAAACCAGCGAGAAACTTAGAGCGAGTCTATATCACATATATAGATCCGATACGCTCATGATTTTTCTTTGTGTTTTCCTCATGAATTATTAATGAATTTTAGAAATATATATATATATATATATATATATATATGTAATATTTATAAACCGCGCAGGAGGGCTTTATCGGATATAAAACACGAGGCGATAGCCGAGTGTTTTAGAGCCGATAAAGCCCGTACTGCAAGGTTTTTAAATGGCTTCTAAAAAGAATCGCTTCATACGTTCATTGGCGTAGTAATTTTGAAAATTAAGCTTATCTCAGCCGTTAAAAACCAGGGAGAAACTTAGAGCGAGTCTATATCACATATATAGATCCGATACGCTCATGATTTTTCTTTGTGTTTTCCTCATGAATTATTAATGAATTTTAGAAATATATATATATATATGTGTGTGTGTGTGTGTGTGTGTGTGCGTGTGTGTGTGTGTGTGTGTGTGTGTGTGTGTGTGTGTGTATTTATGTGAGATATGAGTCACTGACCAGTGAGCATGCACTACACACAATTCAACCAAAATTAAACTTAATCTCGCAAACCAATTTTATCATTGTAAATCATTTCTATTTAAGACTTTCATGTAACTGACAATTTCTTCGACAAAAGAAGAAGTGGTTTGAAACAGATCACAGTTGAAGGCCCAACTTCTAGTTGATCTTAAGCTTAATTCTCGTAGCAAAGTACGAGGTTGGCTTTGATATAATTATTTCCAAGTTAGATTATGTAAAGATATAAGTTACAACGTCACAGTTTCAAAATACTTCTTAACAATCAATGACAGAAACCGTTCCATAAAGAAAAGATTTGGAAAGCAATATAATTGACGCTTTTAAAAAATCCAAATAGTTAGTACATCTGGAATACCTGGCCGGACCCATGGCCAGAAATCACGGACATCGATATTGCGCGTGTGCGAAATTTCCCGTTTAAAATGAAATGCATTTCTTACGTTTGTGTATGAAATAATTATCACTTCGGAAATTTAATGGCTTTTATGTTCTTTCGAATGGTTGCACACATCGGAACAACATCTACACGCCTTGGGTATGTGTGTCCAATAAACAGTTGTTCGTTAGGGTTCATACTCGCCCTGCTTTTTAAAGATAAAGGTCAAATAGTTTGCCTTACCTTTCTGTATATAAATATAGAGCTTGTCCGAGCAATAATTATAAATTCACAAATATAATGGTTCCTATGTTCTTTCGAATCGTTGCACACATCGGAACAACATGTTAACTCCTTCGGTATGCCTGTTCAACAAACAGATGCTGGTTAGTGTTCATACTCGCCCTGCTTTTTAAACATAAATGTCGAAGAATTTGCCTTACCTTTCTGTATATAAATCAGTACTAGAGCTTGTCCGAGTGATGCATTGCTATCGCGTTGTTTATTTATTTCACGAAATAAAAATTTCTATAAAAGAACATGGTGTCCCTTACGAAAAAGAAACAGTGTGTACACCGTGTGTTAACAGTATTGTCTCAGTGTTCTCACTGTGCTCGCCGTGTCAACACACAGTGTATCGCTACTTTCTCACACAGTGAACACACAGTGAAGTTTTCACAGTGTGGTCACTGAGTTGTTCACTCAGTCATCACAGAGTGTTCGCAGTTTTTCAAACAGTGCCCACACTGTAAAATTTTTTTCTGTGCGGTCACTCAGTGATTCTTTCACACAGGACCACACAGTGAAGTTTTCACAGTGTGGTCACTGAGTTGTGCACTCAGTCTTCACAGAGTGTTCGCTGTTTTTCACACAGTGCCCACACTGTAATATTTTTTTCTGTGTGGTCACTCAGTGATTCTTTCACACAGGGCCACACAGTGAAGTTTTCGCAGTGTCGTCACTGAGTTGTTCACTCAGTGGTCACAGAGTGTTCGCTGTTTTTCACACTTGGGAATGATCCCAAATGGGCTGACGTGCAGGTTTGCTAGAGGTGGTGCGGAAAAAGGGCCAGCTACGGGGCGCCGAGATGTATCCTCTGCCAAGTAGTCTTTAATGATCGTTGGATGCTCAGCGGATGATTTTAAGTCGTGAAAGGGAGAGCGTAAAGAGGGCCTATCAGGAATAAATCCGATACGGAACCCCTGCTGGATACCAGTGAGAACAAAATCCTTCTGTGGACTTGGGTAGTGTAGGAGTTCCCTAGAAAACTCGGCGACGATCAGGGGCGAAACATCCCGGATACTGAGAGGGTAGCCAGATTAGTTCTTGAAATATCTGTAAAGAAAAAGGGGATGGAGTCTCGTAGAAACAAGATGGGATAAATAGGTCAGGGTTTGCCCACTCAACTCAAGTTTTCCCACTGCACGCGAGTTTGCTCACTCCACCCAGAATAGCCCGCTCCACCCAAGATTGCCCGCTCCACCCAAGATTGCCCACTCCACCCAAGTTGGTCCACTCCCCCAAGTTTGCCCACTGTACACGGGTTTGCCCACTCCACACAAAATTGCCCGCTCCACCCAAGATTGCCCACTTCTCCCAAGGTTGCCCACTCCACCCAAGTTCGCCCACTCCACAAGATTGCCCCCTCCACCTAAGTTTTCCCTCTCCACCCGAGTTGGCTAACTCCACCCGAGTTTGCCCATTCCACCCGAGTTTGCACACTCCACCCAAATTTGCCCACTCCACCCAAGATTGCCCACTTCACCCAAGGTTGCCCACTCCACCCAAGTTTGCCCACTCCACCCAAGTTCGCCCACTCCACTCAAGTTTGCACACTCCATCCAAGATTGCCTACTCCACCCACGATTTCCCACTGTACCCGACATTGCCCACTCCACCCAAGATTGCCCGCTCGACCCAAGATTGCTCACTCCACCCAAGTTGCCTGCTCCACCCAAGATTGCCCACTCCACTCCGAAGGAGGCTGGAAAGTCCAAAAATGTATTATTAAATACAACAGACAGAGTATTTACACATTTCTACACATTTTTAAATTATAAAATAGAAAACTACAAGTTACTATAACTTATCGCTTGACATGAAATGGCAAGGGTTTTGACAGGATATACCCATAATTAACATACAAATATTAAATAATCATGCCTCTTTCCCTTCTGTCAATGCAATACCATGTGCTTAATATGTTTTGACAAATCTAGAGCTTTAATTAAATTATACAGAAATGTACCATTGAGCAATGTACAATGTACCATCAGATTATTTTGCAAAATTTGTATTAGTCAAAATAAACACACGCAGACAGCAGCGTACGTCTGATCAGAATGCTGATCAGCACAAACACAATGAACCCACACCAATATTGGCAATATACACCTAAATATAAAAGAAAACAACCTTTAAATTTCCTGCCAAGAAACACAGTTGTCATTTGTAGAAACTAATATCTTACCTCAACAAGAGAAACTCTCCTCACCGAAATTGCATGTAAGACAGTTCACAAGTGTGTTCAGAGCTTTACTAGAGAAGGAGAACATTCACCAGTACCACGGGTGGCGGCTCGTGGTATCTCCAATTTAGAAAATCCATCGCCGTCGTTGTGTTGACCAAGTTCAAACGTACATGCAATTTATCAGAGCAAATCCTTCTGGCGTATATGATGTAAGTTGTAGGAAGAAACTTTCTACGTCATAAAACGTCATAAAAAGGTCAACAAATAAATAAACTCTCAAAATCGAGATTTCGTTGACTATACATAGCTCGGCAGACGTCTGGACATGAGACACAGAGAACCCATGTCAATATTATTGAGCTGTGTCGCTGATACTCGGCAGCAATAATATGAACTACAACAAGTAGTAGCACGAAATGAAACAAAGCTGCGCCAAGAGCCTGCCGAGAGTTGTATAACTACGCAAACAGCTCGTAAACTGCGTGAAACAATGTAAAAAACAGCTGCAAAATAGCTGCACGTAAGGGTTACAGAAGCAATCTATACAAAGACTGCGCAAGCCAACTGCATCGACAGGCACGTAAATTACACGCGGCGTTGACGTTTGACTTCACCCAAGGAGCTTTCTCGCGAGGGACAGGATATACGTCGGTGATCACCGCGGGGCCTAGTCGCCTGGTCGCAATTAAACGTAGAATTGTACAATTTTCACACTGCCATTGGTTCACGTAGCATACCTCCTGCATCGACCACCTCGGCTGTTGCTGCTCCGTCATCCAACCTCATCTGCCGTTCGTGGAACAGTGGAACATGTGCGGCCCCCGTAAAACGTGGCGTTATTTGCGAGGTTCCATTCTGCCGGGCTGCTGCGTCACGCCGAAATGCTTCATCGTAACTGCGCCAAGATGAGCCGCCAAATTGAGTGAGAGTGAGAAGTGCGGAGGAAAAATAGCTGGTAGAGCATGAAATCAAGAGGTGGTTGGGGAAAATAAGTTGACAGTGCCACGGAGTAAGTTCCGAACGCTTGAATCCACTGGATGACATCAAGAGGTTGGGGGCGTTTGGGAATAGATGGTGAAATAACCACGGAACCATCAATGGTCACGGTGGGAAGGGGATATCGTCAGTCGAAGTGCAGATCAGTACAGAAAGATCCACAAATTGGCTCGACGTAATAGCGGAATCAACCTTGTAAGGAATCGTGTGGAAACCAGGCCCCAAGACAATGGCCGCGCTGAGACGAGGGTAAACCCCAACCAAACAAAGAAGGAACGTTCATACCTGATAAATGTTCTACGGCCGGTGATGAAACCATTCCAGGAAGAGAAGCGGGACCAGATAATGGGGGGGGGGGGGGGGGCGCTGTTGCCAACTCCTGGCACCAGGGGTGTGATGGTGGCTGAGGAATATTTGGTACACTTGCGTGGACAAAAGTTGATCCAGCGGTGGTGGAAGAAGGTCAAGCCATGGCAGGTAAGGAGGACAGGAGCATTGAGGTGGGACCACGCGATGACGGAAACTGGGATGGGCCTTGAAACCAAGTCAAACCACTGAGAGACTGCGGTACAGAGGCCTGAGGACCTGTAAGGGGCCTTGTGCCAAAGGCGAATGGCGAACCAACTGTTGGCAAAATGGCGCAAAAATTCGTTTGCATCGAAGATGAAGCCAGAGACGAGGAAAACGACATTGGTCAGTCGAGGACCTAACTGTAGCCCGAACACTGTAAGCTGAGCTATTGACGGCTGGACAGGATGTGAGGCGACCACCAAAGCTGAACCAGCTATTGTTGTTGGCAAAACACCCGAGGCAGTCGAGGCAGTCGAGGGTCGAAGACAGCAAAGAAGCCGACGATAAATCTCCATTTAATATCACCATAGGCTGTGGAACTGGCGAGGAAGTGCGCTCTGTCATTAAGGATACGAGTTCGTTTAATGAGGCAGAAGCTTGAATACTTTTGGAAATACGAGGCATAAAAAACCGTGAAGAACCACTCGAGAAACGGTGCCAACAATGCTGAGCCCGGGGCCCAGGAAACGCTGACTACAAGTTCCGGATATTGCATCAGTCTTCTGAGCACACACGTATCACGTTCGTCTGATGAACATTGCCTGATTCTTTAATCGCTGGAGTGTGACATTTCACGTGTGCCATGCGTGACAAAATAGCCACTATGAACCGGGGGGAGTTGGAGCCACACAAACAACACACAGCTACCCTATTACCCCGTATATAAGCGCACTGCAGATAAAGGCGCATGCGCTTATATCCGAATATAGGCGCATGCGCCTTTAAACCGTCAAAATTTGCGAGTTAGACAGACATGAACAGAATACCTTTTTTAATGATACAGATACTTTTTATGTTTTAAGTTATCAACATTGTCTATTATAAATTGTAGATATATGGTTAATGATAATAGTTATTGTCTTTGGTATATTCGTCTGAGGTATTCTTTTATTACACACTCAGCTTGAATCGCCTTTGATCTTGGTGCGCCAATTCTCGTACCAAGACCCCATGCGCGTAGGTCTGGGTACGAGAGTCGGGTGCGCCTATAAGCGAAATTTTATAGGCGCATGCGCCTATAAAACGTCAATTTTTACACCAAAATGTTTTGAAAATTGCAGAAAATTCGCTTATAGGCGCTGCGCTTATATGCGGGGTAATAGGGTAGTTTTAATATTATTTATTGCACAAATCCCATTATCCTCAGATTTCTAGTCCTGTAGGTTCAAATATATTCAAGAAATGGGTAAATTTTCTTTTTGATTGTCCAATATACATGTAAAACCTTTTATACTATGAAATTAGTGTTGGCTGTCGTGTTGAAGTCCAAGCTTCTAAATGTTAATGGTCTTTTACAAGTACGTTTCAAGTCATTTTTTCTTCTTTCCCAATCTTTGCTGAGATTCCTTCGGTAAAAGTTATTTCGTTGTTACATGTATTTGACATTTTAGACTTTATTTATATCGGCAGACTGCTAGACGTCACTAGTATGAAATAATTATTATATTTTGCGCATATTTACATGTGTTTAATTTTCCTCCTCTTTTTGGTTGCCTTGGTCAGTTGTGTCCAATCCTTTCAAACTTTGCAAGTACTGTAATGATTGTCTGATGCCAGTCAAATTTCTATTACTGGTGAATAAGGTTCTTATATAAGCTTACTGTCGTTGCAATAGAAGTGTTCCTGAAGTAACGTTGCAATATATTCCTCAAGTTGACCAATTCATTTGATGAAAATTATTGCTAACTTCCTGTTTTGAATTTAATTGGTTTCTGGTTCTTAAACAACCAATTGCAATAAGAAACAAGATTATTTGCCAAACACCAATCAAATTCAAAACTGAACAAAAAATGAATGTACAATGTCAAAACCGCTGACCTTCCCCAGTAACGGTTACCATGAGTTGTCCCATTCTTCATGTTCGGTTCATAATGCCAGATAGGAAGTTGTCAACAAATCTTATCAAACCAATTATTCAACTTGAGGAATATATTGCAACAATATTTTACAGAGTTTTCTATTGCAACGACAGTAATTCATTGTAATTCATTGACATATTCTAATATTCTAATTCAGTGACCTACACAGTATTCAATCATTTGCACTGGATTTTCTGTTCAAACTATTTATTGGGTATTAAACTGCAATCTTGTAGTTAGGAGAAGCATGTGAACACGTGAGCTAAACTCTTTATATTTCCAGATGCTTTAAAGAAAATCATTCGTGACAAGCTAGTCTACACTCTAGAGCTGTTATCTAAAAATCATTGCAGAATGCCTGTTTGCGAGTTCAATTATATATGATCAGATGTCAGTTGACGTATATTTAAAAAATAGGTTGCATCTTAGGCATGCTGTGATTGGTCAGTTACCTTGTTTATATCAGGCTATGCGAACATGGGTGTGACATTACGGCACATTTCTTAGTCCTGTTTCATAAAATTATGCCCTGTACTGTACTTATATACTGTAACTTGGTCCAAACACTCGAGTGAATTTGGGAGAATTTGAAAGTATTTTTGTAATACGGCTCGTGGTCACATAAAATTTCAAATTCTTCCAACTTACTCTCATGTTTGAATCAGGTTATTAGAGTTAGGTCATTTCACGAGTCAACTTCGAGCCCGAGTCAAGTTCGAGTCAAGTTAAGAAACCGCAATCATTTTTTTTGTTTTCAACAGTTGCTAAATTATTTCTTTGCCTCCTAATAATGAAATGGTGTAAAAATCGTCGCCTTATAAATTCCATTAACGACATTCATGTTTAGTTAACATAAACTACTAAAATAGATGTTCAAATAAGGGTCCGTTTTAAGTTTTCAATGTTGTATCATAATGTTAAAATACGTTTTCTTATATCAAAATGTGTGATGTAAAACAGTTTTCATTAACGAATATGAATAGCCTGAGAAAACAGCCGCCTAAAACATGGGTCGAGAAAATCTCTCCCAAAACTTGGAAATATCGCGAAGTCTTAAGAGATAACAAAGTATGTTTGCATAATTCAATACTTTTAAAAAGTTTGAATGAAAACAGCACTTGGTTTGTCATGAAAATTAAATGATATTTAACACTTTATCTATACCGTTTATATGCATTTATATTGCCCTCAAAAGTAATACCTGCCGTGTGGGCACGCCTGGCAGTCACACCTCAAAATTGGGCTGCCTGTTGTCTGGCCAAAGACTTGTATTCGATTGCCATGGAATGAAATCGTTTGAATTTTGCATCCTTTTTTCGTTTATGTGAAAGCGACAACAAACGGTAAGAGATGGCTTTCAATGAAATTTGTATTCAGGTGTAACTAGGGAAACCAAAAATCAAAATGGCGATACTATCATTTATACCATATCGACCGACAATTTTAACACATTTATTTTTCACTATTTATTAAGACTTTAGGAGGCAAAGAAATAGCAACCGTTGAAAACAATAAAAATGTCAAATTACTGAGGTTTCTTAATTTGACTCGTGCTTGACTCGGGTTCGAAGTTGACCTTTGAAATGACGTAACTCCCAACACGTACACTAGAAAACTAGGCGTGTTGTAAGCGTGTTTTAAAAACATTGATGTGTGTTCTAAAGACACGTAGGCGTGTTCTAAATAAACGTAAGCGTGTTGTTGGCGTGTTGTGATATGTTAGATGTGTTGTGCCGTGTTGTAACAACACGTCGCCAAAACACACTGACGTGTTGTTATAAACGAATATGCGTTACAACACGCCTGCAACACGGCTTGCTACACACAAAACGTGTTGCAAACCAGTCAAAAACACACTGACGTGTAAAATGTGAGACATTTTGTAACACACTATGCGTGTGAAAAGGGAGACATTTTCAACACTATCGGGGAAAGGGGTAGGGACAGTAAGTAGCTCGACCAATCAAATGCGAGAACAGATTGGCGCCAAAGGAAGTTTAATTTCAGCATTCGAAGAAGAAGGCCGAGGAAACAACGAGAGCTACTAGTATTCCTTTCAATTTTAATGTCAGGAAAGCTATACGCCGAGGAAGAAACAACAGCGCTGGAACAGTGCAAGCAATTTTACGTATACGAGAGATTTTTTGATGTTTATCTGTGAAGATAAAACTGGTTTTCTGTAGAGAAATGTCTCGAAGTAGAGTCCTGACAAAGCCGCCATGTTTTGAAAGTGAAGACGAAAAAGCAAGACATCACAAGTAATACCAGACGTCGTCGACTCTGGCCTAAAACTATAGTTTAAGGTACTGTACTAGAGTTAATCCTAAGTAACTTCCTTGCTTCTGTACTTTTACTTAGTGTAAAAATTGCTAAAATTTGAACCATTTTATAGCCATTTTACTTAATATATTTACTCGTATTTACTGCTTTTGTGTGGTTGAAACTTGAAAAACCTTTTTGTCGTTTGATAGTTAGATGGCTCATGCTGCTAAACCAATAAACTACAATGTATTATTTTTCGGAAACAAACATTTTATTATTTAATTATTGTAATGACTGGATTTAATTTTCAAAACATGAAGATTTAATACCAAGTACTAAATATAGCCAATCAATATTTGTAACCAAACAATTGTAATTTTTTGTAGTATCCTAGTTTATTAATATTTCAAATTTTAATTTTATAATTAATTGTTCTTGACAGTTCAAATCAGAAGTGGATCATGTTTATTTGATGACTGAAGTGGTCTGAGTACATCTCCCTCACATTGTGGTTTTTATTCATGCACTATTACTGAATTACAAGTGAGTACATATTAATTTGGTGTTGCATGAAAATTGTTTGTAAATAATTAGTCTTTGCAATTCTTTTTTAATTTATTGCATGTATGTTAAGGACTTGTGTACATTAAGGGCCATTAAGGCTCAAAACAATGTTTAACACTATTTACTAATGCCAGTCAAATGGTGTATATTTCTACAGACTCTGGTTTAAGGTGTAAACAATTTAAGAGTTGACTTTATCACAACTTTTGTGGATAGATCATCTTAATTTTCATTGATAATTATATGAAAAGGAAACTACATGCAGGGGTCACCACATCAAGTGGGTATCTCCCCCAAACTATATTTTTTGGAAAATTAGGGTGGGTTATCTCCCTGATACTAAAAGAGTGTAAATATAAAAATATGGGGTGACCATGACTTAAATTAAATAATTATAACTATAAAAATATGGGGTCACTACTTAGTACTTAATGTGGGATCTCCCTGAAAATATGATATATTTTTGGAAAGATCGCACATAGTGATCCCATATTTTTATATAGTTATAATTATTTAAGTCGTGGTGACCCCATATTTTTAGATTTTATATTTACACTTTTTTAGTATCGGGAGATACCCACCCTAATTTTGCAAAAAATTATAGTTTTCGGGAGATACCCACTCAATGTGGTGACCCCATATAGTTTCCTTTTCATCTTATTTTTTATTTTATTTCTAGAGATATATCCACAAAAGTTGTGATAAGTAACCTCAATTTATGATAGAGAACTTGGCTGTTTTACATCTTAAACCAGAGGATATAATTATATATATATATTATATATATATCTCAGCTTAGAAAATTCCGGATGAATTAAAAAAGGATAGTTTTCAGTAAAAAGTACTCCTAGTGGATGAACCAATACTGGGCAAGTATTGTAGAAGAAACTCTACTAGCTTAAACTTTACTAATTTAACCGTGGTGGGCAAATTAAACTGTCACATTTGCACTCTAGTTTGCTTGCAGTAGTTCAACACTCTACCATCTGAGCTACAATGCCAAGTTGGAACTAGGTCGCACGTGGGACGATGGTATATATTATACTGTATTTGATATTTTGAAACTGAACAAGTTTCTTCAATATCAGCATTCATCTTCTGATATGTTTAGCTCAGACAGTAGAGTGTCAGACTAGCAAACTGAAGGGTGAATGTCGGCAGGTCACTGGTTCGAATCCCAGCCATGGTTAACCAGTGTTCTCTGTACCTGCCCAGTATGGTTCGTCCACATGGAGTAGCACCTAATACGCAGTGGCGTAGCCAGGGTCTTGAGTTTGGGGGGGCAAGAACCTCGATCTCCTAGGGGGTCCGGTGGCATGCCCCACCGGAAAATTTTGGATTTCCAGGGTCTCTGAAACACTATTTCCTGCATTTTGAGGCAAGTATTTAAAAGTAATCTGAAAGCCATAAATTACATAATTTTGTTGAAATCAAACCAGAACATAGAATGATACACGTCAGAATATCTTTAGATTTATTTATAAACAAGTCGAAAATGTAAAAACAAGTTGGAGGCATTTTGTATATACCTTAGTATTGTAATTTATAGCATATGCATGCTATAATATGCATGCTATCACTTGGCCTTAAAACAATGTACCCCCCCCTATTAGTTTCTCAACGGATTTAAACTTTTCACGAGAACGGTCTTGTAGACCATTGGGGGGGCGACCACCCCCCTCACCCCCCCTTGGCTACGCCACTGCTAATACGCCCTTTATATATTTTATATTTTTTACCAAAAACTATACGTTTTAAGTCATCCAGAATTTCTAGCCTTTAAAGTAATTGCTATTTTAAAGTTTCTAGCTTCCGATAGGCAGCACAACAGGAAGCTCTAGTTTATGTACAACTCAGTAGTGTATCAAATTGTGAATGATACTGTAATGTATTAATTACAGTATATCTCGTTTTTGAGGACCAAATAACAATGGCTAACATCATGTTATGAGCAGAACAACGCTGCTATTATTTGTAGGTTTGATTTCAGATTAACATGCTATCATGAATTACCCATATGCCAACAGCCAATCCAGTCCTTTTCGTAAGGAAAACTGCACGTGTGCGGTAATTCGCACGGGTAAATAATTTTGCGCGTGTGAATCGCACGTGCGTTAAAACTGATGAGTTATGGCACAGAAATATGAACCTAACTTTTATATTTTCTACACATCTGAAAAAGAAAGCTGGGTTGTTTGATATTCATTGTAAGACGTTATCTTTCGCTTTAACGTGTTAGTTTAGTTGTAAAACGTAAAACGTACTAGTACTACGCTGTGAAAACTGTTACAGTAGCCTGCACTTAAAAATGATATACATTACATTGCAAGACCTTACACATTGTGAAACCTTATAACGTTACGTTGTGAGATCTTGTGTTACGTTGTGAGATCTTGCGTTACGTCGTGACACCTTCCATTACGTTTTGAGAAGACTTTACGTTACGTTGTGAGACCTTACGTTACGTTACGTTACGTTACGTTGTGAGACCTTACGTTACGTTACATTGTGAGACCTTACGTTACGTTACGTTGTGAGATCTTGCGTTACGCTGTGAGATCTTGCCTTAGGTTGCGAGACCTTACGTTACTGTACGTTGTGAGATCTTACGTTACTGTACGTTGTGACGTTATTGAAACTTTCACGCATTTTCACAATTGCAATGTTACTGAACAATTGAACATGGCCTTTCACGCCTGCGACAAATAGCACGCGTAGTTGAGTTTGTGTCAAATGAAAAGGACTGTCAATCAAAATGTAGATGACTAAAAAAATAAAAAGTGCATAATAATAATAATAATAGTAATGTTTAGTAATTCATTGTCTCATTAATAAATTATGATGTTTTTCAGATTATATACCAAGCAGGTCTGCTGATGGAAGTAAAGGAGGACTACATAGATGAACGGTTAAATTTATTATTCAAGAGGTATGTCCAGGATGCATTAAATAGCTGTATATACATATACATGTAGGTGTATTAAATATTAATATTGACGTTTACACTGGGTTAGATGTTCAGGAAAATTGTTATGGTGAAATTACCAGTGGCAATCAGGCCTTGCCTGGAGTAAAACAAACGCGCTCTATAAAAACACTGGGTGAGATGTTCAGGAAAATTGTTATGGTGAAATTACCAGTGGCAATCAGACCTTGCCTGGAGTAAAACAAACGTGCTCTATAAAAAGCGTGCGTCGGAGACTCGACGCGCTCGTTCTCTCGCGCGTACTCAAAACACTTGATTTCACGCACCTATATACTAAAAACAAGAGTACATGGTTGTTTTTATCTTGTATTAACGTAATTTAACATTCCCGTAGTGTAAAAACGGAGCTTTGACGCCAAACCAATGCCTGTAATATTATCTTAATTGGATTATAAGTATATTGGATAGGTATCAATGGATGATTTCAGAGTTGTCTATGTCACCTCTTTCAAATTAAGATGTTTGAAATTTCTCTTATGGAAATCCATTTTGGGGTATGCAGTAATTTGGTATTTGCCTGTATTTAACATACATGTACAACATTGACACACCTATACTTTCATGATATTTTATAGTATTGAGAAGATCATGGCAGGCAATGAAGACATCGCTAAAGACCATGGAGAACTGGACTTAGTCAAATTTCTTGAAGGCTGTATTAACTCCAAAAAAAATGACAGCATTTTTAAAGTGAAAGAAGTTTGTATTTTAGATTGCGTTTTACAGTGCAACTACTTCAACCGGGGCCACCCAATGCAAATCCACCAACGACAGGCCGATGTCTCCAACGATAAAGACCGTGTGTATTCAGCCTCTATTATTACAGCCTCTATTAAATTAAATTTAAGCCAGTAAAAGTTGGCAACGTTCTTTGAAGTTATAATAATTATTTCTGTCCTTACGTTAGGATCCTAAAGATCAAAAGTCGTTGTTTGATTTACATTGGGTGGCCCCAGTTGAAGTAGTTACACTGCAAGTTATTTAATGTCACAGAATAAGAAATGAAAAGAAGGGCCACAGTGTCCTCACTTTTCCCAGTACAAGTAGCCAGTTCAAGAAATAATTTAATACACTACGAAATGCGGAGTTAGATCACCAAATCGGCTATATCTCGAAAACTAACCGATCAACGGTCACTAGATGCAAACAAAAGGTGGTTGACATTAATAATAGTGGTTAGAATGTGTATATAGAAGCAAGTGTTTAGCAAGGAATCTTGCAATTTTTGCCGACAAGTCGTTCACAACTTCAAGAAAGTGACAGACTGACACGCTGAGTTCTTTATTATATAAATCTAAAACTTTTAACTTTAATACTTTCTAATCATCAATAATATTATAAGTTACCTTTTCTTTACAACTACTGGCTGTAGAATGAAAATCGGTAGATTAGTTTTCGACATATACATTTATACGATCCAACTTTATGCATAATATTATGATCCAACTCCGCATTTTCGTGAATGTAATTCCTTGTTAATCTGCATGCCATCATGTTTATTGTGATGCTTGGGTTTACCCGTGTGTTATGTTATCCTGCATTGCTACGTCTCAAATAAAAACATATATATTGTTGAATTTTTGTATCACGTATGAATATTTTATATTGCTTCACGAGTTAAGCACGTTTTTGGCGTGTTGTTATGAAAACATGCTTGTCGTGTTCTTGAAACACGCTTTTAGCGTGTTCTGATTTGCCCGTCCATCGACACGCGTTTTGCCGTGTTCTGAGAATGGCGTGTTTTTAAAACACGTCTCTGTGTTCCTGAAACACGTCTAAGTCACAACACACCAATAATAACAACACGCTTTCGACGTGTCGTGTGTTCTCGCAGGCGTGTTTTTTAAACACGCCTGATGTGTTTCTGTAACACGTCTAATTTACAACACGCCAATGAAAACAACACGTTTTTGACGTGTCGAATAGCGGGACAAAAATCCGTGTTGTCACAACACGCCGGGTTTTCTAGTGTACGGGTGGCCATTTTCTATTTCTTAAATAATAAGGTATAATTTGTTCTGGTGAATGCTGCACTGCCTATAAAAAAAATAATATTGCAATTGATTTACACTCGATAATTCTATGAATGCTAATCTTAATCAACCCAGTACAATGAGTACATTCACAGGGATTACTTTCCATCATACATGTATACTTCAACTTACAACATCATTAACAAAATAGTCTGTGAGAACTAGGGACAGATAATGTTGTTTGTGCAAGGAAGACTTCGGAAAAACTAATACTGTAATTATAGCGTACTTAGCACCTTTCATTTAGCTATGTTGGTGAAAATCTTCCCATTAAAGAGATTTCTTTTAGTACTGCTTGAAATATTCTGTTTACTGTGTTCACGGCATTGAACATTCCTTAACACTTTCCTGTCTGAATCGGTCTTTGGTATTTTATTCTGGCTAACACCAGACGATTTTGTTCACCTCTGGGGAAGCCCTAGGAGAGGGATGAGTTAAAGCATAAATTTAGAGGGTAATGTGCATGTATTTATCCCCCCTGTGTCAAATGCTGTCAATTTTGCTCCATGAATGTTTAAAAAAATCAGTAATGAAAGCAACATTTTGACTGTACTGATGTCTGGGTCATTGTTCGACCTTGTATGTCATTGTCAGTCATTGTATGAGGTCGCTGTAGGTCATTGTAGATTGTTGTAGGTCGCTGTCAGACGTTGTAGATACAGTACTAGGTCATTGTTGGTCATTGTAGATCATTGTAGGTCTTGTATGTCATTGTATGAGTTCGTTGTGTGTCGTTGTAGATCATTGTATGTCATTGTTGGTCGTTGCATGTATGAGGTCATTGTACTCTATAGGTCGGCGTTGTAGATCATTGGAGGTCGTTGGAGGTCATTCCTACATTTAGTACTTATGTGTTTATATTTGAAAATTATCTGCCGGGCGAAATAGAATCCTTATCTTTTGGTGCGATTCTGACCGCGAGCCATACAGATAACAGGGCTGAACTATTGTAGGTATGATGTAAGCGATTATCGCGACAAACCTTTTTTTTAGGGTTTGTGTTGGCCTTTTACACAAAAATAACAAGTTCAGCCATAAGAGCAAAGACGGCCACAAAATGCAACGATCAAAGACATGCCAAAAAACGGATGATTGACAGAGAGAAGTTAACAAATCTTACTTACAGTACATGTGACGCTTAAAGTTTTGTTAGGCAATGTATTATATCTGCATGTATTGTAATATCTGTGTGTATTAATTATTTATATACGTATGCACAATTACAGTGTTGCTACTAAATATTATAATATTACATGTTTGTGAGTGCTTTACCTTCATGTTCATGATGTAAGCTATAGGGTATTAATCCAAATAGTGAAATAAAAGTAGCGTGCTGCGTAGGCAGTGTTGAAACAACAATCGAAATATAGTAACTTAGGGTAGATATACTGCCGAAACAGAGAACGTAGGAATCTAACGTTTCGAGCGAAGGCCCTTCGTCAGAGAGAAACGTAAAGAGTGTAAACAAACAATGAGCTTATATACGAAAGTAATCATGTGACCAAAAATAAGCCAATCAGATAAAACTGACAATAACAAATTGATAATGAGATGCGAAAAATTAGCCAATCAAAGCAAAATAACAATAACACATAGATAATGAGATGCGAAAGACATTTGCGTTGTCTTTGCTAAAGGTCCCTTGTGTTTGCTCAGAGACGGTGACCACACCTTTATGATTTCACAAGAGATAAGAATAGTGTTCGTCGGACATTACGATGAATGAATGAATGAATGAATAACTTTATTTAAGTGTCAACGTATTTAGCTATATATATATACAGCTAATTGGGGACACTATTTATAAGTTTTAGACTAAAATAGGATTTATACTACTAGATCAAAATTTCTCTATTTTTACAATAATTTACCTATTAAAACTATTAAGAATATTTCTTAAAATACACCTATATACAATATGATAAATAAAAAAATAAATAGATCAATATAAATAAAATAACAATAAAAATTAAGTTGAACATAAAATACAATTTCTGCAGTTATTATCGAGTATGCTTTCTAAGTCCTGTTTTCTAATATTCCTTTTAAAAGATTCTAAGCTAGGTTTCTCTTTATCTTCGTTGGTTAATTTAGACCATATATAAGGGCCACAATATCTTAAAGAATGTTCACCGTATTTAACTGTACTGTATCGCGGTATGTTAAAATCTGCATTTCGCAGTTTGTAATGATTAATATTTTTAATGAAGATTTCATTTAAGTGAACAGGACTTAAATTGTTCTTAATTTTGTACATTAATATTGCTATATCTTGAAGTCTTCTATCAATTAAACTTGAGAGATTAGCACGATTGAGTAGCTGCTGGTACGTAATAGTTGAGTCATTTATATTATATACTGCTCTGAGGGCTCGCTCTTGAATTCGCTCTAACTTTCTTTTATCTGAAGCCCAACGAAAGTGCCACACTACGTGACAATACGTAAGATGCGGTAAGATTGCAGACTTGTAAAGTTGTAGCTTTGCAGATGTTGGAATTAACTTCCGTAAACGTAATATCACCCCAACTTTTCTGCTACTTTTTCTACACACAGTAGTGACATGTTTATTAAAATCAAGAATTTCATCAAGGTTTACTCCCAGTACTTTAAGATCTTCTCTGTTAGGTATTTGGTAACCGTCAATACTAAGAGACACATCAATATCTTTATCATTTGTTCGATTTGGTTTTAACGTTATCGTTTGAAATTTTTCAGGATTCGCTCTTAAAAAGTTTTCTTCGTACCAATTTGATGCTGTTACCATATCATTAACTAAATCATCTTTTACTCTTTGAATTTTTTTACCCATGGTGTAAAGTTGATGGTCGTCAGCATATAGATACAAATGTGGATTTTTCATCTGTAATGGCATATCATTTTGAAACATGTTCCACAATAACGGACCTAACGACGACCCCTGTGGACATCCTCGCTTAATATCCTTCCATTCACTTGTTGTATTGCTAAGTCTAACTCTATTTTTATTTTATTTTTTTTTATGTCTGCAGAGGGCAGGTTCTTCTGAGGAACACTAGTAACTTCTTCGTTTAAGCTACAACTAAATGAATATGCTATTCATACCGTCGATGAGCAAAAAGGAGGGGGTGTAAAGAGGATGAGCATGAGCGAGAGTAGAAATAGATAAATTAATAAAGTGAAAACGCTGTTTATGTCCGCCCTTGCTCGGACTTGCTTGGACTCAACGAACGTTTTTCTTTTATTTAACACCTCTGAAGACGTTGTTTCTGTTCAGCAAGGGCGGACATAAACAGCGTTTTCACTTTATTAATTTATCTATTTTTACTCTCGCTCATCCTCTTTACACCCCCTCCTTTATACTCATCGACGGTATGAATAGCAAATGTCTTTCGCATCTCATTATCTATTTGTTATTGTTATTTTGCTTTGATTGGCTAATTTTTCGCATCTCATCAATTTGTTATTGTTAGTTCTATCTGATTGGCTTATTTTTGGTCACATGATTACCTTTCGTATATAAGCCCATTGTTTGTTTACACTCTTTACGTTTCTCTCTGACGAAGGGCCTTCGCTGGAAACGTTAGATTCCTACGTTCTCTGTTTCTGCAGTATATCTAACCTACGTTACTATATTTCGATCAGTATTAATCCAGTTGGATACTGTGCTACAATACATTATTTACAATGTGTATTTGATAGTGGAAATCGTTTGTTCACTTCACTATCTCTTTTCACATCATGTGTATTAGTAATTATTAGTATGGTAGCTTATATTGTTACCAATTTAAAATAGTGACTGTGTGATTATACTGTAACATCGTGGAATAATCTGCTATAAACAGTGTGTGCACTGTACTGTTTGTTACATTTTGGGCACTGTGTAAAACCACGGTAAACATAGTGAGACTACACAGTGTTTTTTTGTGGTTTTTTTTTGTAGCATATATATATACAGTGTGAATGAAAATGCTGTGTTGCCCTATGTAGATTGCATGTTAACACTGCGAAAAAGTTTTAGGATCACACTGCGTGTAATTCTGTTAATCACACTGTGTTTACAGTGTTATGCACAGGATGTTCACTGTGTGTAATAAACAAGAGTGTGAACTCGTGTTCACGGAGTATCCACGCGGCGAACGCAGTATTAACACAGAGTAAACACACATTGTTCACGGCGTAAACACAGTGTGTTTTACACAGTGTTTCTCTGAGTTAACACAGAGTGACTGTGTAATTGAGACGTTTTGAACTGAGTGACACTGAGAGAACACACTGTTAACACAGAGTAAACACACAGTGTTCCACAGTGTGTTTTACACAGTGTATCACTGAGTGACTATGTATAATTAGGACGTTTTGAACTGAGTGACACTGAGATAACACAGTGTTAACACAGAGTAAACACTCACACAGTGTTCCACAGTGTGTTATGCACAGTGTATCACTGAGTGACTATGTATAATTAGGACGTTTTGAACTGAGTGACACTGAGATAACACAGTGTTAACACAGAGTAAACACATAGTGTCCTCGCCGTGCATGAACACAGTGTCTTTTACACAGTGTATCACTGAGGGCCTATGTGTGATTGGGACGTTTTGAACTGAGTGACACTGAGATAACACAGTGTTAACACAGAGTAAACACATAAACACACAGTGTTCCATAGTGTGTTTTACACAGTGTATCACCGCTGAGTGACTGTGTGTAATTTTTTCCATAAGGGGTATACCCATAAATAATGTTATATTTACAATATATAGATTGGCATGTAAAGCTTCGGACTATTATATGGATATTTTTTGCCACTCTTTTAGAATAAAAATTGTCAAATGTGAGGATTCATATTTTCCTTTTGCAGATTTTGGTTGTTCATCAAGTAAATATTATTGTCCTAGTGGCAGATGCGTTTCTTGGAATTCTACCTGCGATGGTGTGGTGGATTGCTTGGATAGAGCAGACGAGCCAGAGATATGTGGCGTTCCTACAGGCGAAAAAAACAGTAAGTTAAACTTAAACACAACTAAAACTTGCTTTTGTAAAGTATATATATATATTCAAACAAACAAACAACAAAGTGTTGTTCGCGAAATGTCGAAAAGTGCTCAATACAGTAAAGATAGAGCGAATATACTATAAGTGGGCTTACCTCAAATGTTGATGGTCGCTACTGTAAGTTTCACGTTGGGCGATCTTCAGCCGTCTGTAGATTTTCGATTCGGCGCTGTCTTAAATAGGTTGAATTGCTTACGTCATTGCTAATGGGTGTGTGGGTTGATGGCACGCTTCTGGGTGTGTGGGTTGATGGCGGTGTGTGTGTCGATGGTGCGCTACCTACATTCCTACCTTTGTTCTTGCCTACACCTACGTTCTGTATCTTAAACTTGTTTTTGTGCCGACATGTTGAAAGGCTTTCTGATTTTTTGTTAAGTAAAGTGGGTTTTTCGGATTTCATAATATATATATATGTTAAAGTGAAATTTGCAGCTTTGTGTAATATGAGTAAAATTGAGAATAAAAGCTAACTTGAGAACAAATTTTACTCATGCACTGCATATATACGTACAACATATCAAGTATAAGCTATGTAGCTTGTTGATTAACCGTTCGCAAAGTTTCGACGATATCAGTCATTTTATGCGGTCTTTGAGACGCTATTCTCTGTTTCTATTCTATAAAAACTTCTCAATCTGTTCACAATATTCATAAACATAGGCAAATCACTTTTGTCTAGGGCAGAAAACTAATTATGTCAGGATAAAGCAGACTAATATAGGGGCGCGTATTTGGATTGTAACTCACGTTGAGCAAACAAAATGTTTCTCTAGAGTGAGCGAAAATCCGATTTTCTAATTAGAGCAAATAACACCAGAAAGGTTTTGTAATGTTCGGTCACTCGTCATAGCGCCTTGAATTTCTGAAAGTGATATTGCTTTTGAAATAGCCTGATGAGTTTGAAAACAGACGTAATAATCTGCGAGCGTTTGAAAATGCGTTGCATCGGATACGTTATCAGACACTGAATGTCGTAATAGATAATCAGATGAATTTTTAGGGCCTTTGATCTAGCTTATACTTGATCTCGAAGTTGTAATTCTGTACACGTAGATTCCAGCGTTCAATTCTGCCTTGAATTAAACGTTTGCACATTATATGCACGGGCATCTTTGGGACGCTGCTCCATACTTTGTTCAAATCCAGTAAAAATATGCGTAAATAGAAATAGCCCTATTTTACAGAAAGCTTTTTTTAGTAGATTGTCGGAGTTTGACTTTTTTCTTTTGTCATGTAAGTAAGTATTCATGTGAAATGATCAGGAAGAAAACTGTTGAATTTCAACAAAAAAAAAAAACCGTCGAGCGCGTCACATTTTACGCCATGAAGAAATCGAGCTTCAGTGGATAACGCACAGCTGTGATTTTACATAACTCACAACTTCCAATTAAATACACGCTATTTTTTAGGTAAAAGAGCATGCAGATTAAATGACATGGGTTGTTCGGCAGATTTCAAGAACAACACTCTTTGTGGTTACAATACAGGTATCAATCTAACTTTGTATCAATATATTACTAATTAAACAACGAAGCTTATATGGTTGAAATGATCATTTTAAAATGGTCAACTTTCACCACATAATAAACTTGTTAAAGTATCCAATTAATATTTGTGTTACTAATTTAACAACTATAAAATGCCCGAGCCCGGGCAACGGGCCGAACGCCCGAAGCCCGGTGAGGGTGCTAATCTCGACACGCGTGGAATGCATTTTACACGCGTTAATAAAAGCGCCAAAGAATGCCAATGTCTGTGATCTGAATATTTGTATATATGTGTGGTAGGACCATGCGCGGTAAAGATTGTGGGGCACTGGAAATAATATAGTTCTTGACAAAAAAACAAACAACATTTGACCTAACAACATAATCTATTCTGGACAAAAAGACTTGAGAAAAGTGTTTTGAGGATAAGAACAGAAACAAATCAGTGTTTTCGTGTAAAGCAAACTACATTTTGAGAGAAGGAGGCCCGTCAAACCAAACCTCAAAAGATAGAAGCAGCAACAGCAAAAGAAAACAGACAAAGAAAACAAACAAACAAAAAGTAATTAGCCAATACGGAAAAAATAGAGAGCGGCCGCTTTCAGTACTCACATCTTTAAGTAATTATATCTTTTATGTATACGGCCGCTTTCAAAAATTATATCTTCTTACTGATAATTGCTTCATTTCTTTCTGATAATTCTATCAATCTCGTAGATTGTGTGTCTATAAAGTATTTTAAACGGATCCATTTCTAGTTTTTGGTTGCTATTTTGTATTCTTTACTGCGGCTGTCGTATTAATATCTTCCTTTAAATATTTTTTTTAGTGAAACCACTTGTCGCTTAGCGCAGCTTTTTTGTATCTACTGCGCATGCGCTAGTAGATACTATGCTATCGACGGGTTGAGTTAGTTAAGTTAGGTTAAGTTAAGTTAAGTAAACAATAGAATAACTTCGGAGCCAATGACAATGCAGAGTTAAAGGACAATGTACCGAATGTTAGCGGATGATGTCTTCGCAGCCAATGAAAATGCAGGGTGGCACAACAACTTACCGAGTGATAGCCAAATACTGTATATCTGGTCGTTTTCCGAAGTGATTTTAAATTATAGCGTTCTTTGCCACGAATCTAATAGTTCGCCCTGAGTTGAGCACTGAATTGGCGAATAGAAATACGATGAGAACGACAAGTTGTGTCACTATATTGTTGTGTCTATATAGTGGGTTTGTATTTGTTCGCGCTGAATGTTGATCTAAAATGCGATGAGAGCGACATTTTGTGTTAATTAATAGAGTGTTGTGAATATGTCCTCCTCGTTTTGTGAAGTGATTTTAAACTATAGCATAGTTGATGAATTAAATGAACTTGCTTTGCTAGTGTTCGCGCTGAATGATGTAAAATCCGATCAGAGCGACATGCTGTGTTTTAATATAGTGTGTCATGAGTGTGTTCGCGCTGAATTGAGCACTAAATGGCGATCTGAAATACGATCAGACGACGTGTTGTGTCTATATGGTTTGTTGTGCCATTCCGTATTTAGCAGCTAGTGTTTAGAGCATGTATTGTGAATAGTTTGTCGTTTGCCTTATCCCTAATCATAAAATGACAATTTTAGGTAAATTAGGAAAAACAGGAGACACTATATGTTATACTCTAGTAACACATTCATTGATTTGCCTGAACAATGATCAACGCGCTCTTAGAATAAGTATTTTATACGCCTATAAATAACCCAAGCAGTGCCAAGTACAATTGATTTCCGCGTATAAACTTATAGCTAACATGTCAACAGTACACTTGAAACATTAGTTAAAAGGCTATTCAGATTTCAGAAAGCTCTTGATTCGAAGCCAAACTAGCACTTGCTCAGGAGACGCGGTCGCTAATCGCATTGTTAAACGAATGTCACACTATATCGCTTTCGTTCTAAGTAACACATTGATTTATCTGAACAATGATCAACGCGCTTTTTGAATAAGTATTATATACGCCTAAATATAACTCAAGCAGTGCCAAGTACAGTTGATTTCTGCATACAAACTTATAGCTAAAACATCTTGGCCGAGGATCTAACATGTCAACTGTACACTTGAAACATTAGTTAAAAGGCTATTCAGATTCACCGTAGCTAAACGCACCATTAAACGCAGTAGATACATGTACGCCTAAGCGTGCCTATTTTTATAATTCGGCATAAAATATAAAAAAAGACCAAATACTTTGTCTGTAAATCTTGTACAAATGCTATTGAAATAATGTGTAATTTTTAATTTTTTTAATTTTAATCAGTTTCTAAATTAGCATATTACAGAAATAATTATAATAATTAATTACAATAATAATGCAATTTATGGTCAGTTTAAAACAGAAATCATGTTTCCATAACATAAACCGCCAATACAATACAATAAATCACAATATTACTGACATACGATACAGATACTAATGTTTTTAAAAACAAACAGAAAGTTTAGAAAATAATTATTCAAAAAGAGAGGTATTAGACAAAAATTTATCGGAGTAGAAATTAATAAGCTTTCTCCTAAATCCAAGAAGTGATTCCGACTCTCTAATATGTAATGGTAAAATATTCCATAAACGACACACGCGGACAAAATAAGAATTCTTAAATGCTTCAGTTCTACTAAAGGGGATCTTTAAAGTAAGATAATCAATATTTCTAAGAGGCTTATCACATGAACGAAAGGTCACATAGTTAGAAATGTCAACATGACATAAACCCCTAAGGCATTTGAACAAAAAGATGATATCACAAATTTCTCTGCGATAGGCCAACGGAAGCAAGTGCAAGTGTTTAAGACGTTCGGGATATGATAGTTCCCTCCCAACAATAAACCTGGTGGCCCTTCGCTGAATGCGTTCAAGTGCTAATATGTTTCTCTTAGTATGTGGTGACCATACCACACTGGCATATTCCAGTCGAGACCTAACCCAAGTAATATATAGCAACTTCTTAATGCTCGAGTCACTGATGTCCTTACAAGAGCGATATAAAACATTCAGCATCTTTTGCGCCTTAGCTGTGGCATAATCAACATGATTATTCCAGCTTAAATTGTGGGTTATAAGAACTCCAAGGTCCTTTTCAACCTCCACACGTTCTAACTTCATATTCCCTAAATAGTAATCTCTTTCAAAAACTGACTTGATACGAGCAATACGCAGTACCTTACACTTCTTAACGTTAAATTCCATACCCCAGGTAGATGCCCATTTGCACAAATTAGTGAGGTCATTCTGTAATTTGATTCCATCATCCTGACCAAGAATTAAGCGGAAACATTTGGAATCATCCGCAAAAAGCGGCAAGGATGTGCCCTGTGATATTGAACTAGGCATATCATTTATGAATATCAAAAACAACAGGGGTCCTAATATGGACCCCTGAGGAACTCCAGACGTTACAGGTAAGAAAGTGGACTTCTCACCGTTAATTATAACTCTGTGCCTTCTACCAGTCAGGTAGGACCGGAACCATGACAGTAGCGAGCCCTTAATGCCAAGGCATTCAAGCTTGATCAGTAATCTTTCGTGAGGAACCCTGTCAAAGGCCTTTGAGAAATCAAGGTAGATAACATCGACCTGTTGCTTTTTTTCGAGAGCCAAAGAGAAATGATGAACTACTTGAGTCAGCTGGGTAACAGTAGATTTACCAGGCAAGAAGCCATGCTGCCACTCAGTGAGATGTGGGGAGACAAAGTCATACGTGTGATGGAAAACTTGCTTCTCAAATAATTTCGACAAAACATCCAAAAGAGATATTCCTCTATAATTGAGCACTTGTGACTTTACCTCACTTTTGTAAATAGGAACTAAGTTAGCATCCTTCCATTTCTCAGGAAATTGCCCCAGATTTAATGACGTATTAAACAGTTCGCACAAAGATGGTGCGATTTCGTCAGCTCAGGCACGTAATAATTTTAGAGATATACCCAAAGAAGCTTTAGTAACATCAAGTGATTTGAGTTCATTAAGCACACTCTCATTGCTAACAATAAAACCCATAAGCTCAGATTCAACACCATAATTAGGAATTGGCAGAGAATTAATATCTGACATATCTGGTGGAACAAAAACAGAGTGAAAGTAGGCATTAAATAAATTCGCCTGATCTAATGGCTTAGACGCATGTACTGAACCGTATTCGACAACTCCGGGGATACTATTTGAATTAGTAATGAACTTGTAGTATTTCCAAAATTTACGCGGATTAACCTTAAGAGAATCACCAAGATCGTTTAAGTGACTACGCTTCTTGAACTTAATAAGTTTCTTGACTTGATGTCTAATATTGCGAAACTTAGCCCATTGATGAATAGAGTCGTTCTTCTTCGCTTTGCGTCTAATTCTGTTTTTCTTCCTCAACAATTTCATTACTTCACCGTCGATCCACGGCGGTCTATTTGCGTCTTTAATAATTATCTTGGGAACAAATTCGTCAATGCATGTTAACAATAGATCTTCCCAACAAGCAAGGCTGCTGTCAATGTCACCTTCCACATTAGCTGTGTCCCATGGGAGTGATCTCAATGTTGACTTTAAACCGCATAAATCAGCTTGTTTAATATTATAAACAGCACGCCGATGTTTTTTTAAGCGATTTGTTCTGATAAGTAAAGAAAAGGCAACCACATAGTGGTCTGAGAGTATAAGGTCAGCGTTTACATTGACATCAGATATTTCATCAGGATAATTACTTAGGATTAAATCCAAGATAGCCTGGTTGCCGTTGGAAACTCTGGTAGGATCCGTGACTACTTGAGTGAGATAATTCGTGTTAATTAAGTCGCAGAATTCGGTTCCGAAAGCAGAATTTTCAGTATCAGTTACAACATCCCAATCAATGTGTGGCATATTGAAGTCACCAAGTATACACAGCCTGTTGGACTCACCATGCAAGTTATTCAGCATTGTTCCAAAATAATCAATGAATAAAGTACAATCCGGTGGACGATAGCAAACACAAAGGGTAACTTTCACGCTGTTAGAAGGATAAATTTCACAAACCAGTATTTCAGAGTTCGGGGGTTCAAGATCTGGTCTTCTGAATGCTAAGATGTCAGCCTTGATTGCTAGTAAGACTCCACTACCTCTCCGGTTTCCCTCTCTGTCCCTTCTAAAGATATTGTAGTTGTCAGTAGGAAGGATTTCATTATCAAAGTAATTGGACCTTAACCACGTCTCCGTCACAGCAACCACATCCAAATTATTCCCATAAACCAGGCCTTGTAAACACCGAGGTAAAAACAATTTCAGCACTTTATAGTTTGGAATGTAAAATTGTTTTTGTTATTTTAAACGAATTTGAGTTTGAAATTTCAGTTGTTTGAGTTGTTTTCAATCACTTTTGAAAATGGAAATATTTTTAGATAATCTAGCTACCAATGTTCTTTGTAAACATGAAAGAAAAGAACTGTAAAATTGATAATCCTAATATTTGAATGACTCTTTGATTTATGCTTTAGTAATCTGTTCGTAACATCCTCTGTTGTTTTACAAACATGGTCGTGTTCAAACCCTGGATGCATCGTGTAAATTTGTTAACTCGTATTCTTTTTTTTAAATATTATCTTGAATTGTTTTCTTGATACTTATGTGTATGAGTGGTTATTTCCAGGCTCCCAATTAAAAAGAGCGCAAGGGCGTTTCCTAATCTGTCTTGTTTCCGAAATATTCATGTACCGGTAAAAACGGGTGAAGGGCTATTGCGTTTACGTATTTCTAGTTCTATTTGGTAAATTCTTCATCTTGACCAACCTTTACTGGTTGTCACAGAAACATATTGTCTATTTTAACTAATATAAACCTAAAGTTATACAACGACCAATCAATAATTGTTTACCGCAACCAATATTTTTTGGTTATAACTAATTCAATTACATATTTTGACCAAATATAATTGGTTGTTACCAATTTCAAACTGCTATTTTAATCATTCAATTTTTACAGTGTACCAAAACATTTTTAGGTCTTGAGTATAACTCTTGTTCTTTGAGTTCAGTAGGAAACATCAAAAGTTAGCAACAGGAACTGTTCTTTATTTTTTGTGTGTTAAACATAGCCAACTCGTCTCGACGCCCAGTCTAAAATATTTGAATTTTAGGAAATTCCGAACAGTTAACATCGGTAAATGTTTCTGGATAGCTGTTGCAGAAGTAAGAAATACCATTGCGGTTCATTCCCTTTAGCGGTCTCGTATATTTTACGCACGCTCAAGAAAAATCAGTAATTATCAATCAATAGTAATTAATTCATCTTAATTATTTGTTATTTTGATTAATATTTATTAATTATGTGAATATTTACCAATCTTACCACTAATACTATGTGGTTCCAAGTATGGACGTTTCCTAATTCATTTATGCTTAATTTAAAGGTGATTGTGACTTTAAAGATGGCTTTTGTTACTGGCGTCAGCGTGGACTCGTTCATGGCGATTTTGATTGGTCGATCAATAATGGTGACACGTCGACCGAGCAGACTGGACCAGGAGTTGACCACACGACATATTCTGAAGCAGGTTAGCTTTAAACCATAAGTATATTTGAGTATTTTGTTTAAGCACGAGTAAGCGTTTTTCCTCTGATTTGATACAGTCATAAACAACAAGGTTTAGTTACTGTTGTTTGGACTTACCTCTCAAAATTACCTGTATATTTTTCAAATTTTGGGTCACTTATCTCGTTCAGTGCATATAAAGCGCCTGGTTCTCGTTTTGGAAATAGCCGTGTGAAATCTTATCCGAATCGTCGTTGTCATAATCGTCATCGCTGTCATCCTCATCGTCGTTGAAATTGAAATTGAGATTGACGTTTGCGTCGTCACTGTATCGTAGCCGTTACTGTGTTTGCCGTGTTCGGTTTTTTAACCAAAAGAAAATTTTGAACAAAAATAATTAAATTTAAATTAAGTTGTCGTTTTCCGAGTTTTAATTGCGCCAAGCTGAAGAATTTGAGCATAAATAGGTTTAATTCTGTTAGTCAATGCCCTTTAAATGTAACTTGTCGTGGATCAAGTGATTAATTGTTTGATGGGTTTTTCATTGTTGTTTAGTTTTTCGTATTTTTTTTGTGATTTGTCCCGGATCCTGTTCTCGTCCTCAGCACTGCCGCTCTTTGTGTGCGCATTTTTATATGTGTTTTAACGAACATGTCCACCTTCCCATCCGCGTTCTCAACCACGTCCCAGTCCGCGTCCTTATCCTTGGTCTTTTGGCGTTGGCGTTCCGTTTACTTTCATGTTTACTTCAAATTGCTGTTCACGTTTATGTTTTTGTTCATGTCCATGTCCATGTTCATGTTCATGTTTATGTTTATTTTTACTCTTATTTCAAGGTGCTCTTACCATGTTCACTCACAACTTAATCTGAACAATGATATATCAGATGGAATGCGAGCCCCAAAAAACGTGTGTTTCCACAGATATTTTAGTTAGCTCGCACTTTCGCAAGTAAATATATAAATCATTGAAAAGTAGGAAAATGTTCTTTTTTTGTGTAATAAAAAAAGCGGCCAAAAGAAACAACTCTTACCTAAAAGTAACTACTCCTATATAACCCACAATAGGTAAACAATGAGACATGAAGCCTAACCATGCTGAGCTACACTCTACTGTCAATTGGTGAAAGACCACTTCATTAAATTAAATTAAAGTGTCCTTTACGCATGCCCTGATTGGCCAGGACCCGGGCGTAGGATAGGGTCAATTGCATGGCAGGAAAAGCCAGTCAGCATTAAAAACTGTCCAACTTTTAGCTTGCCTTTTTCTTCTTATTTTATGAAACAAATAGAACATATCGCTCCTGTGCATATGTATTCTCATAAAGTTACGTTTGACGTCATTTGAACACGAGAGAAGTGCAATGAGATATTAATGAGCGATTTTTTAAGGATGAAGCTTGTATATATTTTTTTTCACTTTGCAAGATTAGAAGCATTAGGCACATACCTCAATGACGAACATGATATATAACGTAAACTTATTATTATTGTTATTATTAAATATTTATTTCACCATGTGACTTTAATACTTTATGTAATAGATAACGCATTAGCAGCGATCTGTATCTCGTTTATCTAAATAGCCATGTTTTCAAACTATTTTTCAAGTTGGAGTGATTTTAGCTATTAGTAAGTAAATTGAGGAAAAAGTTTATGTAAATAATCATGACGAATCTGTATGGCATGTACAGATATTGATTAAATATTCATTTATTTTGAATTTTCTTCATGAATTTTCAATAAATTTGATAAATGACGTTAGCAAACGGCAGATTGACCTTGTCCTGCATGGGTCAACATGCCGAAAGCTCAACAAATCAATAATAAGTGTATCCGCAAACTTAAGGACATGATTTTGTTTACCTTGAAACACTTTACCATGTTTATCACATTTATATTTATCTAACGGTTACAACTTTTAAATCGCACCAATTTACGATAAAATATTACTATTTATTTCCAATTATTATACCTGTTCCAGGAAGGTACATGTTCATTGAAGCAAGTCCTCCAAGGGTAGCTGGAGACATAGCACAACTAGAAGGAGGACCTTTTCAAGGCGGGAAGAATGTTTGTTTTACTTTCTACTATCATATGTTTGGAAAACATATTGGTAATTTAAGCATTTACAAAGCTTTATTGAATCAAAGTACAGAAAAAGAACTTCTTTGGACAAGAAATGGTCTTGATAACCGTATTTGGAATAAAGCCTGGTTGAACGTAGCATCAAAGAATGATTATCATGTTAGAACTTAGCTAATTTAAATGTTTGCATGGTGATATTTCAGGCTTGGACTTACTATTGTGTGTTTCGCCCTAGAACAATGGCCGAGTATTGCAGAACAAGGGCGGTTTATTGTTTTAAAACAAAATAGCACAATAGCGAGTTTGCACCTGAGATATTACATAACCAAAACAATTTATTTGCGGTTCAACTATGAAAATAATTTATTTTATTGAGCTTTTGTCCTATTTAACAACCTTATTCAAAAATAGCCACCGAATTAGAATTCTTTTATGTGCATATAAATTAGCCCTTATGACCTCGTTTTAAAGTAAAAATTATTTTCAATTTCACACATGAAAACGAATTCATAAGGGCTAATTTATATGTATATAAAATAATTTTAATTCGGCGGCCATTTTCTAATAAGGTCTATTGGAAGCAATATTTTAGAGCAGAAAGGTTTCTCGATTTTCAGCCGTATCTCGGGCCCCGGTACTTACCTTCCCCGGAAGAGACGGCTGGACGCGTGAGCCACAGAACGATATCAACAACCATAGATGCTGGCTGAAATATAAATGACGTTCGCGATCCTGTAGGTTAAATGACGAGAACATATCGGCCATTAACAAATTTCTCTAAAGCTACCCGTTGTAAATCTTTAGACAATCAGCCACATTTATCAGCACTCTATTGATCGACATTTTGAACTGACAAGCTAATTCATGCAATAATCCTAATAATATATGCCTGCTAAAAATGCGCAGGCACTTATGTGATTGGTGGAATCGACAATGCACAAGCTCACGAGGCCAGCCGTGATTTCGGGGGAGGTGACTACTGGAGCCCAAGATACGGCTGGAAATCGAGCCTAAAACGTTTCATAAAATTTAGTGATTGCTTATACGCCATAATCGTAACATTTATCGTGTATTTGACAGCGAAGTCTTCTTTGTCCAGACACACTCGGAACACAGAGCACGTAATTCTCTGGCAACAAGGTTTCTTAATCTACGTAGAAAGCAAATACCTTTCCCTCCAAGTCAGAGTATCAAAAAATAACCTGCCAACCGCAGACCATCACACCGAAAACGGACAACAGCTTTGTACATATCTACAGGCACTAAATGTTTATGTTATTTATATCTACTTTGTTTATATTATTTATACCGAATTCTTTGAAAGTTTGCATGGCGATAATAGTATTTAGGGTAAGGTTTGTGGAACACCACGTAAGTGGAACACCACTGTATAAGATATACGCGATATATGTAACGATTTGTTGTAAGACAACAACTAAAATCTATGCAGCTAACCTGCTCTGAAAACGTCCTGAGCAACAGAGGGATTTTGATAAGCGAAATAAATTACTTATGTGGTTGAAGCGCAAAGACATAATTTTAATTAATAATTAAAACCTTGTGACAATTTTATCAACACAAATTAGCAACATACAAAAACATCACGTCAAACTAAACATTGTTTACACCATATGGTACACTGTGAACAATACAGTAAAAATCCGCACACATTGTTTTAAATTAGCGTATCAATGTTGCGTTTAAATATCAGTATCTATTTCACAATTTCATAGAATATGACGTCTATGAGCAGTCTACTATAGGAAAAAGCGACGAGTTGCCTAATTGTTTTGGTTTAAACCAACTAGTCGGACAAATTCTAATTTAAACGGAAACTTGCATTGGCAAAACGCTAGTTTTTGTTATTGGTTTGGTTTTAAATGTGACTTGTTTGCTTCTATTTAACAAATAAAACATAAAGCTCTGTGCATATGTACTCTTATAAATGTACGTTTGATATAATTTGAATACGAAATAAATTGAGTATAATCATCCCCAACAACCGCTTCATCTTTTTAAACAAAATCTAATATAATTTGCTTCAATTTTAGATTATCATTATAGCTGCTCGTGGCAGCGGACCATTTGGGGATATTGCCATAGATGACATTTCGATGATCGACAAAGACTGCTCTGAAGTGAATTATAGTATGTTGTTAAAGTTATTTTTTACACATCTCCAAATCGGGAATATATGAGAATTTATTATTTCCCAAAATATTGATGTAAATTTCAAATAATTTAAAAAGATGCAGTCAAAACTTCACGAACCACCACCTTAATTGACCTGTACAACCCTTCAGTTATTAAACGACCACTTTTACGCAACATCTTTTTGCGTTTGTTTCCATAATTATGAAGCCACTGATGATCAGTACAGTTTTAAAAACGTATCGAGCTAAAGCTATGGATTCTTTTAACATTTGTGTTATTGTGACATTATTTTTGGCATTGGAGGCAATTAATTCGATTTTATTAGAATTGGAACAACCCTTCTTCTTCCAATTAGGTTTTAATTTTATATAATGATATTACTGCAAAATGTTTTCACCGCTTATCTTACAAGAAAAAAAACACAACAGCGACTTCAAATGTCTCTACTCAGTTTTGAAAAATCTTGAATTTTGCTTATCAAGCACGTCGAAGTTGTGGGGTCGAAAGCTATAACCTTGTCAAAAAATAAGCGTTTTCAGACAAAAACGAATGAAATTCAACATCGCCGAAATCACAAGTTGTCTACTACAAAAAACAGTGACTGAATATAAGCTGGATCTAACCGATGCCAGAGGCAGCCTTGTAGCATGGGTCATATTTCTGCTGCCTCAATGCAATCATATTTCTTAAAGACTAACCAATGTTTGTTTGTCGTAATGATTTTGATGACATTTTTGGACTTCTTCCTTTTCCTTACTTCTAAACAATGATTTTACTTTGGTTCATACAATATTGTTATAACTACACGATTACTGGTACATTATTGTTTTTACTATAATAGTTATATGCATTAACTCATTCCTGTCCGCGGGCTTCCCCAGAGTTGAATAAAATCGTCTGGCCTTAGCCAGAATAAAATACTTAAGACCAATTCGGACAGGAAAGAGTTAAACCCAGCAGATACATGCACGCCTGAGCGTATCTATTTTTCATACATTAAGCGCAACTTCCTGCATAGACATCAAACTGTCGTAACGTAGCAACGCAAGTTTTATATTTTATATATATATATTTATATATAAATATAAATTAATATATAAATCTATATGTAAAAATGAATATATAGTTATATTTGTTCTTTTAAATTTTATATCGGTTGAGTAAAATTTAAAACTTATGTTGCTACGTTAAGATAGTTTGAGGTCTGGACCGAAAGTCCCGCTCAATGTATGGAAAATCGTTTGGTTTCGACCGTAAATGATGAAATTTATTGTCAATCAAACTTGTTGTAAAACGAATGTCTATCTGCAAGCGTTTGTTGACAAAAACTAGGCTTCCGTTTTGGTATTTCAGACAGAAACGACATTGGAATTTATCTTTGTCGCTCAAGTGATTTGCGTACTAAACAGAATGACCGACCAGGAACAACAGGGAAATTTGTCTTGACATGTATCAGCCCGGCCTGCCGTTTTCGAGTCTTCATCAGAAGTGAGAGAAAGATGGTAGATCTAGTGTTTTATTGTGTTGACCATGCCACGAATGTGCACAACAATACATAGGAGAGACATAAAAGAAAGTAGAAACACGACTGACAGAACACAAAAACTCTACTAGACGACACGACCCTAGATCTCTTCCGGCAAACCACGCAGACCACTATGGACACACTTTTGACTGGTCAGAAACAAAGATACTAGGCAAAGCTACTACAAGATTTTCTCGCGAATTCAAAGAAGCCTGGCACAGCATCGACAGATCCACATTCAATCGCCACATATAAATACCCACAGCCTACCATCAACTTAAACACTCTTCATTCCATCAACTCAAACAATCAGATCATAATCCATATCAATGAATATCCGCAACTCAAGCACTCAAAACAAGGATAAGAAGAAACCCAACACCGGAGTTTCCCCTGAGGACAGTACGATTCAAAATCAACCAACGGACAAAAGAACCACTCGCTACACGACGGCAACAAACAATCAACCAATTAGATGCTCACAACGATTACAATCACGAAGACACATGGATGGTCAACACAATAAAACACTAGACCTATCATCTTTCTCTCACTTCTGATGAAGACTCGAAGCACCGAGTCGAAAGCTCAAGAAAAAGTACATTGAATCCGGAGAACTCTTAACGAACATATATATATATATATATACGAGGTGTAGATTGCCAATTCGTAACAGTCCCACTGTTTTGTTCGCGGGCCTACCATGGGCAATCCAAGATGGTGGCTGAATTTTGCTTCGTTAATTTGAAAATATAGGATTTTTGTATAGTTTGGAATGTTTTGTCGTCAAAGTTTAGTCGTTCCTGAAGAAAATTAATTTGTTTAATTTTGGACATTTAGATGGCCTTCCTTCTCGAACAATGCTCTAATAATATATACATTTCCAAAAGGATAAAGGTGTATCTTACAGTACAAGTGAGTACATGTTATCCCTTTAATGCTCGAGATGATGTGGTCTTCACGGAAATTCTCATCAAGAATATGGTATGCGCGTGAGTGTTGCCACTGCGATTTGAAAGGAGAATTATTTGTTTCCAAAAGGACATTGCGTTGAAGGGTTGTCAAAGCCTGGTTAACAAACGAACTGATCCACCATGCTTAGTAAACGAACTCCAAAGAAGCGGTCAGTAACTTTGACTACTTTGACGACTGACGAAGGCGGTTTTAACGGATTAACATTCAATAGCATTTGAACGCAATTAATTTTGAATTTGAAGAACAATTACGACCGTATGTGTAATCTGGTAAAACCGCAGGGTGCGCACCCCGGAAACAGAGCTGTAAAAATAGTAAATCGGCCTTTGCTGGCCAAGTATCAGAGAAAAAGTATTAGAGACTGAAAAAAGTTCAATTATTGGCCAAATATAAAGCAAAAAGTACCGAATAATTTGTGGGTTAGTATGCGGGAGCGCGGATCTTGCCGAACGTACGCCTCCTCCGCCAATAGCGAGCCTGGCTAGCACGACTCTTCGCAGGCTCGCACGACCCCAAGCTGAAGGGGAAAATACAGGGCTGCAACACTGAGTATAGTTATTTTCTAATCACTATTTAGCATGTATAAATAAAGTATTCTCTCAGGAATTTCTAGCATTGAAAACTATACTAGGGAGTTTTATTTCATTTCGTCAAGTTAAAAGTCTTAAAATCTTTGCTCACGACGGTAATTTTCCCGATCATTTTCACATATGCAGATATGTTGAACGTTTGGGACGTCTTCCACAGCTTGCGGTGGCAGTTAACTGAAGACATCATCTTCGTCATCTACTGAAAGACTTACTGATTCCCCACTACACACTGCATAGATCTTCAAAATCCTGCATGAAAATAGTACATATTAATTGGCAGCTTTTGGCATGTTCAACGTGAGTTATTAGAAAACGTTAACGTTTTCAAAATCTGCGATTCGGAAATTTCAAACAAAGAAATAAATAAAATTTGAATCATTCACCAGTTAACTGCAGCATCGTTTAAAGTTACATTAAATGACAACTGGTCATCACGATCACAGTTTATAATATCCGAGAGAATCGCTCTTGTTGACATTTGACACAGTACATAAACCGACTATTTGTCGAGCCCTAAATGTCACAACAACCTCTGGAGCACATACTTCCGCCGATTCGCGAAGGCTACAGCCCTTTATTTTAATTTTCCCTCTCTTCGGGCCGTCCTCCTCGCGCGCGAACCTTCGCAGTACTAGCCTGCAAAGCAGGCCCTCCACCGGCACGCCAATATTTCGAGTTTTCGGGAAACTTCAAGTCCTATTTTTTCCTTTGTATTTTGTCAATAGTTTTGAACATTTTTCATCGGATAATTTCGTCTCTGATGTCTGGCCAACAACGGCCAATTTACTTTTTTACAGCTCGCTTCCCGGGTGGGCACCCTGTGGTAAATCTCAACCTACTAGAGCAACAAAGAGGAGCATATACACAACCAAAGCAGCACTAGATCAAGCACACACTAAAGTGTTGGAAAACCACATCAAGAGTAAGCTCCAAGAGCTTGATAACCTACAACATGAATATAAACATGCGGCTCCCTGGGAAGTCATACGTGACATCACCAACGCGTCTCCTGTCATCAGAGTAAAAGGTGACACAGCAGAATAGCGTCAAGAGAACATGTTTCAGCATTTATTCAATCTACTAAGCAAACCTGACCAAAATAACATGAATTTTAATGACCGTTCCTTCAACAAAACGATATCTGAACGACTTTCAATAAAGACTAGTCCATGCCTTCTCCATGGATGTACTACGAAAAGGTCTGAACAAGCTTTGGAAGTCTAAATCTCCTGGTCCAGATAACATATACCAGCTATCATATGGAAGAGTCCACTCTTTCCCGAACAGTTGCTAGATTTCTGCAATGAAACCAAAAAAAAGGAAATAAGCCAGAAGCACTCTCAAAATCATGAATAATACCCAAAAAAAGGTGACCTTTCTCTACCTTCCAAGTTCCAAATACAGAGGTATAACACTGTTGGCACTCGCTTCAAAATTAGACAAGACTATGCTTCTGAACAGGATTTGTCCTCACATTGACTCCACTCTCCGTAGAAATCCAAACGGATTTCGCAAGAGTAGATCTACATCCCCCCAAATTCTCGCCTTCGGAAGGATAATAGAAGTGTTGAAAATCTCTAAAAAGACTGCATACATCGTGTTTGTCGACTTTTCAAAAGCTTTCGGAACTGTAAACCGTAACGTGATGCTACATATTCTTCCGAACTATGGTATTCCTGAAGAACTTGTGAAAGCAATTACCATCATGTATGAGAAGAGTTCACCAACCTGCATACAAACCATGAACGGACCAACCAAAGTGTTTCTCACAACTGCTGGGAATATCCAGGGAGAAACACTAGTCCCTTATCTCTTTGTAATTGTTGTTGACAAAATTCTTAAACGGTCAGTAGACATGTCAAATTCTAAAGGTATTGACATAATTCCTATTAAGACATGCAGGGAAAAAGACAATTATGTTACTGATCTTGACTACGCGGATGACATACCACTAATAACAACGTTATTGCAAGATGCACAAGTTCTCTTACCATCACTGGAAGATGCTTCAGCTAAAGTTGGCTTTTTTTCTCAAAGCCAAGAAAACGGAATACATGACTGTAAATAGAGATGGTATCCACCAACCAATTTCATCTGAGGATGGCAGGCAACACAAGGTAAAGGGTTTAAATTATCTGTGTTCCTTGTTGCCGACACTCTCGTAAAGGTCAAGTTTGGAATGCCTGTAACAAACTGCATATAATCTAGCAGTCAAACATTCCAGGCGCTCTAAGTTGCCATTCTTCAGGGCATGTGTATTCTTTTATACGGCTGTGAAACGTGGACCCTGTAAAAAAGTAACTACAAGACCTATACTGTACTCTCCTATTAATTAGAGTTCAGAATATATGATGGCGTGAGCACAAAATCTATGCTGAAATATATGATGGTATTGTCCTAATTTCAATCATTATTGCTCAGCGAAGAGCCAGATTTTCAGGCCACTGCCACCGAACCAAAGATGAAATCATCTCTGATGTAATTTGTTTGAGAATGCCTTGCCCGTCTAGAGGAAGAAGACCAACAACTACATTGTCTGTGTTGCTAGGGACCCAGTCAACTGCCTCAATACCTTCGTAATCAGATGACGGGAAGAGACTCCTGACGGCGCATTGTGAACTCTAGTCAGGATGCGTCCGCATGATGATGATGATGGGCTCCAGGCCTTGTGATAATCTATTTTCTATCAAACGTCAACCTCTATTTAAGCCAACCTCCTACCCACGGTCTTATCTCCGCTCGCCGCCCGACTCCGCTAGGTGCCAAAATCTCTGGTCCGGGCTTGTCGCGTCATTTCCAAATCATGGGACTGAATGTTATTTATACAAAATGCCAACATCTGGCGTGATGAATTGTCACGAAATGCACAACGGCCTCACAAAAACAATCCGAAACACAATATAATTTAACACGAATGCCAAAGTCTCAGACCGACCCCTTGTTGGCTTTTTGGCACTCCTGGCAATGTGTCGCTGAAGGGAGAATATTTGTTTTAAGCATTCGAATCGCGGAGCTGTCAGCAAAAGTTGTCTTAATTTATGAGAGTTTATCACTACATTTACCAACGACGTCTTGGTGAGTTTGAATATTAGATATAACGGCCGGAGCTATCGCGCATGGTATTAAACGACGTACAGGTGAAACACATACGTATTTTATTGTACATGTATATATTGAATGTGCGAGACAGTCATCTATTTCATTACCGCGCTGCGTTGCTTTGACTAGTTCCCATGCGGACATGTAATTATAAGTCGTCCACAAACATAATAAATACTGTTCTATTAGAATATTGGTAAGAAATGAGTCCTCAAATTGGCATGAAAAATAATTTTGTAAAAATTAAAGAGGACGCCTTTTGTCCTGAAATATCTATGTGGAGTATCCTATATTGTGTATATTGCATTATTACTGAGAATAGCAAATGACATTGAGGAAAATCTTGGACCCATTTTTTATGATATAATTGACCGAAGTCAAACAATATGTGCCAGTTTTAGTCAAAGGAAACAATATGTGTCAATTTTACCTATGTTATTCACTACGATAATACACATAATTAAGATAAAAGTACCAGTATGTAACTCATTATGGCAGTATTATTTGTGCATATATATAGTAGCAAATTCTTTCATGCCTAATATGTGTTTTCTCAAATTGAATTGGCCATTTCCTGTTTTGGTGTATTGCTATGTGCCCTGATGTTATATTAATTACACTGCCAGTGTCAAAGGCCCAGTCACATGATGCATGTGATGTAGATTTACTTACTATAGTAGTGGGTTTAATATGTGTTTGCAAGTTCTTGCAATTACTATGGTTGTTAAAGCATATGGATAACGACGAAAGTTGTGAATAGATCGTTTGCACATGACATCACCTCCGCCATCTTGGTTTATTTTTCAGTTGAGAAACACTGTTACAATTGACACACTGCTGACCGTCATGTTTATCTTAGCAAGGATATTGGAAATTAACTGAAAATCAACCAATATGACGTTCAGTGTCACATGATTGTAAACGATGTATATCTCCTATTTGGTAGGAGGTTGTCTATACCACCATGGCTCTAAACGTAGACGCATGTACTCATTGCGTGCCTATTTTTTTCGTGTTAGTAACGCTCCACTGTTAAATCGAAAAAATACAACCAAATATCTCCAAATAAGCTACCTGTCCCGGCGACGTCTGTGGAGATATTAGCATATGTCAACACTGTCGTTTGCATGTAGTCATGTCCATGGCGATGAGGAGTGGTCTTTGTATTCAGTAATATTTAAGATACCAGGACCAGGTTTGACCATGGAAGAGAATTGTAACTAGCCATACAATAATTGATCGAAGTTCTTTCTTCAATCTCGAACGAGAAGACGCGAACACGAATAAAACCAAGTCAAATATTTAATATTGTCCGTCTTCATTTGCGAGTAATCTCCATTGGCATCATATATACACAGTCCAGCTATTAATTTAAAATGCATACGAAGTTACAGCGACATTCTTGTTTGAAGAGGCTAAGTGGTAGTTGTTGCTGAAGCTTCAGTAAATAATTATCGAAATGCAAAAAGCTTTGCGCCTTCAACTCACATTGCTAGCATACAATCCTTGCACACGACGAATCAAACGTGGCTTAATTGCTCAGCGAATCAAAATGGCGCAATTTCTGATTAGTTGAACAGTGGGCGAACCTCTGCGAAGCCGGTACTCCGCGTCTGGCGTGTTACCAAATATAAGCAACACATCCATCTCTTATGATTGGTTAAAAATCCGTAGAATAACCCGCTTTAGACAAAGGTTGCACAGAATCCTTTAATTAGCTTTGTCAAGCTATAGGTTGCCAACCCAGAGCAAAAATAATACTAAATTTAACACATTGTAGTTTTCCTTACCTTTTTATTTTCGTTTGAAATATCCTCAATTAAAAAAACGAACTTTAATATCCGGTCGCGCACGCTTTTGAGCGACCAGAACTGCATATATTATCTGTCTGAATAATCGGAAAAAAAGAACTCAAGTGGGCCGCGTCTTGTGGATTGAAACAACTGGATACGCTCTAGGGAACATTGGTCAGCATTCTCCACCATTGACTACGTTTTGTAAGTTTGTAAATTGTATTGATTTTGAACGTCAATATTGGCTGTTTTGAGCATGTCCTACCTTGGAGATGGTGCTGAGAGGTCACCTAATAAATTATTCGAGTGAAGTCCTTTAAATCATTGATAACATTTTCGATGGAGCAAGTTGTCAGGGGAGGACGGGGACAAATTAGATACCGATTGCAACGAGACTTCTGATCAAGAAGAAATCAGCCATGACGAGACGGATCCTTACGAGAACGTAATGGAACCCAAAGAGGACGATCTCGGTGAAAATAAAGGACAGGGAGCTCATGGTTAGCATTTTTTCGACATTGATTGAGTTTTGTAAGGTTGTAAATTGTATTGATTTGGAACGTAAATATTGCCTGTTCTGGACGTGTTCTACCTTGGAGATGTCGCTGACATATATTTATTTTATTTCATTTATTTATAAGTTTTTACACAAGGGGCAGGGACGTTTCATAGAGTTGTTATAGCTAATTAGATCATGTGACCTCAAAAGTGTTTGTAACTGTCATTTTTGAATTCCTTGATCAATGTACTTGCCAAACATATATAGTTTGTGGGGGTCATAAGCGTATTTATTAATCTTTAATTTCCTTGAAAAAGCATAGTTAAACATTGAGATTTATTAAGCAAGTCTTAGCTTTATACTGGAAAATATAAATACAGTTGAAATAACATTCGTAAAACATGCATATGATATATTTCGAAATTAAATAAGCTTATATTTTGAGGTCTGTAGAATACCCCCCTACTTTACCCCGTTGGTGGTAATTAAGTGACGTGAAATTTGACGACTCATTATCCAATTGGATTCAAAATCAAAACAACAGCTGTTTCTGACGTCAATAACACGTTGACAAGGCGTCGTCGAAACAATGTCGGTATTTCAGTGGTTAAGCAACGTCAAATTTGACGACACAATATCGACGTCGGTTCAACGTCGAAAGAACAACTCTTTTTGACGTCGATGACACGTTGACAAGGCAGAGTCGAAACAGTATTGGTTTTGTTGTGATTAAGTAGCGTGAATTTTAACGACACAATATCGACGTCGGTTCAAGGTCGAAAGAACAACTCTTTGTGACGTCGATGACACGTTGGCCAGGCGTAGTCGAAACAGCGTCGGTATTGTTGTGATTAAGTGGCGTGAATTGTGACGACATAATATCGACGTCGGTTCAACGTCGAAAGAACAACTCTTTATGACGTCGACGACGCGTTGTCAAGACAACGTCGAAACAGAGTCGTATTGTTGTGATTAATTAAAAGTGGCGTGAATTTGACGACACATAATCGACGTCGGCTCAACGTCGAAAGAACCACTCGTCATGACGTCGAGGACGCGTTGACAAGACAACGTCGAAACAGCGTCGGTATTGTTGTGATTAAGTGGCGTGAATTTTGACGACACAATATCGACGTCGATTCAACGTCGAAAGAACAACTCTTTGTGACGTCACTGACACGTTGACAAGACAACGTCGATATTGTTGTGATTAAGTGGCGTGAAATTTGACGTCACAGTATTGACGTCATTTCAACGTAGAGGCAACATCTGTTTCGGACATCAATAAAACGTTCACCATAGCGACTTTGAAATAACGTCGATTTTTGGTAGATCGACGTGGCAACCCGACTTTGAGCGCAAATCGACGTCGAAACGATGTCGTGTGCCGTCTGGATACACGGGCTGTTGCCTTATAAACAGTCAAAACTAGAAGATGCGGAATAAAGTTAACTTGAACGAGAGTCTTTGGCCTTTTCTTTAAGTCTAATATCTTTCTAAGTAAAAACGCAATGCATTCTCTCCAAAAGACCAAATAACCGACAAGAAATTAGGACATGCAGATGACAGCAATGGATCTACATTAGACTTTACCCTTGTTTTTAACGTGTCTCGCTATAATGATCTCGTTTTCAAACGTTTTACTATTTTGCTAGGTTATCGTGTATATTTATTTATTCGTCGGTGATTGCTATTGTTTGATATTTGAATATACTTTGAATAAGACGAAAACGTTGCCATGGTGGCCTGTTCGTATTTTATAATCAAGCGACGAAAGATAAAAACTGCAGCGTATAACTGGAGTCCGAGTGAAACATTCTGAAATATCGAGGACATATTTAATAAGTTAAGCACTCAAACTAAAGATAAAAGAATAAGAAGATCAAAGATTCTTCCAGTAAAACTTATATATACTCAGCGTAAATTAAAACAATAACTGTCAAAAAACTTGTTTCGGTTTTAAAATCTTGTCGCAAGGTTATACCATTTCTTCAAAAATCCAATGTATTTCTTTGCCCATTCCAGCAAGATCAAGCACTATGATACGCCGGGCACCCTCCCACTATCGATTATTTTGATATATACATACCACACGTGACCAGACTGGACCGGAATCTTTTCGCAGCGAACGTGGAGGTCGGGCGGCAAACAGAGTTAAGACACTGGGTACGAGGTTGTGTTTACGCAACCACTTTGTTCTGCACCAAAGTTTTTTAATGGAAATTCGACTGAATATAGAAAGAAATATATATTAATACTTTATTTTGCAGATGTGTCGTCATTTTGTTCCTTTGGAATATTTTGCGCTTGGAAAAAGGATAAGGTTTGGGGACGCGATACATACGAATACCAATACTATATGATACAAGGTACTTCTTTGAATAAATTTATTTTCTACTTTCTATTTTCTAAAATTTTACATATTATTATGAATTATATATTTTGCAAAAACAACATCAAGCCATGACGGATTGATCTATTCACAGATCGATCAGTTGATATTGATTCAATATTTAATTGATGTATATATATATATATATATATATATATATATATATATATATATATATATATATGTATGTATGTAATATTTAAAACACGTACTGCGAATGTTTTAAAAAGCTTCAAAAAACCACCCATTTGGTAAGTTAGTTGGCGTAGTAAGTTTGAAAAATAGCATCTAAGCCGAGAAAATCTAAGCTAAAGTTTATGTAAATCAGGAGGATTCTTTAGCAGATCACGGACGTGGTACTGATTTCCTTTGTGTTATCTTCAAGAATTATTAATGATTTTTTAAATATAATATATATATATATATATATATTAAGAGATTATTAACCGAGAACGAGGTCTGTACGGGAAAATATCAGACCGACGTCTTGACAGTACGGACCGAGCCGTAGGCGAGGTTCGTACAAAAAAGGCCGAGGGCTGATATTTTCCCGTACAGACCGAGTAAACGAGGTTAATAAAGCGTTTATTATATGGCTATTTCAAGTTTTTCGATAATTATTGTATCAAACTTAGTGTGAAAACCTTAGAAATTCACGCGAGCAAAATCAACATCCGGGACAGCGGTCCAGATACAGAAAAAGACGGACCGTGGTCCGGATACGCCATTTTACGGACCGTGCGTTGACCAATCAGAATTCAGGATATTACAAAGCCATATAATAATCCCCGAGCCCGGGCGTAGGGCCGAAGGCCCGGAGCCCGGTGAGGGTGCTAATCTCGACATGCGTGTAGTCCACTTTACACGCGTGGAGAAAAAGCGAGGGAGACGAAATCAGGGAAATAGTTTATATATATATATATATATATATATATATATATATATATATATATATATATATATATATATATATATATATATATATATATATATATATATATATATATATATATATATATATGTATGGCACGGTGTCACGCGGTAAGAATAGTTGGACACTGGTGACTAGCGACGACGAAAACTATAAACTCTCAAACAAATAGTGTTTTGCTTTCGTTTATTTAAACGAAACGAAATGAAATGGACCACGAAGAAAAGGATACAAACAACCCGTTTAATATATCTTGAAGAGAAACCAGAGAACTTGAAGAAACCAAACGCCGTATGATAAACAAAAACTCGATCTGCAGTGTATGTAGCCCTGGTTTGAAGACACTCCGTGAGTCCATGGTCAAATCATCTTAAAGTGGTTAACGGTAGGATTCTTGTTGTTTTCAAGTTTTCGCTTAACCTAAACAATATTCAGCTTCACGTTTTCATGCTTTCCCTTTGCTCATCCAAACCATAAGTCAGCTTAACTAAAGCTAACTTAAAACACTACCTTTAAGGCTTATATTAACCGTGGTGGACGTGCATGCACTTTTTATTATTAAAAATACTCATGGGCTTTGTCGGTTTTCTTGGCTGTGTTTCGACTGAAACGTTGTCTTTTGAAATCTTCTTTCTGGAATCCGATTCTACTGAATTGTTTTTATCTCAGACTCTATTATAAATGTAATTTCTGAGCAGTTAATTACTTTTAATACTGCCTTTGCAAAATGTACATGCATAGAGAAGCCATTTAAAGGCTTGCTAAAATTAATCCCATTTGAAACCTCCTAAAAACAATACATTTTTTACAACCAGAATTTAATAATGAAATCTAAATTTTGCTTTGATATGTTCAACTTTCATTAAATGATTTAAATCAGTTTTGTCATTCTATCGACCTATCCATAAATTGTATAATTTAATATCCCAAGGATTTAATATCATTTGTTTTTATATCTGTTTGTTTTAGTATTGGCTGTATATTAGGAGAGCTTATTTTAATCAGGGGGTGGGTGGGTGTTTTAAAAAAGCATGTAAAAGCGGGCGAGGGGTTGTTGCATTCATGTATTTCTAGTAAGGACTTATTAACCGAGTGCGAGGTCTGTACGGGAAAGTATTTGTCCGAGGTTTGTGCGATAAAACCGATGGCAAATACTGTCCCGTACAGACCGAGCAAACGAGGTTAATAAGGAATTTATTATATGGCTATTGGTTCATTCTATTTTTACGTTTCGAGCGTTGTTTTTGTCTTCGGAGTATGCTGTTTACCTTACCTGTTAAGTTTTTCGTGTCGCTACTTGGCCTTCTTGTTTACACCAGTTCGGCCTTTATTTGTCGTGTTTTTAGATAAACAGCTTTAAAGAAAACCAGCTGCAATGTTCTAGCACATTTTATTGTTCAGAATATTTGAATAAAGATAACCAGTTATCTTTTATTTGTATTCAAATCAACTCAGAAATGTTCTCGCCAAAACTTGCAGGGCCGAGAAAAAAGCGTATTGACCCGGACACAAACCGGAGGTCAATATCGTGAAATCCCGACCTCTCAGGAACCAATCAGCGTGCGTCGTTTTGCGTACGGACCGGAAATCAAACCTAACCATATAATATATATATATATATATATATTACCGGGCAAGTATTTTATCCAGGTGCAAAAGATTTCCGGGGAATGGGTACTCTTGTATATAATAAGGTATAGTGGTATGTACCACACTATAGGTTGTGGTTTTCGAGCTCCGGGTTCTGGGATGGGGTATACAAATTGTCTATTTTGGTCCGCAATAGGGTGCTTATTTTGGTTTGGGATAGGGTATAGATGCTAATGTGATACCAGTGCTGGGAGAGGTTATGTTCTTTTTTTTTAATTTAGGTCTGGGATAGGGTATAGAAAATTTCCTTTTTAGGTCTGGGATAGGACCAGGATTTGAGGACACGGCGGGACACTTCTACCCAAAAATTTCCCGAGTACCCTCGCCCTCGAGAAACGATGGGGTGGTATAAAGGTGTAAATTGCCAAGATTTGTAGTAACAATATATGCTTTATATATTTGTCTAAACTGCAAATGAACGTTTCAGCTCATCAGTGCAGCTCGGAACGAGAATAAATTGATATCGGGACAGAGTGTTCGAACAACTTCTTGAGTGGTGGGCATTACTTAACGCTATCGTCACCCATATATACCCATACTGAAGGGTGCTCAAGCACATCCAAATGTGGGAGCATATACCTGTTTGTTTAATCTGCAGACGTACGTTTTGCTGTACAACAGCTAATCAGTGCAGCTCAGAACGAGTAGGAACATGATGTATGAGTTAAGAAGTACAGCTTGCCATCTCACGTTCTTTCCATTGCACCAAATATTGCTTTGTCCGGCCCGAAAACCAGTAAATTTGGTGGTTGTGGCAATTTGTTAATTAACATGGCATTATGACACAAAAATAATACCACAATATATCATTTGAATCGTTTTTACCTCTACTATTAAAATGTTGGGTTTTCGGCTCTTGTCATTTCTCAACCCATTTTGCAAATTATACTAATGTATGCTAATTATTATTAAAAATATTATTATAATCTAACAAAATGCTAAATATTTAACCAGAAAGACTTTACCACTTACAAATTAAAACAGAATTATACAAGAACATACGACCGTAATACATCAGTAAGATCGTTTTTAAGTCAGCTATTCAGATTTTAGGTTATTTTGCGTGATATTTACTCCTGTTTGCCATTACAACGCCGACAACTCGCCGACAACTCTTGGCAAATTTTGTTCGAAAATTGCCTGATCGGCCGAGGTGGTTTTCGTCAAATTTTACCAAATTATTGCTAATCTACGAAATAATTACTACAAACAAATGCTTATACTTACTTTCGGAGTTGTTAGAGCCTAAATTTTCGTTGGTTTCGCTTATATATTGACAAATAAAAGCCATTTTCTTCTTGTCGATTATGCCACGTTGCACACGGGAAATTCACAACCCGGAATTCAGGTCAGAGCTCGCGGGTGATACTTTATGGCATATCGTTATAAAGGTCTCATTTTAAAAGGGGATCATTCAGGATCATTTTAAGCCCAAGGGGGGTAATTTTGGTCAAAACCTCGCAGGTTCACAACAAATCGAATTGATCCGTCACTGGTGACGTATGACTATAGGGGCTGGACAAGAATGAGTAGATGAAACAGACTTCGTTAAAAAAGTTGACATTGCAGTCGGGAATATCAGAAATTATATTGAAGCGCCCGCCAACACATGCGCTAATCACAATTTCATCATTAAATTTTGTGTTGAAAGTTAGGGCAGGGCAAGGATTAGGTGTAGAGGTCGCACAAGCAAATTTTATTTCGGAAGAGCAAGAAAATTATTTATGGAAGCATGGTTTCTTAGGAAGCAGTAACGGAGAATTGCTTAGAGATACTTTAGTTTATCTATTCGGGATTCAATTTGCTCTAAGGGCTGGTCAAGAGCACAGAAATTTAAGAAGTGAAAACTCGCAGCTGTCGCCACAAGTTGACGGATTTGGTAGTGAATATTTACAGTATGTCGAGGATATCAGCAAGACTAATGACGGCGGGTTAGCCCATTTGCGTATCAAAAGAAAGGTTGTTCGGGCATATCAAAATTTTAAAAATCCAGAACGTTGTCCAGTTGAACTGTATAAGAAATATTTGTCTCACGTTCCAAAGGAAACCAGCGATAACACGTTTTATTTGCGAGCTTTGACAAAGCCAAATGGTCAGATTTGGTATTATAGAAGAGGTGCGGGGAGGGAAATGTGGTGAAGAATATTATGAAAAAGACAATGTTTGAAGAGCATTATACAAATCAATCCCTGCGGCGTAGTTGTGCTACAAGATTGTATGATGCCGGAATAGCTCAACAGGTTACTCAGGAGACCACTGGTCACTGATGGGGTTAAGGCATATAAATGTACTCCGTTATAGCTTAAAAGAAAAGCGAGTGAAATATTGCAGGGAGGTCTACCTAAGGTCGAAATGGGCATGGAAGGTAAAAAGGGAGAGTATTAATTTCAAGGAAAATGCTAACGACGAAGAATCTGTCTCAGGTTCTAATCAGTCAATTGTAATAAATATTGTTGTATCATATAAATGATAGCTTTAGAAGTTGTGATTGTGATATTGTTGACTAATGTTGTGTAATTATATATATTATATATATATATATATATATATATATATATATATATAGTGTGAAATAAGTTGTGTTGATTAAATTGTGGGAAATTTACTTGTTTTGTTGTTTATTTTTGATGCAATTACTTAATTTAGCTATCATACTTTGTATTGGTGAAATCAAGCATTTTGAATATTCATAGTCAGTATGCTAGCTGCAATATTTTTAATATTGCAGTGTGCTAGCTGTAATATTTTTAATATTGCAGTGTGCTAGCTGCATTATTTTTAATATTGCAGTGTGCTAGTTTAGTGCGTTTAGAATTACCCCTGATAATTTCCCTGCTAACAAAAAGGACCGTCCCTGTTTTCCTCAGAGAGTTTGAATAATAACCCCCATCCACGTTGGTCAGTTGCTATGATTTTTCTCCCAGACGGCGCCAGCAGAGTTTATTATGTCACGTGACTAGTTTGTGCAATGGAGGATATCCACAATTTCACGCATGAATACACATAAATTAGGCATGCAATATTGGAATTGTTATAATCTAAAATGCAATTTTGAGGTAAATTAGGCATTCTTTTTTCAGAATGTCGCATTGTTAGAAGACCAATTTTATGATTTCGATGAATTTTGTAGGATTCTCCAAATGCCATTTTTTAGCTATAGGGGTGGTTAAACTTGCGTTTTACTAGAATTTTTCGCGATATTTTTGTGTTCAGAGATTTTATGTAGTGTTTTCTTTAAAATGATCTTGGAACTTATATGTCATTTTGTTGTGTTTGTTCGCAAAATGCCAAAAAACGACTCTGGGGACCACCATTCGGTATGAATTTGGTAATATATTCGTCACCAGTCTTCAAACGACATATTCTTCAAATGGAAATCAAAGTTTTGTATAATGGCGTCGAGTAGCGAGACAGGAAGACAAGAAGATATGTAAGTACAGCGAGCTTAAACCCCTATTTTGAAAACCACTTTTGACGTCCGCCATCTTTGTTTCTTCTTCAATAGCCAATCTGGCAAATATAATGACTTTGATTTCTTTTCAACGTTGCTAGAAATGAAGAAAAATGCAAGAGATCTAAACAATGTATGAAAGACAAGGGACATCCCGGAAAATGCAATTCTGAGAGGACTCGCGTTTTCAAATAAGGAATTCTCTTAAAAGAGAGATGAGAGAAGAGTACGAACGAGCAAATGAAGATTATGAAGCGAAGCTGGCTCGTTTTGGTAATCTAACCGAGCAACAACAAATCTTGGATAGCAAAAAGAATGATGTAGAAATACTAAGAAAGGAATCAGGTAAGCTATGGGTATAATAAGCACATGTAATCTTCTTAGTTGATCATCTCCCTTGTCTAAAAGTAGCCAAGTGGGTACAATACTTTCAATACTAGAGTGGGAAAGTTTATAGGACTTGGTAACTTTAATTTGCCAAAAATATACTGTACAAAGTTAATGTAATGTTCTATAGATAAATACATGTGTAATTATTCACATTAATCAATGTTCTTAAATTATATACTTTTTTGTTAGAAATAACACTGCAAGCTTCAAAGCAGGAAGTTAGTACTCTCCAACAAAAAGTCAAGGAATTGAAGGAAGAGTATGACAGATTGAAAGTCCTTCTTCAACAAACCCAGCAGGCACGGTCAAAGCGAATAAAAAAACAGACAACCTTTGTGATGATAAGTGATGCAAGTAACAGCACAAGATACCGAAGACACAAAGAAACTGCAGATGCCTTGACTTATATTCATGGTGGAGAAGAACCAGCAATCTATGGAGCATGGGATTTTGTTGCTGCTAATGCTGCAAAAGAAGTCATAGATAAGTTGTTTTCTAATTACAAGAGAGGGAGGTATTTACAGGGGGTATTTGGAAAGGCAGTAAGTCAGTATAACAATTCTGAACAGGCATTAAAGCAAGCTGTTGCAATGAAATATCAAAATGTTCTATCTAGACGTAAATTAAAACTAGTTTGTAAAACTCAAAGTTCAGTATTTAATGCTGAAAAGGAAATTTGGCTACCTAGAAATTTGAAATGTTTAGATGTTGACATATCTTTGCCTAAAATTGTCAATGACTTGAAGGTAGATAGATTTGTGAAAGGTCTTGATATAGGCCATGTTTCACCTATCCCAAACTATTCTGGTGTATCCCGCAGTATTACAGGTTTAGTGTACATGATTTTACACCTGTATTTAGGATCACCTCGGCTTTACAATCAAATGCTGTGGTTTAATGAGAACAGAAATCATTTTATTTTTCAGTTTTCAGATGATGGTGCCCCAGAAACAAGTGAGCTTGGGATGTGTATTGGGTCGCTTACTTGTTGGAATTTTGGTGCAAAGGTAAGGAGTAGAGACTCACATTATTTGCTGCATTGTTTAAGTGTTCCAGAAAAAGATCCCATAATGGCAGAGCTCTGGAAACAACATACTGATGAGATGCTTGTTCTTGAAGGCAATCTTGTCAATATAGCTGGCCATCAATGCACTATTGAGTTCCAACCTAGTGCAGATCAGTCGTGGCAAAGTTGGGCAAACAATGAGCTCAATCAAGCTGCAACATACCCATCCCCCTATGCTAATGTACACAAGGGTAGTCTGAATAGAATGGGTCAGTCTATTGGCTTCTCAGAGACTGATACCTGGAAACCCCCAACCTTAGCAACAAGGGAAGAAGCCGTAAGAAAACTTGAGGGATTTAGAAAGGGTTTGTCAACAGAGTTGACACATGCCCAAATTCACAGCCGAGAGCTAGTTTTCATGGCAGAGAATGGTATAAGACAGGCAGGGCCACCTCGCATTGGGAAATTTGCTCATCGCCAAAGGCCCGAGCCTGTGCATAATGAAATTAATTCATGGCAACATATGTTAAATTTAATTTACAAAGAAGCATTGCACAGGGGAGTTGTTGATATATTTTTGAAGATATTAAGCTCACCGGTTAAATTATATCTGTGTGATGTTGTGGAACAAAGTGTGGTAGTGGAGGCTCCTGGTTGTGGTCTGGATTTTGTTGCCAAGCAAATCAAGGAGCACTATGAAAACAAAGATTGTAGAGCAAACAATCTCACGTCTAGGTTGATTGGGAGACAAGCTATAGCGTTGGCAAGGCAGTTAATGAGAGTACCTCTGAAAAATTGAAGAGGCAAGCTTTAGGAAAAGCAGTGGAATTCCTTAGAGATGCTGGCAGTTTGTTTAACAAAGTTTATACCAGCCCACCAGAAATATTGCAGCTGAAAGAGTCATTGACAAAATATTTTAATCTCTTAGCATTGTTTTTTCCTTCTTCAGTGAATATTACAGTTTGGACAATGGCATATGCCCTGCCATATAATGCTTCCCTGCTTTATGATCAATATAAAGTAGGCTATGGCATTATCTCACTACAGGCTAAAGAATCCAAGCATGCAGGCATAAAGCATGATCTTGCCCTAACTAATCATTCAAAGGCTGTTGGCAAATTAGGAAAATGGTGGCAAGTTATGCAGGCTAATTATGTCAGAGCTTTTTATTTGCCAGAGCATCATCCTATGCCCTCAATGTATGTCTCACACTAATATGAATCACGGGTTCCCCCTCGTGTTAAAGATATTCTTATCTGTGAGTCTGGGGGGGGTGAAAAATGGTGAAGTGCTGCAATGTTCTTTTTGTGAGGAATGTGAGGTTGTCCTTAAATGTGCAGAAATACAAGCCCTTACTGAAGAGGTACTTGTCATATTGAAGCCAGTATGTTGTTCTTTGTGTGTTGAAAGATTCTCTGATGATATTTCTCTTGATGCTCATGAAAAGTCAGTACATGTCCTGCAAACTGGCACAAGGTCTCTGATTAATCCAAAAACTCTTTCCATTAAGGAACTTCGAGATGAGTTGAAAAGGCATGGTTTAAGTGTAGGAAACAAACAGCATCTATGCAAGAGACTGGAAGGTCACTTAGCAGTTTTGCAATAGGAGCTCATTTAATAATAATTATAATAAAATAATATTTTCAATATTTATTAATTATTTTCATTACAGTACGAGTGTATTATAATTATATCATAATATACAATTATATATCCTGATACAATAATATATAATAATTATAAGTATAAATACAGTGGTGGTCACAAAGTTGTGCTTAAATGCAAAGCCTAATATCAAGCTGTTAGTTATAGTGTATGTAATTTTTTAACAAACACTTCCAACAAACTGTGAAAGCTCTTTTAAAATTAAGTAATAGTATCAAGAAAACTGAAAGCAATACCCATTTCTACTGTTCTAACAAGTCAATACCATATTTTACACTGCAATTAAGCAGCTACTGTTTGCAACCACTGTATAATATACTTGTACAATACTACATAACTACATAATTTGTTAATCATATATATGTATAGTAATAATTACCAATTTTTTTGGTGTATTTATCTTTTAGGCAAGTGTTTATTACAGTAGTTGCCTTTTTTCCTCTCCTGCTACTTGGCAATTTTGACAGACAGTTTCATAATTTATGCCATTTATTTGCAATGAAAATTATAAAGATTTTGTAATATAATTTTGTAATATAATTTCAGTATTTAATAAACTTGTGAGTAAACAATTGTGGTTTGTTTTGTGTCAAAATTGCATGCAGTAATACACATGCCTACAGTGTACATTGATAGAGTAGTTCCTGCATAATACAGAATTCTATAAGTTTTTATCTGATGAATAAAGCAGTTTTAGCTAAAAAATATCCAGTCGATAGGACTTATTCACCATGTTGATCTTTTATATTGCCATGTTGATCTTTTATCATACAGCCTCTGTACATGCCTGTCCTAGTGATGTAGCAAAGCGGAGCTAGGAGGAGTACAGACCCCTTTTTTAAATGGTACCCCTCCCCCCACTAAAAATGCAAGAAATATTTTTTTTATGGAGGAGGGGGGCTGCTGCTGGATCCCCCTATGTTCCTCCTCCATACACTCCATAGTTTGAGTCCTGGCTAAGAGCTATTGTAGCTTGTCAGATTCTACAGTATTGCCTAATTAACTTCATGTAGCGAAAGAGACTGGCACTGTCCTGGAAAATCTGTTAGTACCAGTCTCCGGTGTGGTGTGAAACAAATGAATATTGCACGCCGGAGGCTGGTACTAATGGATTTTCCAGGACAGTGCCAGTTTCTTTCGCGACATGAAATTAGGCAATGGTGAGTGTTCTCGTATGCAGAAATATTAAGAAGATTTGGTTGAACAAAATTAGCTGGTAAAAAAGTAGCTCTTGTGTGCAGCTGGCTTGCAAAGCCAGCTGCACACAAGAGCTACTATGTGGGCTAACCGTCTCACAAGGCCATTTGCTCAGCAAGATTCTCTTGTGTGCGCTCATCATTTTTCATGGGAATTTTACCTTGCAAGGCTATGAGACAAATATCTATTGTGTTTGATATCTGAGAATCTGGCTAAGCAAATGGCCTCGCGAGGTTGACTTTTAGAATATATGTATATTACTATATTTTCTCTATTTTACTGCATGTAAGTTCACGAAGAATACTGATTCATGAGGGCCTGTAGACTAGTATCCGACACAAAGTCGTCCGACGTGTATCGCTGTATATAAAACGAAATTGTCAAAGTTTCCTTTTTCATACAGTAATCCATGCAAAGTGGTGTGATACTTGTAACAGCTACGACCGATCTGCCATTGTAAACAGACAGCATCTTTTTCCCAGGCGTTTTTGACGGTACCTTTTTAAAATGTCTGAATGCGAGGACACTTTCTCCAGAAAATCTGGCAGGCGATAGTGTTGATTGTCCCATATTGTTTTGAGCCATCACTTTTACTCTGTACGTCGCCAGAATACCCTCTCACCAAAACAAGAATGTGTCGTTAAATAGCCCATGGAATTGCCATCGTCACAGGGTTGATTAAACCAGTAGCTTTAGAGTGCGACAGCTTGTTTCGAAAAGCCTTCCCGATTTGCTTCAGGTAGAAGTCGATCAGTGGGCGAGCCAACTCAAGTTTATTGCCGACAACTTCCTCTAGCAAGCCATCCATTGATCCCATCCCAAAATCTGGTTTATTCTTTCCGCCTCGCACTCTTTTCAGCCACTGGCCTTCCACGGTAAATTTCATATCAACCGCCAACGTATTCCAAAATTCCCCCCCCCCCCCCCCCTATCGGTGTCATTTCCAGGCGATTTAAAATCCGCTATTGCTTCGCTCAACCACTGATCTCAAATAATATACTCATTATACTGGATAGAGCATCTATTGGTTCGCGCCTTGCAAACATTGAAGTCGGAAGTGAGACTAAAAATCTCGCGGCGGCCATATCCGGTGGGACCCACTTCGTAGTTATATCACTATTGTTGAATCATAGTTTTCGCTTTAAATGATCGGATTTTTAACGAAAACCAGCTAAATTTTACATTCTTAACAAGAAAATGTACCTGTCGCTATGGGACAACTTAAAAGTGACTGGGATCATGGAAATCAGCCGAAATTTCACGATTTTACTGAACGAAAATCAGCACCGGCCACCAGGCTACAGTTTGAAGAATTATAAAAGGACTAAAGTAAGGAACAAATAACATCTTGTATTCACTTTAGCAGTTTGACAGTGACTTTATGACAAAGTAACAATATTACATTTTCTATATCCGTCTTTTTCAACGTATATTGGATCAGACGATCTGAGGGTTTTATACAACTGAAGATGTTTATTGGAAGTTTGTAGTTATACTTTATTTATTAAACAGGCAAATTTAAAGCATTTAACTCACTGTTTTACTATTATTGATGAAGTCGGATGAAGTCCTGTTACTATAATATTGACGAAGATAATTCCTGTTCACTTAGCATTTATGGTGTGCATTTTCAATATTTGTAATACATTAATTGTCCATTTGTCCTCTTGTATAAAAAAATATATTTTTGCCTATTGGCTAATTTTTTACATGTTACCTGTGTGTTCTTGCTTTATTTTACCCTGTCTATATATATATTATATCTGTGATGAACTCATGGCTGCCTAGGCTTGCTGGAGAGACTTGCCATTGCCAAGGGTTTTCTATTTGACAAAGTCAAATTATCTGGTATTTGAAAGAGTAGAATCATCTGAGATTGAAGTAAAATTATAATAAAGGGGCATGGTTTGGCCAGCTCTGATTTACACACAGAAATAATTATTTATTGGTTATAATCTACTATATTCTTTTATATTTTATATAGTTCAGTGTACTGACACTACTGTGCTTTGTGTAGACTTATATTTGAAACAGATAATAAGTCATGAGCTTTTTTCTAAAATAAACAATGAGAAGGATGATTCCAAACTATTATTTACTACAGAAGTGTTTTCATTTCAAGCTATTTTTGAAAAAGTTTCAATCTTTACTACATTTATCATACCTCAATATCTTGCATCATACAACTTTTTAGGTTTCATACCCATCTATATGTCTTTTCCTTATTAGATCCACACAACTTTTTTATGCAGAAATTATCACTAGCTGATCTTGGCAGAAGACAAGATCAGTCATTAATTTATTTTTTTTGAGATGAGTGATCATAACAATGCATATAGATGTTTATAAGATTTTAGTTTAATTGAAGCTAGTGTAAGCTGCTCTGGATAGTACAAACAATTTTATTGAAATTAATTTAAGTTTTCTCTAATACAGTACAAAGGCAAAGCTGCAAAGGACTAAAATGTCAAAAAAAATTAAAATACTATCTAGTGCCAGTGGTGGCTGGAGCACTGGCACAATCTTCACAGAGCTTGACAACCATATGGTAGATTCTCTTGTTGATGAAAATCATGTTTTTGCTCTTATCAAGTCCATTGCAAAAAGCTACTGGCAAAATTCGTTTTTACCATCTTGGAAAGGAAACCACAGCTAACCTTTCTGGTACATAAATAAGAAAAAAATTGAATAAGCTTGTCCTCTTCCAGCATCAGTAAGAATCAAAACAAAACTAATCTAAACAAAAAAGGAAAGTAAACTACAGGTAACTGTATTTACACTGGATATACCATAACTTTATCTAAGGAGCAATGTTACTACAGGAGGAAACCGGAGGGAACCTGTGCTGTTTGGTAGAGTCAAACTGGAAGCACTCAAGTCACATGCATCCAAAGGAAACTGAACTAAACTACTGTAACAGTTAAACAGTCTTTACACTGGATAACCTTATCAGTCATATCTAAACTGTCCTTCCTAGAGATCTAGTAAGAGTCACTCCTCATTGGTCAGTGTTACTACAGGAGGAAACCAGAGTACCCAGAAGAAATCTCTGGTGTTTGGTAGAGTCAAACTAGAAGCACTCCTCTAATGTACATCCAAGGTGAAATTTTAATCTGATAAGTGCATCAAGTAGGAGTTAAACCCATATTGCAGAGAGTAACATCCTTAGATCTACAGTAATCCTGGATGCATGTAACTGGAAAGACTTTTCTTGCTTCAGCAAACTAGATAAAATTTTAATCTGCTAAATGCACAGTAAAACTGCATTGATCGAGTAGGAATCAAACTTGGGTGTAACTTCTTAATGGCCAGTAAGATGCTCTCTAACCATAATAAACTACCTAACTCAAAATGTTATACAGTATGTACATATTTTGTTTGAGATATATATATACTGTAGACAAAATGAAATACTATCAAGGGACAAGGGCTTGGGCAAAATACATACTGTAGTGTAACCATAATAAAACCATCTGAACTGGTTGAACATTAGCCCAAATTCGACAAAACAATAAAGTTCGAATATTTCATGTGAACAGTATCAACACCGGGTAAGTTTATTAGTTTAAACAGACACAGTTATGACTTCTTGGGGTTTAATTGGCATGAAATAAATCAAAAGTTAACACATCATCGTAAATCATCAAATAATACGCGTTACTAGAAAGAAACAAATACACAGGCAGTCACTTCCAGACATTTGTTTACCGACTTTGCTACTTGCTAGCTCTGAAGCAAATAAACAGGCAAGCGTATTTTGTAAAGAAAACCACTTTCTAAACAAAAAAATAGTTCAAAACACTAAACTATTACTTAAAATAAGATTACAAACCTCAATTCGGTGGTAACTCTTCGTAACATCCCAGAATTTGGCGAAAAACGCCGTTCAACTGCTTCCACTCCTAATTACGCCATATTGTTGGGACCCAAACGGGTCCCACCGGAAATGGTCGCCGCTAATCTATTCCGACTTCACTGCCAACACCGGATGCTCTATCCAGTATAATGAGTATATTATTTGAGATCAGTGCGCTCAACTCACTCCTTGACAAAGTGCCGGCCATTTTGTTATGTGTTTACGGGATACACTGCTGACAATATGCGCCCGCACAAGTGTGATCCGGCAAAAATCGTTGATATAATGCAGACAGAGAACAATGGAATTTGAGAAGGGTCAGTAATTATAATTAAATAATCTTATTGTAGCCGAAAGTTTGGAACAATTTTAGATCAATGGATCGTTTTCACTCACGTGATCGGTGGCCCCATTGGGGTAGTGAAACAATACGAAATATTTTAATAAGAATAGAGCTAAATTCCCATAGGATAAAGATGGTACACAAATATGGCCACCATTTCATGCTATATATAGCATGCTATCGGATATGAGTTTTTGCGTTATCTGATTGGTTCCCTACTACCAGGCTATCAGCTCATATCCTGCTAGTAGAGGAAAAACAAGATGGCGGCATGTTTTTTTTAACTACCGAAAAGAGTTGAAATTGACGGATTTTCAGTATACAGAAAAACATCAACACCCTCAAACCAATGTATAAAAAAACAACATTGTGTAAAAATACATTAACACATACACAATTTAGCATGTTAAATGCTAAAATTCACCTAAAAATTACGTCTTTTTACTTAAAAAAACTGACTAAATTAACGGGTTGATATTAATTTGCTGCCAAACAAAGAAACTCACGGTTAAAATCAAGCTTACAACACACATCTCGTAGGAAATTACCAGTAAAGAGACTTTTTTTATTTAGATAAGCATTTGGAGTAGTAAAAAGCATGTTCTTTTTCAAAAACAACCAACTAAGTAATTTAGTTTCACTGCCGAAGGTGTTTCAGTTTCATTTTTCCATGAAATCGAAACCTTTTTCACGACAGCAACGCTAATATAAACAACTGACCCACCTTTTGACTTCATAAAGGTACCTTTTAATCTTTTTTGTTGATCTGCTTAACACATTTTTTTTTCTCTCGAGCAACATTTATACAACATGTCGAAGCTGTTCACCGAACAGCTCAGCGAGAAACTCTATGTGAATGCATCATTACACATGGCGGAAGTATTAGTTGCCTATGCCGGACGTTTGTTGTTTCAAACATTTCGCTGTAATTTTGTCTCTTGTACAGTGCTTGGCTAGATAATAAAACAGTTATACCATTCGCTCTCGTTGTATACGAACTAATAGCCTCATACTATGAGCTCATATACAACTCGAGCTCATGGTATAACTGTTAATTATATATATATATATATATCTACAGACACGGTGTTTCGCTGTACAACAGTGTAGCTTGGAACAATCTGAATGAATTTAATCAATTACTTATACACATGCGATCGTCGGTGACAACCGCATGTGGGACAGCATCGGTGAAGTACATTCAGATAGCGTGAACTGCGCATGGGTCCAGAGTGCTCAAACTTCCACAAGGGTAGTGAGCGTTGCATTATCGCTAATAGGTACCCATGACAACTTCACAGAGTGCTCAACAACACCGAAGTGAAGGAGCGTACATAGTTCAATCTATATATATATATACAAAGTATAAAGTATAGTTTTACCTTAAAGTCTTCGCTACCAGAGGTTTCACCCTAAACGGGATCATCAGGCGACCTGAGTCGCCTGATGATCCCGTTTAGGGTGAAACCTCTGGTAGCGAAGACTTTAAGGTAAAACTATACTTTATACTTTGTATTTTGCTCTATCTATATATGGTATTGAGCACTCTCTAACATTTCGTGAACCATAACTCACTTATATATATATATATATATATATATATATATATATATATATATATACACACAGTATATGTGAAATAGTAAATGTACTTTAAACAAAACAATTTTATAGGGTATACCAACAATGTTATATTAAGTTAATATGACAGTAAATACCTTCTTGGGCCTATTATGCAACATCGATAATTTAGATGTTGTGTAGTGGGCTTGAGGGGGTATATATTGTCCATAGTTTGTTAATTATTAATGTATATACTAGTTCTATTTCCTATAAAAGGGAACTACGCCAAACAAGCAAATTTTGCTTTCTTATAGATTTCCCATCACTGTAAATTATTATTTTCTTCTTTCATATCTATTTGCACCATGTATATTATCTTGTGAATATATACAGTATATATATTTCTGGGGAAAAGAGAAAAAAAAGTACTTGGTAGTTACTTGTTAGTATGAGTATGACTTGGGATGATGTAGAGAGGTGAGCTTCTTTATGTGCATGAAATGTCCCATGTGGTCTATTGATACTAAAACTTCTTCTAACCAGACAGTGTCTGGCTGGATAGAGTTATGTGTTAAGGCGAGTAACTGGTGCCTCAAAACCAGCCAGCTTGGCAGCTAAGGGATTGCAGCAAGTGGCTGCAATTGACCTTACAAAATATTTTGGAGCCTTGGCTGTCCATGTTGGATTCATTGTACAATAGTGATTCGTAGGCATGCTGATGAGCTCTGACATGGAGCAAAACAGTCCTAAAAATTGTCTCCAATAATGATAAAAAAAATGCAAAACCAAAAAATCATGCTCAAAAAATCATAAAACGTTGTATAAAAAACACAAGTTAAAACTGTAAGATTTTGCTAAATAGTCTTGTCAGAATGCAGGAAATGTCATTTCAGGCAACCAAATTTTCCGGTGGGGCATGGCCCCGGACCCGCCTAGAAATAATATTTCCAGGTTTTGACGTACTCTGAAAAATTCCTGGATCCCCGCCCCTGTTCGTTATAACTTATAAACTTGACCAAAAATCGTCGCATCGGCATCGAAAAGGCGTTTAGCCTGTTTACGTGTCAAAAAATTTTCCGATTTTCCTCTACAAACTTGGTCAGATGAAAACGATCGAAGTGTGTGATTGGCTGGGCAAATATATTTTCAACTATCAAACAACGCTCTGAGTAGAGTGAAGATTGTCGCTCAGACAACATCGAAAAAGTCTACGAATAAGCCAACAAAGTAGGATTCCTAAAGCGACTTGGAATTGCGATGAGTTTCATCATTTAACTCTCAAAATCGAATGATTTTAGACTTAGCGTGTCTCGGTGACTCATTCGTCAGCGACGCCAAATTATGTTCGTGAACAACCTACTGTAGCTACCTTTGAATTGCATTTCGGTAAGCGAAATTGTGCTATTTTGTCCAGTGGGAAGAACAGTAAACACCAAACCTTTCGGACGTCATAATAAATAAACTTTTCTTGAAATAGCTGATCAGTGTATCTCATTTGTTATCCATGCTCGCACCCAGGGCGATGCGATGTAGTCAATGACTCAATGTCCTAGGGCATCCGATTTGCCAGTGCACTGAGGACGTCCTGGGAACGAGGACGTAGAATAATACTGAAATCACGTCAGATTTTGCAAGAATTCCACACTGCATGACTCAAGAACATTGGCGTGCACCGAACTCTATTACAGTACTTGGCGTGCTCTTCCACCGTCGCTTAACTTTGATTCGTCTTGCCAAGCGGAATTACATGAAGCTGATTGTGTGTCTGGTTTCTCAATGGGACGTTAAACATAAAAGTTCGCAAACAAAACCAAACCCATAGAACATTTATATAAACAATGAAGATTCTGTTACCTTTTTCTAGGCACGTCTTATTTTAATATTTTGGTTGGGAGTACACCAACCTTCATCAAATTTTTCCACTTGTATTTCCACGCTGAATGCCAACGGCAACACAGCACATTAAAAATATTTTTGGGGTAAACGAAGCCAAAGGGGCTGTTTACGTGTCACGCTGAAATATTTTCCTCGGCCGCAGTTTGCTAACCTTAGACAGAATTCGGCATCAAGTACACAAGAACAACCCTTCGCTATCCATGTGCGAATAGAGAATTGGAATGGCTCAACCGCAGCATCAACAAAACGGTTTAAAACGGCAATTGCAATTACGGCATGATCCTTTCAGCGGGAATTCATGCTATTTTAGAACGAACTAACACATCCTAAATTATAGCCTGATTCCGCGCTCGCAAGTTTATTTAACACTTCGAAAGCTAATTTCTCAAAACACATCGCTTGGAATACAACAAAATTTCCAAAAAACAGTGTTTCGAATATGTTCTTTTTATCCATGGAAATAAATATGTGTGGAATGAAGTAAGAAAGCTGGAAGTGTTGCCCAAAAAACGAACAAGCTTAAGTTAACGGAAAATATGCGCTATGCTTGTGTGTCATGACACGCACGCTACTGAGTCTTTTCAAACTTCGAAATATAGAGACCCGTTAGCCGGCCGAAGTTGCAAGAAGGCTACGAGCAGGAAAGTTATTTAGCCTGGACTTTAATATGCTCTTGCTTGTCAGCTTTCAGCCAATTTCCTAGCCTTTTTCGCAAACGCTTGATGTGGACTCTTCCGATCTCTTTTAGTAGACTTGTTGGTGAATATAAATATTGGCGGCAGCACAGACTACCACTCGCTTTTACACGGGGACAGGCGAAGCTACATCAAATTGAAAAAAAAAGTTTCACAGTTGAGCAATGTCAATGCCTAAAAACCTTTACACGATTAGTATTGAATTGATAGCAAAAGTGGAGTTGTGAATTAAACGAGGTATCCGTGCATGATCAAATCATAGTTAATATTAAATTGAAAAGGCGTTTTTATTTTTCTTAACTAATGGTAATTTTGCGTTCGCTCCGTGCGCATAAATCAGAAAAATGAAGCGATAGTTGCAGGCGCTCTTTCAACTCGTTTCTCTGCCTCTTAACGCCCAGTTTGCTGGCTACGTCCAACCTCGTACCCAGGGCCTTTTCTGCTTTCAAAATGGGAAAGGCTGGTCACGTGATTCCGAAATACTCCAAGATTCTTGGAGTATTTGGTCACGTGGATAATTTGAACTTCGCTCGTCCTGGGGGGAGCGGTTGATTCGGTTCTTATTAACTTAGAAGATTGTTGCAAGTCTTGTAAAGTTAAACTCGAGCGGTAAATCAGATATATTTAAAAAAACTACGTTGATTTACGACATTTGTTGGATATTTCATATTTGTTGCCGTCAATCGCCAGAAATGAAGCAGAAGGCGACGAACGATCATAAACAGAAATCGTGTCTTAAATATTTTAGAAATATCGCTATATGGAGAAATTCATAAGTATGAGTACCAACAAGCATGACTTCTGTCTTTCTTTCGTTAAAAGTCAAAAGAAGTTGATTTGGATAACGCAAATTCTCATTATGTGTATTATATCGGAGAAAGTCACCAGTGTTTCCCACTACAAAAATTATTTCCGGACAATTTAGGCCAAAGTGATGACACTAGGGATCCTGGGCATGCATTTGGGCATGCCCCCAACCGCCAACAATATTTTAATTTACGGCATTTGAGATGGCGTTCTTTGTACTTTTGCATGCACGAGGGCACTTTAAAACAAAATCTTAAGACCTCAAATCACGTTTTTGGCAGCATACGTTGTGATGTTCTTACCATGCTCTGTGGTAATGCAGAAACATTTAGGCGCGCTCCCTGAGCCACGACGAAGAACGAAAGTGTCGGTGTGGTAAAAGCAGTTTGTTTTGACATGTTTTAAAAAGAAACAGTCCTGTTCGTGAGTCTTTAGAGTTTTTCACACTGTAGCAATAACAAACACACAATTTGATTCAATTGTGGTATAGAATCACTATCTAAGATGTTACAAGACCTACAGCTAGCTATGTGTGTATTTCATTTTGTATCATCGTATTTCATTTCAGTTTTTGGGACAAAAAGGAAGAGTGACATTAGCGTAACCGGTTTATGGATTGCGTGCTGCCCCTGTTGATACATCAACATAGACTGCTAAGCAAGGGCCCTGAGCATAACCAGGCGTTCTGAGACTGCGTGCTGCATTGACGTAGCGATAATAATTGGATTAAGTATAGTAGAAATTGTGTTTCTTTTTGCATGCAGTTATTTCTAGGTTTTGTTGTCACGAAATATGACAATGACGTAGTTCCTACTTTGGGCGAGGTTCCCACGCAATAATGTTGAATTTTCTATGATATTGTCCCATGTCTTAGTGTAGATTGTTGACAAGTTTTTTTAATCTGTCTGGTGGTGTTCTAACTCTGTGTTACAAAACATTGAAATATTTAGAGAGATACATGTAGTTTATAATCTGTTTCTACATGAATAATTACGTTTGTCCGCAGAGCACACCAGAGACTGAGTGGTAACGATATAATAAACTCCCCAACAAAAGCTTTGGCGAAATAAAGCGGACTACGGCGGCGGGCGAAAATAGCAAAAATAACGTGAAATGGTTTTCTAATGATTTTGAAACATTATTTTTTAAATATTAATTTATAAACTGTACTGTTACGATACGTAGTACTTACTATCTTTCCTGAATATCAACATATTTTGTCATGGTATGATAGTATAGCGGTATGGCATTATACTGAATATCAACATATTGTGTCATGGTATGGTAGTATGATGGTATGGCACTATATATACTGAATATCAACATATTGTGTCATGGTATGATAGTATGACGGTATGGCACTATATTTACTGAATATCAACATAATAGGAAAAGATGTTGTTCAAAACAGCATCCTCTCTACCAGCATCAGAGCAAATGCTAACCTAGTGTTGGCTCACGTCTTATAAATAATTCAACTTAACTCTTTCACTGCTAAAGTCGACCAAAGTTGACTTTTATTATTTTACTCTGTCTAACACCAGATGATTTTATTCGTCAAGGGGAGAACTCTGACAGCGAAAGAGTTAATTGGGGCAGGTAGAGAGATAGGTTTTGTTAACTCTTTTGCTGCTAGAGTTCTCCCCTTGACGAGTAAAATCATCTGGCGTTAGACAGATTAAAATAGTCTGGTGTTAGACAGAGTAAAATAATCAAAGTAAACTTTGGTCGACTTTAGCAGCGAAAGAGTTAATTGGGACAGGTAGAGAGATTTGTTAACTCTTTCACCGCTAAAGTCGACCAAAGTTGACTTTTATTATTATTTTTACTCTGTCTAACACCAGACTATTTTACTCGTCAAGAAGAGGATTCTGGCAGCAAAAGAGTTTAACAACCAAAATCACGCAAGATCACAATGCTACAATTACTAAGCCATTGTCATCTTGCGTGATTTTGGTTGTTAAGTTGAATTGCTTATATGATGTGAGCCAACACTAGGTTGGTATTTGCTCTGATGAAGGCTTGGGTCAACAGGTCGAAAGCTCAGCAATAAATGTGGTGTTTCCACAAATTATCACTTATGTTATAATTGTCACCATGCAAACATTCAACGAACAAAAATATACAGGCTTGTTTTACACTTACACATAAAAAATCTTTTCATCCTTTGAGCCCGAGCAGCCTAAAATTGTCTAGAGAAATATGATTGATTTTTCAATTTATTAACTGACCAGTCAGGTCATTGAAATGACCCAGCCTAACCGTATTTTAAAGTATGTATATAGAGAAAGCAACACTCATCAACAACACGTATAGTAGCCTGCATATAGATTCAGAATAATTTAAAATACATAGTTTCTAAGGCTACAGTTAAAAATTAGGTTAAATCAAGCTACATATAAAAAGTAGGTTTAGAATGTATATGGAAATGATTGGCCACCATGTTGACTTTGTCGGATAAAGTATGTTTATGTAAATAGCAAAAAAGCATGCCAAAAAGAATCATATCATGTAAAAATATAAGAACTGATTTAACACGTAGACACTTTAACGTATAGTTCGTTTTACGTAAATAATTGTAATTGTATTAGTAAATGAGTTATAGGTCAAGGTAAAACTTGTATTTAGTTAAGATAAGCCATGCATGTATGTATAAATATAGATCGGAAGATATTGTAAGGGAAGAAATGTAGAGGGGAAGAAATTCGATGCGAAGAATTTATAGGGGAAGAAATTCCATAATAGTTGTTATTAAGATGTAGTTTAGAATGACATTTAGCCAAATAACTTCCCATTGGTTATAGGTATAAATAGGATAATGATTTAATAATGATTTAATATTTCTATTGCGCAAATTAACATGTGGATATGATCAAATGCGCATTACAATGTTATGGGTGGCTTATCAGGCAATTTAGAAATTTTCACCGTGGCCGTGTTGAGGCATATCAAAGGCGCTTTATGCTGCCGCCAACAACACAGTTCAGACCACGGATCTCAACTAAGACCTAGGTGTTGATTTTACGGAGGGAGGAAAACCGGAGAACCCGGCGAAAAACCCTCGAAGCACAGGAGAGATCAACTAAACTCTACTCACATGGTCCAAGCTCGAGAACGAGGTTATTCCCAGACGGTCACCCATCCAAGTACTAACCCCGTCCGACCGGGCTTAACTATTGGTGAGAGGCAGCGCGCTAACAGCACACGCCGTAGGAGTGCATGATAAGCGTTTAAAGAGAGTGCAGAGCGCAGATTGAATATAGATTGCATATAGTTTGGAATAGAGTGATTAATATAGAGTGTTGACGATTTTTGAAGATGAAATAAAGTATATAGAAAATACAGTCCCCAGAGTGTTGATCATTGAACCAGCAACGAGTAGAAGACCAAACGCAGGGTTTCTACGACACAGTGGTCCTTCGAGCCGGATTGAAGAAAAATAGACATTCAAGAATCGTTGAAAGGTAAAGACTGAGAATGGCAGAATTAACGAAGAAACGGAAAATTCGAGGTGGTCATCGAATGAACGCAAAAAAATTGATGGGCCAAGCAGAAGAAAAAATGGATGACAGTAGTCGGCCACTTTTTGAATTGGAACAGGTGAAGATATCCCTGACGGAGAAGTTAGTCGTGCTAAAGAATCTCGACGACGTCATCCTAGAACTGATGTTGGGTGTTGAAGAAGACGACTTCGGGAAAGAGATAGACGACGCAAGCGACTACCGCATGTTGATCCAGAAAGTCATACATCGAGTCCAGGAAGTTTTAAAGAGAACTGACATTGTGGTAGAAGTCGCGGAGAACCCAACAATCGAGAGCCAGAGTAACGGCGAACAAGAGATACTTCAGTCCACATCACAAACACTGACCATACCACAAGCGACGAGCATGCCAGTACGGGCCAGACTTCCCAAACTAGAAGTCAAGAAATTCAAAGGTAGCGTGATCGAGTGACAAGAATTTTGGGATTCATTCGAGAGTTCTATACACTCAAACAGCGCGTTGTCGGACGTCGACAAATTCACGTATCTGAAGGGGCTCATCGAGGAGCCAGCCAAATCGGCCATTGGTGGATTTGCCTTGATCATGACAGCGGCAAATTATGGATCAGCAGTGGAACTGTTGAAGAGGCGGTATGGCCGACCACCGACAATTCAGAGAGCGCACATCAGCGAGTTGTTAAATACTCAAGCAGTATTCAAAGAGCGAGACACTGTCAAGTTACGTGAACATTACGATAGCGTGGAGTGCCATTACCGTGGTTTAGTGGCCCTCGGGGTCGATGAAGCTACATATTCAAGTATCGTGGTACCGGCACTTCTCGAGAAATTGCCCGAACGAAAACTTGAGGTTGACTATGACGAGGGGAGTGAACTTTATCGATTGGTCCCTGAAGGAGTTGTTGGAAACTCTTCTGAAAGAAGTCGAACTCAGAGAGCAACACAACCTCAGCTTGAAACCGACACCCGAATCCCGCCAGAGTCGTTATGGAAACCGGAGAGAACGAGACCTACCGAGTACGAACAACGCCTGGTTCGCAAGAAGTGGAAAAGACAACTGCGCCTTCTGTAGAGGAAACCATCCCCACGAAGCTTGCAAGACCGTGAAGGCCTTAGAAGAACGTAAGACAATAGTACGTAGGTATGCTAAGTGTTTTAGCTGTTTAAATAAGGGACACATTGCACGTGATTGTAGACGTAAAGTAATTTGCAGTAAATGTAAGGGTGAGCATCACACTGCTATGTGCGAAGGTAAACCTATACCCGTAGTAGGGGGAAGTAAGTCGGAGCAAACGCAATCAGAGAGCTCTGATGATAATCCAAGTAGTTTGTTTATCAGTACTGAGTGTAAAGTCGCCCTACAAACGGCACAGGCCATAGTGCGGGGTGAAAAGCAAAGACGAGTTAGGGTAGTTTTTGACTCTGGGAGTCAAAGGTCTTTTATAACGTCTGAAGCAGCTAAATGTGCTGGATTAAAGGTAGTTAGGAAAGAATGGGTAGGATTAGCTACATTTGGCCAGAAAGCCAAAAAGAGTGGGTTAAGGAATGTCGTGCGCGTTGACGTAATTCCTCTACAAAACGGGAAGGTGCTCTCGCTCGAAGCTTATGTTGTGCCGGAAATCTCACGCATAAGTAATGAGCACGTAGAGGTAGTCAAGCATGACTTTCCTCACCTGAAAGACCTTTGGTTTTCTGACGTGAATACAACTAAAGAAGAATTAGACATAGATCCATTGATAGGGGCAGAGAGTTTGTGGAATTTCCAGAGGGTTGCGTAATACGGGGGGAGGTAGACGAGCCCGTAGCCATAGAAACTGAGATAGGATGGGTCTTGTCCGGTCCATGGAAGGGTAACAGTTCGAGTGGTGATGATGATACGGTGGAAAATTTGGTTACATACGAGACGCAGGGCGGGGTGAGGCAAGGAGAATTTGAGAAAGGAAGGTTGGAAGATTTTGTCGACGGATTGTGGAGTTTGGATGGTTTGGGTATCAGGGAGAGCGATGAAGTTCACGAAGCGTTCACGGATAATATTACTTTTGACGGTCAGAGGTATTCGGTGAAGTTGCCATGGAAGGTTGGTCATTCGACACCGCCAGCTAATTACGAGCATAGTTTGTCACGGATGAATGGTCAGATAAGGAGATTAAGGAAGGAACCGGAAATATTGAAGGAATATGACGCAGTAATTAGAGAGCAGTTAGACCAGAGAGTGATAGAACGAGTTCCAGAGTTAGACACAGCGGTGAACGTGCACTATTTGCCACATCAGGCAGTTATTAGAAAGGAAGCTCAAACAACTAAACTTAGAATAGATTATGACGCATCAGCAAAGGAGAGTAAGAATGGAGCGTCTTTGAATGATTGTCTGCATGTGGGCCCATCCCTTAATCCGCTGTTCATGGATATATTGTTAAGATTTCGCGAGAATAGAGTTGCGTTGGTAGGTGATATTGAAAACGCTTTCTTAAACGTTGGTGTTGATGTAGGAGATCGTGATTATTTAAGGTTCCTGTGGGTAGACAATCCCAGCGAGAACACATCTGAAGTTAGTGTTTATCGGTTTTGCCGCGTCATGTTCGGTTTGAACGCGTCTCCCTTTTTGTTAAACGGGACTATCCGACATCACTTAGACAAGTATGCGCAGGAAGATCCACGGTTTGTTAGAAAGATGATAGATGGATTTTATGTAGACGACTTAGTTACAGGAGAGAATACGACTGACGAGGCATATCAGCTCTTTAAGAAAGCGAAAGAGAAAATGGCGAGTGGTGGGTTTAAATTACGTAAGTGGCTAACGAATGATCCGGAGTTGAGAGATAAGATCATGAAACATGAGAAAGGAAGTGATGGAGAAAGAAAGAAAGAAAGAAAGTACTTGAGGAAGAGACGTATGCCAAAGCTTCGTTAGCAGTGCATGGAACTCCAAAGGGTCAGAAAGTATTAGGTCTAGCTTGGGATTGTGAGACATACACACTGAGTTTTGAACTTACAGTCGTGGGTGAAAAGGCTAAGAGTGCGAACCCGACAAAACGCTCTATGTTAAGTTTGTTAGCTTGCTTGTTTGATCCCTTGGGGATTTTTAGCCCAGTCACAGTATGTATGAAAATACTTTTCCAGCAGTTGTGTAGTGCTAAGGTAGATTGGGACGAAGAGCTTAGCGGAGAATCGAAGACTAGATGGGAAGAGTGGGTCAGAGATTTGAGAAGGGCCAAAGAGTTGAGGATAACTCGATGTATTTACGAAGACCCGGGAGGGCGCGTGAAAGCGTGCTTTCTACACGGGTTCGGAGATGCAAGCAAGGCAGCTTACTGTGCGGTGGTATATTTGGTGTACCAGGTAGAAGACGGACCGTGTTGTTTCAAGCTGTTAGCGAGTACGGCCAGGGTGGCCCCCTTGAAAGAATTGACAATTCCAAGATTGGAATTGATGTCGGCCAGAATCTTAGCTAAACTTATGAATTTGGTTGCTAAGGCTTTAGAACCCCAACTTAAGTTGAATGGAAAGAGATTATGGTTAGACAGCAAAACAGCACTGTGCTGGATTCGGAACAATGGTGAGTGGAAGCAGTTTGTCCGACATAGAGTCAATGAAATTCTTCGCTTAACAGGTAAAGCAGAGTGGGGGTATTGTCCAGGCGTACAGAATCCTGCTGATTTAGGTTCTAGGGGTGTGACGGCTAGTAAGTTAAAGGATGAGGAACTCTGGTGGAAAGGGCCAGCTTGGTTGATCCAAGACCAAGACAGATGGCCATCCTCAATAAATAGCGAGGATGAAGAAACACCAGATAGTCGGGTAGAGAAGAGGCAGACGGCTTCAGTGATGACAGTAGCGGTGGAAATGTCACCAGGTATTGGTAACGTGTTGCACATATAGCTAGATTTAGCAAATATGAAATGCTAGTTCGAGTAACAGCACAGGTTAAACGGTTTGTAGGTAACTTGAAAGCAAGGATTAGAAAAGAAGCGCAATGTAGTGGCGCGTTAGAGGTAAGAGAATTAATCCAAGCAGAAAGGGAGTGGGTAATTGCGGCCCAAATGAAATTAAAAGGGCAACCCAACTTTGCGCAGACAGTGAGAGAGCTCGGTCTAGAAGAGGACGCGGGAGTTTTACGTTGTGGAGGTAGACTCGTGAATTCAGATTTAGAGACTGACGCGAGAAGACCAATTATTTTGCCAAGAGATCATCCACTGACCGAGTTGATCATTAATGAGAGCCATGGTAGAGTGCACCACAGTGGGGCGAGAGCAACGCTGGCTGAAGTAAGAGCGAAATATTGGGTATCGAAAGGAAGGCAAGTGGTAAAGAAGGTTTTATGTAAACGTGTCGCGTGTAGGAAATTGACAGGAAAGGCTTACAGCGCGCCTCCAATGGCGGCGTTACCAGAATTTAGAGTGCGAGAGTCGCCACCATTTTGTAAAGTAGGTGTAGATTTTGCCGGTCCCTTGTATGTGAAAGGGAATAAAAGAATGAGGAAAGTCTACATTGCTTTATTTTCTTGTTGTGTGACCAGAGGAGTACATTTGGAACTAGTAGAAGATTTAGTGACCGAGGCGTTCAGAAGGTTTCTTAGGCGGTTTACAGCCAGATGGGGAAGCTCCAGCTTAATAGTATCAGATAATGCTAAAACGTTTCAGGCAGCCAAGAAGGCATTGAATGAGTTATTCGACCACCCTGAAGTAAAAGCTGATTTAGACACTAAGAGAATAGAATGGAGATTTAACTTAGAAAGAGCGCATTGGTGGGGTGGATTCTTTGAGAGAATGGTGGGAAACATGAAGGTATGCCTTAGAAAAGTGTTAGGTAATGCTAGATTGACGTTTGACGAGTTGCAAAGGATTTTGGCAGAAGTAGAAGCAACGATTAATTGTAGACCATTGACATATGAGTATAATGAGCCAGAAGAAGAAGTGTTGACACCTTCTCATTTGATTTATGGCAGACGAATTAAATCCATGCTGGAAGAGATAGAAGAGCCAGACGATGTTGTTGGTGGGAAGAAATGCAATGAAAGGTTTAGGTATCTAGGTACGAGGTTGAGGCACTTTTGGAGTAGGTGGAGAAAGGAATATTTGGTGAACCTGAGAGAGTTTCATCGCTCAAGGGCAGGCGATAAGGGTATGGCAGAGGTACAGGTGGGAGATGTGGTTACGGTATTTGATGATAATAAAAAAAGAAGTAACTGGAAAATGGGTGTTGTGGAAGGTTTGATAAGAGGAAAGGATAAGGTAATACGAGGGGCACGGGTTAGGATTATTACCAAGGGAAAACCCATGCATTTGCCTAGGCCCATTCAAAGGTTATACCCAATAGAAATAATCAAAGGTCTCAATGAGACGACTCACGGATATGCAAGCAAGCACAGCTAAAACCACTAGAAAACGCATTTGTTTGACAATGTAAAGAAATAGTGTAGTTCGAACCGTGAGTGTTTTTTTTTGCCCAATACACTTACAGTTGTGACAAATGACCTACAATCCTTGACAAAACACACGTGGACAAAGCGCGCGCTTTTTGTATTATTATTAAGAATTTTAATTGGAACCAAAATTATACGGTCTACCCCCTCCCCCAGTCAATGTTGGTGATTGTTGATGCGCAAAATCATCAGCCTTTTTTGGCCAGTCATGGAATAATACAACATTGATGTTGGGGAAGGGGAAGGAACGTTTTATTTAGCTAGAAGTTAAAAAAAAGAAAGAAAGTAAATAATTAACGTTGAAAAATTTGCATTGTCCACACAATTTTGTCCAGGATTGTAGATGTATAATTTGGGGTATTTTTTTATGATATTGAGGATGAACAACAGTTGTCTCATTGAAATTGACAGCTGACTCAGTAATAGTAATTATACAATTCAAAGCATCAGCAACTGCCTGTACTATAAGAGCATCACACCAAGTGCCTTGAGCTGACATATCCTTAATATAGATTCCTAAGTTCTCTGTTTCGGCGGTATATCTAACCTAAGTTACTATATTTCGATTGTTGTTTCAACACTGCCTACGCAGCACACTACTTTTATATCCTTAATATAGTTTGCCCAAGACTTATCAGTAACACTGTCAATAAACTGTTCTGGATGAGCTTGAATATAATCAACACCTGCTTTCCTTACATTTAGATGATAATTAGGATTGTGATATAATTGGTGAGAAACTTTAAAAAAGCAATCACCATTGCCACCAACATCAAGAGGCTTCACATTTTTCAAAAGGAGCCTAGCTGCCAATGTTGACATAGGAAAGTCTCTTTTTTCTTTTACTATGGAAAGTTTACTTGTGAAATCGTGTACAGGTTTTGTTTTAGAGGTTATGTTTGGAATGAGCTCTTGGGAAACATCTTGCACTACATCAAAATGCACGTTATTACTATTCTGAATGTAAATCACATGGTTATTAATGGGTAATGGCTCATTTAACATAGTTCTGGAAAATTTTGCCCACTTGTCATTATTACCAAATTTTGTATATACATAAATGTCTGTGCAAAATATAAAGAAGCTGCAGTTAATATTTCAACATCAGTTCCCCATACACCAACATTCTTCATTTTAGATGCTGTTAAATAATTATCTACAGAAGTACCAATGTGTGGTAATGAAATGAAGCATGAACAAATGTTTGCAATAGAATGAATGATCGACAACAGACTCATGTAAACTGCAGAAACGGTGAAACAACAGGTGAACTACGAGTTCATCATGAAACAAACAGTTAAACTCATGCAGAAATAGTCAAACTGCAGAAACAGTGAACATCAATACACTGATGGAGCTTAAGTAATATGCTATTAAACGGCAATAACACATGAAAAGAAATCAACAAACTCACCTCCTAACTTTTGAATTACTGTAGTAGATAGAAGTAGATACCACAGGCAGACTAAACCAGTTTATCTGGTTTTAGAACAGAGCGTGCAAAGCAGGCTGGAGGATTATATGCAAAAATCGAGTGATAGCATATACTCCCAATACTCCTACGGAGTATCCGTGAGTCAAAAAGTGAGGCCGGGGAAAAGGAGATCAAGATAAATGTAGCACGCATGAATAAGGTAGACACACCTGTAGTAAGAAATACTCCAAAGAGGAGTGCAGCCTTAGATTCTAGGTGGAAAACAAATTCCATGCTTGACTCGTAGGCGAGTCAAGGGGGGGAGAGTGTCGGATAAAGTATGTTTATGTAAATAGAAAAAAAGCATGCCAAAAAGAATCATATCATGTAAAAATATAAGAACTGATTTAACACGTAGAGACTTTAATGTGTAGTTCGTTTTACGTAAATAATTGTATTGTATTGTATTAGTAAATGAGTTGTAGGTCAAGGTAAAACTTGTATTTAGTTGATAAGCCATGCATGTATGTATAAATATAGATCGGAAGAAATTGTAAGGGAAGAAATTCAATGGGAAGAATTTATAGGGGAAGAAATTCCATAATAGTTGTTATTAAGATGTAGTTTAGAATGACATTTAGCCAAATAACTTCCCATTGGTTATAGGTATAAATAGGAGTGCATGATAAGTGTTTAAAGAGAGTGCAGAGCGCAGATTGAATATAGATTGAATATAGTTTGGAATAGAGTGATTAATATAGAGTGTTGACGATTTTTGAAGATGAAATAAAGTATAGAAAATACAGTCCCCAGAGTGTTGATCATTGAACCAGCAACGAGTAGAAGACCAAATGCAGGGTTTTTACGACAGATTTATGATAATATTAGCACATTAGCTATAAACTACATGTATTGAGCATTTACAGGTAACATTATTGTGTCTTACCTATTTCATTCAAAGCAGTGCCAGCAGTAGCCTCACTCTCATTCGCCTATTCTGTAACATCAGCAGAGCTATCAAATCCGATGGTTTCTTCCGCGGTTTCATCATTATTTGAATGTGGGAAACGCTGTTCTTCCTCGGGCTCGTTGACTTCGGCCCGATCATTAATATCTGTTTCGCCGGTTTGAAGACGACGCCATTTCGTTGTTCTGGGAACAGCAACGCCATTGTCTGTATCTGTAGGTGTCAGGTACAATTTATAAAGCCCACGCTTTCGCCTTGGCGTTTCTTGATAAACCCACGAGCAATTTTCAAGATCTTTGGACATTTAATCTTATAGCAAAAACCGCAATGCATTCTGGTAGTTCGATATACTCAGCGCTGCCACTCGTAGGGGAATTCCCCTACGGTAGGGGAATTTGGCTAATTGTAGGTTGTAGGGGAAACCTACGGGGAAAACAGCCTATATGTAGGGGAATGTAGGTGAATTGACGATAATATAAAAGTTTAGAAAAAAACCCAAGAAAAACACGAATAAATAAAGGGGTCGCTGGCAGAGCTGCAATGGTGGCCCTCTTGTAGCCCCCCCCCCCCCCCCCCTTACACCCGCCCCCAGAACAAGCTAAGAGCCTGACACGCAGGCTAGACCTCTTGCGGACACATGCGCATGCCATGCAATTTGATATACACAAGCAACGGAAGCACAATTCCCAATGAATGAGTCATCTCCTCAAACACTGAAAGCGTCCCACCTCCCACGTGTGAGGCAATCGTGCATAGCAAATAACCAGTTACCAACGGTAATTACTTGCATGATTGCTCTGATACTCTCTCACAATGCCCATGTGGGTCGTTTGTGGTGTCTCACCGTGTTTGAGGTGATGACTCTTTATCAGAAACGCAAACAAGATAGAATCTTGATTCTGCGACTCCGAATAACTCACACACTAATGTCTTTTTGTAATGACAAATTATGACACTTTGACTACACAGTCTACACTGGGTTAGAACCAGCCCGAGGATCAGAGTTTTAATATCGGCCTGGCCGACAGTCACCCACAGCGGCACCAAGCCGAAGATTATCGAAAAAAAATATCGAGCGCAGAAATACCGCCAGGAATGGGAAAGAGAAAGTTGGGCGAGTGGTTGGTTATCTATGGGGGCTTTCCATTTGCACGGTCAGACCGGTCTGACCGGAAATTTTTTCTCTGGATTATTCTGGGTTAATGGAAAGACCGAGGCCAAGTTGTCGTCCCCAGACTCCTGCTTTGTTTTGTGTTGCTCTGCCGTATCTTGACAATATGGAGGACGAAAAAGTTTTTTTTATGTTATTTGGATGCTTTTTCGAAAATTTCGAGGAAAACTTTTCTCTTTTATGTTCAGAGTTACCGCTAAATGTAATAGCAGTACTTAGATGCCTAAGCAGGAGAAAATTGGTGAGAAACGAAATGTTTTTCGAAGAGGTAGTTCCGCGATATCAACTCGACGAATTCAGGAATCATTTTCGTTTGAAAAGATGTACTGTTGAATCCCTAGTAAGGGTCGTTGTTCAAACAGGTTGCCTTCCCCCTGAAAACGCGGTCAGACGACCTGTTATTAATCCGACAAAGCAAGTTTTAGTTGCAGTATGGATGCTAGCAACTCCTGAATGCCACCGAAGTGTCGCCGATAGGTTCAACATTACGATGAGCAGTGTACATCGGTGTTTGCATAGGGTCTGTAAAGCTCTAGTCAGCGTGAGGACTGATTTTATTATTTGGCCACAAGGTAAGAAATGTGTATTTACAAAGAAATGTGTACTTAATTTCTTATCCAACTGTCTGAAATAAGGGGTGTCATTAACTGGGCTCAGGGGGTAATGGCATGGGTGTGATATATTGGTAACTTGATTACATGTATTTAATATCTATATTTTCGAGTATGTATGTTTTAAAAAGTATACCCTTAAGAACTCCATCAATTTTAGAAAACTATTAAACCCCTAAAGAATTCCATAAAATTAAGTTATCCCCTGTAAGAATTTTATATAATAGAAAGAAACCCCCATGAAGAAATCTAGATTTCCTGGATGGGGGGGGGGGGGGTTTAAATGGAATGAATAGACCATTTATATTATTAATATACAATATTTCAACAGTGTTTGTTGTTTTAACATTGTTTTTTAATTATATTCATAAGGTGCCAAGGCCAATGAAGTCAAGCAGGGTTTTGAAGAAAGAAGAGGTTTTCCCCATGTTATTGGTGCTCTAGATGGGACACATATCCAAATAAAAACACCCAGTGGTTATCCTGATAGTTACCTGAATAGAAAAAGATCTCATTCAGTAATTTTGCAGGTGACCAAATACATATTAATATTTTGAGGCATTAAGCAAGCCTTTACACTGGATTAAATTAGCCTGTCTGGCCTCTTTTGTAATTTTATTTTTTTGAATTATTAAAAAAACAACACACATAATGAGGCTAGAAATGCTAATTTAAACCCACATAAATTTGGTGAAATAATTATCATGTATTTTTAATCATGTATAATTATCATTGATCAAAATGAATACAGAATGACTACAATGAATCACACGGACCAGGCTGATATTTATTTTTATATGTTACAGGGAGTCTGTGCCCATGACCTCACATTTACAGATGTGTATGCAGGTTGGCCAGGGTCAGTACATGATTCTCGAGTACTGACAAATTCCCCATTGTATGCTAAAACTATGCAAAACCATCAGAGGCTGTTTCCTGGTGATGCTCATGTACTTGCAGATTCTGGTTACCCTTTGTTAAGGTATCCAATGTTATTGACATTTGAATAACAAAAAGTGTGAGTGAATATCAGAAAGCATAATATACTATTCTGTGCTATTAATTAAATTTAAGTTAGTACATAGACAAACAATTTACTGTATATAGATAAGCAACATGCAGAGTGGAGGTACAGGTGTAATAGTAACATTGGAAATTTACTTATATTCAGGTGGGTGATGGTACCGTATAAAGACAATGGGCATCTAACAGCATCACAGCGAACATACAACTTTAAACAGTCCTCAACTAGACAAGTCATCGAGCGGGCATTTGGTTTACTAAAGGGGAGATGGAGGAAATTGTTTTACTTGGACATGCTTTGTCAGAAGAAAATTGTTTCAGTGATTATTGCAGCATGTGTTCTGCACAACTTCTGTTTAATGTTAGAGGAAAACTATGAAGAATTTATTGATGATGACATCAACAGAGCTGACAACATGAATGTCAATTGTGAACATGCAAACAACCAAGAGGCTGGAGTAAAAAGAGATGTTCTTAGGGCTTATCTTTCGTAGTGTTACTGACATTATAAATTCTACACAAAAACCAATGGTGTTTAACAACAACTTATTTATTCCATAAACTGATTGAAATGTTACACCATTTCTAAAAATTCACTTTAAAAAAATAATTAAACAGTAACTCAACAATATGAATATTAAATACAATGTTTGATAATTTATCATTGAAATATATATAATAAATATTAAAATGAATTCATAAATGTGCAAGTAAAACACAAATAATCAGAAAGCTGACTTATGCTTCATGCTGTCTCTCCATTAATGTAAGAAATCTGTTCATTACACCCATTTTATCATCATGCATTTTCTTCAGCATATCCATTCTTTCTTTTTCCTTTGTTTTGTTTTCTGTGCTGTCGTCATTTAGAAATTCAACAACAGCAGTCGAGGTAGACCTGCTTTTCCTTTTCTTCTTTCTACTCCCTTCTTCTTCTTCTTTTTCTTCTTCTTCAAGCTGGCTACTGATTTCATCCTCATCACCATTGGAACATGTATCTCTTTCTTGTGGTAAATCCTTCATACTACTCATTGTGCAGACTGGAACAACGTTTGGATTGTTACCCATAACATTGTCCATTAGATCGTAGAATTCCCATACCTTTAAGTTATTTCCAGACTGGTTGTTGTAAAACTTTACTTCTTTGTACTTTTTCTCAAGCTTTTTCCACTTGCTTTGGCACTGTTCACCAGTTGTGAAAACACCCTCGACTGCATCGTTAAACTTATTCGCAATTCGATTCCAAATTGCTTTCTTTCTTAAGACGCCAGTGTGAAACAGTTTGTCGCTTTCTTTTCTTATAGAGATTAACAATTTGACATTTGGTGTAGTCCATTTAGTTAATAATACAGGGAAGGCAGACTCCAAGCATTGCTCTGAAACAAATCAAATCGAAAGGCGACCTGTTTAGTTCGTTTTGAAGATGTCCTTCAATACTCAGATGAATAAGGAACAATTTAATACTTTATTTCTTAATTTACACTGCTACACATAACTTTTTGTATGCATTTAAGCGATTTAAATTCAATACAACAACCTTGAACTTACCTTCAGTATTGTCCGCCATCTTGGTTTTCTTTCAAGGCGGGAAATCGGGCCAGAATGGACCTGCTCCTCAGTAGGACCCAGCCTAGACATAGGCTTTTCCGTGGCTCAGGCTGTGACCTATGGGACTGGGAACTAAATTCGCTTCAGACGTAAGCACAATCTCATCCCCAGAGCCTCTCCCGTGCTGGCGCGCTGAAAAGGCTCTGGGGGAATCCAAACCGGAACACCAAGATTCTTTGGTGTTCTTTCTAAAGCGCATGCGTTTAAGTTCGCGGTTTGGGAGTTGGACACGAGATCATCGGCAGTTGTTTGCAATATAATTTTCCTTTCGTTTTCGATTATGGCGGTTTGGCTGTCTCGTATTGACTCGTTTGACTTTGGAACAATTCTGATTGTGGTATATTCCGTTCGAAGAAGGTCCCTGCTGAGTGTAGCTCATCACCGCGTTTATTCGGCGGGGCAAAAGGCATTAAAATTTACGAGTTCGCTTCAGAGCTTGGCAATACTAGAGCCGCGTCGGAATTTCTTCGTATTTACGGCTTCTTTTAGTGAAGGTAGTTCTCTTTAATATGTTGCATTCTTATTAATATGTACCATGCACGAACAGCCAGCAATGTGCTGTGACTGCTGTCTAATATCGTCTATCGCCTATCGATTTCAAATTGCTGTCTGTCTTCTGTGTTTGATTTAATTATATAATGGAGAACGCCAGAACGGGTTGATTGCTTTGAAAAATGTTCGATTAAATTGTTCGGATTAGAACTATGATTAGAATTGTGCTTCGTTGTCAGTTTTCATGTCTCAAATACTGTTTATTTATAAACATTCACTAAGCTCCATCATTATATAGGCCTTTGAATTTGAACAACCAATCAGATCGCGATGATATATGGATTCCCCCACAGCCTTTTAATGCGCGCCAGCACGGGAGAGGCTCTGGGGACGAGAATGACGTAAGCAGAGTTAATGCTCTGGAAAAGCCTAGTAGATTTGCCAAATCCCAGACCATTGTATTTGTTCATTTTTCTCACAGTTACAAGTCTTACAACCATCGGCATCGAGCCACCACTTAAATATCAAATCTATATTTTACAACCATAATATTAAGTTAAAATTATATTCAGCAATTGTCCTCTGATCGATTCAATTCAACTTCACGCTCTGGATTCGACTCAACTTCACGCTCTGGATTCGACTATTAGACACATGAAAATATGACATCTTTCAAGCGTAAAATACTCCTGGCAAATATATTACCATTTCAGAATCATCTTCAGAGAAACGTCAACAGAAAATCATGAAGCATTGGCCACGCATGTGGCGAACGTTTACATTTATACACTCACGAGTTCACCTTCATTTGACATAAAATGCATTCGATTCGTTCGGGAAATCAAATAACTTTCACAGAATGCCAGGAATACTCGATTTATATCGTAAATGCTTCAACAATACCTTGAACTTCCATTAACTCGACAAAAGTATCAATAACTTGAGATTTGGCGCCACCAACTTTGAGAATCTAGAGTGGGGCAGTTTTGGGGCAGTTTTGGGGCAGTTTTGATTGGGAAATCTACTAGGCCTTATATTTCCCGTTGTCTCTCCCCAGTCTTTTCGGCCCAGGCCCCCAAATAGGAAATAGAAGGCCTAGGTCTAGGCTGAGTAGGACCGAATTTTCCGGTCCGACCAGCCCCAATCCCCAAAAGTTTCGCATTCCATTTGAAACTAGGACCGGTCAGACCGGTCTGACCGTGCAAATGGAAAGCCCCCTTAGTCACAGCGTGGAGGGAAAGCACACTGTTCCTTCTGTGACAAAGATCTTGTGTGTGGAAAATCCGAACTCATTGGCCACACAAAATCAACTACCCATGGATATTGGCGCCTGGCAAAGAGCTCAAAAGAGAACCGTCCTATGCCGGTTGCTTTTTTGAATACGAGCGATTGTTCCAACATAAAAGCAGAGCTCAATACCGTGGCCCTGATGGCAAAGAATATTTCTTTCAACTTCCTTGATCAGCTAACCGAAACTTTACATTTTATTGCTGACGACTCCAAGGCTGTCAAAGGTATGACATGCACAGAAATAAGGGAACTTATTTGCTCACTCAATGCCTTTCTGCCCATGCCCGTGAGAAGCTGATTGACGAAATAATGCAGGCCAGAGGGATTTCCACCTCTGTGACAAAGCCACCGATATTACGATGAATAAAATCTTCTGCGTAAATGTGCGCTTCTTGCCAAGTGGTTCGACTGAGCCAGTGAAAAAGCTTTATCGCTTGCTTCCAGTCGAAAATGGAAAAGCAAATGGCTTGTTCGAGTCCCTAAAAGCGGCCTTGGAGGAAGATGGGATAACCTGGGACAAGGTTGTTGGTTACGCATCAGACGGCGAGAACCTCATGCAAGGACAAAACAATTCCTTTTTGACGAGAATGCAAGATGCGGCCGGCTCAGACATTTTCGTTCTGAAATGCTTCTGCCACTCTTTTCATCTTGTTGCTGAACATGCTTGTGAAGTCCTGTCTAAAACCGCAGAGCAACTGGTCCACGACATCTACAATTATTTTAAAAGTTCGCCAAACCGACAAAAAAGTTACGAAGAGTTCCAGCATTTTGCGCAGTGTGAGCCACACAAGATCCTAAAGCCATGCCAAACCCGATGGTTGTCTGTTTCACAATGTGTGAATGAACAGCTCTTGAGTTGTTTTTTGTGTCCGAAGCCTTCGAGACCAAATCTCCGGCAGCAGAGAGGATTCTCCAGTCCCTCAGATCTCCTTATATCGAAGCTACGCTGGAATTCACGGACTACGTGCTTAGCTTGGTGATTTAACCGGTCTCAACACGCTGTTTCAGTTGGATGCTTTCAGACTACATCGACTACTGCCAGAGGTTGAGCGCGTCATTCGAATGTTCTGCCGCAAAACGTCATGGTGAGGGAGACAGCCCAATTGGGAAAGATTGATGTCGACGACCAATCCAAGTGGTTTCCACTAGACAAGGTGTACTCCGGCCTTTTGGCAACCGAGACAGTGAGAACCATGATGCCACATCGCGACTGGTATCGAGTGGCAGTACGTCAAATACTCCAGCGCATTGATGTTTCCAGTCCTATCCTGGAAGCCCTGAAGGATGTCGACCACAATGCCATCTTAAAAGGCACGGCTGAAATCAAGTCCGCGCGAAATCATTGGCCTCCAAACTTCCCCGCCAGCTCTCTGAATGTGGTGCACAAGTGATAGATCGACAGTGGCGTTCTTTACTGATTGATGACGAAGTCAAGAATGTAGGATGGGAAAGAAAAAGTATTGCTGAATTTTGGAAGGCAATGGCTGAAATAGAAGCATACAAGGAGCTAGCTATGTTTTTTCTTGAGATAATGGCACTACCTCAAAGTACTGCTGTTGTCGAAAGAACATTTTCTAAAATAAATAACAATAAAACCAAGTTGCGAAATGCACTGGGTGTGCGCACGGTCGAAGCCATTGTTAAAGTAAGCGAGAGGTTCCACACCAATTTTGATGTCGACAGGCGACTCATCCATCTTCATTCCAAGGCAAGAGGAAGCTATATGCAAAAGTATATCGAGGAAGAACGCAAAACCGTTGAAGACACTTTATAAAACAATTCTACATTGCTAAAATTTAAAAACAATTTTGAACTTTTTACCGTAGATGTAGATATAAATTATTGTCGTAATACTATATGGCTATTTTGAGCCGAACATTTTTAAATTAATAACATTTTCAGTTCAGGTAACCCATAAACTTTTGTATAAAATAATTTATGATTGTCTTTGATACATTCATAGTGTGTTAGAGTGATCCTCTAGGTTAGCTTGACGTTATTACTGACCTTAACTCAAAATACATAATAAACAAGTTTAATTAGTTCCCCTATTCCATCTACGTGTCTTCATTTCTAATTCTACCTGTAATATCTGATAATTTTGTATTAGTAGTTCTGTATATAATTGGGTCAAATATAAGCAATGAATCTAAATACATTTGTTGTTTTGACCTAAAGGTGGAGTAGCCTGCGAGCAGGTCTCCGTCGGGCGCTATACTGTAGGTGAAGGCGTGGGGTGATTTCGTGTAAAGTAGGGGAACGTAGGGGAAATATGAAAATATCCCCGTAGGGGAAAGTAGGGGAAAAATAAGTACGCCGGTAGGTGAGATTGATAAGATAGAGTGGCAGCGCTGGTGACATCTATATTCATCTTCCTCGGGCCCCAGTATGGAATGTTCAAATATTTTGCGCCGGACGGCCAAAATCGTCCAACCAATTATGCGCCAAAAATTCTCAAAGTCTTGCTCCGATAAGTTAAAATGGCGCTAAAGGAACAAAGGATTGGACTTACTTGGACTTGCCTCTAAGATTTTATGCGCCAAAAAACCCTTTAGTTGCAGATTTTAGTCATTTTATGCGCCAATCCATGCGCCGGAAGATCACTTCTTGCGCCGGACATGTCCGGCGCACGCTGCGTTCATTCCATCAGGGCTCGGGCCCACTAACCTATATATATAACTGGACTGCATGCTCCTATTACCTTTGAGTTAGGAAAAGTGTCCCCAAAATCGTTTTCAAAATGGCGGCATTTATGGGTCCTTTTGCTAATGGTGAAGGTCGCTGACCAATACCTAAGAATCTCTAGTTCGTGTTGGACATGTTCGGTATTTCACTTTTTTTAAGAAAACTAAGCTATTTAGTCGGATAAACTGTACGTATGTTGTAGCCAGATGAATTATCTTTCTTCCAGTATATTTAATAGCTTCTACAGTGGTTTATTTCTCGAGAAAACATTCGGAGAAGACATTATTATACATATGGGGAAAAATTTCAAAATAGCGGCCGCTATTATGATTTGTACATGTTTGGTATTTCGTTTTTTTTAGGGAAACTAAGCTATTTGGTCGGACAAACTGCACGTACGTTATAGTAAGGTGAATTATCTTTCTGCCAATATATTTTATAACTTCTACAGTGGATTAATTCTTCAGAATACGTTCGGAGTAGACGGACTAGGCAAACTTTGTCGAATTTTCTGTCAGAATTTTTGCCAAGTCAGCATAATATCGTCCTGGTCTCGAGTTTGTGTAAACAAAATATTTGTTGAGCGGCCCGGGATGTTTTCATGACAAGAGTCTTATTGTAGTTCTAAACTACAATAATAATAATCCTAGACAATTACTGTTGTAGCTTTCTAGCAGTCTGAATTAAAGACGTGCCGGCCGGCGGTACCGCACGAACACTTGGCAATAAAATAAACAAGACTGTCAATACACATGGTCATGGAAATCTACAAACATTTCGTTTTGTGAAGTCGCCAGCTCTATAAAGAACCGCTGAAGATCACGAGAAAATCGTAAAGAAGCGAGGCGTACCGAGTTCTTCTTAGGGGCTTGCTTAGGGGCTGTTTACATGGGAGGCGATATTCCTATTTGGTCAGACAAAATGACAAATAATCCAGCAGGCGTCTTGAGTCGTTCCACAAGAAATTAACAATGACCAACCTGCATGCATTAACTCTTTCCTGTCCGAATTTATTGGTCTTTACTCTTTAGTATTTTGTTCTGGCTAACGCAGTAACGCCAGACGATTTTATTCACCTCTGGGGAAGCCCTCGCATAGGAACGATTTATTATAAATAAAGTAAGAAAATCGCTTTGTATTTACATAAATATTCTTTTTTCCTACGATAAGTACATGTCAGTGGTCGCTACCATTAGCAGAAGGACCACTGATCTCAAATATATACTCATTATTCTGGATAGAGCATCTATTGGTTCGCGCCTTGCAAACATTGAAGTCGGAAGTGAGACTAAAAATCTCGCGGCAGCCATATCCGGTGGGACCCACTTCGTAGTTATATCACTATTGTTGAATCATAGTTTTCGCTTTAAATGATCGGATTTTTAACGAAAACCAGCTAAATTTTACATCCTTAACAAGAAAATATACCTGTCGCTATGGGACAACTTAAAAGTGGCTGGGATCATGGAAAATCAGCCGAAATTTCACGATTTTACTGAACGAAAATCAGCACCGGCCACCAGGCTACAGTTTGAAGAATTATTAAAGGACTAAAGTAAGGAACAAATAACATCTTGTATTCACTTTAGCAGTTTGACAGTGACTTTACGACAAAGTAACAATATTACATTTTCTATATCCGTCTTTTTCAACGTATATTGGATCAGACGATCTGAGGGTTTTATACAACTGAAGATGTTTATTGGAAGTTTGTAGTTATACTTTATTTATTAAACAGGCAAATTTAAAGCATTGAACTCACTGTTTTACTATTATTGATAAAGTCGGATGAAGTCCTGTTACTATAATATTGGCGAAGATAATTCCTGTTCACCTAGCATTTATGGTGTGCATTTTCAATATTTGTAATACATTAATTGTCCATTTGTCCTCTTGTATAAAAAAATTTAACAATCCTGCAATGTCTGGCATAGGGCTTGATACCACGCCATTAACTACTGTACCCGCACTAGTGTGCCTAACAAGGACACAGTACTGTAAACTACGACCTTTGGAGGGTGTAGCTCCGTCGGAGAGGGTTTGCCCTAAGAGCTGAGGAACAGTATACAGGAACAGGCGAACCACCAAGACGGGAGCGGTCTTATAGGTAAAGCAGCTCCAGGCAAGCCTAAACTCCCAACTAACTTGTAGCAATGTTGCCGAGAATTACCCTCTCCTAACAGAACTACTGTCACACATAAAGTGGAGAAGTAACTTACCAAATGATAATCAATGGTTCCGAAATTACCATACCGACCTGGACCTAAGAAAGCCACCAGGGGCCAACCAACAGAGAAAAGGCGAAAGCTGCGATTGAACGAGCAACATCCCGGTGACCATCAATGAATGGAACCTGTACGCAAACCCAGAAGCAAAGGCCCACTTCTGCAGCAAAGAAAAGCAACAAACGGGCCCTTTCCAGAGCAGGTAGACAAGTACAAAGCAAACAAGGGCACTAAGCCAAAGCCGGACAAGCTGGTACTGTTAAGCACAAGCTACTACACATTACAGCACAAAACAGCACACTACGGCACATTTTCTCAGAGTAGCCAAGAACACACCCTACAAATTAAGTTATCACCCAGAGTAGCCGGGGAACAGACCCGATGTACGGGTGCGGCAACACAAACTACCAACAGCTAGACACCTGCTACCACTACACATAATTACAGCACACTACTGCACATTTTCTTGGAGTAGCCAAGAACACATCCTACATAAGTTATCACCCGGAGTAGCCGGGGAACAGACCAGATGTACTGGCGCGAAACATACAAGCGAAATGTGAGGACCCGAGGACCCCCCACATGACTGTGCAACAGCAGGGGGCACAAATACAGACCCCCAACGTCTGTATGGCAAAGTTGCACAGAACGGACCCGCACATACTGAGGACCCCCACTTGACTGTGCAACAGCAGGGGGCACAAATACAGACCCCCAACGTCTGTATGGCAAAGTTGCACAGTACGGACCCGCACATACTGAGGACCCCCCATACGACAGTGCAACAGCAGGGGAGCACAAATACAGGCCCCCAATGCCTGTACGATAAGCAGTGTTGCACAGTACGGACCCACATAACGACATCGCCAATGCAATTAAAGAGACCCCTGCATAACAGGGCAATGGCAGGGCAGCACAATACACTGCCCCAGTGACAGTACGGCAGCAGAAAGCACAAAACAGTTCCCAACGACTGTACGGCAGCAGTAAAGCACATCTACAGTCACCCACAACTGTAGTATAGCAATGTAGCCCAAAGAAGCCCGCCGCAACTGCAGAAGACAGCAACTAAGCGCAACGCAGAAGCCCCAGCAACAGTACGACAGCGAGGCACCGTAGGACAAAGGCAGACCCAGGGTACAGGAGGTCAAAGGCAGTCACCCAGGGCACCGTAGGACAAAGGCAGTCACCCAGGATACAGGAGGACAAAGGCAGTCACCCAGGGTACCGTAGGACAAAAGCAGTCACCCAGGGTGCGTAGGACAAAGGCAGTCACCCAGGGTACAGGAGGACAGAGGCAGTCAACCCAGGGTACCAAAGGACAAAAGCAGTCACCCAGGGTACCGTAGGACAAAGGCAGTCACCCAGGGTACAGGAGGACAAAGGCAGTCGCCCAGGGTACCGTAGGACAAAGGCAGTCACCCAGGGTACAGGAGGACAAAGGCAGTCACCCAGGGTACCGAAGGACAAAAGCAGTCACGCAGGGTACAGGAGCATAAACACGGCCTCAGCAACTGTAGGATAGTAAATAGCACCAACGCAAAGCGGAACCCCCGCAATTGTATGACAGCAAGGAACATTAGCACAAATGCAGTCCCCCACCAGCAAGACGATTACAGCAAAGTCGCACATGCAACCATGTAGCAACTGTACGACAGCAAGGTACATTAGCACAAATGCAGTCCCCCCACAGCAATATGATAGCAAAGTAGCACACATGCAACCACCCAGCAACTGTACGATAGCCAGGCACAACAGCATAAATGCAGTCTCCCAGCACCAATATAATAGCAAAGTAGCACACCTGCAACCACCTAGCAACTGTAAGACAGCAATGAACATTAGCACAAGAGCAGTCCCCCCCCCCCCCCCCCCCAGCAACAATATGATGCAAAGTAGCACACAAGCAACCACCTAGCATCTGTATGATTGCATAGTTGTGCACATGCAGTACCCGGCCCGCAACCGTAGCACCGCAAGGAACACAAAAACCAAGTCCGCAACGATTGCAGGCACTAGGGACACCAGCAGCAATACAAAACCTACTTGCGCGACTGAGTGAGCCCAAGCCAAGGAATGGCAACGGCTCAACCACCTGGATGCCTACTATACGGGGTGGGAGGGTGGGTGGTAGTGAAGTGTCACATACGGCAGTCGGTACACGAATGAGCTCTGAGCATCTATGCTCATTAACTTAGCCAAGGGGCTAGTGGATTTGATACCCCCAAGAAGAACCCCCAAGGGACCTGTGGAACAACAACACATACACATCGCATGATGTTAATTATTTTTATTTCATAAATCCATTTAACAATCCTGCAATGTCTGGCATAGGGCTTGATACCACGCCATTAACTACTGTACCCGCACTAGTGTGCCTAACAAGGACACAGTACTGTAAACTACGACCTTTGGAGGGTGTAGCTCCGTCGGAGAGGGTTTGCCCTAAGAGCTGAGGAACAGTATACAGGAACAGGCGAACCACCAAGACGGGAGCGGTCTTATAGGTAGAGCAGCTCCAGGCAAGCCTAAACTCCCAACTAACTTGTAGCAATGTTGCCGAGAATTACCCTCTCCAACGACACCCTCCAGCTATGCTGGAGAAGGGATTCGAGGCACGAACCCTGCCCAATGGCGTTTCTACAACCCAAAAACCTCGTGGTGAAACTGCAACACATGGAGAACTGCGAATGTAACGACGAGAAGCACTGTTGGAGCAAGCGAGTCCGGGAAGCCCGCTACAGCATGGGTCAGATACATCTGGCAGGGGGGGCAACAAGACGGGGGGGCAACAAGACGTGGCACGTGCCAAGAGCTCGTTGAACACTTAGAACAAATACAAGCAGCCAGAATGGCAAAGCATGCAAGCACTAGCAATCGTAACCTAAAAGCCATCCGCACAGGCATGGTAACTAAACCTACACCCCGGTAGAGTGACCATGGTAACCCACCACCCGGTACGCGCCTCAGCAGTAGAGTACAATCTAAGAGACGACCAGCGGCAAACAGCAGATGCAGAAGCTATTGACCCCCTAAGCGCATCAGCATGGCAAGCGTAAGACCCATCATACACAGCGGCAGGTGGACACAACAATGCAGCACGACCACAAATGTAACGCATCAAGCCACAGCTAGCAAAATGTGGAAGAAACTCTTAAGCTAAACACGGCAGGCGCCGCAATTAAGGTAACCTAAGACATGTCTCGCGCAGCGGCTCTAGGAACCACAGGTTCGTCACCTGCAGAACTACAGTAACCGAAGACAAGTGAGCGGAGCAACTATTGTAAAGACAGACACGGCGGGTGTGGTAGTAGTACCACAACCAATGTCAAAGACCGCTGTGGTGGTAACCTAAGGTACGCACAGCAGCAAGTGTGACTTCAGAAAACAAAACAGCAGCAATGGACCCAGTGGTGGTGGGGTAAGTGAACCCACCTAAAACAGCAAGTGCAGCGGGATAACCTAAGACACATCAGGTGCAGCAGCAAAACATACTATCTGGAACCACCGGGGCAAGCAGGGACTGAGAGAGACTGGCGAGGCGCAAGACTTGGCAACCAGAAACAGGGGGGGAATGGACGCACCAGAAACACATCCGGTGTGGCAGCCAGTTAACCCACAAGACATAACCCACAAGACATAACCTTGTATGATCTCTGATCTGGCCATGAAGAAAGGCTGGTAGTAAACCCCGCAGCAGTACAGCATATAGATGAAAACCAATTAAGACCCGCATAAACCATACCCTGTAGGAACCATGCAACTGTTAGCAGGCTGAAAGACGAAATGGGTGAACCCAGTGTGTAATTCCCACTGTGGGAAAGGGGCTAGCAGGGCCCAACATCTCAACTCGCAGCCCAAGAGTGAGGGAAGGCCTACAACACGTGCAGGCTCATAATGCGGATTGGCCCAGAACAGGGGAGAATTAGCAACTTCCCAGCATGACACCCAGACCCAGGATGCTTAGCCCACAAAAGCAGATAATAGACAACAAAGCGCATACCTGTAACAGACACAATAGCACAATTGTAGCACACAAGGCCGAAGCCCCAAGCAAGCAATCCCCAAGGCAAATAGACAAAAGGCGCCTGAAAGTCTCAAAAACAGCCTGAAAGCAAGGCCATAACCAGGCCTTCTTGCAGAAAGCGCTAGCGTCTGAACCACTAAAGTAGGCTGGCAAACTGGCACCCTACAACATCAAGTCGAGCAGCAAAACGAGCCAGAAACAGAGCTGCCCTAATGTGTGAAGAGCAAACAATACAGAGTTTAATATAAAATGTAACACAAAGACACCGCGGTGTTGAGGAGATTAACATTGAAATAAGCAACCAGTGAAATAAGCAACGTCGACGAAAAAACAAATGCACTTGGACGTCTGGTATAACGTGGTTATGATCCCTGTCACACCCATAAGGTGGCCACTTGGCAGCATTGTTTAGGAACAAAGGACAGATATTCCAGTGGGATTTGCAGTCGGACGATGTCAAGCCCATAAAACAAAACAAAACATAACAGATAATTAGCAAAACAAATTTTTGCACATAACATCACCGAGCCATAATTTCTTTGTTGCTGTGAGCTACAGCAGTAAACCGCACAAAAGGCAGCACAGAAAATAGGACCTTATGTAAGCCAACTGTATTAACTAATAAGAACACATACTTGACAAGTTAGACACGGTATCGAAAAGACAACTTAATAGAGCATGCAGAGTAAAATATAACGCTAAGGAAGCCCTATAAAGGATTTACCAAATAATAGTACAGCAAATTGCCAGCGAAGAAGAACTAACCCCAGTGCGGACGGCAGAATAGAACAGGCCAGGCAATATTTAGATAAAATCGAACGACTCGACTCACCTGGTAATTTATCCCAAATTAGGGCGTCCAACGACTTGACAAAACGTTTGGCCTTTCGAACTTGTACGCCAGAGCGGAACAGTACTGAGATCTGAACAGCTAGCATATGCTACGAGCCGGTGAAACATACAAACGCTTAGCACATAAACACAAGCTGATTGAACTGCGCCGAGAGTCAGAATAAACAATCTCCTTCGATAAGGCTATAGCTCAAACGCAACGAACAAGCTGTTGGGGAACTGCAAACAACACCACGGACCAAGTAGCGGTCTGTGAACAATAAAATTCTCCGGTAATAACTCTGGAGAGAACGAAGAACTGAACAAGCCACGGACATGAAGACAAGCAAGCAAGCGGCAAAACAGCAGCGTATAAAACTTGCAGCAAATCGATTAGACGCGACAAAAACTGATAATTTAAGCACAAACGTGGCAAAGAGCCACAGCTAAAAAACGTCTGAAAGCTAAGCTACAGTGTACAAACCATACAACCGGCATAAACCGGTCGGAGTGAAGAGCCAGTTGAGCCAAAGTCTAAGGCAGCAAATCAAGCGACGAAGCACGACAAGCAAAGGGCAAGGAACCCTAGTTTCATGGCAAGCGTTTCCCACTTATCTGCCAACAACGCTGTGGACGGGTAAATAGCTGACGGTAGTCTTAGACAGAACCCGAGAAATTCGAGAAACAGCATATAGACAAGCAGCCTCTTGGTAGTGAAGTGTCACATACGGCAGTCGGTACACGAATGAGCTCTGAGCATCTATGCTCATTAACTTAGCCAAGGGGCTAGTGGATTTGATACCCCCAAGAAGAACCCCCAAGGGACCTGTGGAACAACAACACATACACATCGCATGATGTTAATTATTTTTATTTCATAAATCCATATTTTTTTGCCTATTGGCTAATTTTTTACATGTTACCTGTGTGTTCTTGCTTTATTTTACCCTGTCTATATATATATATATATATTATATCTGTGATGAACTCATGGCTGCCTAGGCTGCTGGAGAGACTTGCCATTGCCAAGGGTTTTCTATTTGACAAAGTCAAATTGTCTGGTATTTGAAAGAGTAGAATCATCCGAGGTTGAAGTAAAATTATAATAAAGGGGCATGGTTTGGCCAGCTCTGATTTACACACAGAAATAATTATTTATTGGTTATAATCTACTATATTCTTTTATATTTTATATACTTCAGTGTACTGACACTACTGTACAGTCTTTGTGTAGACTTATATTTGAAACAGATAATAAGTCATGAGCTTTTTTCTAAAATAAACAAAGAGAAGGATGATTCCAAACTATTATTTACTACAGATTGAAGTGTTTTCATTTCAAGCTATTTTTGAAAAAGTTTCAATCTTTACTACATTTATCATACCTCAATATCTTGCATCATACAACTTTTTAGGTTTCATACCCATCTATATGTCTTTTCCTTATTAGAGCCACACAACCTTTTTATGCAGAAATTATCACTAGCTGATCTTGGCAGAAGACAAGATCAGTCATTAATTATTTTTTTTGAGATGAGTGATCATAACAATGCATATAGATGTTTATAAGATTTTAGTTTAATTGAAGCTAGTGTAAGCTGCTCTGGATAGTACAAACAATTTTATTGAAATTGATTTAAGTTTTCTCTAAAGTACAAAGGCAAAGCCGCAAAGGAACTAAAATGTCAAAAAATTGTAAAATACTATCTAGTGCCAGTGGTGGCTGGAGCACTGGCACAATCTTCACAGAGCTTGACAACCATATGGTAGATTCTCTTGTTGATGAAAATCATGTTTTTGCTCTTATCAAGTCCATTGCAAAAAGCTACTGGCAAAATTCGTTTTTACCATCTTGGAAAGGAAACCACAGCTAACCTTTCTGGTACATAAATAAGCAAAAAATTGAATAAGCTTGTCCTCTTCCAGCATCAGTAAGAATCAAAACAAAAAAGGAAAGTAAACTACAGGTAACTGTATTTACACTGGATATACCATAACTTTATCTAAGGACCAATGTTACTACAGGAGGAAACCGGAGGGAACCTGTGCTGTTTGGTAGAGTCAAACTGGAAGCACTCAAGTCACATGCATCCAAAGGAAACTGAACTAAACTACTGTAACAGTTAAACAGTCTTTACACTGGATAACCTTATCAGTCATATCTAAACTGTCCTTCCTAGAGATCTAGTAAGAGTCACCCCTCATTGGTCAATGTTACTACAAAAGAAAACTGAAGTAAACTAACTTTATTTATACTGGATACTGATAACTCTATCAGTCATATCTAAACTGTTCTTCCTAGAGGTCCAGCAAGAGTCATCCCTCATTGGTCAGTGTTACTACAGGAGGAAACCAGAGTACCCAGAAGAAATCTCTGGTGTTTGGTAGAGTCAAACTATAAGCACTCCTCTAATGTACATCCAAGGTGAAATTTTAATCTGATAAGTGCATCAAGTAGGAGTTAAACCCAGATTGCGGAGAGTAACATCCTTAGATCTATAGTAATCCTGGATGCATGTAACTGGAAAGACTTTTCTTGCTTTCAGCAAACTAGATAAAATTTTAACCTGCTAAATGCACAGTAAAACTGCACTGATCGAGTAGGAATCAAACTTGGGTGTAACTTCTTAATGGCCAGTAAGATGCTCTCTAACCATAATAAACTACCTAACTCAAAATGTTATACAGTATGTACATATTTTGTTTGAGATATACTGTAGACAAAATGAAATACTATCAAGGGACAAGGGCTTGGGCAAAATACATACTGTAGTGTAACCATAATAAAACCATCTGAACTGGTTGAACATTAGCCCAAATTCGACAAAACTATAAAGTTCGAATATTTCATGTGAACAGTATCAACAGCGGGTAAGTTTATTAGTTTAAACAGACACAGTTATGACTTCTTGGGGTTTAATCGGCATGAAATAAATCAAAAGTCAACACATCATCGTAAATCATCAAATAATACGCGTTACTAGAAAGAAACAAATACACAGGCAGTCACTTCCAGACATTTGTTTACCGACTTTGCTACTTGCTAGCTCTGAAGCAAATAAACAGGCAAGCGTATTTTGTAAAGAAAACCACTTTCTAAACAAAAAAATAGTTCAAAACACTAAACTATTACTTAAAATAAGATTACAAACCTCAATTCGGTGGTAACTCTTCGTAACATCCCAGAATTTGGCGAAAAACGCCGTTCAACTGCTTCCACTCCTATTTACGCCATATTGTATGGGACCCAAGTGGGTCCCACCGGAAATGGTCGCCGCTAATCTTTCCGACTTCACTGCGAACACCGGATGCTCTATCCAGTATAATGAGTATATATTTGAGATCAGTGAGAAGGACCCATAAATGCCGCCATTTTGAAAGTGAAAATGGGGACACATTTTTGGCCAGCACCCGCAGTCCAGTTATATATATATATAGGTCAGTGCTCGGGCCTCGTGGTGTTGTCTTCTAAAGGCCTGTAAACCGAGCGTGTTTTGACTGCTTTTATTCGTAGCTTTTTAGCAAATACTCTTCAGCTGTAAACCATGAAGTACGTTCTTATTCACTGGACAGCAACTAACGAGACAAGTGTTTTGACCGAAGAGTACTGTTCGTGACAAAACGATGCTCCAAGACTTCGACAAAGAAGGCATGGTTCTGTTTGGGAAGCTTGGAAGCAAAGAACCAAAAGGAGAATTGAAGGCCTACTTAGGACGAGTAAAATATGTCAGTGGTAAGTGTTTTTGATCCCTTAATAATACGATAATCACAATTCTGTAATCAGACACAGTTTACGTTTATACGATGTCAACATAAAAGCGATACGCATATCATGGATGATCTGTATATTTTAATATCATGTCGATCTCGCTTGAAACAACATGCTCAAATTCCGTCGATCGAGTACCTTTACGTGAACCGTGAAAGGAGATGTTTGGAACTTTAGTTGATCAGCATTACAGTGAAGGTCTTCATTTTTAATATTAAAACTGGTTTTATATAGACTTTACTAAACTCTAAAAGGGGCGGCCATTTTGAATTTATTTGTTGAAAATCAGATGGCAGATCTGCTTTCATATTCACTTAAATTATCCTAATTTAAAAAAAGTAAACAATTTCAAATGTTGACTCCAATCTCAATTTTGTTGTGTCCTTGATAGATCAAAAGCATGCAGTTGAAGAAAAGGAAAGAGAGTACATTGAGTGAAACTGAAGCAGTTCTGCCAACATCAAGTCGTCGAAGCCAAGAAGGAAATTGTCGATATCTGAGTCTGAGCAGTTGAGTGATTCTGGCATACCTGTGAAAAAAGCTGGTTCAAAAGTAAGTACTGCACTGTCACATTTTTTTCTAGACTATAGAATTCCTCACCGTGCACTGTGACTAGGATCAGTGTTTTTATTACTAAGGTTCATAACATATATAGCCGTATAGCCTTATGGTGACCCATAGCATACAGTATCTAGCACTACTGAGTGGTGGGACATTCTATAATCACTCCATAGTTTACATACTGTAGTTTTAGAGTTGAATGGGTTGAAGACTACCATATAGCCTCGAAAGTTAGTGCAGCAACTACTTTTCAGAATTATTGGCTTCTAAGGACAACTACGGTACGTTTATTAACAAGAACGGTTACTATACTTTCGGGTTGCTATCGGCCAAGGTGTAGTTTTCATTTTATGCTGTGGCTATAGGTCTAACACCGGACCTTGTTCGATACATATAGGTCCGACATTGACAGAACCCTTGTGCCGTACAGTTTATTTCGAACTTTGTTGGATATTTTCAACGAGCAGCAAAAGGTCTGACATGATTCAGTCTTAAAACACTGGATGACTGACACGGCACATTGATCACAAGATCAATGAAAGGAAATTAGAAGTGTAAACAATGAAGATAAATTCAAGTATGACTTTGATGATGCATCTTTCAATCATCTTTCAGATCTTTCAATCATCTTTCAGATAACCATCTGATCAAAGACTGAATAATGTTGGATCTTGTGCTGGTTGTTGTGAAGATTCAACAAACAAAGTTCAAAATAGACTGCATTGCACATGCTTTCTGCCAATGAGCCAATGTTGGACATCTGTAGGCACTCTATAGCTGATATTTTTCAATTATATATCATGTGCAAATGACACCAATCTTTGGTTCTTATTTTTTAGAAAAAGATTGCAACTGCTAAGAAAGCTTTACAAGATAAAGCTTTCGCAAGCATAATACAAAGGATGGGTGCAGATCAAGTCTGGGAATGAGGATGCATGACTCTGAGTCTAATGTTTATCAAGATGAAATGGAGGAGTGGGAAGGCACCAAACAAGAATTGAGGCTAAAAATCAAAGAACTTCGAAAGGAATTGGCAGCTGAAGGAGACATGATCAAACAGTTGCAAAGTGCAAATCATATGCTCCAGAAGAGTAAGTTTACATTTAGCAGTATTGCTGTTACCAGTAGTAATTATGCCCTAGTTTTTATATAATGAAATTCATTGCCAGTTCTCTAAAGGGATTCTTGTCAATATTTATAGTTTTGAAGCATTTCGTGGCATTTAATAAAAAATCTGACTGTCCCAACTGGGAATCGAACCCAAGGTCTCCAAATTAATGTTTAGATCTATGCATTTGACGACTAAGCTATTCAGACACCCAAGTGGTGGAACTAGGGGTGGACTGGCTACGTCAGAGGGGCCTGGGCGATTTGCTGTAAAAAGGGGCCCCGTTTCCAAATCAAGTTGTTGTGGGTTCGTATGTGTAGGTGGGTCCCACGGAAATTTTTGAAATTTGGGTCTCTGAAATGGCATTACCCGCATTCTGACAGCAGTTTTGAGTGAACTTTTAATAGTTTTAAAACATGTTTGCAATGGCACATTTTGTCATTTTTAACAAAGATTTTTCCCAAATTAGGTTTAAATAGTATATTAAATTTAACAATGTGCATGGACTGTAAGGTCAAAGCCCGTTAAGGCCTGAGAGTTACCAATAATTATAAAAACAAAGGACGACTCATTTCCGTATGCATTCTTTCCCATGCGCTAACCAGTTATCGACTATATACTGTACACTGTACAACATATATTTTAATATGATTGTAGATCATATGTTTGTAGTGTTTCAAACTTTTTAGATCCACATTTTCTTTTTGAGTAATCTCAACAAATTGTAAAGAACGACTCGAAGATTGGTCCATGCACTTCCCTCCAACTCCACACACCCTAAACATTGTTCTCTTTTCAGAGGAGCTGCTTCCTGCAAGTCGTCCACCTTTTTCTTACGCCTTCTCTGCACCACATTTAATTGCTTTCTTCATAATTACGGAACTCGAAACGTCGGAAGAAACTACAGCTTTCACTATAAACGCTAGATAATTATTTTATCCTAAGCATGTATTGCCTAATTGATACATAGCCTTTTTTTACTTTTGCAAAGTAAAACCAATTTAAGGGCCCAAAGGGGGCCCAACAGGCAAGGGGCCCACCGGGCGTTTGCCCGGTAAGCCCGACTGGCCAGTCCCCCCCCTGAGCGGAACTACTCACAGGTCTTGTAGACAGGAGGCTTTAGACTGAAAGCCAGCCGCCGATCTCATCTCGTTCTCCCTCGCTGAGAGAGGCATCTGAATTCAATAGGCGATAATGCCGTCCAGTGACGTCACTACCAAGAAACCTGGTAGTGAAATCTGATTGGTTGACATGTTTCTAATTTGGGATAATTATAGAATTATAGAATAATAAACAATCTGAATTCCTTCCATCTTGTCAAATATACGGCGGCTGGTTTTCAGACTACAGAATACTCTCAACTTGGTAGCTATTTAATGTAGGGCTGTGATATTTTGGACTCCGATATATATGGACTTTCATGTTGACGAGTTTTGAATGGTTCCGAGGGGAAAAGCAGTGAGTACCGTATATCAAGTGGCATGGTATATTGTGTGTGGCATCTTGTCAGTTGTGGAACAAGATGGCTAGCATTAAATTTCAGAACTACTCATTGTTAAAATATATTGTGTAGGTATGTTATTATATGTTGAATAAGCTTTCATTCCATGTATAGTTCAAGTTTCTCCGTTATGTGAAACTTGTTAAATGTCAAAAATGTGCGAACCGTTGTTTGAAATAATATTACCGAATAGACAGGAAAATTAGGAAATTGACTTCTCACAAGTGTTAATACAGAATTTTAGATTTTTTTAAAATACTTAACGCGCAACATCGCGAGATATATATCACACAGAAGCTATTGAAAAACGCTATTTGCATGGGGTAGAAACTAGAAATTTCTAGTTTTTAGCTAAACGGAAAATATTTTTAGAAATAATGGGGAAACGTCTGTCATTTGATTCATTGCGTGAATGTATTGTTGACTTCGAATTACAGTGTAACCTTCTGAACGCTAAAATCCACTTTTATTCTGTATTTTAGTATTTCACTCTAGCTATATTATTAACGGCAAACCATTCTAGTCGTTAGGCTACTAAGGTTATACCAAAACCTACTCTGACCGCGGACGCAAGAGTATAAAAAAAAATATTGAAGCCTACACCAGGCGATTTTATGCGTCCCTGCCTGTGAGGCCGATAGCGTTGAAAGGGTTAAATAAAGGCTATAAATTCAAATGTGAAGTTCCTGAAATTTGTCTGTTTTGGTTAGAAAGCCGCAAGCGTTTTGCAAGCTTCATAATGGTAATGCGGGTAACAGCGGCCATCCTGAGGGGTCGACCCCCGAGGAACCCTAGGGCAACCCACGGGTGTAGCAAGGGATTTGTTGCAAAAACGTGCTCCAGAGACTGGATAATTAGAGGGCTTTTGCTTGCCGGTGAGCCAACCCAGGGGACACCCCCTCGGGATTTGCTTATGGCTGTCACATGGTTCAATGCTCGATCGGCTCTATATTAAGAATATTAACATATGATCGGCTCGAAGCAGGCACATGCATGAAATCCCTGAACAACAGGATTTATAGTGCATATTTAAATGAATAATTAATAAAATCATCCGATGCCAGGAAATGGTGAAAATGTAATAATATTTGTTCAAAATTAAGGATGAAAACTTTTCGCATTTTTATAGACAAAATTGTGTTTTCTTTGCAAATGATAAGAGGAAAACTTCCCTGAATTGTACAATTTTCCCCTGGGGGGTGGGGGTATTTGTTGCATTATTTGGCCCCAGTATAGGGGTTTTAACATCCATTTGTGAAGGTTGCTTTGACAAATGCCCTTGGGTCCCCGAGGGTCGACCCCTCGGGATGGCCGCCGATACCCGCATAAGGTTATGATGCATTGGAAGTCAACAATATTACTGATTTTATTTATTAATTAATTATAAGTACACATTTACGCAATGAATCAAATGGAAGACGTTTGCCAATTTTAAAAATATTTTCCGTTTAGTTAGAAACTAGAAATTTCTACCCCAAATAGCATTTTTCAATAGTTTGTGTTTGAAATATATCTCGCGATGTTGTGCGTTAAGTATTTAAAAAAAATCTAAAATTCTGTATTAACACTTGTGAGAAGTCAATTTCCTGTCTATTTGTAATATTATTTCAAACAACAGTTCGCACATTTTTGACATTTCAACAAGTTTCACAAAACGGAGAAACTTGAACTATACATGGAATGAAAGCTTATTCAACATCTGATAACATACGTACACAATATATTTTAACAATGAGTAGTTCTAAAATTACTACCCATCTTGTTCCACAACTGACAAGATGCCGCGCGCAATTAATATGCAATGCCACTTGATATACTCATCGCTTCTCCCATTATCGCATTATCGCATTATCGCCTATTGAATTCAGACGCCTCTCTCAGCGAGTGAGAACGAGATGAGATCGGCGGCTGGCTTTCAGTCTAAGGAGGCTTGGGAATAACAGTGTCCGGCAAGGTACAGATATGACAATCTCTGTGACTGCATGCATGTCTTGACTGTTTCTCCACTGCTCAGTGCTCAAGAGTGTGGAAATGTTGATTCAGACCCGTTGGAGCAATGCAAATGTCATACTGTACTTAAATAAAATGAATGAATTCATACTATGGTGCCATTTGTTTGCAGATCTGTCTGATATCTTGAAAATAATCTATATCAACTTCTTCTGCAGTGCCTATAGCTCGTCCGTGTAGCCCTTCAGTGGTCCAAAAATGTAACTCTGAGGAAACCCAGTAGCATGACTCTACAACTGTTGCCCACTGGAATAGTTTTGAAATCATTCGTCCACAAAGCCCGTCCGTTATCCAGCCATGCAATTCCTCAGTCCAGCCTCGACAACGTCAAACTGCTCGTCCACACAGCCCCTTATTTGCACAGTTACCAGAAAGTGCACCAGCTAACCACACTGAAACTGACGACATCAATGACAATGATGCTGAAGAACAACAGCCTCCGACAAGCAGCCCAGGTGCTTCACTTCTTCCTCTCTCGGTAAGTCAACAACTTCAAGCTTATGCAGTTGTACTGTATAATATGTTACTCTGGTTTAGTTTGAAAATTTGTGTCACTTTTATTTGGAAATTGTTATGTAGCAATTACTACTAGTTAGGTAGTTAACCCGTTAACCACCTAAAATATTCCTTTTATTATTGTACTCTGTCTAATGACAGATAATTTTACTCTATCTAACGCCAGACGATTTTACTCAAGACTCTTCAGGGTTTAATGGGTTAATCTCAAGCCTACTTTCTTCATAATATTAATATGGAGTCCAGAAATTCTCAACAGCCTAAAGTGATGGTGTCTTTGTACAGTGCATTTAGACTATGTTTACACCAGAGCAAAAATATCCGGATTCACATTGTTTTTTATTCCCATGAGGATGAAAATCAATGTGAATCCGGATACTTTTGCTCTAGTGTAAATATATTCTTAGTGTGTCTTTATTTATATTTTAACAATTTAATTTTTATTACTTTCAGAGCTTGATGGACTCAGTCCAGATGTCACAGATCCTACATGCAAAGAATGAGAGGAAAATTACATTGGCCATGCTTTCAATTTTGTTTGAACGAAAGGTTCTTGCTGCTTCATCGGTGATCGGAAAAGGCAAGGAAGGCCGTCCAGCCCTTGATCGAGAGAAAGTACAACTAATTATATGTAAGTTTCAAAAAATTTACAATCGGCATAATTTATGAATAATTATTTAACTATGGTTATATGTGAACCAGCCTCAACATATGAAACAACACGTACTTATATTATAAACTTTTAGCACACTTGAACACACTGTCTTTTCTTTCTGAAAAGTAAACTTGACAACAACCACGCGACCCCCCGCAACACACTTCGAGTTCACGTGACTGGATACAGGGGTCCCATAAGAAAGCCGATTTACAAGCCTAACACCCTCCCCCTCTAACTTGAGAAATGCATCCAATTCTAACATTGTTCTTACATGAACATCAGGAGTAAAACAGTTTCTTATTTGACATATTGTTCAAAAATGTCACCAGTGTACTTGTGGTTCAGGGAACCAGAACGGATAAACTGGTATCCAGTGCGGGACTTGATTTCCAGGATACAGTAGTAAGGGAATACAAACATTGGGCTAACCATGGGTTCATGGTAGGCTACATTGCCAAGACGACTGTAAGTTAGCCTTTGCGGAGGTTGCCTTATTCGCTGTGGACGCTGTGGTCTTTCTTGGCTGACTGTGTCAGGCTGTTGAGCTTCTTCCATAGGCTCATATGCACTTAATTCCTCAAACTCATCCGGAACACCCTACGATCTTCATTAGCCTATATTCGCTGTTGAGGTAATGGAGCTACATTGTCTGGGACGGACGGTATTCTTGTAATTCGTCATCTGTACTGTCGTCTTCACTTTTGGCTCCCACGGATTGTTGGTTAGGTCGCAGGTCGTGTTGTCTTTTGACGGAGACTTTTTCTGACGGGGTTTTAAATGGTAGACAATCACAAGGTAGCAGTAGATTTCGGTAGAGGACTCGGGTGCGCCCATTTCTCTGCTCAGGTCTAGCCTCAAAGACGGGACTATCATCAGCCATTCTCCTGGTTAGTACGTGGATTCGATCTTCCCAATAGGCTCGTAACTTCCCAGGCCCTCTTTCACTTAAGTTCCTGACGAGCACTCGGTCACCAAGCTGCAAGATAACTGTGCGAAGCGTCTTGTCGTATCAACGCTTGGATGATAAAGCTTTCTTGCAGGTTATTCTTGAAACAATATCATAAGCTTCCTTCATTGTCTGGTGCCACCGTTTCACATATTCCGGGTAGGTGCGTTCATTGGTCTTCGTGCATTTACCAAAGACGATGTCAAAAGGCAGTCTTGGAGATCTTCCAAACAACAACAAGAATGGAGCGTAGCCGGTGGCATAATTTCGCGTACTATTGTAGGCATGAACAACTTTATTTAGATAATATGGCCATCGAGATTTACAGTTCTCAGGTAATGTTCCAGCATTGAAAATAATGTTTGGTTGAACCGTTCTACTTGCCCGTTCCCCTGTGGGTGGTAGGGGGTAGTTCGTGAGTGTTTAATACCACAATGTTGCTCGAGATACTGGAACAATTGGTTTTCGAACTCGGGCCCTTGATCGTGGTGGATTCTTACAGGAAATCCGAATCGTAGGACAAAATCGTTATAGATTTTTTCTGCTGCCGTCTTCGCCATTCGGTTCTTGGTAGCGTATGCTTGTGCAAACCTTGTAAAGTGATCCATAATCACTAGAATGTACTCATGACCACCTTTACTTCTCTCTAGATGTATGAAATCAATTGAGATAAGTTCAAACGGACTTGTGGTGGTGATGCTTTTAAGGGGTGCTTTCCGTTTGTGACTTGGTCGTCGTTGCTTTAGGCACTGGCAAACTTTGGTTATGTGGTCTTCAATGTCACGCCACATATGTGGCCAGTAAAATCTTTCTTTGGCCAGTTGGAATGTCCTTTCTGCTCCTAGATGCCACATTTCTTCATGCAATTCACGGTAAACCAATTGATGAAAGCTTGTCGGTAGAACGAGCTGGGCTTCCAATCTATGTATTGCGTTACGCCCGATGGCTGTAATCCAATTCACATTGTTGTTCCCCTGCAATTTGGCTCCATCGAAGGTGGCATTGATCGTTAGCAGGCTTATTTCTTGGGTGCAGCTCTTCATATACTTTTCAAACTGCAGTGGTAAGCGGGAGAGGGCGTCTGCATCTTGATGGTTTGTTCCTGGTCTGTATCTAATCTGGAAGTTGAAGTCGGACAGCTCCACGACCTACCGATGTACTGTGGCGTTCAGTTTTGCTGATGACAGAATGTAAGTCAATGGGTTGTTGTCCGTGAATACCAGGAATGACGGGGCCTAATACAAATAATCTCTGAAGTGTTCGCATATGGCCCACTTTAGTGCTAAATATTCAAGCTTTCCTGAGTGCAGGTTTTTTTCCAGCTGCTATCAATGTCCGCGATCCATATCCAATCACTCTCATTTCCCCCCTTCTGTTCTTGATACAGTACAGCCCCTAGACCAGCTTCTGATGCGTCGTTGTTGAGTACGAAAGCTTTACTGAAGTCAGGGTATGCCAAAATGGGCGGGTTGACCAAATGATCGATGAGTGTTGTCAGTGCGTCTTGGTGTTTGGGTTGGCAGTTTACCGGTTTTGTTGACGGAACTTGTTTTCCACTTTTGGACAAGCCGGTTGTCGTAGATACACGTCGCGAAGATTGCGAGGATGAAGGATCACATAGTAGTAGTTCAAACAATGGGGCGGCTCTTTTGGAGAAGTTGGGAATTAATCTTTGGTAATATCCCAGTAGCCCAAGGAGTTTGCGAACTTCCCCGACGTGACGTGGTGATGAGTTCTTCAGGCATGTTACTGCTTCCAAATTTGATGGATCCATAGGATAGCCTTCAGCTGATACCACTCGTCCAATTAAGATAGCACACTTCCTTCTGGATCCCGTTCACCCGTAGACGTTGCAAAACGTTTCGAATGTGCTCAATATGTTCTTCAAAGGTTTGACTGAAAACGATTATGTCGTCCAGGTAAGGGACACAGAAATCGTTCCGTATTCCTTCTAAAAATCCCTCCATGAACCTTTGAAAATGTTCTGGTCCACAAGTTTTATTAACAACAAATAACTGACCCTCCTACATAAATTCTACAGATATACATATATATATATATATATATATATATATATATATATATATTCTAATATGCTAATCTAACAGGAAATGGAAACAGTATGCCTAATGCAACATCTCCCTTTCTTTCTTTTTGTTTTGTTTTCAAAAATATAAAGAACTAAAAACAACACCTAAAATGACGTTAATTCAAAACTGTTTCTGATATAGTAGCGCCAAATTCAGGATAAGTCAATTTAAAGTGTTTATATATATATAAGTGTTCGATAACCCTAAATGAATGGTTATACATTTATACAACTAGTTTTGGATATAGTCACCGAACCTCACAGGTGGTCTAATAGTCCTGGTTCTTGTTCTTGTTGTCTTCACTGTACCCGGCTTAAGCTGCAGGGAACCCTGAACCTTCAAAGGTGTAGTCTCCTTAATCTGACCCGTGCTAACTGAAGATCGCTGTTCTCCTGGTATCGTGGTATCTGGAGTTGGGTACTGCTACAGATGGGGCATTTTCCATTCCAGAAATCTCAGCTGTGCTCGGCTGTGCTCGTATGGTGGTTGTATCACTACCACGTTTTGGTCTTAAATCCTGTCTGTTTCGACGCATAGTCTCGCCATTAGCTTGAACTACGTAGGAACGATCGGACAGTTTCTGGACACAGGTTCCCACATCCCAGGTCTTGTTCTTCTGACTGGCAACTCGGACTTCTTGACCAATCTCAAGCTTAGGCAAAATCTTCGTGCTCCTATCATGAAAACTCTTGGCCTTCTGTCTCTTGATCTTCAACGTTTCTTTAACACCTTCCACTACTTTAGGATACAGAAGAGTTGAAGAGACCGGAACCAACGCCGGAGTTCTGCGCGACGTCAACCTCTGCGCAGGACTCGAGTCCATGCCTTGCGTTGGTGTGTTTCGATGATCCAGCAACGCTAGCCAAGGATCTTGATTGTCACGATAGGCTATCTTGAAGATATTCTTCGCAACTTTGACAGCAGACTCGGCCTTACCGTTGGATTTCGGATGGTACGGCGATGACGTCACGTGTTTGAACTCCCATTCTCTGGAAAATCTTGCGAACTCTCGGCTGGTAAATTGTGGTCCGTTATCTGATACGAGTACATCTGGTATGTCATGACAACTAAACTGCTGCTTCAGGACTTCTACGATGGTAGCCGAAGTGGTGTCTTTCAACTGGCTGACTTCTATAAAATCTGAGTAGTTATCCACAAGCACAATATAGTCCTTCGACTTCAGGCTAAACAAATCCGTTCCTAGTCTGCTCCACGGTCGACTTGGTATACTGTGCGACTGCATTGGCTGTTGTACATTCTTCGCTTCGTACTCTGCGCATACCTCACATTTCTCGACAGCTTCCTGGATGTCTCTACTCATAGAAGGCCAAAACACCAGATCTCTCGCTTTCCGAATGCATGCTGCAATTCCTTGGTGAGATGAATGGGCTCTGGATGTTATTTCCGCATGGCTTTAGGGATGATGACTCGCTGACTCTTAAACAGAATACCATTATGAAGGCTCAGTTCCTCTCGGAAATTCCAGTATTCTCTAATATGTACCGGGACTTCCTCTCTTTGCTCTGGCCAACCCATGAGAATGGTTGTCTTTAAGGTCTGCATGGTTCGATCTTGCTCTGGAGCTTTCTGTAACTGAGGTAGTCTCTCGCTGCTTATTGTGATGGAATCGAAAGGACTCATGGCTTCAAGCTGCAGCGAAAAGACTTGGAATTCTTTATCCTCAGAAACTGTATCCTTCACGGACGCTCTTGACAAATGATGGGCTACATACATCTGTGACCCTGGTTTGTAGATTACCTCGAGGTTATATCTCTGCAATCGGAGCATCATTCGTTGGAGTCGGCAGGGAGCATTTAAAAGCGGTTTCTTAAAGATCGACTGCAACGGCTTATGATCCGACTCCCCGGTAACTTTCACTCTTCTGGATATATATTGCGAGAACTTTTGGCAACCAAACAAAATCGCTAAACACTCCTTCTCAATCTGAGCGTATCTCTGCTCCGCTGAGGACAGTGTTCGTGACGCAAAAGCGACCGGCTGGCCATTCTGTAGAAGAGTCGCACCAAGACCACGTTCACTGGCATCGCATTGCACTGTAACTTCTTCATTGATGTCATAGTATTTGAGGACTGGAGCTTCGACCACCAACTTCTTTACTTCTTCCAAGGCTTTGTCGTGCTGCTTGGACCAAACGAATTGGGCATTGACTTGGGTCAGATCTCTCGAAGGCTGGGCCACCTCAGACAATCTTGGCAGAAATCTCGCAAGGTAATTGATAAAACCCAGCAAACTGAGAGTCTCTTTCTTGCATGTTGGCTTGGGCAAGTTTTCATGATGGTTTACCTCTGCTTCGGCTAGGGTATCTCCGTATCCAACAACCAACAGGTCATCTCTCAGGATTTCCACACCTTCCAAACCATCGAGCTTCTCGTGCAGTCTGCATTCGAACTCCTCTGGTGCTAAATTAATACCGAATGGCATTCTAAGGTATCGGTACCTGCCAAATGGAATCCAGAAAGTTGTTTTCTTACTGCTTGCTTCGTCTAGCCCGATCTGGTAGAACCCATCTTTAGCATCCAAGGTGGTAAAAACCTTTGCATTGGTTAGACTTGGGAGAATTTCTTCTAACGTCGGCATCTGGTACTTGGGTCTCAAAATCGCTTTATTCAAATCTCGGGGATCGAGACATATTCTGATCTTTCCTTGTTTCGCGACAACGACCATACTGCTGATCCACTCCGTTGGTTCTGTCACTTTCCGTATAATGTCTTTCTTCTCCAACTCTTCAATCTTCACTTTTACTTCCTTCCTTAGTGTCACAGCTATTCGCCTTGGTGCATGTTGTACAGGAGTATCCTTTGGGTCGACAACAAAGCTGTTGGAGTCTCCAATATGCCCAAGGCCTTCGAAAACATCTTTGTGTTCCCTCAAAATTTTTATCCTTTGTGAGTGGACTTCGAGGCTTTACGGTTTTGGAAACCACGCTGTTAACTGGTATTTCATCTCCAACTGTAACTTTCACCAATCCCAGTGTCTCACAGGTTTCGGCAGATAATAATGGCTTACTTGTCTTGTCTACAATTTGGAATTTCAGTTCGTCTGCTGCGCCATTTCCGTGTACTTTCACTGTCGCCACGCCACGGGGTTTCATTGTAGATCCGTCGAATAATCTTAGTTTGACCCAACCTCGTCCCCAGGGCCCTTTGTGGGGGCTGGGCCAAGATGGCGGCCAACAACAAAATTGCGGGAACAAATGGCCCTGGCACAGGCTGCAAAAAATGAGCCATATTTTGACTCATTTTTGACTCGGACCCAGGCTTCACTAAGTTTATCGCGCCTAGTCAGGCTCAATTTTTTCTGAATTTTTTCTTGACTGACCCAAACTGAAAACAATCAAAACATTCATTTCCAAATACATTGTCGAATTATTAAAATAAATACACTTTTAATAAATATCTGTAAATGCTTAGTATTTATCATTTGCTTCACCGTTGTACCAAATTCGCAAGAAACTGGATTGCCGTTGTCTGGCCGGGCCGCCTTGTTTCCGTGAGTTTTCGGTGGATTCAATTCAGCGTTTTGAAAAACATTTAGGCTTCGTTTAGTCGAGAATCCTTGTTTGAAAAAAGCCTGCTTCTCAATGCCCAAACACGTAAATTCTGCCCTGTGGTGTACTTTCTTTTCGCAGCCAAAATACTTTTTGACTTTGTTCAGCTAGTCTTTCGTTCGCCCGATTTAGAAAACACTCAAAATTGCCGTCCCATGGACTTCGTTGTATGGCAGCCAGGGCACAGAGACGACACGACCCATCATTACATATTCTTCCGACGTTTTTACGTATGTTTCGCCAGCTTTCCTCACATTTTCATTCATTTTGAAGTTGTTTTTAACAGCCAGCAATTCTGGTATCACTTATTTAATATAATTTGAGCCCTATAAACAAATGCCCGCGAGTTAGCCTGCCGCCCCCCCTTGTTTCCACCAATCAGAATACCTAAAACATCCAATGTTATCTCGACCAATCGAATGTGGTGATAGCTCAGCCTGTGCCAGGGCCATTTGTTTTTGGCCGCCATCTTGGCCCAACCCCACAAATGGCCTTGGGGACGAGGTTGAGTTTGACCCTGCTTTTCTTCAACGGAGGATTACTTGTTTGGTTGAGGACTGCCAGGTCTCTATAGCTCATTACGTTGCACGTTGCACCGGTGTCTAACTGGCATTCTAATTCCGTAACATACTGTTGAGTTTCGTTTGAAAACTTTAGCTTGGCAAACAGTTGTTTTCCTGGGCAATTTACTGTTGAAACTTCTTCTATCTTGAAGATTGGGTCGTCTGTATCTGTAGACTCGTCTTCAGATTCACTCATTTCGTCTCTGACAGTTCGCACGTTCCAAATTTTCGTCTTTTGATCTATAGCTCCCTCTTTCTGACGACATACAACAGCGAAATGATTGGGCTTTGAACAGATTCGACAAATTTGGCCATACGCCATACAGTCTTCCCGTTTGTGCTGCTCTGGTCTACCACATCTGCCGCACCTTTCTTTCGTTCGCGTTTGGAATCTGTGCCGAGCTTGCTCTTTTGTCTTTCCTAGCTTATTTTGTTTACGTTCACTTTGCCTTTGTCGTCTCGCTTGAAGAGCGTTGACTTGTTCGGAGTTATTTTGTTCAGATTTCATCGACTTCCGCTGGATACTTGCTATTTCGCTTGAATGACAAATGTTCAAGGCTTTATTTAAGTCTAAGTTCTCTTCTTTAAGCAATCTTAGCTTTGTCGCCTTGTCTTGTAGACTGATTACAATGCGATCTCTAATCAATTCATCTGTTAGCGTACCAAATTTGCATGACGATGCCGCTCTTCTCAATCGATTGACAAATTCATCTATACCTTCGTCCGTGTTTTGTACGCAGGAATTGAAAAGATATCTTTCGTAAACCACGCTGGTTTTCGGCTTGAAATACGGTTCTAATGCTGCTATACTTGCTGTGATGCTTCCTCTCTGTTCTTCGCTGAGTTTGAGGTTTAGGAATATTTCAAGGCACTTCTTTCCCATGATCGAACGCAACGTGGCGAGAAGAACCGCTTGACTTCTGTTGCTCAGGCCTGTAGCAAGTTCAAAATCTTCCCATTGCTGTCTGAAGAAATTCCAGCTGTTTACTCGGTCACCGCTCATCTTCATGGGCGCTGGAACAGGAAAGTTTGACGTAAAACTTAACGCTGGAACCCCCGGAGACGGTTGTACGTCTTCGTTATCATTGGCCATTGTTCGACTTTTATCCTGACACCATGTTCTGGTCCACAAGTTTTATTAACAACAAATAACTGACCCTCCTACATAAATTCTACACACACATATATATATATATATATATATATATATATATATATATATATATATATATATATATATATATATATATATATATATATATATATATATGTATTCTAATTTGCTAATCTAACAGGAAACGGAAACAGCATGCCTAATGCAACAGAAAGTTCGCCGGTCCATTAGTTAAGCCAAATGGGATCCGCGCCCATTCGAACAATCCCCAGGGAGTAATGAATGCCGTTAGGTATTTACTCTCGGAATCCATAAACCCCTGATGGTAAGCTTTACCCTGGTCAAGTGATGAAAACCACCAAGCCCATCTAAAGTATCTTGTACTCGCGGAATTGGGTGACGGTCTTGTAGGGTCCTTTTGTTAAGCTCTCGATAGTCAACACACAGTCGTAGATCACCGTTCTTCTTTCTCACACAAACCACCGGCGAGGAGTAGCACGATTCCGACTTGTTAATCCAGCCACGTTGCTTCCTTTACTAGCATTGGTACTTGGATACATGGATCTTGCTTCGATGCCCCCATTCGAAATGTGATTTCTGCCCAGTCTTTGTAAGGTATCTCAGTTCCATTGGTAGCCTTAATATTCAGCTTGGTGTCACCATCTAGTAACGTTGAGACAGGGTGTATTTGAAGATGCAGCAGGTTTTGTTTGAGGAATTCTTCAGAAACCAGGGAAACTTGGGCACCTGTGTCCCACAGAGCTTCTGTCTTCACATCCTCCATCCTGTATCAAACAGCGCCCACCAACCAGTCTTGCTGTTGTGGAGTGTTCCTTTGGAGTTAAGTGACTTACATAAACATCACTGTTTTGGCCTTGGCCCTTTCCTTAGCTGCTCTTCCACTTCTGCTTCTTATTTTCTTGATTTCTTAACACATTGCTTTGTGTTCATTCCAGTGAGCTTGCTGACATTTCTTTGAACAATAGTTAAACAATTGGCAATCTGTACATCTCAACATATTCTGATTGTCTTTCCTTTGGCAATATGAACAAACATGGGACTCCAGGCTATGATGGACTACTTCCTGTCCCTTGGTGGTAGTCCTTTGTCGTTTCCCGAATAACTTGATCTTGGTGCATTTCCACATCGACATTCTCTGGCAAAGTGTTCGCTACTACCACATCTGTAGCAGTTATCACAACTTGCACAGCCATCCTCCACGCATTTCTTGCAGTCTCTTCGATTTCCTCGTCTTTGTCGGGTTGGTCCTTCCTCTTGGTAGGGTAAGTTGGAAGGATGCTGAGATAAAGATGCTTGCTGGGCTTGTATTGCCACTTTCAATTCTGTCACTTCAGTCTTCACTTCTTCCAGCGTAGGCTGAGATTTCTCCTGCTTTACTTCTTTCTTGGCTCTTTTCCCGGTTATGTAGAAGTATCAGATGTGGTCATGTTTATTCTGGGGCTCTTTAGACGTGATTTGGCATTAATCTTGCTTATCGGTCTGTTTCTTTCTGCAGACACTGCAATATTCATCTGTTCTATTAACGTTTCATCTATGACTGTGGCATCTTGTAGGTAGGGTCGTAATTTGGATCGCACACTTTCATCTTGGATACCAGTCTCCACGGTATGAAGGAGCAAACTTTGCTCCAAATTGGGATCATACTTGATTTTTACACCACCTTCTTTTTATGCAAATAATATTTTCTGTCAGAGACCCTGGGCTCTGATGAGGAAATTTGGGGGGCTTTCTTTGGGCTCTTGTACCAGACTGGCAAGCTGTTGATATAATAATGTCGCATTCTTTTCTTGAAGATGTGCTCGCAGGATTCCTCGAAGTTTGCCAAAGGCAATTCAGAAAGAGTCTCCAAATAACTCCTTATTTGTATGCTTGGGTTTATTGCTCTGATCACAGCATCACAAATTTCAGGCTCAGAATACCCTCTATGGACAGCATTATCAATTTTTTCGCACAAGACTGACAAAAGTAAGTTTATCCTGTTGGCCGGTTGTCCAATCGGCCCATTGATCTTCAGTTCCCTTCATAAAGCTTGGTGTAAGCTTCCTTCAGCTTCGGTCACGGACGACTTTGATCTTTGGCAGGGCTGCCCTTAATATTGCTGGCAGGCATGTTTCAATATCACCGGGTATTTGCAGAGCCACAGCCTGTTTAAATAATTGTTGCTTCTTCAGTTGACATATCTTCGCTTCGATGTTCAGTTGTAGGTCTTCGACTTCGTTCTAAGTAATTTCCATTGTCGAGTTGATTATATTAACTTTCGTTCTCGTTTCTTAATCTTTACGGATCCCACCGCTGCCACCAAATGTTAACCAGCCAAAACGCATGAAACAACACGTACTTTTATTATAAACTTTTAGCACACTTGAACACACTGTCTTTCCTTTCTGAAAAGTAAACTTGACAACAACCACGCGACCCCCCGCAACACACTTCTAGTTCACGTGACTGGACACAGGGGTCCCATAAGAAAGCCGATTTACAAGCCTAACATGATATACAGTAGCAGCATAGTCAGTTCCATATATTGCTAATTGAAGGAATTTCATCTGGAGAGTATATACAATTTTAAGTAGGTGAACAGAAATATCAGTTAATATTATATTTATACTTTCTTTTTCGTATTTCTTTTTCTAGCACATGTTTCAGAAAGATTTCCAATAAAGGCGGCAATGGCACAGAAGTGCAAAGATGCGAGAAATGCTACAGAGGCCAGGAAGACAAAAGCAGGAAAAGTTTAACTTGGACACACAGTTTGTTATATCATATACATAAATTATATATATTTTTATATAATTAGTTTTTATATATTGTTAATTTTATTATTAAAGTATCATATTTGTAACCTTTGCATCAGCTCCATCATTATTGAAATTATAGAATTTTATTTATGATTACATTGTCTTGTTTTTGTGCATAAGTTACCAACTGCATGCATTAATTTTTCATGTGTACTGTATATAAATATATGCAAATACAGTCACATGTGTATCAATCTTGAAACATGCGAAATCACGTACATGTGGAAAGTAACATGTGATTTGTTTCACATGTTATTTTGAAACATGCGAAATCACTTACATGTGAAAAATAACACGTGATTTGTTTCACATGTTATTTTGAAACATGTGAAATTAATAATATGTGAAAATTATACTATGTTAAAGAGCATGAAGTTCTGTAAAAAACATATGTAAATTTGAAGAAATGCTATAGAATAGCGGCTGAGAAAATTGTGTTTTTGTATGTAATTCTGTACTAGCGATCACCTGATGAATATGAAGATAACTTTGTAATAAGACGCAACGATTAAACGAAGGCCGAATCGAAGGGGGTGCGTACTTAACAGTAGTCTTTCCACATCCACATTTTACCAACAGAAAGCAACAATCTAAGCCCATGCAAACTTCTCGTGCATCACGCGTTTCGACCACCCTGTTTGCAAAGGATCTTTGCATACTCGAATGCTAAACTCGTCCGAATACAACATTTCCGCAAATGCAAAACCCTTCCAAATGAAATTTTAAAAATGCCAAACGAATGCAAAACCCGCTCAAATAAAAAATTACCCGCCCCCGAATGCCAAACCCGCCCAAATAAACTATTCCAAATGAGCAGTTCAGAATAAAGGCTACTAGAATTTGAACAAACCTCCAGAAAATAAGCTGTTATTACGCGTCATATTATCTTACTTCGCTTCCAGCAATGTTTGTACATTTCGTTGTCGATACTTCCTATCCACTCTAGTGCATTGTACTACCTTATTCCTGTAGTTCATTTTACTGACAATGTCTTCGTTTTTGTTGGTAAATTCGTCTGGTACGGCGCGTAATTAATTAATTTGTAACTGCAGCAACAGCCGACAACGCAAACAGTCAAACTTCACTTCCAAACATTGACAGTTGACATAATAAAAGCGGGAGAAAAACCCTGTTGTTCAAAACCGTTAACCAAGTCGCATGAAAACGAAGATGCTAATCATAGACAATTATCATCCCCGATCCCGGTGAGGTGCTAATCTCGGCATGCGTGGACACCATTTGTACGCGAAATTACACGCGAGATGAAAAACTGAAAGTAATTCATATATACTGTTTATATATATATATATATATATATATTATATATATATATATATATATATATATATATATATATATATATATATATAGTTCAATCTACAGACACGGTGTTTCGCTGTACAACAGCTCATCAGTGTAGCTTAGAACAATCTGAATGAATTTCATCAATTACTTATACACATGCGGTTGTCACCGACGATCGCATGTGGGACAGCATCGGTGAAGTACATTCAGATAGCGTGAAGTGCGCATGGGCCCAGGGTGCTCAAACTTCCACAAGGGTAGATTTTATTTAATAAAATGAACGTTGCTACTCCGAGTTTCACGCGTTAAGCGATCATCAGGCAACTGAAAAAGTTTTACTTTAGTTTCTGTTTATATAGCGTGGCACGCGTGAGATCGCGGCACACGTGACATCACCGCACGCGCGAAATTGCGTGGGATGAGTTAGAGAGATTGTTCCCGGATGTTCATCTCTGTTCCTAGAGCGGCGGACGTTCCCAGCATAAAATTTATTTTCATGCCGGCACTTTGAAATTAGCTCCGATCGTTTGTTGAGCAAGTTCGCCTTGTTAGCTTTCAGGATAAGCAGCTTTTCTTCTAGGCACAGATTACAGCGGCTTGCTTGTGGGACAATACTGGACATGCGCACATCTAGATAGCGTGAAGTGGTATTGGGACAGTGTGCTCAAACTGCCACAAGGGCATATATATATATATATATATATATATATATATATATATATATATATATATATATATATATATATATATATATATTTATACATATATATTTATACATATATATATATATATTAACAAATCCACAACTTGCGCAGTTCAGATAGCAGGGTACTGGAAACTAACATGTTAAATTATTCAAATTATTTAAATTGACGTCAGCAAATTTATATTTTATAAGTTTGGTTGGATTACGAAATAATTTTTCTACGATCCTGATGAAAGAAATCTTTGCCAGAAAAAAATGGTTTCAGCTAAAATGTACATTAAAGACCGAAAACGATGCCGATCGAAATGCAACTGAAAGAACAAGGATGTGTCTTGAAACTGTTCAAAGCCGGTAAAGAATTCTGCTCTGGTTTATTCTACTTAACTCTAGAGAGAACGATGGAGAACTTTTGAAACATACGGCTTTTTAGGTCGAGGACTGAATGATGCCTTGTCATATTTATTTGTCAACGAAAAAATTAAGAAACCACGAACGAGAAAAATAATCTGAAAAGAGTAGACAGAATTATTGGCAGTGTTTGGTGACAAAAGCAGAAGAAAGTTTAACGGTAGGCAGGCACGCAGCTAGACTAAGAAGTCTAGGAATGCAAGTTTCATTTTCGGGGGGCAAGTGCAAATTACAAAAGTTGAGTCATGCAGGACAACTGATGCAACCAAGCTAACCCCCCCCCCCCCCCCCCCCACCAGTCTGTCACGCTGTTTACGTAACTAAACCATGACGCCATTAGCCGCTTTGGATATAACAACATCACTTACGTTACGCAAGTGCGCGACAGCGTTCACACTTCAATTACTTATCCACTCAACGCTGTGGATTTTTTTGTTTATGCACTTGAATTAAGCCAGTATATTTTAATAAAAAAAACAGGTCACGAACGAATATCTGTTTGCCGGGGGGGGGGGCGTGAAAGAATTTTGGGGGAGCGGTGGCTCCCCCTCGCCCCCCGTAGCAACTTTTTCTTTTTCTTTACACTTTCATTGTACTGAATAAAACAAAAAAATATATATATAAAATACAATGAAGCAAGTTTATAACAGGCTTATGCCCAACTAGATAAACTGGCGAAAATAATAATTTAAAATATATTTACATAGGTATAGTTTAGCATTCTTTTCAAAAACATCTATGAACAGATGATTTGACAGGCTGAGAGACATGTTTGTGACATTTTGAGCAAATTGATTTCCAAGTATAAACATCTACATCAAAGTAAGTATTAAAGGTGCTTGACTTAAAAATGCTAAATGAAGAAGAAAGTCCAATCGAAGAAGGTAGTGAGTTCCATACACTTACTAATAATAATGATACTAAGTAATATGATTCTATTGAAGTAACTGTTTTTAAAATTTAAGTTTCTGGTTGAACAAGGTTGGAGGGACAGGCTGGTAGAGGTTCGAGTACTTAATTGCTGAATTGGTACTGATGTAATCTGATAAGGGTAAATCGTAATAGCCCTGAAGTAACTGTCATTGTACAGAGATCCTTTAGTTAATTAGTTCATGCCAGTGTAGTTAACGGGTAGGAGTTGCAAAGTAGTATGCCTGGCCTTGTAGTTAGATTCATAATCATTTAAAACATATTTTGATGCTCTACGTTGGATTTAGACTTCATGTCCTTGTGAAGGTAGGGTGACGAAATCTTACTTGCGTATATAGCCAAGGTGATCGAGAGCGTACCAGAGCAAGATATAGAGAACGTTTAGATGGTACATCCAAAGATTTTTCACTTACTCTCTTGATCAGGCTCAACATTTTACTTCCCTTCCCTGTCGCGGTTTGTATACATGGTCTCCCCACTGGAGGTCTTTGTTGAAAATAACGCCCAAGTCTTTCGAAGTACTGACCCTATTTATGATTTTATTTGAGATGGTGTATTCAAATTCAATCGGTTGACGTTTCAGGGTAACAGATAGTATCTCGTATTTCGACGAGTTGAAAAGTAAGTCATTGTGATGCTCCAGTTATCGAGAGAGTTTAAGTCTTTTTGTAGATGGTTTGCGTCTAAGTTAGAAGTGATGGATCTTAAACATTTTGAGTCATCGGCAAAGAGGGCTACATTTGAATCATTCTGGATACTGCTGGGTAGATCGTTTATAAAGATGAGAAATAACAAAGGACCAAGAATGGAGCCTTGTGGCACACCAGACAGCACATTGCGGAACGTAGAAAAACTGTTGTCAACAACCACCCTCTGTTCTCGGTCGGTGAGATAGAGTAAGCCAAAGTACTACAGAATCAGCCAGACCGCATCGTTTTAGTTTAACCATAAGTCCTTTGTGGGAAACAGAATCGAAAGCTTTAGAGAAGTCCAAATATGCTATATCTACTTAACCAGATTTGTCTAAGGTTGCACCAACTTCGTGCTGGAATCCATGTAATTGTGTGACTGTTGAACGTTTCCTTAATAAGCCATGTTGGTTAGGGTTAATTTGAGGACGTACGAGGGATTCAATGTAAGGGTAAATACATCGTTCTAAAACTTTCGAGATGATGCAGAGTAATGAGATAGACCGATAATTTGTAACTAATTCTTTGTCACCTTTTTTGAAAACTGGTACGATGTTGGCTTGTTTCCACTGGGTTGCTAATATACCCGTTTAGAAAGCGACTTGTTGAACAGTTTAGTAAGATATGGTGCTAGCAGGTTGTCATATTCTCTGAGCAAACGAGCTGGAATTTCATCTGGTCCAGATGCTTTGTTTGGATCTAGAAATTTAAGGGCTTGCATAACTTCTACGCACAATGTTATTGAATGGAGTTCTACTGCAGTAGGTAGGGTTGTATCTTCTGTAAAATCAATAAACTTGCTTCGTGTATTGAACGTTGTTTGGAAAAAGGAACTGTATATACATTTCACATTTCTCTTCAGGCTTAAATACGTATTTGAAGGTATGCGAGAAGATTTAGATTTGGCCCTATATAAAGACCAAAATCTTTTAGGGTTGTCTTTCATGGAACACGTGATAGATATATGATGTAAGCTGCGCGTTTTTTGTGGATTAACTTTTTCACCTTACGTCGTTTATCTTTGAACTTATCCCAGGACTGGGGTCTGTCGGAGTTGAGAGCTTGTCTTCGTGCATGTTATTTTTTTCGTGTTAGGTGGATAACTTCACCATCAATCCAGGGAGGAGGAGTGTTTGAACTGCGAACTTTAACACGGGGTATATAATTGTTGATTATATTCTGAAACAAGTCTCTCCAAGAAATCCAGTCATTGTCGACCGAGTCGTTTTCAGTTATGACTGTATCAAACTCCGCTTGGGCGAGCGATTCCCGAAGTCCTTCGAAATTGGCTTGCTTATAGTTGTAGATAAATCTAGATTGATTCCTTGTCCGGCGGAACTTGGCAATTAAGTCAAAAGAAAACAGGTTGTGGTCAGAATGACACTTCGTCATTAGGTGGAAAAGAGACAATGCATGTTTGTCGGAATTCAGGATCAGACGATAGTATTATATCTAGTACATTGGTGTTGCCAGGTCTCAAGGAGTATGTATTCAATTGGAAACAAAGGATGGTCTGCAATAATAGAGACCTTAAGATACCCCGGGTTCGGTTTACGGGTATACGGGAAATCTACACGTACCCGTAGTCGTACGTACGGGTAGACCATGATCCACCATGAAAAAACGGGTAGATATTACGAGTAAACAAAAATGGCGAATCTACAAATCTGGAACTGTCGCTGGTTTCCGTAGATGCGAAGTATGTCTGCCAGTTGATTGCAGGAAAGTTGAAGTCGCCAATCACCAAGATTTTTTCAAATGAGCAGGCGTGCCTGACGGAGATTGTATTTACCAGTTTAGCTGAGTTAAAATTAAAATATAATCAATATAAAAAAATATCTTGTCTAGAATTGTCTTTGGACGCTAGAACGTTGGGATTGTGTCTTTTCTTGGCCACTATTTATATCAATTTTTGAATGAAAATTTGTCATTTGGTTCATCTCGTGTTTTTTTTTTTGTTTTTTTTAATACTGACTTTGCATGTTTTGTCGGTGTGTCATTGTAAATACAACAATAAACAAAAATTAGGGGGGGGGGGGAGGAGGGTTTACAAAAATGCATATAATGACATAAAGCGGGTGAGGAGGGGTTGTTGCATTCATGTATTTCTAGTGAAATTTATAATTCTCCAAATTAGAAATTTACTGCTTGAACAGGCGAACCGAGGTGATTACAAACCGATCGAGCATTTCCACGTTATCTCGGCTTTTAAAACACATTGTCGGACGTTATCGTTCCGATATAGTTTCCGATTTTATCCCTCTTGGGCTTAAAATGACCCTAAGAATCCCCTCTTTACAAAACCTTATCATGCCTATTGCATGAAGTATGGGAGTCGCGAAGGTGATATTTTCAACATGGCGGAAATCTACGAGGCCGCGGGTAAAATGTCGCGTTTTGTCAAGACTGAAATATGTAAATGAATGCACTAAACAGACAGAATTTGTAGTTTAATACTACCTAAGGTAAGTTTAAGCATTTTCCCACAATAATTACATGACAGAATAAGGATGAGGTAATTATGAGGCTTTTCTTGGCTGACAGAAATAAAGATTCAGCCAAACCACCTAAAATCTGAATAGCTGACATTATAATAGTAGACGATTATAAAGGTGTATTATGGTCTTATCTTGTGGTATAATTCTGTTTTAATTTGTAAATTTCCAAAATAAGTGAAGACTATGCTCTGTGGCGCACCATGGGGGAGGAGGGGGGGGGTCCCCACAGCAAAATACAGAAATATATTTGCGTTTTACTGTATTGCCTTGATTTTTTCTACCAAATTTTTTGGTAGAATAATTTATTGTCTACATATTTACCTTTTTGTTATAAATTATAATAATAATTTTTTAGAATAATTAGCATAAATTAGCATAATTTGCGAAATGGGTTGTCTGACAAGACCCATCAACCTAAAATGTGAATAGTAGAGGTAAAGACGATTCAAATGATGTTCTGTGGTATTATCTTTGTGGTATAATGCCATGTTAATTCACAAATTGGTGTGAGCAGTTCTGCAGTACCTGTTTTTGAGTGGGACGACAAATGAGTTACGACAAATGAAAAAATTAAGAGATCTTTTACCTTAATTTTTTGCAAGTTTAGAACTATCAAAGATGATTGGTCAGTTCAAAGTTAGAAATGTATATTAATTAACTATGTACGTGGCTTCGGTTTGCCAGATTTAGTAGTAATACCATCCTCCTCAGTTGTGACAATACAATTAATTAAAAGTTCCAATAGTTTCTGCGTGATTATTTACCTATTTTAACGCACTTTACCCACGCCTAGTAAGTTTTATCTTGCTTACATGACACATGACCAGCTCCTACCAGGGTCTGTCCAAGGGGGGTGGGAGATAAGAAACTGGGTACGAGGTATGATAACAAAGGATGAAATTTGCTCTTCGTAGAATTTATATTTTTCTAAAACTTTGTAGAGGAGATCTATGTGTGGTTTTCATGTTACTGTAATATCTCATCAATAAAACCCAAAAATTCCTCGTGCTATCTACAATATTTACTCGGGCTACCTATGGTAGGCCGAGGCTAGGTTTCGGCTTGGATTTTTTTGTCTGTTTGTGGTTTTTTTTTTGTTTTTGGGAGACACCGCGATCTTGAATTTTTGCACTTTTTGTTTCTGCTAATATTTATACTTCCGGTGGGTTGTTAAGGCATGTTGTAAGTTCTTAGCACCTTTCGCTTTTGGAGTTGGTCAAAAAGTTGAACAGCTTTGCCTTTTGATCAAGGTGTTCTTGAACGTTGTTTGTAGATTTTGAAAGTGACTGACTGACTTTGTAGTTAAACAGTGGTCGACAACTGTCGTGATCGTAAATATGCTCACCAGTGTTAAGTGTGCACCACATTCAGCCTTCGATGTTCAGATATAATCAATAGCTAATAGCCACAAGGCGTAGAATGCCCGTTGCTGAGCGGTCGTCAAAATATTTCCTGAGGGGGAGTATGTTAGTTGTATAGTTTGCCTAATTCTCTTCTGTGATTGACTGGCGTGTTCGTGTGCCGCCTCACAGAATCCTCGAAGTACACCTCATATTCAGAATGGCGTTGACAGGGCACAGCGTGTGCTCATTTGGACTCTTTTGAAATTACAGCTTACATTCTCGACTACTATTAAAGACTATTACGCCTTTCAAGAGAGATCACAGCCCGCTATATTCCAAGTGGTACCCTTCGTAAAATCAACCATTGTTTACTCATAGCTGGCGTTTCAAGACCGTCGATGCACTGATAATCGTACATATGGAGTCAAATCGTAACATGTTTTCTGGCCTGAAAAACCGCAAAAAGCCCGCCGTCTTCGGATCACTTGAGCTTAGCCGCATAATTTGTTTTATTTATGCTTTCATTTCCATGTGGTACCTATTACAAAAACGACAAGCCTTGTAGGTTACGGGCGTTTTGGGCATTTACGACAACCAAATTCAGTTCAACTTTGTGGCTCTTACTTGCCGTTAAATACTATTAAGTTCTCGGATGTGACTTAGCATTTTACGCCATGATACAGTGTTGTAAATTATTAAGCTTTATGTTTTATTCCTTTTGTAATCTTCTCCAAAATTAGCGGCAACAGTAACATTATAGTATCACGAGCAAATAGTGTTTTTGTTCTATTTTTTTATGCCACGTTCTTTTTTTCTAGGTTCCGAGATTTATACAAGACAAGCAGCATATCTCTTGACCGTTATCCCGAAAATCATGGCGGAAAGATTCCAATGCATGTCATTCTGGATTCGTTGCATTCGTCAGTCATTGTTAGTTTTCAGTAAAACTGAAAAAGGAAAGAATTCTCAGCAACAAGACATTAACTTGATTTGCGATGGGTATTGGCCAATGGTTGAGCTGCCTCTCGTTCGAGGTTTGAAAGAATATACGGTATGTAAGATAACACTTTTACAATATTATAAATAATTTTACGTCGTTAAATTTAGAAGTTTGCTACATTGCACTGTATGAATGATTGAAAACTTGGTCGAGCATTTGTACTCGAAAAGATATATAGTAGCAGATTTTCTTTAAATTTGTTCTAATTTACATTGCCTAATTTCTATATTTTTCCTAGAAATTACTTAAAACTCTAGCCAAAATTATTTGCATTCTCTGCTGGCGTTGACGATTAGCGCTTGTTGCAATGACTTTGAATTTGGATGTCTGAATAAAATTATTTGAAACTAACAATTTTGAGATTATTAAAGAAAAACTAATTTAGACGCAGCTATTCTGGCAATTTCTTAAAAAATTTCCCAAAACACGTTTCTGTATGAATGGAAAGTAGAGCATAATTATATAATTATGTCAAGTGTAGAGTAGTCACGCAATTTGGGTAGAATTGCCTGTGTCCGACCTCTAAGTTTAAAAGCGCGTATCCATTTCATCCAACACAATAACTTGACATAGTAATATGTCACTATATTACATTGTCAAACTTATTAGTAATTGATGTGGCTATTAACCCTATCTAGACTGGGCTTTTTTTGTGGTCTTCTGGTCTTCTGGGGGGGGGGGGGGGGGGGGGGGGGGGGGGGGGGGGGGGGGGGGGGGGGGGGGGGGGGGGGGGGGGGGCTAAAGTACCCGCGGTTAATATCTCAGAAAGTATTTACGCTATCGAAGTGAAACTTGTTATGCTAATAGAACATTCAAAATATATTTCAATTTTTAATTGGTGTCACCCCAGATGTTACGAATCTATTACGTCATTGGTGACGTCATACCTAAAATACAGCAAAGTGAAATACAGCCAAATAATAGACAAGAAAAACTCTCAATTTATTTTTTATTATTACTGTAGTTAGAGCGAGTAGAAACATGATAAAACTATAAAACTTAAAAATTTATGACGAATGTGGTTTATTTTTTGGTTTATGCCCGTCGTTGTGATAAGAAGGTAAATGTTATATTCATTAATCAAGCTTTATTTTTCTATTTTCTATCTTTATGCATTATCTGAAGTATCTTATGAGCATCTGTAACTTTAAAAGCAATTTATCGTAAATATTCAGTTGATGACGTCAGTCTATGAAGTCATTGTTCGGCCATCTTGAATTCCGCCATATTGGAATTGTGCCGTCACTAGACGAAGTTCAACAACACAAAATTCATGGAATTATATTAAAAATACTAAAGTTAATCAAATACACCAAAATAAAACAAAGAAAAACTTAATTAAGCCAGAATTTCAAACTTTTTGCCACAAACGTCACCAAAAACGTCGTTGTATGCCAACACTAATCAGTGTAAAAAACAATTTACAAACAGAAGCGTTCCTCAACACTAGGTATGAAAAGTCACAAAATTTCGTTCATTTATTTTAAATACTCAACAGTTACGAAGCTTCAAATTCGCCGCGGGCACTTTCCGTTCCTCCCCGTATCTAGTTAGGGTTAACGAAAGCAAGCAACACAATTTGTCACATGGAGGAGAACTGATATACGGTAGAGAAACCACATAATTTTGTTATCCAATCAAGTAATATCTTGAGATCCTCTGCATTATGATAGCCAAAGAAGACACAAATGAAAAAGTCGTGTACTTTAATATTAGTCTGGAGTCAGATTGAAGAAAAATATTTTCATTGAACTTTTTTAGTAGAACAGGCAACATAGTTAAAATGTGTGTTGTTATACCGATCAAGCTGTTATTGCTGTTTCTTCCTTGAAGTCTTAGTATATATTTTCGTTGTTGAGAGGTGGTTTTCTCAGGCTCTCGCTCCTCCAATATGAGAACAAGGCTGCATTATGAAAATGCGTAATATCATGGGAGAATGTTGCCAATCGTGTAGGATATTAATAGCAATTATTGCTTCTCAAAGCTTGACATTGTTGATGTGAATATTAAGTACGGACAATAGGTTACGTGGTAAGTCATGTGATTCAATAATAAATATTTTTTGGGGTCGATTACATGGAGATTTTCATCCCGGGCTGAAACCAATATGCGCGTAGGGAATTGAAGAATTTTTGTTTTGCGGTTGCGTAATGAACGATCGACATCGTTCACAAGCTTAGTTCAGCCTGGGCTGGAAAATTTTCAGTGATTACATAGGCGATTTCAGGTCACCTGACCGGGCTGAAAATTTCATCCCGGGTAATTACGCGAACTGGACTAAACTTACAACTCGGTCTAAACTTTCAGCCCTGGATGAAAATTTTTCCATGAAATTGCTACGTTCGTATTACAAGGATTTAAAAAGAAGACCGGGCTGAAATTATCCATGTAATCGGCCCCTTAGTGTGCTTAAATTGTGAAAATGATGACCCGCGTTATTCGATTTTGGAATGCAAGTTTTGGATATTGTATCATATCAATTAACTATTTTTAATTACCATTATGTAAAAGATACAAAAAGACTTTGAGTTTTTATCATGATGATGTCACTAGATGGACAGCCTTTACTAAAAAAATATATTAAAATAGAGACATATCAAAGTGTTTATATTTTATGAAGTATGAATGGAAATTGAGTATTTGCCTTACTGAAAACATTTTTTATAGTTACCAAAGAAATACACTTGGTTCCAGAGCCATGTACTCTCTTTTTATATATTGCAAGTTATGAGGCCGCAATTATAGATTTTGTTGGTGAAGTACAGCCTTCTCTGCAGGCAACTCTGAAGGCTGGGGACAAGAACCGAAAAATATTTTGAAGAGTTGCCTGCCAAAACTCGATATAAGTGGACCACCGAATGTGACCTTTGTTGACCAGCAACTGGAAGTTTGGAACGGGGTGGGACAGTAGCATTATCACACTTAGTGGTGTCCCCAAGTTACGCCGAACAATAAACAGCTACGTGGAGAAGATTAAGACTCCGTTCACACGATGCCGGTACGAAATGAAACCGTAACGAAATCGTTACGGTTAGGCCTTGCGTTCACGCGATACCGGCATGAAATGACATGAAACCGTAATGCTAACCGTAACGATTTGAAACCGTAATGCTAACCGTAACGATATGAAACCGTAACGAAATTATTCCTTTATCGGCATCGTCTGAAAACCTTACCGTAATGATTTCATCACGGTTTTACGAAACTTTTTTCTCTGCTTAAAAATACGGGGTAAAAGAAGAGTGATGGCAGGAATTTAATAAAAATGGAGTTAACTAAACTGTAAAAGTAGTAACGGAATGAAATGATACCGGTACCGTGTAAACAGTTTCCTACCGTGATGATTTTATACCGGCATGATTTCGTACCGGCATTGTGTGAACGGGGTCAAAACGACCAGGATGCTCTTGTTAAAAGAACATAACATGCATATTTAATAATTGACCTGATGACTTTAAACTGGCCGGCAAAACGTTAAGCCAAGTCGACGAACCGCAGAATAAGTTCTACTATATATATATATATATATATATATATATATACAACGGCGCCGCTCCACAACTCTGCCGAAGTACTTAAGTAGCATATATATTGGAATACGTTTATAATCACAGAATATATATTTGCTTGAGTTAAAAACAGCAGAAAGCCTTTGATCCGATCAGCCTTTGTACCGAAAATATCAAAGTGTCTACAATTTTAAAACAAGTGGAAATAATTGTTGCTATTTCAAACGTCATTTTCTTGGCAGTTTGTTGAAAGCCGTATGTTGAAAGACCTGTAGGTTTTGAGTGAGGTTTTAACCTGTCGATTTAGTTTGAATATTTATAAAATACGTTACATTTGATGTACTATTTTAAACGATTAACTGACCTGACTTGTCAAATAATTTAAATTCACGGGTTTCTTGGATCAAATGTCAAGGAATTTTTCCTACAGCGGTGCGTGAAGAAATACTTCACTGGAAAGCAAGTGATGTATTTTTTCCTGTATTACAGTGAGCCTTTAATTACGCTAGTGAAACTCTGCTTAATTAGGCTTTAGGTTGAATCCAATTATTGCTTAAAATAGCTCTATTGTCGCACTTTTGACAGTTGGGAATTATCTTAATACTAACTAGAAAAATTAGTGTTGCCATAGCAACGACGTTTTTGATGACGTTTGTGTAAAAAATTTAGAAATTCTGGTTTAATTTGTTTTCTTTTCTTTTTTGGAGTATTTGATTAACTTTAGTATTTTAGTTCATCTAATGACGTCACAATTCCAATATGGCGGAATCCAAGATAGCCGAACAATGACGTCATAGAGTGACGTCATCAATTTAATTTTTATGAAAAATTGCTTTCAAATTTACAGATGCTCATAGGATACTTCAGATAATGATTAAAGATAGAAAATAGAACAATAAAGCTTAGTTAATGAATATAACATTTACCTTCTTATCACAACAACCCACTCAACGACCATAAACCAAAAAATAAGCCATTTTTTTCTAAATTTTTAAGTTTTATAGTTTTATCTTCTTGCTACTGGCTCAACTACAGTAATATTAAAATAATTGATTTGAGAGTTTTTCTTCTCTATTATTTGGCTGTATTTCACTTTGCTGTATTCTTAAGTATGACGTCATAGATACGCAACATCTGGGGTGACAGCAATAAAAATATTCAATATTCTATTAGCATACCAATTTTCACTTCGATATCATAAACACTCTCTGAGATATTATCCGCGGGCACATTCCATCCCCCCCCCCCCCCCCCCCCCCCCCCCCCCCCCCCAACCCCAGAAGACCAAAAAAAGCCCAGTCTAGATAGGGTTAAGTGTACAGTCAATTTAATTTAAGTCTGCACTAAAGCAAATTTAAAAAGAAAATAGAAGCCCAGCCCCGCTCAGCTATTGAGAAGCTGGAAAACTAATTTTTTTTTGAAAACGAACTTACATTGAAGCGACTGTGATCTGCGCTCGAAGAGCACCAGAACGTTATTACACTTCTAAAATAGTTTACTACAAAGTGTACGATATATAAAATTTGACACGAACCAGCAGCATCAACTTATGCGTTCTATTGCCCAAGTGTTAGTCAATTTTAACTTTGATAACCGGATCATAGCACCTAGGGTCGATTTCCAGCCTTATCTCGACCCACGGGACTTTACCCGCCCTCTACGAACGGCTGGACGCGTGAGCGGCTTGTTATGTCTGTGACGTAATGCATAATTTACACACGGCAAAGATATTTTTGTCATAACGATAAATCGCAGATGTTTGAAATGGCAGAAATGCAGCAAGGACACGACTTATAATTCAGCGAGCTTCGTAAGGTGCAATCTTTTCTTATGGACCATCACCAGAAATTTTGGTCATTTGTGCCGCTGCTCTCTGTCGCCAAAAAAAAATATTAAGTATTCTAATGCGCTTGATTCTACTGTATTCTAGTGTATTTCATTATTCAGGTCATTGAGTTATTTAGAATTTGCCTATATCGTGCATGTATGTATATGTAAACAACATGTAAACGGCTATAAGAACTGTGAAGTCGAGCAAGTTCAAACGCTTTTGGAAGTACTATGCTAGCGAAAAATCAGGATTTTTATGTGCTCAGGAAGTAGACTGACTCATGCCGAATGCATTGCGATCTGGAGACTTCGCATCGCCCGTAACGTTGTCGGTCAATTTCTAGCCCCTGTTTACAAAGATTACTATGGCTAACACTATGGATAGTGGCGCTTTAGGGCAAATAAGACAAGCTAGGGAAGTATTTTGTCGTCGAGCTAAGCAAATGTTTTTTAGTTACTACTGTTGCTTAGTCCATCCTGAAATCAGATGAATCTGGGCAAAGAAGAAATATATCACCGTTTAAGCAAAATTTGAATTATTCTGTGCTCTCCTTATTATTTACTGTTGAGAATCTCCATTATTATGGTCGTTAATGCGCACGCGCTCCACCATCTTGTCCCAAATTTCTGGCGATGCATCTTTAATCAACAATTAGGCCCGCCATTTCACGAAGACACACACGGTATTAACGTAAATAAACAATCTGACACTCACCAGGTTCAATTCGCTTTTTAGCATCTTCGTCGTTCTATAAATTGTCGCCGAACTCTGCCGTGATTCAAACTGACATAGAAACCGCATCTGATCATCTTCCATGAAAGAAATCAAAGACGAAATCGCAGTTGTGATTGATTTCGAGTTAAGTTTTACGATATCAACAGACTATTGACGCTGACAGAAATATCAGTGATTTTCCTGACCTAGTAGGCTAAATGCCAAACACATCTTGGCCACTAATGGTCACGTTGCAAAACTATTTAAAACAATAATCTTAAAGTTTCTAAAATTCGGTCGTACGCCTCACTTGTTAGGGAGCTTAAGCAAGCTAGGACGCGGACGGCAATCTAAAGTTCACTATATCTAGCAGAAACCACAAATCTTTTACGTAGTATTGAATATTTAAAGTGTGTTTTTCGACATCCAAAAGCTTTAGAGTTCAAAAAGGATTTTGTCGCGTAGCTTGAAGTCAAACTGAACTAACAGGTTTCGCCGTTGAGTTAAAGTCGTCCTGAAGACGTGAAAATGATCTGAATAACGTTGTATGTTGAACGGGGGCGGCGTTACGATTACTCTTGGGACTAATAATTATTCATTTTCTTTGTTGTGTGAAGAAAATTCTATTGTGTTAAGGACGTCGTCCTTGACGTTCGCGTTGTATTTGCTTAAGCTCTCTAACAGCTTTCCATTGACCGCCACTTTGCGCTGTCACGATAATTTATACAAATGTTCAATAATATATGCCTGCTGAAAATGTGCAGGCGCGTTTGTCATTGGTGGAAATTGACAATGACAAGCTCACGAGCTCAGCTGTGATTTCGGGGGCGGGTCGCAGCCCGAAATAAGGCTGGAAACCGAGCATACATAGCACCGCAATCTTCCCTCAGTGCCAAATTAAATTGAAGGTTATCTCTCCTTTCTTAAATTCAAATTCGCGATGCGCGGGAACATTTCCGCGAGTCCAAAAATATATGTCGAGTTTTGGCAGGCAACTCCCCCCACTTTTCCACTGATGCCAATTCCTTGATCAGTTCCCTGCGGAGGAGACTAGGTGAAGTATTACATATCAGGTGAAGCTGTGTTTTTCAAAATAATTAAGCTAAGTGTTGTTAATCTCTTAAAAAGAGCGATGGAGCGCTAAAAATTTGAAGTATCGAAGTTAATATACATAGTTTTGGGATCATTGGGCAACATTTCACCACTTCAACGCTAAAACCACGTGTCACGTGTTGCAAAACGTTAACAAAGTCGAAAAATGCGGACTTTCCGCGCGGTGCGTCAAAGTGGTGGCCACTAAGATGCGCTTGGGGAATTTGTAAAAACGATTATCGATACCCCAATTTGATGGTCAAAAATAAGAATGGCGATCCTGTACACTTCGTTCTATTCCCTGCTCCGAATTCTGAAAAGATTCGTGGATATGCGACTGCGATGAATTGCAGCTTGTCATCGAGGCGATTCGTTTGTCTGCTCAAAAGACAGCTATATTTGTAGTTGGAGAGAACGGACCCACATCAGAAAACCCAGATTAAGTTTCAGCAATACCTAGCAAAGAAGAAGAAAGTTGTCTTTTTCTTCAGTATATATATACTTGTTGGTTTTTTTTAGGTTCATATGGCTCTCGAGCATTGTTTTGTATAGGCAAGGCGACTTCAAAAGAAACGCAGACAGCTAGTCCGAACAGATCTCCCAGAGAAGCGAAAATACGATTGTTAGTGGAGAGACTGCCCAATGCCACCAAAATTTCTGCAATAGAGAATTCCTCCATTTGTTTTGGAAATTCGTTGTGAACAGGTCCAGCTAATTTTAAAAGAGAAAGGGCAGTCTCACCTTCGCTTCTCTGCGGGGGCGTGCAGACTCAAATTGCACAATATAGCATCAACATGTAATATGAGTCTGCACGCTGGCTTATCTGCGTTTCTTACTTAACAATTAGATAACATTTTTCCGTGCGTGTGTACTGTAATAACGCACAGATGACGTCACAGCGTGTAAAGAACAAAAAAGTACGCCACGAGACGCAGTCGAGTGGTGTGACTGTTGTTCTTTACACGCTGTGACGTCTTCTGTGCGTTATTACAGTACACACGCACGGAAAAATGTCATCTATTTGTTATATACATCAAATTTATTTTTTTAATAAGAAATGTTTGATATTTTTTAATCGTCGAAACGGCAGGGCTATTGAAAAGGAGGTAAAATTTTCAATTCAGGTTTAATTACGTCATAAGTGATCTATACAAATAAAGCAATCTGATTGGGCGACAGAAGAAATAAGGCTGTCCTGATTGGCTAATTTTTCAGCTTCCGGTACGTTACGTATAATTTATGCAAATCATGATCATGACAAATCGATTGTGATTTACAAAATTGAAAGTTTATTCCAACTTCGTGTCTTCGTCGGCATTTCTAGCCAAAATATTTATCGTTGAACAAACAGATTAGTTCTTTTGGACGGGATATTGCTGTCCCATGTATATTTGGACGCTTCTTATGCTTCAAATTCAGCTGGGAAAGCATTTATCGTTGGAGAAGGCCAAGAAGCACGCGTACTAACCAGCGAAATAATATGTTCTGTGTTTGGAAATCTTGTTGACATTAATATGGCTGATATCTCCTGGATTTGTATGGCTGAACAGTATTTCCATGAAGAGGAATGGAAATTGTATGAGAAAATTTCTGAAGCTGTGGAGTAGATAGCGTTGTGCGCCGGAGACGAAAGGTATTAAGTGACCATATTTATGTATTTTCGATAATTTTAATGTCTGTGTCGTCGGACAACGACTTGATGACCGTGTCTCTCATCACTGAGTGATATGTGTAATCCTCAGACAGATGAAATTCACTTTATTTTCTACCAAGTTGCATCTTCAAACGTATAATTTGATAAAATTTAAATAAAACAAAAAAAATTTTGCGACTTCGTTAGGTCAGCTGTGCATGTGTACTTTAATAACGCATAGTTCTTAGCCATTCAGATTGTTTGCTTTTCTTAGGTTGTTGTATAAAATGCAATACAATACTTTACTTGATCACTCCCCAGAGAGGCTTTTCAGTTAACAATTACAAAAAAAGATAACAAATTTATGAATATTAACATTAACTACGCTATATTACAATATATTAAATATATTAGTACACTATACTTCATCCTAAGAATTAAACTGTTTAAGTAGCTGCAACTTTCGTTTAAAGGTATGCACAGATTTGCTCAACTTTAAAGAAGTGTCTAAGTCGTTCCATAAATTCACAGTGCGATAATAAAAAGATCTTTGACCAGTAGCGGTCTTAAACAACGGAATATTTAGTAAATATGATCGAGAGCCTTATGAACCGAAGAAAAAAATACAAGTATATATATATTAGTACACTATACTTCATCCTAAGAATTAAACTGTTTAAGTAGCTGACTTCGCAACTTTCGTTTAAAGGTATGCACAGATTTGCTCAACTTTAAAGAAGTGTCTAAGTTGTTCCATAAATTCACAGTGCGATAATAAAAAGATCTTTGACCAGTAGCGGTCTTAAACAACGGAATATTTAGTAAATATGATCGAGAGCCTTATGAACCAAAGAAAAAATACAAGTATATATATATATATATATATATATATATATATACAGCTAATTCAAAAAAGGTTGTCCTTCGAAAACTCAAAACCTTAAACGTTAAACTGTGAGCGCGCAATGCATCATGGGAACGCATCAGGGCGCTTATATTATATAAGCGCCCTGGAACGCACGATCTGCTTTAATATTAATAACGGAGTGAATGTAAAGGCCCTGTTTATACGTCGCTCTGGTGTCGAGTCAAATTCAATTTTTTCCCGAAAATATATATGAAAAATCCATCAAAAGATCGTCGTAAACATACATTGTAATAACACGAGCTTGTCTCAGATTTAACATTATATTTATACGTCGATTTTCGGGAAATAAAAATGAATTTGACTCGACACAAGAGCGACGTATAAACAGGGCCTTATTGTCAAAATGCGGCGTGCGTATAGCCATGGATATAGCTAAAAGACTTTTAACTCTTTTAACTATCCATGGTATAGCCACGATTTACGATGGATAGCAATTTGGTTGACCGAAACTGACGTGGACTTTGAAATCGATGAGTATACTTTTTATATATGTCAATTAAAGAAAATGATTTCTCGATATTTGCGAAATTCGAGTCCTAGACACGACTGTTATCGGCAGACCATACGCTTGCGTAACAATATTATGCGTAGAAGGTTAATGCAAAGTGCATGCCAAAGAATTCCCAATGGGATTCTAAATTTATTCTAAACTAGAATGACGGGAGATCGAATTTGCCAGCAAATTACTCGTTTGGTATTGAAATTAGTTCTAATTAATTCCCATGTGATTTCAAAGGGTCCACCTCCTTGGGCTTGCATTTTAGCTACATTCAATTTCATACCAAACTACTGTAGTAATTCGCTGACATTGGGAATTCTTCGCATTCACTTCGCACGCGCTTTCGAACAAGTTACCTTATCTGTACAGAACAAGTTAATATTAAAATGGATGAAGGAGATACTGTCAACGTGATATTTAAGGTTGTTCATCAAGCCAATAGATCCAAGTTTGACACGTACAGGCATCAAAATGTTCCGATATTTGATAGCGTAGAAGATTTGAGAAAATTTCTGCTGGAAAATTTTCGCGAGGAACTTTCAGCACCCGCCGACGCAAACTCGTTTCGTCTTGGCTACATAACCGGCAAAAATCAACGGTTCACCATCAGCAACAGTTCCAACCTCGGGGATGCGTACACGTCAGCGAAAGATGGTTGGATCATTTTATGGGCAGAAATTATCCAAGATAAGCCAACGTCATCTATGGGGTCCAAAACGAAGACGATCTGACGTTTTGCTCGATTCAAACGATGAAGGTAGACGTGTTCGAATTATTCGCTTATTTTGATAAGATTAATAAACAATTTCAACTTAATTTACATTATTTTAAAACACAGTTATAGATACACCTACTCCATCCCGATCTGAGTTTGAAATCAGATTACAAAATTTAAGAGAAAAGCACGTGCAAGATACTCCAGAGTTTAAACTGAGAGTCTGGGGTAAAATGCTGGTAATGTGCTACAATATTATCTTCGCATACATGTAATAATCTAACTTATTTTCACCACAACTAAATCTATACTTCTGTACTATCATTTTAAGGTTAACGGGACACACACCAGTGAGGACATGCCACCAAAGATCCCGTTTTTCGCTGGCCAAAAACCAAGGAGTACTCCGCGACAAACTGCAACAGCAACGTGCAGTGGATCGGTGGAAGCAGTTCCACAGACTGTTCAGCATGGCGAAGATGACATGGAAAGAAAGGTATGGGCATGTTAATGTGTGCAATTCCTGATGGTCTAGGTTATTATTTTTTAAAGAATGAGTCTCAGGGTCATGCATTGCGCGCTTGAGCGGCCATTTTAGGGTGCCCCGAAAATGGCGCCCAGTCCAACTCGTCACTGGTGAATCAAATTCTAGCCCTGTTGTTGGTTAAAAGACACCTGAATTGTTGTATTTTGTTCGAAAATATGTGTGTTTTGCCTGGCGCGTCGCCTCCAAAGCGTGGAAGGCCAAGAAACGACGAAGGATACAAACGAATTAAATTGCGAGAACACGCGTATGACATGTGGATTGCTAGGAAAGATTCACTTGGGTTTTCTACGAAGACACACAGTGAATTTGCTGAGTATTTGTTGTTAAACAACCACGAAGAACGATGTCAAACTCAATCACCTCCAAACAGGGGTAAGTCGAAATTTAGGCAAGGTTGTCCTCTCAACTGTTGACATCATTTAATTATACGATAGTCGTCGATTTAATAGTCGAGTTTGTAATCTTTGCCCCAAATGATTCGTATATTCGGTATTTCGGTATATATATATTATGTCTGTTTCACTTCATTTCAGTTATACAAATGCCAAGCAATTCTACACCCGTTGCGACAAAATTGAAAGATGCCAATAAAGATAAACCATTCTATGCTGAATCGCTATCATCGATTTCCAGTCAGCCTGAAAATGATGTGTAAGTATTTATTGCGTTTGCAATGGCGGTATTGTGTTATCGGTTTTACTGACCGCGACGTATACGGTTTAAAACATTACTTTAGAGATATGGCTACTTCAACTCATCATGACTTGGGTATCAGCAGAATGGAGAGCATTTCCATGAGCATCAATCTTGAATTTGGCATGTATTCAGATGACCCATTATCTGACAGTGATACAACAGCTAGTTCAGAATCAGATTATGATATAAGGTAATGTATTATTCGTACCTGTTTTTTTCTATTGCTGTATCGTTGATAGTATACAGTATTTACCAAATTCATTGCTAGATACTTGTATATTATTTACAGTGTATGATTAATGGTGCATTAATTTTTACTAATTGTGGATAAACCGCTAAAATAAATAAATAATAAATGTTGTAATTCCACAAATTTTCAGTTATTACAATTTGTCACCATGCAAACATTCAAAGATAAGTTACAATGATTTTGTGGGAAGTTGATTTGTGCAACATTCCAGCAACCAATTACAGTCAATTCACTGCTTTCTGCCTGAAGAATAATGCAAAGTTTACATGAATATTATTGAAAAATAGAAAAAATAAATTGCAACAAAATTCAGCTATAAATAGCTAAATCTCAGCAGCTTGTGTTTCCATTAAAAAAATGTTTGTCAATATAAGGCCCTGTTCACCACATGGAGGTAGGGTAACCCTTCTAGAAGGGTTACTATTTGAAATGAGTCAAAAGATAGCCCTTGCTTACATGGAGTGAGGGTGACCCTTGTAGAAGGGCTAACTCTTCTAATAGGGTCACCTTGGCTCAGCGTGACCTTTATTATATTTTCGGTTTACATGTTATTGTTGGTGTCATTTGCTTGATATCTTCAAAATATTTCACAAGGCCTGGTGTATAAGAACAGGAAGGGTGGCCACATTGCTAAAATCATTAAGATATTTTTTCAGATATTTATGCATTAGACATTTGGCACAAATCTGTCAAACTGACAAAGAAACTTGCTAAGGTAAACAAAGTTATGTTTTCAAAGTTTTTTAAATTTATGTCAAGCAATTGAAAGACTAACTGTATTGTCATGGTCTGTTGCCACAGACAACAATTCATTTGGTGCTTACTTCATCTTAAATAACATTTTCTGATCTTTGTGTTTTAATTATCACAATCACTGCAGGCTGCCAAAGTCAAAGGCTGTGAATCAGTAAGCCAGTGGTCTGAACCTATACGGAACCACTTTTGGTTTGTGTGCCAAAATTGCAATGGTGATGTAGACACACTTAAGGTTTGTTTTAATTCAAAAGAAAACAAGGTTACTGCTGTAAAAATAAAATGGAGGGCATTGAGTTGACAATTGCAACTACAGTACTTTTGTCCAAGATTGCACCTAAGACAATTCAAGTAAATATCAAGAGAAAACCATTATTTTATTACATTACAAGTGTACAATATCATTCAGCACTGGCCTGACTTCATACTCATGCCATGTTGGTTACCTCCACAAAGATTTTCCCAAAGTGAGTGACCCGGCACTCAAAAAGTGTAAAGAAATAGAAAACATATAAATTGTTGTGTATACGTTTTCAAAAAATAACATTTTCAGATCACCTAAATTTCTAAAGCTGTTTGGGAAGAATGACCCCGGCTTGAAAGTAGAAACCTAGACGAGTAGTAACTCATTACCTCCTAAGCTGGCAAGATAATTTGGCATTTATAGACATAAATAAAATAAAAAATGGACCATTTTTTGGCTAGTTATGAAACATTGTCTATTTGTGTTTATAACAATATGAATTAATTTCACTTTGTAATACTTATTTAAGGATGATTGGATTGGTGTATTGCATCATATTGCAGGAGAGCATGAATGGGCTGAGGGAGAGTGCAAACATGGTCCGTTACACGGGACGAAAAATTGGATTTGCATGTTTGCAAATTTATGTGTAAATTTGATGCAAATTTCATATTTGTCCATCTTTGCCATATTTGCACTTGTGCAAATTTGGAGTTTTGCAGTATCTTTGCGCCGATTGCAAAGTTGCAAATGCCGCGATTGCAATGGATGCAAAGTTATATGCAAATTTATTGCAAAGACGAACTTTGCATGATGTTCAAAGAACAGTGCAAATTTGATGCATATTTATAAATTTGCAATTGTCGCAAATTTATATGCTTACTTGTTGCAAAGACGAACTTTGCAATATATTCAAAGAACAGGGCAAATTTGATGCATTTTTATAAATTTGCAACTGTCGCAAATTTATATGCTTATTTGTTGCAAAAACGAACTTTGCAATATGTTGAAAGAACAGTGTAAATTTGATGCATTTTTCAAAATTTATAATTATCGCAAATTTATATGCTTATTTGTTGCAAAGACGAACTTTGCACGATGTTTAAAAAGTGCAAAATTGATGAATATTAACAAAGTTGCAATGATTGCAAAATTGAATGGCTTATTTGTTGCAAAAATGAACTGTAAAAAATTAATGCATTATTTTAGATTTGTAATGATTGCCAAATTGTTTGCTAATGTTTTGCGAAAACGAACTTATATGATGAATAATATGCAGTTCAAATTTAAAGCATTGTTTACACTATATATGACATATTAGGTAATATTTTGTCCTAAAAAATAACTTTTTTTATTCAAAGATATGAGCAAAATTGACCCAAATATATTAAGTATTTGAAATGGATTACAATAGTTATAGTTATAAAATGAACTTTACTACATTTACTAAGTACTTTTTAGCACTAAACTTAAGGTGGCTCAGTACAGTTACTTTTAATACCGAGGAATGTAAGTTTGGTCTGCAATAAAGTATAAGTACATGTATTTTAGAGCACTGAAAGTTAATCCAACAAGTGAAAATACAGTTTGGCACCAAATACTGTAACTACAAAAATTGTAGAAACCGTTGCTATGGTAACAATGACGTTTTAAAATGGCGTAAAATCACCATTAAACTGTTTTAATATGCAGGTTTAACAAAATTAATAATTGTTAAGTCAAAAAGTAAGTTTCAGGTAATTAAGCCCTTCTTTGCATCCAATCCGGAATATCATCCGGGACTAGTTTGGTCACAGCATCGCCAACATAGCGCTTTTTGACCAATGACCTTGCTTTGGTCAGGATTCGTCCATTCCTTATTTCTGCAGCCAAAAATATAATAGGTTGTTCTGATGGCAATACATATCATTTTTCTGACACAATAATTTTGATGCTTCACATCAACTCCTACATCGTTTGACATTGCTATAAAGGAGGTAAACTCTTTTGCGAAAACACCGACTGAACTAATCGAGAGATTGACAAATTTAACAGTGCTAAAGTGTTCACTTTGTTGTCTAACTATTTCTGCATATTTGGCTTTTTTGCGCTCTACGTTGTTTTGAAGGTTGGATTCAAATCCCACGGTAAGTTCGACTATACTGTATATAGACATCCCTTTGAAGTAGATAGGAGTAAATCTGGACGGTATTTGTCACCAGTTATTATTGAGGGGCTTTTGAATTCAGGAAGATCAACAAAAAGGTTGGAGCAATTGGCAGTTTGTAGAGTCTTGGCAAGAAAGTTGAGAATAGAGTCGTGTCTCCACGTAAAACGTTCCAGGTATATGATTGACATCCGGCAACCACGTGTAGGAGAGTTTCTGGGCGTAAGCAAAAGGAACAGTCAGAACTTGATGATATACCCCATCTGGAAAGGTTTTTGCGGGTAGGAAGAGAGTTATTGATATAACGCATAGTAAAATTATAGATGTTTTTTGGTAGTTTAGATTGAGAAGCAGACCAGAATTTGTTTAGCTTTGGTAAGGAGAATTTCGTAACATTAGAGAAAAATGAGCCTTGACAGGTCAAGTGATTTTGAAGTTTATCCTCTTGTCCAGAACGGAAATTTTTGATAACTTCCTTGGTAGAGTTGTGAATATATCATACTGAATGTTAGTGCTGTTATTAGTTGATTTCCAAAGTTCTTTTATTGATTCATTGGGAGATGTTTTTAAGGCATTTAGAAGAACTGTTTGACACTGATTGAATTTGATAGATGGTGGGAAAATACTTAGACCAAATTTGTTACGGGTTAGAAAGATGTTACTCAATGTTCCAGATCCTGGTATTTCCAGCCATTTACGGATGTATTTGTTTACAACGGAATCAATATTTTCAGGTACCCAAGTTTTGGACAAGGTAGCAACAGTAAAATGCCAGGATATTTTAGATAAGACGTAGCGACTGTAAAGAAGAAGTTTATTTTTTGGATGTAGTGGTTTAAGGTCAATATCAGACATCAGTTCTATGATGAGGGAGGTCAGCTCAGACTCGTGTTCTTGGTTGGACATATCAAAATCAAAGTATCTTCCTAAATATCGGAAAGATTCTCCAATTTTAGTAGTTGGGATTAGGTCACTGTTAATTAAGAGTTTAGGTAAATATTGGACTGATTTTGTTAAAGCTTTCTTGATACCAAATGTGCTACATTTGTCAACCCGGATAATCATACTGGACCATTGGCACCAGATACAGAAACGATTTAGAAGATGCTGGTTTTCTGATTCTTGGCCACTAATGACCGCGGCATCATCAGCAAACTGAAACCAGTGGATCGGGTTTAGAAATTGGAAGGAGAAACCAAATTGACGGTACTTATCGGCCTTTATGTGTTGAATGAAAGTGTTGAAGCACATATTAAATAGTAGAGGACTAAGACAATCACCTTGCAGTACACCACGGCCAACAGATATAAAAGGAGTACGAAATTCAGATGTTATTATTGAAGTCTTAAAATCCGTGTATAAACTTTTTATAACAGTTTTGATGTGATTAGGAATGTGATGATAATCAAGGATGGACTGAATTAAATTATGATGAACTTCACCGAAGGCATTCTTCAGGTCAAGTAGAGTGATGACAAGAAAACGTTGTTTTATCCTAGCTTTGTTGATAATATTGGTCATCTGAGCTGTGTGTTCTAAAGTGCCAGACAGATTAGGTGTGAAGCCTTTCTGTATATTATGTTCAATAAAGTTATTAGTAACGAGGAAGGAGAATATTGAATTGCGAAGACATGATGTTTTAAATACTTTTAATGGTATTGTTTCCAGAGTGATGGGACGAAAATTTGAGGGGTCATCTGTGTTGCCTTTCTTATGAATAAGTATATAGTGCACGCTCGTTTCCATTCAGCCGGTATAGTTCCAGACAACCAAACATTACGTATTATTTCTGTTAGGTAAGTTCTTAAAAAAGGGCATCGCTTAAAACATATGATAGAGAGTTGATCAAATAAGAGTTGATAATAATAATAATGAAAACTTTATTTGTTGATGATTTACGTATACTACAATGATAAACCTCTCTTTTACAGGTAATAATAATAAAAATAATAATAATAATAACAATAATAATAACAATAATAACAATAATAATAAAAATAATAATAACAATAATAATAACAATAATAATAATAATAAAAATAATAATAATAATAACAATAATAATAACAATAAAACAATAATAATAAAAATAATAATAATAATAATAATAATAATAATAATAATAATAATAATAATAATAATAATAATAATAATAATAATAATAATAATAATAATAATAATAAATAATAATAATAATAAAAATAATAATAATAATAATAATAATAATAACAATAATAATAATAATAATAATAATAATAATAATAATAACAATAATAATAATAATAATAATAATAATAATAATAATAATAATAATAATAATAATAATAATAATAATAATAATAATAATAATAATAATAATAACAATAATAACAATAATAATAAAAATAATAATAATAATAATAATAATAATAATAATAACAATAATAATAAAAATAATAATAACAATAATAATAACAATAATAACAATAATAATAATAAAAATAATAATAATAATAACAATAATAATAACAATAATAACAATAATAATAAAAATAATAATAACAATAATAATAACAATAATAACAACAACAACAACAACAACAACAACAACAACAACAACAACAACAACAACAACAATAATAATAATAATAATAATAATAATAATAATAACAACAACAACAACAACAACAACAACAACAACAATAATAATAATAATAATAACGGATATTTACGCATGCGTACCTCAACCGGAATAACAAGAATCCTGTGATTTGAAACGGATTATCCCAATCTCGTTCCCGGGGAAACGAGAGACTCTGGGATAGTCCGATGCAAGACAAGATGCAAGACAAGATGCAAGACAAGATGCAAGACAAGATGCAAGACAAGATGCAAGACAAGATGCAAGACAAGATGCAAGACAAGATGCAAGACAAGATGCAAGACAAGATGCAAGACAAGATGCAAGACAAGACGCACGACAAGATGCAAGACAAGATGCAAGAAAATATGCAAGACAATTTAAGATGCAAGACAAGATGCAAGACAATTTAAGATGCAAAACAAGATGCAAGACAAGATGCAAGACAAGATGCATGATGCAAGACAAAACAAAACAAAACAAAACGAAACAAAACAAAACAAAACAAAACAAAACAAAACAAAACAAAACAAAACAAAACAAAACAAAACAAAACAAGATGCAAGACAAGACAATATATAGATTTCATCTATTTATAAATAGGTATAGGATATAGTAGTGCATAAAATAGCTATAAATTGTTCTTTTCTACTTAATTGTCTATACTTGTAAATATCTTTCTGTCTCTATGTTTGGTGGTCTATAGTTAAACTCTGGTCTAGAAATAACACATGAAAAGTTATGATACAAAATAAATATACTTGCAAAGTTACAATGCATTAATTCTAATCAATCCAAATTCCAATGCAAATGTATAACAATACCTGAGAAGTAAATTAGGCAAAGTGAGGTAACCTGCAAGGCAAGTGCCAAGGCAAAATGAGGCAAGACAAAACAATTAAGGCAAGGGAAGGGAAGCAGTCCTTTAAAACTATAAACTGTTTTACCAAATACCAGACTCTGCCAGATAGCACCAATTTATATGCCAGGATCTGGCACATCTCTAAAAACTTTACAATACTTATACAGAACAACATATAAAATCATATTCTATAATTTATAAATAAGTCACATTAAAAATAAAATATATTTTTCTACTTACTTGTTAAATATAGTTAGTAGAATAAAATTATATCTTTCTGTCTTTTTGTTTGTTTTATTTTCTAGAATATACTCTAACCTAAAAAAATACATGAAAATTTAAGATTTTGAAATAGAGAGACCTGCAAAGTTACAGTAATATTTTCAAAATAATGAATTTCAATGCAATGCACTCCAATACAATGCATGTAATACAAGGCATGTAATACAATGCAATGCAATGTAATGCAAAACAATGCAAAACTATGCAATGTGACACAGTCCTCATTACAATGCAATAAATGTAATACACTGCAATACTATACAATACAAAACTTTATAACACTCCAATACAAAACAATAACAATAAAAAATGCAGTACAGTACAGTACAGTACAAATAAAATGTGCAGTGCAGTGCAGTGCAGTGCAGTGCAGTGCAGTGCAGTGGAGTGCAGTGCAGTAGAGTACAATACAATACAATACAATACAATACAATACAATACAATACAATACAATGCAATATAATACAATACAATACAATACAATACAATACAATACAATACAATACAATACAGTGCAGTGCAGTGCAGTGCAGTGCAGTGCAGTGCAGTGCAGTGCAGTGCAGTGCAGTGCAGTGCAGTACAGTACAGTGCAGTGCAGTGTAGTACAGTGTAGTGAAGTGCAGTGCAGTGCAGTAGAGTACAATACAATACAGTGCAGTGAAGTGCATGCAGTATTAGTACAATATTATAAAAATGATTTATTCAATTATAAATAGGTATTAAACAGGTATGAGTAAGCAGCACTTAAAAGATAAATGCTTGAAAAATTACTATGTAATACAATATTACAATGCAATGCAGTGCAACACAACACAACACAACACAACACAACACAACACAACACAACACAACACAACACAACACAACACAACACAACACAACACAACACAACACAACACAACACAACACAACACAACACAACACAACACAACACAATGCAATATACAATACAGCACTCTGCAATAAAATGCAAAGAGAATGTTTATACATTTTAATACACTGTAAAACTATACAATAATAAAAGAAATATTTACAAAACTGCAATACATTCAAGCAAAACATTTGAATACAATGCAATACAGTACAATATTATAAATATCATCTTAAATAATGCATCACCTATAAAAAGTATTATATAGGTATGGGATTAGCTGCACTTAAAAATAAACAATTTTTTTTCTTTCTACTTACTTGTTTTGTTTAGTTGGTAGAATATCTTTCTGGCTTTATATTTGGTGTTCTTTTGTTAAGCTCTGGCCCAAAAAGAGAATTGAAAAAGACAGCCTTTGATATATAAACTTTTATTTATAAAACAAAGAGTTGCAAAGAGTAACCACAAAATGTTTTAACTTATAAAATACATTTATAAAATACAAAAACTAGTAACAATTTAACTTGTTTTACATGCCAAACTTAGATATTTGATGTATGGGTCAAACACTGTCAAAATTTATATTTCTCGAAGACTTCGATGATGCAAACGCTATTTATAATTATCCCGCTGTGGAATACTGGAATTTAATCCAAGATACAGAATACTATTACTAATAGTTCACACTCCTTCAGCTTACTAACCTCTTTTTATCAAAGTAACGTGATTTCTTCAACTTTTTGCCGTCGTTTGTCGTGATCAATCTTCGTTTTCTGTTTTTGTTTGTACAGTGCCGTCACTGCAGTGTTTAACAAGCTTTTTTGACGTAAAAAATCCACATATTCAGACAGATAGTACGGGATAAACAACAGAGGTTTCCTAAGGCACCACTTTGATGACAAATGACGTCGTTTTTTGTAGATGTTCACTATAAAAAATTGATTTTTTTCCTTGTGTCCATTTAGGCTAAACCTACCCGCCATCTTCTTGCTTGAATTAGTGTGTTTTAGCGGGAAATTTCTTGAGATATGATTGGCCAATAAAACTATGAACAAGGCTCCGACTTTATTCCGACGACTTCCGATGACGCATCCATGGAAACATCGAATACGACAGCAGTCATTTGCAAAAGCAGTCCATTTGTTTCGGTCTTCGTAGATGTACATTTTGTTTTGCACGCGTTAGCTGGTTTCAACGCCACCTTCATCAGTTCCTGTGTGGCAGATCCGGAGGAACCCCTAAAGTTTGGTGCGCTAACGTATTCGAGAGTTTTGGTCCTGCATCGTTCATACCAGTCCAACGAATTTCCAGAAAATTCATAGCTGGGTATGACAAAGTGGGTGGGGAAAACGTTCTATTTGTGTTCCCATTGGAGAAGAAGTCCCTTTTATAAACAACTGGAATTAATGTTTGTATTCCGCAGTGCAATGTTTCATATATTTTATAGCGGTTGATCCAAGCAATATTTTCAACTATTTGTGTTTCGGCGCAAACATTTCTTAGGTTACTATAGTGTACTTTTGATGTTCAAATTGTGCGCACAGACTAAGTGGCGTAACTCTAGGTGCTCCAGCCGGCTCTGGGGCTGAGGTACCCTGCTAGTCCTGAAGCCTGGTCATCTAAATGACGTTTTTGTTCTTTAATTTCTTTAAAACGAACTTCACCATAATAAGCTCCTTTGAAATCAACCATCTTGATTTCTGCATAATAAAGCACACCATGGCCATTAACTTATGTTTCTGAGCAAAGTGCTTTACTGTTTTTTAAGAAACTTCTAGACTTGCTCCAAGTCCGCCTCTATTTTTCTGACGGGAGAGAGGCAGGCGGGCGAAATCGGAAAGGTGGGAGACGAGAGCCGGTCTTGTCTCACTTCATGCAGGGTTTTGAATCTAATTAAATATTTTGGCGGGAAATCGTTGAAATGTACAACAACCGGAATCTCTTAATAAACAGTGCGGAACATTTTTGGGTGTATAAGTTTTTTTACACTGATTAGCGTTGCCGTAGCAACCACGTTTTTGATGACGTTTATGGTAAAACTTTCGAATTTCTGCTTAAATATGTTTTGTTTTTTTATTTTCTTGAGTATTTACTGACTTTAGTATTTTTAATATAATTCCATGAATTTTGTGTTATATAAGTTCATCTAATGACGTCACAAATTCAATATGGCAGAATCCAAGAAGGCCGAACAGTGACGTCATGCAGTGACGTCATCAATTTAATATTTTCACGCTAATTCACGCTGTAAACCTAGCGACGTAAAGAAACAATCAATTAAACGAAGCAACAACCAGTACCAAAGAAATGGGTTATTTTTTCGAACAGGTTTTGCGAACAGTATCCCACGGCATGTGAACCCATCACGAACAACCGACGCGACGTGATGAGAAACTAAATACTCTTCATTCAGATTTCAGATGTGACACACATTGTTCCTGTCCGAGTTACTCATCCTTCTGATAATGCGCCTGACACGTTTGGTAATATAGTAGGGAGAAACCGTAATCTGTGCAATCTAACACCAATCCCTTGTACCGATATGCCAGTCTCCAATATGCAAACTGCATCTGTTCATTCATGATCAAGGGTTTCTTTGTTCCTTTCAAACACAAGATCTCTCGTTAATAAAATAGAGGATTTAGAAAAGAAAGACTGATATTTATATTGTTAAAATCTCTTCATGAAATCTTCAAAACGTAACACGTTCTAAATTATTGTATTTTGATTAATTTATTTGCACTGTTACATTGGATATGTAATATTAATTTTCACAAAAAAATTTCATATCAAATTTATGTGCAGATTTAAATCAGCAAAGTTAATAAAAAAACACTGGCGCAAGTTTGTGCAATTTTGGTGTATTACCTTTGCAGTAAATTTGCTCTATATTGCAAATTTAATGCAAGTTTAACTACACATTTGCAATTGAATTTTTCATATGCAAATGTGTGTGCAAATTTGTTGCCAATCCGGACTATGCAAAGATGAAAAAACACATGTTCAAATTTGATATGTGTAACCTTACATTTGTAGTAAATTTGCACTATATTGCAAATTTAATGCAAATTTAACTACAGGTTTGCAATTTAATTTTTCATATGCAAATGTGTGTGCAAATTTGTTGCAAATCCGGACTACGCAAAGATGATAAGACACATGTGCAAATTTGATTTGTGTAACAAATAAGCAGTTTTTCGTTAGTTATTTGCGCTGCACTCTTTGAAAATGAAGAATGTGGCATTGTTAAGAAAAATATAGATTCTTAGAATTAATGAAAGATTGTGGTTGTCTTCATAACTTGTCAAGCTCAGCTGTCCTTAGAGAACTTTGTGCTTGTGCTCGCTTGAAAGTCATACATTCATGTATGAGGCGCTTGATTCCTCCAATGTGCTGCAGTATTTCTGTCCCAGCATTGGTGCACATTCAACTCATAGTACACTTGCATATCGCGTCTGGTTTAGGCATTACGCCTGGTCCATTGTGGATGTCAGATGGCTCTAGTACACAGATACATTTAGGTCATCGCCTGCCGGTAACCGGTTGCATGTTTTACGTTAGGGCGTTTGGATGTTAGCATGTGATGAAAGAACCAGCTAAAGCATATATATATTGTACAAATTCTTTAAGTACATTTACCAACATAAATTTTGACACCAAATGCACTCAAAACAATCGTAATTTAAAGTAAGACTGATATTTATTTTGTTAAAAATCTCTATGTAAAATATCTTTATAAAATCTTCAAAACGCAAGACGTTGTAAATTATTGTATTGCAAGTTTGTGCAATTTTGGCGTATTACCTTTGCAGTAACTTTGCACCATAGTGCGAATTTAATGCAAATTTAACTACGGATTTGCAATTGAATTTTTCATATGCAAATGTGTGTGCAAATTTGTTGCAAATCCGGACTATGCAAAGATGAAAAAGCACATGTGCAAATTTGATTTGTGTAACGTTATATTTGCAGTAAATTTGCACTATATTGCAAAGTTAATGCAAATTTAACTACAGATTTGCAATTGAATTTTTTGTATGCAAATATGTGTGCAAATTTGTTGCAAACTTTTAATCTGCAAAGTTGAAAATACACATGCGCAAAGTTGTGCAAATTTAGTTGTCATATTTGCACTAAATTTGCACTATGTGCCAATCTATTGCAAATTTTGAATTAAATTTGCATGGATGCAAAGTTATGGGTAAAGATGATGCAAATTTGATTAAGTGCAAAGTTGAAAATACACATGTGCAAAGTTGTGCAAATTTAGTTTATTAAATTTGCAATAAATTTGCAAGCATGCAAATCTATTGCAAATCTAACTTTTCGTCCCGTGTTAGTTGCCACGGAATCTGACAAGACGTATTTGCACAAGAATTCCAAAGCATTTGAGGCAATCCGCCAAGTGGTGCTCGACCGAAAGTTTTTGAGTAGCTTGCATTATTATATTACATTTAGGTACTTGTGTGAATTCCAGTAATACTACTGTATTTATTTTGTTTTGTGAATTAGTAAAAAACATAATATTACAATACTGTATGTATGTAATTGACACTTGCATGTGTATTTTAACAGGCACACAAGCAAATTGGAGAATTTCAACTCCATGTTACTCAAATATGTACCTAAAAGAGTTGGGTTCCAGTAAGTATTTTTAAATACTGAATGTGTTTTGTAACAATATTTATTCTGTTGTTAGTTGGTTTTAGAAATTGCAGCTTGTTGGTTAGTAAGTTGTTTTTGCTGTACAAACTGTGTTGAATTATCTATCTATATATCTATCTCCCAATACAGCAAACCCTTCTATACAAGGATTGCTTGCTGGGGTCAGCAAGAATAAATAAATAAATAAATAAATAAATATAAAATAAATATAATAACTAACACAACCTGGAAAAATAAATATATAAAAAATTTTTAAAAATTAAAAATAAATCAATATAAAAAAAAAAAGTGAATAAATAAATAAATAAATAAACAAATAAATAAATAAATAAACTAAAGGTGAGGTAGTATGGGCAACCTGCAATGCACCCCCACTGCACCACAAGCTGTTAATGCTCACAAAAAACTGAGCTCATCTATGTCAACCATGACAGAACAGTGACATACATGTATATAATTAATTGTTAAAAGAATAAAACTAAATAGTATAATTTTCCTTTTCTACAGGAATGATGCATTTGTGGGAAGAACTTGCCTTGCAGCTATCGACCATAATTCGCATGCATTTAGGAAACTGGCTGTAACCAAAAGTGGTAAACCAAAACACAACAAAGTTTACAGTAAAAGGTCAAAGAATTGGAGAGTGGAAGCTGTAAAGGAGCAGAAGACCTACGAGTTTTGGCCCACCATTGCTACCAGGGTACTGCAGAAGAGGGTTGATGATCAAGTCAGCATATTGAGAAAAGTCTCAATCTCAGCAGACCATCCAAAAAATATTGCTCCATCCATTGCTGGTAAACCAATTCCTAGTACAAGTGATCTTGTTAAGAAGTCACTTTCAAGATTTGCAACACAGTCATCCAACGTACAAGATACAGGAGCTGGCTCAAATCAGTAAATTAACAGTATAATTTTTATATACATGTAAATTGCCTATACGTTTGTGGAATTTCTGATTTTCAAATAACATGCAACATGGAATGTACAGTATAGGCGAGTTTCAGGGTGTTGCACACACGTCATTTTTCAAAAGAACTGTACACTCAAAGTAAACATTCTGTTTAAAATAAACAAAATATACATAGATACCTTTTCTGGATGTTTAATTCTGTTGTTCTTGGCTGGCTTGTACAATTAGAGCAAGTCTTTTCACCATCGTTTACTTTGAGTGGAGCCAGCCAGGAGCCCACCAACTCCTATGAAAAGTGAGGTGCGTGCAACACTCCAAAACTCACCTATTATAACTGTTGCCCTAATCACAGATTGTAACATTTTATGACTTTAACCAGGCTAATGCCACATATTTGTACTCATGAAGGGGTGGTCACCTGACATGTTATTGTACAGTACTGTAAGGTCTTATGTTGGTCTCAAATTATTAAGCTTTTATCATGTTTGTTTAATGCTGAACTGGTGTGAAAATGAAAATACAGTGATCATTTTCACTCCAGTTCAGCATGGTAAATGCTGAATAATTTGAGACCATAATATAAGCCATAATACCTTTAATATTTAACATTATACTGGTCACTATTTCCCTTTTGTTTGTTTATCAGTAAAAACTTCATTCCTTCACTGGGTCAGTAAGCAAATCTCAGGCAATTTGTTTCCATATAGACTGTTTATTTGACATTAGTGAAAGATAAACAGAAAATAAACACCTTGACTCATATCTGAGTTAAAAATTAAGACTAAAATTTAGGAATACACTATAAATTATGCAGATAAACATGTCAAGCTCTCCTAAATCCCATATAGACACCATCATCTGCAGGGTAGATTTGTCTTATTGCTAAAACAACACATGATGGACACACTTTCCTGTTACCCCGTCCTAACTTCTTATATCGCCAGAGAATATATTGGCGATATGCTGCCTTCCTGAAACTGTTTGTGCCATAGTCGGGTTCCTCTGCTCTAATGTCACTTCTCCCTCTGGTTGCCATAACCAAAACATCCCTGTCCGTGCAAACATTTTGAAATGTAATGAGACACCTTACTTTCCCACAACACTTGTTTTCTTCCTCAGTTGGCATAGGGCGACATACTCCACATTTACACCAGGATGGCCTTGTTGATGGGATTATGGGTGGTTCTCCGCCAAATTCAGCAATATTTTTTGCATAATCGAGACTCCCTTTCCCATTGGTCAAAAGCTCAAGCAGCACTCTGTCCTTTTGATCCACAGTCAACGTTCCAATGAATTCCTGAGAAAATATATTTTGTTTTTCAGTGCCATATTTAATACAAAAAAACATCATATACGAAATACGTGGTTTAGTAGATGTTTGCAGTGACATTTTATTACCAAGAGATGAATTAGTATCAAATCTCAAAATCTGTCATGATTCACTTTTGAATTTGGCCATTGCCTATCTGGCATTATATACTGTAATTGAATTATGCCAAGTAACACTGCAAGTTTACATTGGTCTGGGTAGGTAGAGAGCAAGAGATCGCCGCTTGCAAGGAAAGGTTTATAAGCTGTGTTGTAAAATCATACAGGAATAATATCTAAAGCGTGATATGAGCAGCGGTAGCACATTCTCCTGGGAGCAAACTTTTGTCGATAAATAAGACGTGAACTTACAGTGATTTGTTGCTTTGCTTCGTCAACAGCGATCTGATGGCGTTCAAAAGCATTTCTTCCAGCGTTCGTTTCTCCACTGGTCTGCTGTTCTTGCGCCGACTTGTTCTTACACGCTGCTTTTTTGGTTCCGCATGAACACCTTTCGTCGCAATTTATTCCTTCGTCTCTACATGGACAGCCGTGTCTCTTCCTTCCGCTTCGAGTACTGCAGGTATTTTTGCAGCTACAAAACTGAAACATGAAATGTGGTGGGTAGGTATAGGTAATTCATGTATCAAATGAGTAAATATATTTCAGAATCGGTGAAACAAATAAATTGGAAGTACACGCACCTGTGTTCGGTTATCAACCGATGAAATGGCAGATTCAACTGCTCCTTTGTCCGGCTGTATCTCCAGGCCATCAGCGCTATTGCATACTGGTGATCCGTACGCGTTTAGATCATCCTCTAAGTCGTAGCGCTCCGTAGTCAGATCCGGGTCAGATTCAGATTCAGACATGACAAAACTAACTCTTAAAACTCTGTGAAGACTGATGATCAGATGCACGGAACTGAAGATCACCGAAATGTGAAAAGGTCAAGTTCCCGTATGTAAACATGAACATAAGCGCGCAATGCATGACCCTGAGACTCATTCTTTAAGTATCAGAGATTCACGGGGCTATAATTAATCCTCAAAGCAAGTTAAACTTGCATTGTATTCTATTTGAAACGTATACAAACAGTCACAGTATTAATCTATTTTTATAAATTAATTTTCAGTTAAGAATCCGTTCAGGTATCATCCAACAACTGAAAGACCTGAAAGGTTTGGAAGAATGTGGGGTTCTCACGGCAGAACAGTTTGAGGAACAGAAGCAAAATCTTTTGACACAAATGTCAAATCTGTAAATAGCTATCCATATAAATTATGTTAAAATAAATACTATTTTATTATTCATTAACATTGTTACGCGTATTCAGCATGCCGAATATAGTTTCGAATTTCTTCATCTGTCACTTGAAGAAATGAATCGAGTACCATCAATTCTGGATCGGACGAATCTTGCCAAGCAATGTCGTTCTGTCGAATATAGCTTTTCGACTGTGAAAACAGCTCCTCACAAGGCATGAAGTCAGGCGAATAGGGTGGCAAAAATATAAGAAGCGCTCCTGTGGCATTTATCGTATCAACAACTTCTCGTGTGTGGTGAATAGCTGCATTATCTGCAAGAATCGTAATATTTATAGGCAAAATTTTAGACTAAGCAAAATCTCTATAGGTTATAAGTGGGCAATAAGTTATTATGGAAAAACCAGCTAGAACAAATACTTTACCGAGAATAACAATGGATTGAGGATTAAAACCATCAAAAGGGAGTAAGCATGGGGTCAGTACAGTATTAACAAAGTCAAGGAAAGTTCACCGGTGACATGTCCTTCATACAGTCCGACATCTAACAAGCCTTCGTTGTAACTTATGATAGGAATCGTGGTTATACGTGGTCCCCAAGGAGAATAGCGTCTTCTGACTTTCGCTCGTTGTCCTTTCAAACTGTACCCATGCGATCTTAAAATTCTCTTATCCTGCAAAACGTATGAAATGAATGAACGAATATCATTGATTGTTCGATCGTTACTTATGACTTGCTTTAGCACAACTATATTAGCAAAGTTACTCACAACACCAACGGCAACACTGAAGTTTTTTATCATCTCATGTACGCATGCCAATAACTTACATATCCACTCTCGTCCAAGAAAACGAACATATCTTCTGAGAAGACGCCCGTTGCCGCTCTGAATTCAACCCTTGCATCATCACATCTCTGAAGGGCGATTTTACCAAGCTAAATAATTTAGATTTCCCTTAGTTCACCTGCATACACAAGATATTAATCATAATTCAGCATAAGTATGCAACCACATTGTTAAAGTACCAACCTTCTTTCGCGTAATGTTGTTACGTTTCAAATAGTAAAAGAGCGTTGAACACGCATATTCTGAGCCCGTTTCTTCATAAACTTCGTGCAGTATTTCAGATAGCGTTTTCTCTGGGTGCTGCAGCAAAACCTCCATGATAACGAGCTCCTCGTGCGGGTGCATTGCTACACAAGCGTATGGCCTGCCGATAACAGCCGTGTCTACATGGCCTAACATACGAAATTTTCGCAAATATCGAGAAATAGTTTTCGTTGACATTTGTAATAAGATGCTCACTTCGTCAATTTGAAAGGCCATGATTTCGGTCCACCAAATTGCTCTCCATCGTAAGTCTTGGCTATACGCACGCGGCATTTTGACAATTACCTTCACTCCGATAGTCTTGTAATTGTTAATTAATGCGAAAACATATCGTGCTTTCCCATGATGCACTGCGCGCTTATAGTTTAACGTTTAAGGTTTTGAGGTTGCGAAGTACAACCTTTTTTGAATTAGCTGTATATATATATTGAAGAAAAGGCCAACATAGCTCTTCTTTCCTAGCTATCACCGAAACGGAATCTGGGTTTTGGTTCTCTCCAAGTACGAGCAAACTACAGATATAGCTGTCTTTTGAGCAGACAAACGAATCGCCTCGATGACAGGCCGCAATCCATCGCAGTCGCTTACCCACGAATCTTTTCGAAGCAGGGAATCGAACGAAGTGTACAGGACCGCCATTCTTATTTTCGACCATCAAAGGGGGGTATCGAGGATCGTTTTTACAAATCCCCAAGCGCATCTCTTAGTGGCCACCATATTGACGTACCGCGCTCAATGTCCGCATTTTTCGACGTTGTTTACGTTTTGCATACGTGACACTACACGTGTTTTTAGCGTTGAAGTGGCGAATTACCTTCCGGACTCCTGGCCGGGCGTAGGGCCGAAGGCCTGGAGCTCGGGGAGGGTGCTAATCTCCATACGCGTGGAGTCCGTTTTACACGCGTGTGGCGTAAGCTACAAAACGCAAGTAATACGTAGCGAATAACGCCAAAAATATGAATATTTATACGTTTACCTGTGCGAGCGTGTCTAGATATAATGCGAGTGTCGTATTTATACATGTGTTTCAAAACATGTTTTCTGTTTGCCCAATTAATTTAAATAAATTTTATATCGAAATGATCGCTTGAATCTGCCGAATCCACGCGCTGTAGGTTTTGTCTATCGAAACTGTTGGGATCCGTTGTTATTCGAATATTTGCTCTGTACGTCCAGCGGAAAACTTTGAGGTGGTGCCGTGAATGGCGGACTTCCGAGTGTCGGATGTTCGCGGGTTCGTTTCGGGGTTCGCAGCTTGATTGGCTGTTTCGGCTTCGGAGGTGGCGGGCGAATTTCGGAGCACGGTCGGCAGGGGTTATGTGAAATCCTCTGTAATTACATTATATATTTTGTAATTAGTAACCTTATATATTTTGTAATTAGTTAATAATATACTTTGTGTAAAAACGTCCCCTTGGAAATCAGTAGCCTAAGTGCACTGAAGGGCTACCGTTTTCAAATAAGTTTAAATAATAATAAAATAATAATAATAATAAAATAATAATAATAAAATAATAATAATAATAATAATAATAAAGCAAGGAAGACGCAATCTGGAAAATAGTCGTGTATATTATCAGTCGCCCGCAGACGGAACTGCAAAATTTTCAACTCGTTGTCTCCAGATCTAGGTTTCTGTCCATCATTAGGACTTTTATTTCTCTGTCAGATTGAAGTCCAGTGTCTTCCTTAAGCATGGATATGTACGTTTTGTGACCAGCCCCTCTCCCCTTCTTTCCATTATGTGATGTCGTGAAAAGAAGGTTTGTGACAGGCTGGTCACTTGCTCTTGCACAATGGCCAGAAAATCCCATACGACGCTGACGAATGGTGGAGGAAAGTTTAGGAAGGTTGTCATAAAGATCTTTATTTGACATATGAAAGTGACCACTTGATAGTGTCATCGAACCTTATCGAAGCTGCTCCGCGTATTTTTATTAAAAAAACTGAATCTGGAACACATGCAATGACGCTATTGCCATGACGATGTAAACAACGATGCTGTATGCACGAAGACGTTAGATCTTGACACGGAATTCCTGAGCTGGCTGTATCGAGTTGCGGTAAAGGTTCACCACAATGTTAAATCTGCGCTTGGCCATATCTGCATAGATGTGTTGATTTGTCTCTGGTGGCACTGGCAATGTGATTAAACCATGTGAGCTGTCTGTGACAAATTATATCGGTAAGCTGAAGAAGACAAAACAACTCTTTAAGATGTATATTACTAAAACATTGAAACCAGTTTGTCAATGCTCGGTGAAGAGACAGAAGAAATACAAGGTTAAATTTACTGTAAAAACAGTGACAGTCGTACAAATCTTTTCGGAGCAGCATAGCAATCGGGCCTTATAGATGTTAACTACAATTTTATGAGGAAAACGCCAGAGCCCTTTCAGAGAAAGGCATATACCAATGCCGTCCTAACAACACCAGAAGAAGTGGAGTTAACCATGGAACTGATTATCAGTAAGTACAAACGTGTTTTCAAAGGACTTGGACAGCTGGGCCCCATGCTCTACATGAAAGTCATTAAAACATTAAGGCAGTAAAACCACCAGCGCTAAAGATTTCCTAAATCCGTAAAAGACCCGCTTAGAGTCATCTAGCAGAACTCAAAGATAATGGTATAATTGAGAATTTTATATAAGAAAGTTTGTAGTCTTACACCATGTTATGAAAGTTTTTATTAATGTTTAAAAATTAGAATTTAATAAAAAATTTCATAACATGGTTTAAGACTATACAAACTTTCTTATATAACATTTTCGCCATGCAAAGCTTCAAACAACATAATTGAGAATTGTATCAACCTACATGCAGACTGGATTAGTTCAACCGTAGTTGAAGAAAATCCAATGGGAACAGTCTGCCGTGATTCACGTCTTACTCAACAAAGGACTAAAAAGGTGCCATTATCCCATGCAGACCATTGAAGGTATTCTACCTTTACGACTTTTGACACGACTTTTGCTTGCTACAAATGGAAACGCATGCCATTAGTGATTTCAGATCTCGCCGAGGAAATATTTCAAAGCCGCCCAGATCAAGTCATCGACGATTTAAAGTAAGTCACAGGGGCGGATCTAGGATTTTTGTCACCTTAGTCCAAACTATTTGGGTTCTAGGGGGAGTGGGCAGGGGGGGTCATGCTCCCCAGAAAATTTTTAAATTTTGGGTCTGAAATGCTTTTTCTGCATTCTGAGGGTACTACAGTGAGGAAAATTTGCATTTTCTAAGTACCATCATGTCCAAAAATTATTTTGTCTAAATGGAAATTGTTTCATTTTTATATTTCATTTGAGAAATAATTTTACAATTTATATGTTACAGTAATTGAAATAGCAGATTTAATTATTTTAACCAAGAAATAAACAACAGATACAACACATCTACTTCAAACATTTAATAAGTCTGATTCATGACTTCAAATATTTTATATGTAACTGATAACGATACTGCAGGTTGGACCATTTCACTCTATACAGGAGCTCAAAACAGAGCTGTATAGGCAATTCCCAGATGCCTCAGACCTAAAACATTTAAATACTATGTCAAATTCAAAAACGTTGTAGGGCTGACTCAGTCTCTATACTAAGGGCTTGTTTACAAGGAGGTAGGGTTACCCTAGCCACCACTGGGTTACTCTACCACGCTGGTTACCCTACATGTAGCTCTCATACATTTACTGTTTTGTTTGTTTGTTGTATTTACAAGGACACTAGGGTAACCCGGGTGCTAGAATAGCCCTATCACCACACTAGGGTTACCCTAGTAGCTACATGGTAGGGTTATTAAACACGCCTACCCCAGACAACTTTTTACTTGTACCAGGCTTCTTGTCATTAGTGCTTGGTAAGCACACATCTAATGGAGTTGACCCAAGCAGCAGGGTGATAACTTTGACCCAGGGTAGGGGTAACCCTACCTTGAAAACCAAACAGGCCCTATGGCCTCTCACATAAAATAACATGATTATGATTGCCAGACCTCACTATCTATTTTATGAATTTATGAAGTAGTCTACATTATCCAATCTTGACAAAATCCTTTAGCTTGTACGTATTTCAATTCTTTGCTACTCTTTGCTACAATGCTAGTCTCAACAGCACATTAATATAAATAGGGTGATGGCATGTTTCAATTAAGTTTTCAAACCATTAACAAATACAAGAATTAGAGGGGAAAACACTGAATGAATTTGAGCTACTTGCGCTACAAACACGTAGATATTAAGACTAGGAAAGAAAGGACAGCTAGAAATATATTAACAAATAAGATTCTAACAATAATAAAGGTCACCTTTCATTTGAAGACATGCCACGTGGTCTCAATCGTGGCGAAGGTTGTTATTGTCGTACTTAATATTTATAAATAACTAGAAAATTAAGCTTACTTGAGAGCAGCACGAGGTTTCTTCTTGTCATTGTTGGCGTCTCGGTTGGCGTATATTACCACGTATATCTCAGTGCCAAAATTCCTTTGAAGCGTCTTGCCAATCTTGGTAAAATGCTCGGCTTTGCGCAAAGCATCCTTCGCTTGTTGACCCTCGAGTCGACGGTATTAAACTTCCCGTTTTATAAATCTCTCGCAACACAATCTCGTGGTTGCCCGTCAAAGCGAATACATCAAGATTCAAGATCTATTACGTTTGTATTAGGCAAAGCCATGTTCGAAACGAAAGAATCCGCTTGTGCCTTGTAGTAAATATACGGACCAGACTAGCGCAAGTTAGTCAGAATCGCCACTGATCAGTCCACAAATCAGTCGAGAACTACAAATTAAAACGCCGCTAAACCAATCCGTGCTCTTCATAAAGAGCTATTGAAAAATTAAGCCAATCAGAAAGGGTGATACAAGGGGTCTAAATCCGTCGAGAAAGACAAAGAAATCCGGCGAACATCCGGCAAACCAATCCCAGATCGCTATAAAGGCTAATTTATAAATTCAACCAATCACAGCGGCTGATACAATAGCCTCAAATCCGTCGAGAAAGAACAAAGTAAACCGCGCGACGCGGGTTAATATGCCGGTCGGCAGTCTCACCTAATCGATTATCTCGGCGATCTTGAGACTTAGGGAAGAACGATACGATAATTATTTTTTCTCGCTGATTTTTTTACCTTAGTCGTATGACTTATTTGACTAACGCTAAATCCGTCCCTGAGTCAAGACAGTCGCAGAGTCGCGGGTGACATACTGTATGGAGCTGTCAAAGATCGCGATGGGAAACTGGAGAAGCTTTTTGAAAAAGTGCCGAGAGCGGAGAGTAAAACTTAACAAAGACAAAGTCTTCGTCCAGAAAATTTTAGTTTCTTGCATAGATCACGTTCTCATATTTCAGGAGTGAAAGCTGATCCTGTCAAGATAGAGGGAAGACCCGTGTGCGAATACTCCGACCATAAGCTACTAGAAACCATCTTCACGAAGCCAATCATTACTGCACCCAGGCTGTTACAGAGAATGAAAACGAGGCTCCGCACGTATGACTGGCACGTAAGTTACAAGGAGGTAGCAGAGTTACTTGTAGCTAACACACTGAGCAGGCATTATATGGCTGCGGTGGAAGAGACCAAAAGAGGCAAATATATCCCAGCTGATGCCATGTTTGTAGGGTCATGGCGGTTAGACATGCTTTGTGTTGCTCCGTAGTCTTTTTAAGCCTTTGTCTGCTGCTACTTCGATTCAAGAATCGAAATTCTTCTAAACGATTTATAAATGTTTATTGCCATCATTTGGGACACTATAAATCCAATACGGATGGGTTTGAGTTGTTGGCGACTTCTCCATCGAGTCAAGTGGGTGGCCATCGTATTATGCTGTGTAAAAGAAAGTTTAGAAAGTCGAGAGTGGCATATTTTGTAAACTGTACAGCTTCATTCAATCTTGCGTAATTGGTTCTAACTCGAAGTGGAGATATTCATCCTTTACCTGGTACAAACAAGGTAAATACAAACACTATTAACATGAGGAAACGGGCTTGTCCTCCAAATTGTAGCCGTGAGTTAAATCCTAAAGGAAAATCGTTGTCGGTATTTTATGCTAATGCCAGAAGTATAGTAAACAAAAGACATCTTTTGGACCTCGAGTTACCACAAACACAACATGACATTATTATCCTAACTGAAACTCATCTAGACGATTCTATTCCTGAATCAGAAATATTTACGGCCCGTTATACAGTCTTTAGACGAGACCGAACCTATCACGGACGATAGGGTGGAGGTGTCTTGATAGCAGTTACTAACTCTTTAAATGCATCGTCACGAGATGATTTACTGCGCGACTCCAAATTGTTATTTTGTTGACTTTTTCTGACCACAACTTGATGACATTTAAACTAACCAGTGAGCCTTATGTCCCCCGTCAAACGCAAAAGCAAGTTTATTCTTATAAAAAAGCTGACTGGACACATCTAAAATCTTTTTTGCAACGAACGAACTGGGACTGTGTTCTCTGGGATGATGATATAAACTATAATTAGTCATCGTGGAAAGATTTACTTCTTCCAGCAATTGACGAATGTATTCCAAAGACAAAAGCAATAAGAAAACCACATGCTCCTTGGATTGACAAATAATTATTAGCACTTTGCAGAAGAAAAAGGTTGCTCTACAAAAAAGCCAAAAGAACAAACAAGATAAGTGTCTGGGCAAAGTATCGGGAGTTAAACAATTTGTTAAAAAAAAAATGTAACCAAGCCCGATGGGAACATATCAGTAATTTATCCCAAGAGTTAAGAGAAAATAGAAACCCTAAACCATTTTGGAATTTTGTAAAATCAAAGCAAAAAGGTACTAATAATTTAGTATCCTTGAAAATTGGTGAATCTACTGTAACTGATGACTATAGTATGGTGTGTAACATGAATGAATACTTTTCATCAGTGTTTACAATCGAAGATTATGCAAATTTACCAGTGCTGAACTACGCTGTTGATGAGAAACTTGAAGATATTCATTGCTATACTAATGAAGTTGAAAAACATCTTCATTCTCTTAATCCAAACAAATCTCCTGGGTCCGACTACATTCCATCACGCATTCTAAAAGTTTGTGCAAGCGAATTAGCACCATCAATTTCGGCCCTCCTAAATAAATCTTTTTCCACAGGTGCTATTCCAGATGAATGGAAGTCAGCTGATATTTCACCTATTTTTAAGAAAGGATCTAAACACAAGAGGGATAACTACCGTCAGATTTCCCTAACGTGTATAGTATGTAAAATTGGTGGGAAAATTACGCGAGAGAGAATAATTAGCTTTTGGAATGATTTAAACGTATTCAACAAACATCAGTTCGCTTATCTCAGGGGAAGGTCTACGATTACACAGCTGCTGTCTACCTTAGATGATTGTACAAAGACTAGAAACAGCTCAACTCCGAGCGACGTGATTTTCCTTGACCTGGCCAAAGCATTCGACAGCGTACCTCATGAGAGGTTACTTCTAAAATTGAACAGGTATAGTATTGGAGGAAATCTACTTCTTTGGTTTCGAAATTTTCTTACAAATAGAAAACAGCGTGTAGTCATTCGAGGTATTTATCAGAATGGTCGCCAGTAATATCAGGTACGCCCCAAGGAACAATTCTTGGACCCATACTATTCTTGATATACATTATTGACAATGTGAAATCAAAAATCAAATTACTTGCTGACGATACAAAAATCTACTGGGAGATGAAGGATCTTATAGCTGTTACAGGTATCTTACAATCAGATTTAAATTCTGTTAGTGAGTGGGCTAACAAATGGCAAATGCGCTTTAATATTGAGAAATGTGAATTAATGAGAATCACGCACTCCCGAGATAAGTCTGTTCCGAATTAGTCTCTTGAAGGGAAGTCACTGAACGTTGGACAACATGTCAAAGATCTTGGAGTAACTGTATGAAGCGATTTATCTTGGAACAAGCACGTTGGAACAACAATCCACAAAGCAAATAAAGTGCCAGGAATTATTAAAAGGACTGTCGGTACTTCTAACCAGCAAGCTTTATCCATGTTGTACAAATCACTTGTTCGACATATTCTTTAGTATGCTGTTCCTGTATGGAGTTCTCATCGTGCAAAGAATATACATGCTCTTGAAAAAGTCCAAAGAAGAGCTTCAAGACGCGCTATAAATCAAGGACGAGGGGAAATATCGTATGAAGGCAGGTGTAAAAAGCCTGGCTGGCCGATCCTTTCCGTACGCCGCGATTATCTTAGTCTAATTGAATGTTATAAAATAGTGATTGGTATTTCTGATAATTTAAATTTTAGTGATTTTTCTGAAATGTCAAAATCATCTCGCACTAGAGCCAATCATAGATATAAGCTTTATGTAAAATTGGCTAGGGTGAACTCCTATAAATTTTCTTTTTTTGTTAAAATTATAAGACTCTGGAATAAACTACCTAGTAATGTTGTAGAAGCTGGTAATATTAGCGTGTTTAAAAACCGTCTGCAACAATACTTAAATATTTAAACATTCATTATTTTAAGAACTAATATTTACTAGATTTACCTTATAATATTTGTTACACAATTTTTGTTTGGAAGTTGTTATATAGAGCTAACCTCTCAAATTTCCTTCAAGCCAGTTTGGACTTGAGAATAAAATTTATGGTTACGGTCAAATTTTGAATGAGGACCGGAGGAGAACAAGGCAATGAAGGAAGTTAACCTCACTTACTCGCGACCATGGACATTATCAACGCATACAGGAAAGAAACAAATCAAGACAAAGCTTCGCAGACACTGAAGAAAATAGTACAGACAGGATGGCCAGACAATAAGAACAGCCTGCCAGTCAGCATGAGTTACTAGTTCAATATGAGTTTATTCTACGTGGCGTTCAACTAGTCTTCCCCTGCAAAGCGCTGAAAAAGCCACTGATGTAAAACCCATATGCCAGCTAGCCATCAAGGGATCGAGTCGACTTTGAAGAGAGCATGGGAATCCATGTATTGGCCAACGAATGCAGAGCTCAAAGACAACATATAAGCAAGTGTGACATACGCTGCAGCCTCGGTTCAAAACAAGCCAAGGAGACTCACACCAGTCATGACTTTTGTGATTGCTAAGAGCAAAGATTTGTACTAACCTATTTGAATTTGAATTTGAGAATAAAGTGTTCACATTGAGTACACAGAGGTCACATTGCAGGCAGCATGGCGGTCCAACTAGGTGCATGTCTGGCTGGATTACTCGCATTTTGTAGCGTCAAGTTAACATTGTTATTAGTAAATTTTCTGATCATTCAAAGCAATTGTGGTGATAGTTAGAAAAAAAGTCTGGAAGTCTGCACTCGTAGTGGGTAAATATATCTCCTCGTTTCTATCGTTAGATCGTGTTCATCTCCAAAGACGTGATATCAAACTTTCATTGGGGGTCGTTGCAAGACATGGGTTAATTCTATTCGAATAGTCTTTTTTTTAACTTCTTATGGTTTGTCTTTAATTGGACGTCAAATTCAACCTTGGTCCTACAAATTCCGGCCTGCTTTTTAACAATCTTGGCCTTAAAATAGCCCACCTGAATGCAAGAAACTTACAGAAGAATCTTGAAGAAATCAAGCTTCTCTTATAGAATAATTCCTGTGATATTCTTTGCTTAACTCATTCCTGTCCGAGGGCTTCCCCAGAGGTGATTAAAATCGTCTGTCGTTAGCCAGAATAAAATACTAAAGACCAATTCGGACAGGAAAGAGTTAACTTAAATTTAACGTGGCTAAATCAGGATTGGTCAGACAACGCCCTTTCGATTGCGGCGACAACCTACTTAGGAACGATCGTTCATTCAAACAGGAAGGCAGAGGAACAGCCGTACATTGTAAATGAAAATTTGTTACCTGTCTTCGTTCCGACTTACATATCCCTGAACTTGAAGATGTTTGGATAGAACTTATACTACCAAAAATAAGTAAGGCATTTATTGCTTTTATTCATAAATCTCATTCTAACTCATTCTATCGATCTGTTAGCATTTAACACAAAATTGGAAAGTATCCTTGACAAACCTCTCTATCGAAACAAATTAATATCATCCATTAGGTAATTTTAACCTTGATGTCAAGAAACCTCTGGCTGACTCAAAGGCGTTGATTCGTTTTTTTTTTAATATTTATCAAATGAAACAACTGAGAACCGTTCCAACAAGGGGAACTGAACGCCCTTCTACGTTATTTGACATAACTTTTACCACAGATAGTTTAACATTACTGATCGAGGCGTTCTTCCTTGTTTCTCAGCGATCATTCTTTGATCTACATAATAAGACAAGCCCAAATCCCAACAGGTAAAACCAAACTTTTCCAAACTCGAAACTATAAGTTTATTCACTACTGAATTTCGTATATATGATTTGAAACTACCAAACTAGGATTGTGTTACTCGTGCACTCACGGTAAATGAAGTATGGTTAGCATTTAAAGAGAAATTACTCAAACATTCAATAAGAATCATCCCAAACGTTCAATAAGATCTTGAGCAAAATAATTGTCTTCCGTGGGTAAATATCGATATCAAATCCCGAAGAGACTGGTATCATATAGGAAAGCTCAACAATTTGATTCAGATAGTGATCGGTCTACTTAAAAATTACAAGGAAACCATATTAATTCATAAAAAAACAGTCGCAACTCATTCAAGCTTAGGAAAGTTATGAGAAAAAAAGCTGTCTCAGCGAAGAAGAAAGAAATTCTATTTCATTAGTACTTATCAATGAAAAAGTGATCTATGTCCCTGTGACGCTTTCAGTATCTTTTGTCAACTGCCCTTTCAAAACAATTATTATTTTAAGTTTGACTTGATAGATAAAAGTTTCGTGGAGAATGGATTAAGATCTATTAAAGTAAATAAAACCACTCGTCTTATATTATAGGCAATATATAGGAATAGGAATATAGGCACGATTATTGAAGGACGGGGCAGAATCTATCGCTGATCCAATTACTGCATGTATTGATGAATCGATCATTGATCATGAAAAAATTCTTATTCATTGCAAACATGGCACAATCATACGAATTCATAAAGTTGTTCCTAAAACGGATTTTTAAATTATAGACCAATTTATATATTACCTATATGTAGTCTTAAAAAATTATCGAACGAGCAGTGCAAAAAATGGTGTGCACCTCATATATCGACAATCTTTCTTCTATTCCTAAAAACAACACAATCCAATTTTTCACTGTTGATACATTGCCTTTGTTTTTTTAGAAATTCAATTTTAGATATTAAAATTACTTTAACCGATAATCTAAATTGGGTGACAAAATGAATAACTTCCAAATTCCTCTTTCTTTATATTGATATGACGAAGATAATGTTGCTAAGGACTCACCAACGGCTTTCTATTGTTACAAGCCTTAACTTACAAATAAAGGACACCTATCTGGAAAAGCTATATAAGCTCAAATACCTACGTGAATTATCGATTCAAGATTATCTTGGAAGGAGAACATCGATTACTTAAGCCTGGATTCCATAAGATCGTCTCGATCCCTTCAATTGTTCCGATCGCCTGAATCCATCCAATCAGATTGGGCAATTCGAAATATCTCTAGTCGTCTGATTGGAGAAGTCGAAGGGAAACCTGGCTTTGGGTAAAAAAAAAATGTTTTCGAGATTTAATATGCCCAGAAGAGCTAGGAAAGTACTTCCTCAGACGTCTTGTTTAGCAGTATATCATGCTATGCTTTTGTCCATCTTTAAATACTGTTCAGTTGTTTGGGAAAGCTGTGGGACCGGGTGTATGACTTACTTACAACGACACAATATATTAAACGCGCTGCCGTAATCTTTTGGGGGAGAATCTAACCCAGATATAGACGCGAATATAATTTTTAGCCAGACTTTCAATCCAGGCTAGATTATTTTTAATGTATCTTATTTTATAAGTGTTCGAACGGAAGGGCTCTTGGAAATATGTTAAACACGTTTATTATTAAATATAATATATACTATTTACAATACGAGTGGCCGTAGTATCGGATATACAAGCTCGGGCCGAATCTTTAAAATACTCGAAGTCTGCGGTGTTAATAAATAAGTAATATTTTTTTTCGGATTTAGTTAGAAAAAGGTCAATTTCACTGTTTGAGAGTTGAGATAGCCCTGATATGTACGTGTAATACAGCTGCTAAAGGTTTCTAACTCTATTGGTATTCTGTATCGAATTATACAGAATATTAATAGGTCTATTCGTATTGTGTCTCAAATGGGTTGTATCATACATACATGCACTTATTAAACATTAAATTCTTTTGAATTTTTCATGAGTTATTAAGAGTGTTTTAAACACAAATACAACACCTGAGGTATGGGTCTTTAACACCTACACAAGGCCGGAACACATAGGCTCCGGAATATTTCTAGTATATTGCCATACAATCTTTGCTATTGATTCTCCTGGCGGAAAGCGCAATCTCAAAATAAATATATGAGTTCAGCTCAGTATCTTAATATGGAAACCCATAATAAATTCAAGGCATGAATAGAAAAGTTTAAAGGAAATTTAGTAATGTTTCGTTGCTAGCAGGAAACATCTTCAGAATAAAATGTAATTGAACAGTTGAGAGTATATATATATATAAATATATAGCGAAGACTTTAAGGTAAAACTATACTTCATACTTTATATAAATATATATATATATATATATATATATGTAAGTGAGTTTTGGTTCACGAAATGTTAGAGAGTGCTCAATACCATATATAGATAGAGCAAAATACAAAGTATAAAGTATAGTTTTACCTTAAAGTCTTCGCTACCAGAGGTTTTCAGTCGCCTGATGATCCCGTTTAGGGTGAAACCTCTGGTAGCGAAGACTTTAAGGTAAAACTATACTTTATACTTTGTATATATATATATATATTGCAACGCTAACTACCCTTGTGGCAGTTTGAGCACTCTGGCCCAATACCACTTCACGCTATCTAGATGTGCGCATGTCCAGTATTATCCCAGGCCACGGATCACAGACCACGGATCACAGCTAAGATGTTAGGTGTTAATTTTATGGAGGGAGGAAAACCGGAGAACCCGGCGAAAAACCCTCGAAGCACAGGAGAGTTCAACTACAACTCTACTCACACGAGTCCAAGCCCGACAACGGGGTCATTCCCAAGCGGTCACCCATCCAAGTACTAACCCCATCTAACCAGGCTTATCTTTTTGGTGAGAGGCAGCGCGCTAACAGCACACGTCACCCGTGTTCTCCAACACTTATCTCTTATCAACATCACTTCCATGCACGCATAATTTCATTGTCCATATAATAAATAGAATATTACACGGTTGCTCAAAGATATGGATTTTATGTTCTCGTCGCAAGAGCAATATCTCACTATTTCGCTGCGCTCACTCGTGAGATATTGTCCTTGCCACTCGAACATAAAATCCATATTTTATCGCAACCGTGATATATATCCCCTTCGATTCAGATTCGAACACAAATTATTAAATTATGCTTTATTTCCTAGTCAGGACGTCGGTTGTCCAGTTTCCTCCCTTTCGAGGACCAAATTCCCACGTTTCTGAGATCACGTGTAGTTTATAAATATACACGTGTCAATGCTGCTGAGCATTGTATTTGGGCCAAACTCGGCGCCATCTATATACACGTATCCCAGAGCAGATGGGAATTTTGCCTTTGACGGGTAAGAAACTGGCAAGCCATGCTCTTTCTGGCATTCAATCATCCATTATACTGATCTCGCCACTTCACCTAACGATTTGTCATTCTACTTTCCAAACTACTTATTCGCGAAACTTACTTATTTCTAATTTCAAACTCTATCTTAACGAAAACATCGCATCTACACCTCTTTCTTTATTCTAGTCATTTGCAGCACTGTGTGACTTGACACTTCGTTCTTGTTACTTCTTATTGGTTTGCCACCTATATATATATATATATATATGTGTGTGTATACTCTCAACTATTCAATTGCCTTTTATTCTGAAAACTGATGTGCACGTCAGCAATAAAACGTCAATAATTTTTTTTAAGCTTTTCTATTCATCTTGAATATATTATGGGTTTTCATATTAAGATACTAAGCTGGGCTCTTATATTCATTTCGAGATAGTGGCGTACACTTATGGGATTATCTCGCACAATCTATTTGAGACACCAAAATTTATAGTACGCTTAAACAAAAACTCGAGGACTCTTACTTATAATAATTTATTATAGAAATTATAATTTATTTTAATGTAGCATTATAATTATTTATGTAATTGATTTAACTTACAATATCTAGTTTAACTCATTCCTGTCCGAGGGCTTCTCCAGAGATGAATAAAATCGTCTGGAGTTAGCCAGAATAAAATATTAAAGATCAATTCGGACAGGAAAGAGTTAATGTTGTCATGCGTTGTAAATAATTTAACTTAGTCTGTGATAATCTGTTGTGATGGGGGGTGTAGAGCTTCAAAAGCTTTGTTCAGGGGGTAGAGCTTCAAAAGGAAACTTGCGCTGAAGTACATGTTTTGTGAAAAAAGGGGAATTTACGGCAAAGTTGGGGGGAAGGGAACGTGCAAAATGGCCGGTGGTGCAAATTCGAAGCTCCGTATTTATTTCATAGTATTTAGTCTCTCTACGAAGATATGGAACTATTGCCTTTGGATACGATCGTGTCAACTTTCAACGAACCAACCTGGAATCGAAATTTAAAATTTCATTTGCAGTCGCTAAAGTAACGAAACATGCATGGATCCACAAGCTGAACAACCACTCTATATCAGTAGGGGAAAAAACAACTAAAGCAGCACAGAAATTGGCTGACGCGTTCCAACTTACTAGGTATTCGTTCTATAATGTTGAACCTACATCTACACATCTTGATAGTGCCCTAATAGCTCTGTTGTCCTTCCCACCGGTACCCTGTACCAAGATCAAGCAAGTGATTAGGAATATGCCATCTAATAAAGCACTCGGACAAGATAAAATATCTATAAATGTCCTAAACGATTGCTACCCACATATATTGCCAACTGTAACGGGATTGGTTAATGCAAGTTTTCATCAAGAGCTAGGTTTTTTTGAGTTCGTGGAAAAGAGCGGAGATCCCACCTCAACCTAAGATATACATGTGGTGTCAAAGGTGAGTAAAGGTGTAGCGCTGGAACAGTTTTCTACGTACTTGACTGAGACTGGTAAGCTTACCACCCATCAGAGTGGTAACCGTAAACATCATTCCACTGAGGCCCTGAAACGTTTGGTAACGGAAACGTCCACCAAGCTATAGATAGTAAGATGGGAGCAGCAGTTATACTACTTGATCTTAGCAAGGCGTTCGATGGCATTAGCCATGTTATTCTCCTGGAAAACTGCAACATTTTGGAGCAAACCCCTCGGCAACCGCTTGGTTTAAAAGTTACCTTAATAGACGTTTCCAATCTGTTCTAATAGGAGAGCACCTATCGGAATCCCAGCTCATTACCCATGGTGTGCCGCAGGGATCTATATTGGGTCCACCACTGCTTTTCAATCTATACATAAATAAAATCAGTTGATGACTTAAAAGTTTTTGTGTCCTTTTCAATTAAAGACATCAACACCAAGCTAATATAAGCTAACTGCAGATTTAAGAACAGTTGCTGCATGTTGTAATTGCCTGCTCATTAACACACACAAAACTATTTTTTGCTATTTGGCACTAGATAAGTCCTTGCCATGATCAATGTACCAGCAGTACATTTTCTCGGACAAGAATTAGCACCGGTATCTTGTGCAACAGATCCCAGAGTGTCATTGGACTCTTGTCTTTTTTTTAATGAACATGTTATTAACCTAATATCTAAACCTATGGGGTCGTTGTGCTAAATCAATAGAGTTAAACATTTGTTTGAAAAGGAAACTTTAATAACTATAATTAACTCTTTCGTATTTAGCAAATTATACTATTGTTTGACTGTGTGGCCAGGGACATTCAAACAGAGTATAAAGAAACTACAACTAGTGCAAAATTTTGCGGCTGGGATAGTTTCATGTAAGATAAAATTTGATAATATCACACATACTCTTAACCCAGGGGACCATAACTGAATTTCAGTGAACTACAAGAACTTCAAGCCAACTGTAAGGATCTATTTGTGCAATTTTGATAAAATGAGTGAGTCACGAACAATCGTTGCATGAATTGAAGCAGTTTAAGCCTGTTTAACGGAATTACCCGGCGATTTGTGGACGAACTGGTCTGGATTATTACTCAAAGCAATAATAAAAAGGGAAAGGTAAGAAGATTGATTTCGGAGGTTATTTATCTTCGGTTAGGAACAGAAGATATCGGAGAAACTTAAATGATTTGGGTAATTAAAGAAATTTACAAAAGGCACAATTGTATTTGCAATTATTTAATTGTCGTAGACTATTTGTATTTATAAAATAACATTTTGGAAACAAGCACGGCGATTGGTTGAAAGCCGTGTTTCTATAACTTTATGGAAACACGGCAAGGTCCACGCCATTCAATACGCCATCATTACGGTGATTATGAAGAGTAAGGAGAATTTACGCTTTGATACAGTGAGTATTTTTACGTTCTATATCTATTTTCGACAGGTTATTTTATAAAGGAAATAGAAAACATTTTTTTCGTGTTTCCATAGAGTTATAGAAACACTTGTGGAAGTTTGGGAGAACTCGCAATAGCGTGGAAACACTCGCCCTGCGGGCTCGTGTTCCCAATACAATTTCTCGTTCTTCCAAACTTCCACTCGTGTTTCTATATCTCTATGGAAACACGGAAAATGTTTTCTATTTCTTAAGTAAGAATTATCACCATTTAGATTTTGTCATGGGCGAAACCGCTAACGTACTGCGGGCTCTTGTGACCGAAATTTGTGGCCATGGGCTTTTGAATTAAGGTTGAGTTAAATTAGTTTTTGTAGACTTAATTGCATTCTTAAATTTGTAATTCATAGTATTCCTGTTATATTCTCACATTGTAAATATATTTAAGATGTAAATGGACATAAATGTAATTAGACCTGAAAAGCCCTGAGGGGAGGATCTAAATAAAATTGTATTGTATTGTACGTGAACTATTTGTTACATGGCCTCGTTTAAACTATCCGTGGCTGAATCGGGCTATGCTGTTTAAAGAATGAAATAAAAGTAGTGTGCTGCGTGCACAGGTTGTACGAAACTTTGCTTTATACTTGACTTTAATTCGTTCTCAATCGCCTTTAACTTAGCCGTAAAATCCCTGTACAAATTGTAGTATTTACTTACTATACATTACATAACAGTTAAATACATTAAACCATACCTCGACTATATCTGTCGGTCGGTTCTTAGAAGGATCTTCTTTATACTTACGCGTTTGGAAGGTTGGGTAACAGGTCCCCCGACTGGTTCCTGCTTGTTGTGCCTTGGTGCTTGGAGAAGGATCAGGTTGACTCGTCCTGTTGATCCTGATCCGCTCACCAGTCGGAGTTTACCTGTACCCTTCAAACATCAGTTTAGATAACTGATGGAATTACGTAATTTTGTTTAAGAGGTGGGACGGTGGGTGCGAATTTCAATAGCGTTTCGCTGTGCTCCTTACACTGTCTGCACCGCTATTACGTACTATGAGATTGCGCGCTATCGGGTTTCGCTTACGTTGCATACCTTGTCTGTCATCAACCATGTGTTGCGTGCAGCGCAGCATGTCTCCTTTTGTTTAACCTTGGTTATTTCATAACCCCATTTAAACCATACCTCGACTATATCTGTCGGTCGGTTGCCAGAAGGATCTTCTTTATACTTACGCGTTTTGAAGGTTGGGTAACAGGTCCCCCGACTGGTTTCTGCTTGTTAATTGTGCCTTGGTGCTTGGAGAAGGATCAGGTTGACTCGTCCTGTTGATCCTGATCCGCTCACCAAACTGAGAGATCACTGTTGTGATATTCTCAGCTTCCAAGCATCAATGGTACTCGTGGTCGGACTGTAATGACGTTACCCAACCAATCGTCTGATGGATGGCTAATGGGTTGGTTCATAAACTCGTGCAATCATGAGCTGTACGCCATCAATAGTTCAACCATGAGCGTTGCGCGATTAGCGAGTTCAACCATGAGCGTTGCGCGATTAGAGAGTTCAACCATGAGGCTTGCGTACCGGTTTGTTCACCCATGAGCGTTGCTTCATAAATTCGTTCGGTCATGAGTGTTGCGTGATAAACTCATTCGGCTATGAGCGTTGCGCGATTAGCGAGTTCAACCATGAGCATTGCATAGCGATGCGCTCAACCATTAGCGTTGCGTACTCAACTCGTGCAATCACGAGCGTTACGTCATAACTTAGTGCATGCCTTAGTGCATGCCATGTCGTTGAAAGCGACATGGGCTCGTCATATATATTAATGCGTCGGAAGCGAAATGGGCTAGTTATCCCCATGCGTCGAAAGCGAATGGGCTCGTTATTACCCATCCGTCGGAACCGAACTGGGCTCGTCGTACCCATGCTTTGAAATGCGAAATGGGCGCGTTATACCCATGCGTTGGCTGAGAAATAGGCTAGTTGTACCCATGCGTCGAAAGCAAAAGCATTGAGCATTAAAGTAGCGGTCTGTTCAAACATGCGTGTTGTGCCATGAATTCATTCGACCATGAACGTTGCGCGAATATCGGCGAAAAGCTAGTTCAACCCTCATGCGCGTGCTGTAGCGGCACGTATCTCACCCAACCAAGCGTGTTGTGCAGTGAAACTGGTCAGTTATATATACGCATTTCGCAGTGGGGTGAGTCCACCTGCGCGTTGCGCGATCAGCCTGTTTCGCCTATACTGCTAGTACTGCGTACCTTGGTTAAGCATAATCAAAACCGTTGACAGCTACGTCGCTTAAAGGAAACATGCGGTTCACCAGAGAGAGTATCGTATTTATTGTGCTACCTCATAAACAATAACAAAACAAACCGCGAACAGGAAGCCTAAATTTAGTGGCGTTTAGCCATTAACAAACTAGTCGCGAAGCTACACTGTCCAAAGCACTCGAAGGAGTTTTAATGTATAGTTGATATGCATTGCTTTCCCACCGGCCGAGCGTTTTGATGAGATGGTCTGGTATTCCTTTCTGGGCGGCGGTTGTCGCTGCACCAATCCTAAAACTATGGCCTGAAAAGTTTCACGTACATCCTGCCCGAAGAGTGGTTTCCTGTAGCCATTTTGAAAGGGTAGAACGAATTAGTGCCCGTCCGTCCTGATGGATAAAAAGAGGACCTGGTTTGTTACCCCGAAAATGGAGATAATTCACCACCGCATGCACGGCGCAGATGGACGAACCCGATGTCGCCAAACGAAGGGTTATGCCTTTACGGAATTGGTCGGTTATTGAAGACTTGATGTTCACCAGCATGTGCCTTGGCGATTGATGTCGATCCACTTTTATATCGTCTATGCTGAGATGTAATTCGGGATTAAAGGCTGTGGAAGAAGGAACTGTGAATTCGCTCGATCTGAGGAAACCAAAAAATCCAAGACAACATGCCGCCCAAAACATCCAATAGTTGTGGCGTGTTAATACTACGTAACGTTCCAACTTTCGCAATACGGCAATCGTTACGGGGACTCGGTCGCGTTTCTCGCTGCCTTGAAGACGCCTAATCCCTCAAATGACTCGTTCCAATCGTAAGCGATTCTCCAGGGGATTTGGGAAGCCCTGTTCCACATGCAGCGATCGGACGCCAGCCAAGAAAACTTTGATTGAGTCGGCTTTTAGGGAGTCGGCCAGGTGGGTTACAAAAAGCACGAGAGTCCATTCAGATGCAGAGCAAGGAAAACCTGACGACGAGAGTCGCTTCGTCTGATAGGAAAATGAGATAAAACGTCGTTGAGCCGTGCTATATGTCCGTCGCGTGGATGCAGCTATTCCATTTGCCATGAGAGTCAACGTGCGTTCTTCGAGAACTTCGACGTCAATCGGTCTAGTAGATGCCGTGGGATTGGAGTTGGAGATGCCAACGCTGCAGGGGCCAGGCTGAAGAACTCCTGCAAACGGAATCGAGATGGTGCGTCAGCGATAGCGTTCTGCTTTCCCGGGATATGCACAGCACTAACTGCGAGATTGAAGCGGGCGGTAGAGATGAAAAGGAATCGGATCAGGTGCATGATGTTTGGGTCCTTGGATGTGCGAGTTTGTAATATCGCTACGACGCTGGTGTTGTCGCACTGAAACTGCACGCGCTTTTGCTGCCAGAGAAAACCCCATAGAGCGCACGCGAGAACAATTGGGAAGAGTTCCTTATAGGCGATGCCCAGAGGAGCCTGTGTCACCGACCAGGTACCATTAAACCACTCGTTGTTATGGAACACTCCGTAGCCCAATTTTCCCGACGCGTCTGAAGCGATGTGGATATCCGGGGCTGGTTCCCATTCCGGGCGCTCGAAGAAACTCACCCCATTCCAATCATGCAATAACTCGTTCCACCATGCAATATCAAGTCTGCACTCCCGAGGTAACCGATAATAGTGGTGGGGAAGTCGGAGCACGCGAACGGCATCACAGAGCCTGCGTACGAATGTACGACCGGGTTTAACCACAGCACTGGCGTGATGCAGTTTTCCTACCAATGACTCCAACTCGCGTCTCGTGCAAGATTTCTTTCCCAGCCATGTTGCGATAAGACCGCGTAATTCGGTTAACTTGTCGTTGGGCAGGCGTGCGCACAATTGGATTGAGTCCAGCTCTATGCCCAAAAACACGATGCAAGTAGTGGGACCGACGTATTTTTCAGGAGCTAGGGGGACACGAAGTCGAGCACAGATGGCCTCGATCGTTGCCAAGTTGTGGCTGCACTGATCTGAGTCGGGTGGACCCAGAGTAAAGTAATCGTCCAGATAATGGATAAGGTCCGCAATGCTGTAGTTATTCCGCAGAATCCACTCGAGCATGTTCGCAAGGCTGTTGAAAATATAAGGTGCTGAGCGCAAGCCAAAAGGTAGGGCAAGATCAACATAAAACTGTCCACGCCATTTCATGCCAAAAAGATAATGATCATCAGGGTGGACTGCGAGGATACGATAGGCGCTCTTAATATCAAGCTTTGCCATTTGAGCCCCCATGCCCGCCGACATTATTAATTGTATTGCATCGTCCACTTTGCAATAGTGTGTATGGCATGATTGAGGGGCGATACCGTCATTGACGCTAAATCCCTCGGGGTGTGACAGATCTAGTATTAAGCGCTACTCGTCAATCGATTTCTTTGGGATCACACCAAATCGACTAATCTGAAGACCCGGAATCGGAGGGGTGTTAAAGGGGCCTACCACACGGCCTAGTCTTGTCTCTTTTCCCAAATAATCATCAATGACTGTAGGGTGCTCGCGTGAAGATTTGCAATTGGCGGCGGCTGCTTTCAATTCGCGCCAGACTTGAACATTAATGAGAAACCGTGCTCCAAACCGTTTACTACATATTGTGCTTTTGTGCGATCCGGGTGCTGTGCTAACTCGATTTTGAATTGTTCAACATTAAGTGGTGACGTATACGTAGAGTAAGAATTTATCGGTGTTAATGTGGCAGTTAGTTCTCTCTGAGCATAGGGAAGGGTGGTGGGAGGTTTATCGTGTATTACCGTCGGTGCGGATAGGTGACCTCGAACGGCGGCGAGCTGGGGGTCGTCTTGTATGGGTGCGTTGGCAGTTGATTCGGCGAAGAGCCCCGCCACATCCATCGACATCACAGATGTGTTGGTAGATACATGAAGCAAACCGGCTGACGCATCTTCCACGGTTCCATGAGCGACAAATTTCCCCTTGGCGCTTGGAACCCATAACTTCGCTGCGCTGTTGGTGAAAAAATGGTTTAGATGTTTGGCTGCCCGACGTGCGTGCTCCAGCAGTGTGATAATTATAGAGGTCTGCTCGCATGACGCTCCAATCTTGTAGATCGGTGGTAGCTGCTTCTTGTCGGAAGGCGCGGTCATCATGGCCAGAAATCGAGGACAACATGGCGGCAAAGCATGCGCACTGAATCCCTTTTTAATTAATTCAATATGGCGTCCTTCAATAGATTTCTTAAGGAAATATAAAGAACAATCATTTTCGGTTATTTACTATTGTAAATTCCGACATGCGAACGTCCAAAACTTCACCAAATTGAACAATCGTTCAGCACTACAATTTCTATTAAGTTTGGAGCGTCCTAAATAGGTTCCCGAGCCCCTCACAAACATACCTCTTATTCGCTGTTTAAAGTCTATTAATCTGCTATATCACTTATTTTGGAGCTCCAATTTTGGCTGCTTCTGTGTTGTTTGTCCACGATGCGAACGTCTGAATTTGCTCGGGATGAACGTTACTTTGTTTTGCGGAGTTGTTCGTTCCACTTTTTCGTTGTTTAATAGGTTCCCAAAGACCTTAAAATGTACGATTTATTGCAGCCGAGTCGTTGTAATTTAATCCATCAAGCGCCGAGATAAATACTGAACTCGGCGTGAAGAAGCAATGCATTCTTCGATAATTTCGGGTTCTTGTCCGCCATTTCTTATGGAGCTGTTGCTAGGTTGCCAGGGTCTTAACCGCTGTTATTATTATTAAATGTGGCTGTGGATTCAGAAATAATAACCGAAATTTATGCGGCAATTTTTGTGAGTATGAGTGTACAGGCCTGTCTATACGATTAAACCTTTTGTAATTTGATATTTGGGTAAGAAATGGGTCAATAAGACATTTTAGCGAATAACTCTACTTTAATTTATTGCTATAGACTTCTGTTTATAGCCGAAATGATCGATATTTAGCCATCAGAATTTTCAAATTAATATTTCCATCTAAATATGAGCCCACAGGCCACTGCCGCTGAGTGTCCTGGATTTCTAGCCATGAATTGAACTAGGCACGGCCTCCGAAGCGCTTTGCGGTACGTAGGATCAACGCCATGTAAGCTAATAGGTCTCGGGCTCGGTGGGGCTTAAGCGTTGTTAGCACTGACATAAAACTAACGAAACATTCGACCCACGTCACCAGATCGTCTATTTCCTTTCTCTTCGGCCTCACGGTGGGACTGGGGATAAGACAGGACCCGGTAATGGCGAAACCTTGTAGTGTGGTATCAGGGACCTCCAAATTCTCAGGAATTGGATCAGTGAGGTCCACAAATTGCCCCGACACGATCTTCAAAACCAGTTTAGCGGGTATAGGTGTGTGACCCGGGCCGAGCGAAAATGCGCTAGTAACACCGGGTACTGGAACCCCGGCAGTAACACCCGAGATAAGGTTTTGGCCAATAACAACCTCTACGATGGAACTGTCTGTGGGAAGAACTGGCTGTTCTAAACGTGCACCACCTTCGGTCACTGGGACGAATGAAGGGGCGTTAAAAGATGTAAGTAATGACGTACCTTGCCGTTGATCATACCCGTCTCTTGGTTCTCTTTCGCTTCGCCTTGTTTCTGTTGTTCGAGGTAGGCCACGAGAGATGCTTGATGTACGAGCATTTTGGGCATTACCGCTTGTTCAAAGGTATGAAGGCGTCTTAGTTGGTCGGTAGAGGTAGTTGCGGTGGTTGCTCTTCGTTGCTGGTTAGGGTTAGCTTCACGAATACTCTGGGATAAGGTTTGTGAGACCATTTCTTGAATGGCGGCGATGAACTCTGGGTGCCTCCATGGCATCTGTTCGCTAGAACTCGGCTCCTTTGCTTTATCTGAGCCCCATGTTTCTTCTCGCAGTGAGTCCTTGCTCTGACTGTTGGTTTCTGACATTATTAAACGTTGGTTGATTAAACGTACCGATGTAATTGCGAATTTCAATAACGTTTCGTTGTGCTCCTTACGCTGTCCGCACCGCTATTGCGTACTATGAGATTGAGCGCTATCGGGTTTCGCTTACGTTGCATACCTTGTCTGTCATCAACCATGTGTTGCGTGCAGCGCAGCATGTCTCCTTTGCTTTAACCTTGGTTATTTCATAACCCGATTAAATTTTACTTTTAAGAATACAGATAATGACAAATCAAAGCATATATATATACAGACTTTCCAATTTTGAAACAATTTGGAGGCTAACATTCTTACATAACTTGAAATGGTTACTTGGATGACTTTTAACTCAAACTGCCTTTAGTTCAAGTTGTGCACCTTAACTTATAGTGTAAGTTACAATAAATTTGAATATGCAAATTAAATATCCTTGTTGAGGCACTTTGCCACAACATCCTCACCCCGTTAAATATACATAATTTAGAAAATATTCGATTAATAAATCATATTAATTGTTCTTAATAACTAGGTAAATCGTCACTAGATAGATAATATAAATATATCGTCATTGTGATTCTTCCAGCCGACACAATTTTGCTATTGGGCGGTTACGTTCGCATCCTTTGTTTTGCCACAACATCCTCACCCCGTTAAATATACATAATTTAGAAAATATTCGATTAATAAATCATATTAATTGTTCTTAATAACTAGGTAAATCGTCACATAATAGATAATATAAATATATCGTCATTGTGATTCTTCCAGCAGACACAATTTTGCTATTGGGCGGATAAAGTTCGCATCCTTTGTTTTGACTTCGGCGGTTCAGACGCGGCCATCACTATATACCAACGAAAACTCTTGTGACGCGGGCAAGTAACCATGGTCCACGTGGGATAGTTTTATCTACCATAAAAACCAAATAATTTTCAGTGATGTTTCTTCTTTCACGAGTCCATTTTTGTCGATTTTGCAACGTGGGTAAGCATTCTTGCACCCATCTAGACCAAAAACAATTTGCCAGAAATTGTGCACGTCGCCAATGCTTTCGAGAATATATATCTTCTTTTATGAAGATACCCGGTGGTAAAGCAATATTTCGCCGTTGCAACAAAAGATGGCTGGGCGTTAATGCTTCCATATCATTGGGATCATCGCTGCTTGCATAAAGAGGGCGAGTATTGAGAATTGTGACAACTTCAGCAAAAATGGTACGAAATGTTTCCTTACTAGCAAGTGCGTCTGGATGGCCAATAACTGCCTTCATTGACTTTCGGACACTCCGGATAAGATGCTCCCAAACGCTATTCATATGGCTTGCTGTCAGCGGCTGGAACTTCCACTGAGAAATTGGACAAATCTGCTAATCGATTTTCTTTGCTTGCATCTCGGCTTCGATAATTAGTCATACAGCCATATGCATCTCGGAAAGAGTAATCGTGGACCTTTCAAACTGGCTTCTTGGATTTCTTAGATGCTGAATAAAGCGCAATAGCCAGGCCATTTTAATTTGAAGTCGTGACCATGAAGAATAACGATGTAGAAATTAGAGCAAAGGAGATAGCGCAGCGATGAGAGATACTTGTTTTACTATTTGAACTTCGTTGTCATCATCTGGAACATCGCCCACACGACGGATTGGCCAACACTCTTCAGACTGCCAAAGAAAGGCCGGGCCACACCACCATCTACATCTTGGTTGAAAGCCGGCGAGAATGTTCATTCCTCTTGAACCATCATCAGCTGGATTAAGGGAACCAGGAACACGTCTCCACTGATTTGGTGATGATACATCATGGATTTCATTTAATCGGTTTGCCACGAATGCTCGAAATCGTCGTTTCTCGTTCTTGATATATTGCAAAGTTGTCATAGAATCTGACCAAAAAAACGACGCAGAAATGGTTAAATCCAACTCATCTTGGATTAATTTGTGCCGTCTGGAAGATAAGACAGCTGTTTGCAATTCTAATCAGGGAGTCGACCAGTCTCTCAAAGGAGCATTCCGGGTTTTTCCTATAATAAATGCACAATGAACTTGGCCAGAACCATCAACCATTGCATAAGCGAGTTTAGACGCATCAGAGAAGTGATGTAACTGGAATTCGTAAGGCTCAGTTAAATAAGGTACTTTGTAGCATCTTGGGATTGTTATGATACTGATATTTGGCAACTCTTCCATCCACTTCTGCCATTGTACGAGGAGAGGGCCTTCAATCTGTTGATCCCATTTAACTCCCATCCTCCAAAGATCTTGCAATAATACTTTGACAAGAAGAACAAATGGACTTAGAAAACCGAGAGGGTCATACAAGGAACTTACTATCGAAAGTATTCCATGCTTGGTATAGGGCTTATTAGTATCAATGCTCTTAAATTGGAACGTGTCCGATTCTGTATCCCAGGAAAGTCCTAACACTCGTTTGATTGGCAAATTGTCCAGATCCAAATCTAAATTTGGGTCAGCTCGTTCATCGGATTGATGCCAAGACTTTGCGACTATTACTAATAAACTTCGTAAGATGGAATTTCCATTCAGCTAACAGCTGTGTTAATTTCCTCATCAACCATGTTGCCTTCCTAACTGTTGGAACAGACTTTAATACATCGTCAACATAAAAATCCCTTCGGAGAGTGTGGATAACTTCTGGACAATATCTACTTTCGTTGTCACAGGCGATTTGCTTTAACGACTTATTAGCACAGCATGGTGAAGAGGAAGCTCCAAATATGTGGACAAACATTTGAAATTCATCAGGAGGGTTGTCAAGACTTTCGCTCCACCATAAAAATCTTAGAGCGTCGGTATCCTTCTCGGTAACTCTGGTCTGATGGAACATGGCTTCAATGTCAGCAGCAAAGGCCACCCTTTCATGGCGAAAGAACATTAGGATACCAATCAAATCATTTGATAGATCTGGCCTTGGAGAAGCTGATCGTTCAATGATGTACCTCGAAACGTCGCTGCGGCGTCGAAGACAATCCTTACTTTTCCGGGATTATTAAGGTTAAGACACCGGAAATGCGATTTCCTGCAATCAGAGGGAATGTTTAGACAAAATACAGCGGCACGCGCAACTTAAATTTTTCATGAATATAAATAACCAAAAACGACAAATTAAACTAACTTGTATTATAAAAAGCTTGGTAATAAATATTGTCAACAACTAAAACTGTTTATGTTACTGTAGATTATTTAATAATCAATATACAGGTCAACATACCTGTATCGGCAAGCTATCATACTTTATAAATTAATTAGGCTATAATAAGCCCAGACGTCTACTTTTATATTACCATTCTAAATGCATGGGTTACCTGGACATTGTAATATTACTAGCAAATAATTATACGCAGAATTGCACATTCTAAATATGTTAATGCCATTGTGATCAAAACGATGATGATACAGACACTAGTATACGGAGAGGTTCATGATGTTTTAAAATTAACGACAACATTTAATACAACTAAATTAATGATATTTTCAAAAGCATATCAGAACAGCAACTGTCACTCAGACTTGGCTTTACGCCTACTCGAGTAAGTCTTCATCTTAATGTAAATCAATACACACAAGTCAAGGACAGTCTCAGTCATTCTCATTAGCATACTCCAAATTTAGTGCATAATATTAGTAGCTAAAATATTTATTATTCATGAACTTTATACCTCACTGGGTGCTGATTTGAAGAGCGAGATTCCTGGCTGCGAGGGAACTGTAGCATCGCAAAATTAGACACAGCAAATTCGGCTGTAAACACTTCTCCCAATACGCTTAAGGGGGAGTAATCTACTCGCCTTTTCCTCCGGAGAATAACTTCCATTATTCCACCATGAACATGGAGTTCTTGCATGTCTACCGTCATAATCGATAGAGGCGGTCTTAAAATCGACTTTTAGTCCAACTTCTTGAGCATTACTGGAATTAATTGTTGAGAAGAAGAACTTGTCTGAAATTCCCTTGACATCCACTAGTTTGACTTAGAATTGGTCAATTATAGTAACGTCAGAACCAGAATCAATCAGGGCATATGTCGTAATCGCATTGCCTTTGTCATTAACAATCTTAACAGGAATGACTTGTAGTAGAACCTCTTTCGAATTACCGACAGTTGCGAGCGAATGTGAACCCTTTTCTGTGAAATCTTGAGTATCAGTACCAACTTCAGCTGTACAAAGTTGTCTTTCTTGAAGGTAGATTAGTGCGCCTCGCTCATCCTTCTTCAAGGATTCTCCAAACTTTGACTGCATTCATCTTGGTAATCTTAAATTCATCCTTTATAGATTATCAGTATTCATTTCAGTAAGGCAATTCATCGACTATAGAGTATCGAACATTACTTGAGCTTCATCTGCAAACTTCCGCAACCCCTCTTTATCCCCTGATGCTATGGCTCTTCCCTTGGTAAGTGATTATACACACGCACGCACAATTTGGCATGGTCGGCCTTACCGGTCCTCAAGCAGCTATAATGCTTTAATGAGGCCACCAGGAACTGTCTCATATCTTCTTACAGCTTCTAAAGGAGGTCCTTCTAAGAGTTGTAACAATCTCGACATCTTCACAGAATCATCAATAAACTTTGAATCAATAATTTGATTAAATCGTTGTATGAAAATAGGGAAGTCTTGTGGTGAACCATGAAATTTCTGTATCTTTATTGCTGGTAAATCATGTGAAATTCCCATCTTCTCCACCGTCTTTACAAGGGAACTAAGAATGGTAGCACCACCAGTTTGAGAAAATAGATTATCTTGCTGTCGAGTTGTACGTGGCGTAGCTGCACGAATAACAGATGGAGTATACTGACGTGTTGCCGCTGCTGAATCTTGAGCGAATACTACAGTAGCAGGTCCTTTCCATGCATGTTTCGAGTTGCCATACAGGTTATAATCTTCCTTGACTTTTGTGAACTTCGTTTTACGTCCTTTTCGGCATCTTTGTTTACTTGTAAACTTGACAAGGGTAATACAGTGATTTCATAACCCAATTCGTCCGGGTGAATTAACGCAGAAAGCTCATGCCTCGCCATCTTAGCTTCAATTTCAGCTAACTTCGCGCTGTCCCTTGCGTTGACAACTTCTTCTCCGACCTCAATCTTGGCCAACTCTAAACGTTGCTGAAACTCGAATTCTTTGCGCTTTATATCGATTTCCATTTTCCTCAATTCAAGTTCGAGGGCTCTTTTCCTTTTTTTCTCTGCTTGATCTTGAATTAACGCCGCCTTGCGTGCAGTTTGTTTTGCTTCACGAAGTTTTTGACTTGCCGTGCTGACCCTGGAACTATTGCTAACCCCAGACTTTACAGAACAGGCAGACTTGCTAACCCCACACTTTACTGAACAGGCCGGCTCTTTCTCCAAACACTGAGCAAAATCTTCTACTCCTTGTCCATTAAAATAAACAATGGCGTCGTTTAAATATTGTTCGAGTTTTATATCGTAGTCCCCTTTCTTGGGAGCTTGCTCCCTGTGTTGCTCGCTCATCCTTTCGTATTGATCACTTCCTTTCTCAACTATACCGGAATATTGCGAACAGAATGACTCAAATTGTGCCCATGCAATATGTAACATTGAGTGGAACTCTTTTACTTGCACAACATTAGCATAGAAGGCCAACAGTCGGTCGAGTTGATTGTAGATGCTAGGTATCCTCAACGAGAATTGTTAATTCCCGTAATTCCTTATTGAAGAACATCTTCGTTCGTTGACATTGTAGAATTTAGTTTATTATCATGTGCTTATTTCCATCTGTTCTTTGACATTTGGTTAATCAAGGTTGAACTTAGCCGTAAAACTCCTATACAATTGGAGTATTTACTTACTATACATTACATAACAGTTAACTACGTAAATTTTACTGATAAGAATAAAGATAATGACAAATCAAAGCATATATGTAATATTTATAAACCGCGCAGGAAGGGCTTTATCGGAGATAAAACACGAGGCGATAGCCGAGTGCATGTTTTAGAGCCGATAAAGCCCGTACTGCAAGGTTTTTAAATGGCTTCTAAAAAGAATCACCTCATACGTTCATTGGCATAGTAATTTTGAAAATTAAGCTTATCTCAGCCGTTAAAAACCAGCAAGAAACTTAGAGCGAGTCTATATCACATATATAGATCCGATACGCTCATGATTTTTCTTTGTGTTTTCCTCATGAATTATTAATGAATTTTAGAAATATATATATATATATATATACCGACTTACCAATTGTGAAAGAATTTGCAGGCTAACCTTTTTACATAACTTCAACCTCGTTCCCAGAGCCCACGTTCCCCTTACCCAGCGGGCGGGAAACGAGAGGCTCTGGGATAATCCGTTCAAGCCATCACAGGATTCTTGTTATCTGGAAGAAGAGTAATCGTGTTCATCACCCAATGAAATAAAGATGTGAAACGTATTATCCTAGAGTCTCTCGTTTCCCGGGTGGGGAACGTGGGCTCTGGGAACGAGATTGACATAGCTTGAAATGGCTACTAGGATGACTTTTAACTCAAACTGCCTTTAGTTCGAGTTGTGCACCTTAACTTATAGTGTAAATTACAATAAATTTGAATATGTAAATTAAATATCCTTGTTGAAGCACTTAGCCACAACTCTGCGTATGCAGTGTTGAAATACAAATCGAAATGTAGTAAGGTTCGAGGGAAGGCCCTTCGTCAGAGATTGTTAAATCAAATATTAAATCATTTAACAATTTACATTAAAATTTTTCACCTATATCCTGGACTTCCAATATTACATAAATGTTAATGTATCTTTTTAAACGGCTCCTTTAAGTCGGCCTCACATGTACTGTTAATAGCCGGAAGCCACTTTAGTGCGACAATTACAAGGCATATTTGCATTTTTTTATAAAATAGAACAGTTTATGTTTTTTGAAGTTTTTGAAGTTGTCCGACTGTGATCAGTGCTCGAAAAACACCAGAACGTTACACTTTTGAACTAATGTGAACGATTTTTAGAATTTGAGACGACTTCAACACATTAAAACAATTTAAAATTATCATGTGGTCTATAGAAATCCTCGTGGATGTCCTGAGGGAAAATTTTCGCACAGAGATCCCCAAACCTATGCCTGTTAACTTCGATATTTCAAATTTTTAGCGCTCCATCACACTTTTGAAGAGATTAATAACACTTATTAGCCGACAACGTCGATTTTCTTTGATCTACCGCGGGATATATATCACAAATATCCCGAAAATCGGTGTTATAACCTACATACAGCACTCTTGCCAATTACTTACCTCCAATTATTTAATTGTTGAGTCGGGTTTCTTTGTTCTTTCTAGAGCTGTATCTACGATATAACCCAAGAGAACCGATAATTAAAAATTCAAGGCGCTGTATATAGATATTGCCCTGGTCAACAGGACAATATCTACATATTGCCTTGGTCAACAGGGCAATATATAGTAATTTATTTTTTTTTCGAAAACCTCCTCAACTATTAAATAAGTCAGTTAATTACCTCGAACCTCGGCTTTTATCCAAATAAACCCCTTCGGGCCTGCGGCCCCTCGGGCCGTGTTTGACTAAAAGCCTCGGTTCTCGGTAATTAACTCTTACTTTGTTCATGATCACCTTGCTTTTCTTTGATATACCGCGGTTGTTTATTTATAATAATTACTCCCAACACGCAATAATCAAGTTAATGCCCCGGGCTAATATATATATTAACCCGGGGCAATTATCCCGGGGCAATGGACTTGATTTATGCATGGTTAGGAAAATAAAGGTTAATCAATGGTCTCGAATGTGATAAAGTATTTTTATATTTATATTTTATATATTTATAAGCTTCGATTTTACGAAATTATAGAGAAGACTTAAACTATAATACACAAGTACACTAAAACAGACATATACATAGACAATGGCAGGGAATACCCACAGAGGCAAAACCTCCAATAACGGGAACCCGGAAACAGTAAAGGAACATTAAGCACCCAATAGATAATCAAGTTAAATTAACATGATTAGTGGTAACACGCATTAGAGGCGACCGTGCACGAATGACATTTAATACAAACAGTTTTAAAGGTTCTTGGGTCAGATATGTAAAAAATTGTCTTAGTCAGATCATATTTATCATCGCGACTGAAGTGTTTTTTAGACAACCTCTGTGATAACGAACTCAGCTACCTCAGTTTTCTTAGGCAACCTCTATGATCTTGAACTAAGTATAGGTTAGTTACCTCGGGTTCGGTAGCTAACCTATACTTAGCTTAATATATTTTTGAAAAATACAGCTTCACGTGATATGTAGTACCTCACCTAATACTTCATGAGTCAAGGCATATAACTTAGAAATACATTTAGATATAAAACAAATCAAGTAGTAATTATATTTCAATATTTATTTTATTCTGCGTTCTATCGACGCAAAAATTATTCCAACATGCTGCTACCCAGTAACAGTTAGGCGTATTCTAACAAACTGTCTTTTTAGATCAAACTGGAGTTTCGCCGAGTCCACTGGGGCATATTTATTGCTGAAATAAATTTCTACGTAGAACCATGCTCAGGTACTCCACAAGGTTAGTCATATCAGCAGAAATACGATAACGTAACAACCCTTTGAACAACAAGGCGTTCGATGTGTATCTTTTAATCGAAACACCTTGACTGATTCAGGTAAATATTTTGATTTAAATTTGGCCTATACTTTGCAACGGTAGTGTGGACAGAGGCGGATCGAGGTCAGTGCACTTAAAGCCTAGCCCTCAATTTCAAAGTTACTACATTTCAAAGTGACTACGCATGGACTTTGCTGATTAAAGACTGTGAACAAGGGTTGTCTTGGTATCATATCATAATTCAAAATAGAGAACAATAATAATTATTATATAGCATGCTATCGGATATGAGCTTTTGCGTAATCTGATTGGTTCCCTACTACTAGGCTATCAGCTCATATCCTACTAGTAGAGGAAAAACAAGATGGCGGCATGTTTTTTTTAAACTGCTGAAAAGAGTTGAAATTGACGGATTTTTATACAGAAAAACATCAACACCCTCAAACCAATGTATAAAAAAACAACATTGTGTAAAAATACATTAACAAATACACAATTTAGCATGTCAAATGGTAAAATTCACCTAAAAATTACGTCTTTTTACTTCAGAAACACGACTAAATTAGCGGGTTGATATTAATTTGTTGCCAAACAAAGAAACTCACGGTTAAAATCAAGCTTACAACACACATTTCGTAGGAGATAACAAGTAAAGAGACTTTTTATTTAGATAAGCATTTGGAGTAGTAAAAAGCATGTTCTTTTTCAAAAACAACCAACTAAGTAATTTAGTTTCACTGCCGAAGGTGTTTCAGTTTCATTTTTGCATGAAATCAAAACCTTTTTCACGACAGCAACGCTAATATAAACAACTGACCCACCTTTTGACTTCATAAAGGTACCTTTTAATCTTTTTTCTTGATCTGCTTAACACATTTTTTGCCCCTCGAGCAACATTTATGCAACATTTCAAAGCTGTTTGCCGAACAGCTCAGCGAGAAACTCTGTGTGAATGCATCATTACGCTTGGCGGAAGCGGTATTAGTTGCCTATGCCGGAAGTTTGTCGTTTGAAACATTTCGCTGAAATTTTGTCTCTTGTACAATGCTTGGCTATATAATAAAACAGTTATACCATTCGCTCTCGTCGTATACGAACTAATAGCCAACTCGGCGAAGCGCCTCGTTGGCTATGAGCTCATATACGACTCGAGCTCATGGTATAACTGTTAATTATCATTCATTTGGTTTCTATCCCGCATTCTGATTGGTTAATTCACCTGCAAATAACTGAGTACAAATAGTTTTCTGCTACAAATAATTTTATGAGCATGCGCACTAGCGATATCGCTGCTGATCGAGAGCTAATCGGGGCTAATCGAGAAAGTAATCGAAAGTATTTGGAAGCATCCATAACGACAATATACTTCAGAAAAGAAATAGTTAAAAGGAAATTTAGGGAAATAAAAAGCAAGACTCGCGCCAACAAAAAGTTAGTTTCACAAAGATTTTAGTATGCCGAAGACAGAGAGAAGAATGGCGTTATCTAACTTCAGGCATTTTTAACTATTTTATGAATGATAAATCAATTATTGAACTCGTCTATGGCAAAACATCATGATTTGTCAGTGTCTCGCTACCAGTTATTTGCCTCTGCAATAACTAGTAGCTCGCCACTGACAAATCATGATTTTTGCTCAGACTCGTCCTATAATTAATAATTACCAAGTTACTTATTTGTATTTTTATGTCACGTTCCATAGTGTACTGTCTCTACAGCTACAGAGTATTAACGGTGTTTATTCCAGTCTTTCAAGGAGACCATCCGAGGACTATTATTTACTGAATTGCCAAGTCTAAGATCTTTTCAATGCATAACTTTCGTACAACTCAAAATTCTTGTACAGGAAAAAATAATACTGTAAATAATTTGCAGAAGTACTTATTAACCTATAGAGTAAGCTTTTTTGGTCTTCTGGGTTTGGGAAGGAGAGGGGAGGCGGAAAGTGCCCGCAGTCTCAAAAAAGTATTTATCTCATTCCCTTTTTTTAAATTTTTCTATGTGTATACTCAAAACCAGGAGGTGCAATTAAAAAAGGTAAGAGTTGTAGCTATGGTGAAGACAATCATGCATACTGAATAATTTATTATGTATGCGTTGTGTATAGAGATAATTAGAACATTTAAAATATTGGAAAATCTTTAGATTTATACTGTAATTTAAAGAAAAAAGATGTTAGCTTACCACTTATACTCGATACAGTCAAATATACGAATTTTTATTGATTTACTGCTTTTGCAGTAATAAGCTAGTGTATTTATATTGAAAAAGAAATTGGAAAGAAATTCGTCCTCTTAGTGGAAAGGAAGGTAGAGGTACTGTAGCCTTTTCTTTGTGTAAAGCGTTCTAAATTTAGTTGCTCAAACAACAGGAAATGCTGATAATAAGACAAAAGAGCGATGATGAAAGTAAAGACGCATTCACTGGATTGACTTGAACTTATCGACAACTAAACAAACAGGGAGGATGTAATCAATGCACGTTAAATTTAAACATTTATTTATTAGCTGTGCATTCAAAGGAATGTTTAAATAAGTCAAGAAAGAAGCAGTACCGTCTACCATAGTTTCCTGTTAACCAAATAGTATCGTTTACTGAGCGTTTTACAAAAACATGCACGTTTGACAAAACTTTGATTTGAAGTAGATCTACGACGTAATATACCGGAAGATTTCTAAAGTTTGTTCCTTTTGCACAAGTGGCCAATGCACTTTAAATAGCGTACCGTCGAGCTGCTATTTATCGCACAAAATGCGGAAAAACAAACCAAAATTGACTTTCAAATGACTGCATTTGAGGCATTATCTATTGTTCGGATTGCAAAATTAAGGAAAAGGAACATATGCAACTTAAATATAGTGACGGCATCGTGATGTAGCGCTATGTTGATAAAGTGTGAATATGTCAGAAGCTTAGAGTGGAAAGTTATCTTGACAAAGGCCAAACGGTGCGCATTCGAAATGTTGTGACTTGTTTTGAGTAGATAAAAAATCATACTTCTCATACATTTAATAATATTCTTTCATAGGCTGTTTTATGGGCTTGCGATCCACGCAAGCGGTTAATATTTAAGATATAGAAAACAGTTTCCGTGTTTCCATAGAGGTATAGAAACACGAGTGGAAGTTTGGGAGAAAGAGAAATTGTAGTGGGAACACCAGCTCGCAGGGCGAGTGTTTCCACGCTATTTCGAGTTCTCCCAAACTTCCACAAGTGTTTCTATAACTCTATGGGAACACGGAAAAAATGTTTTCTATTTCCTTAATAAAATAACCTGTCGAAAATAGGTATAGAACGTAAAAATAATCACTGCATCAAAGTGTAAATTCTCCTTACTCTTCATACGATGGCGTATCCTACACCGTAATGGTGGCGTAGTGAATGGCGTGGACCTTGCCGTTTTTCCATCAAGTTATAGAAACACGGCAGTAGATATCCCCCCCCCCCCCCCATCCAGGGACCAAAGGGATGCCGCCTCATTAATATTCAGCATGACTCACGGTGTGACTCACGGTGTGCATCACAGTGTGACGCACGAAAGTAATAAACGGAGCCAGCATAATAGGACATGTTTGGACAAGACCGGGATAATTAGTGCGCATGAAGCTATATAAGCGCGGAGCTGAGCTATAATCACTACGATGTTAGGATTACACCTGGTCTGGTCGGCTAAGTTCGCTGGACGATTCTACACTTGTTCGAGACTTTAGAGAAGGATTGGAACGTTTGTTGAAAGCATTAGAAAATCTACCGTTGGATTAGAATACAACTACAATGGAATGTTTACACGGTGAACCTGCATCTTCGACAATTACACAGAAGGGTACGTTTTGATTCTGTGGACAGAAACCTAGTTGCGAGTTCTTTTGCTCGGAAAGAAATATGGGAGTTGTACTGTAAAGATGCTATTGCATTTGTAAACGATAAACGATTAATTTGGGACGAGTTTATTGAAGCGACAAGAGTGCTAAAGATCAAGTGAAGACGCTCTTGAACGTTTAAGACAATTAGAAAACACGTCAGAGTCGATATTGTATGCACTGTGGCAATTATATAATAATGCCGAGAATCCAGAAATGAAATGTATTCTAGGATATCTTTCTTACTGGAGAAAAAGTAATAAATGATTTTCTTGTATAAATGTTGTGTTTTGTCTTATATAAGGCTAATAGTTGTTGAGCAATACGTTCCATTTTTTGTTCGCGAAATTGATAGAGACACTTTATATTTTTTATCTGAAACCTTGTCTGGAAAGCTGAACTTAAGATATGTACGAATCAATCCGAAAAGCCGCGAGCTCAGAAAAAACGTATTGGCATATAGCAATGAAAAGCTTATATATGAATATTATATTAGATATTTGGTTCGCTTTTCAATATTATATTAGATATTTGGTTCGCTTTTGTGATGTTTATACGTATAGGAACCGTATGAAGTTAAAAAGAGTCGCCTTGAATGGTAGCGAATCGTTATTGTAAACTTAGAAGAACATTATTCGACAGCATCGTTGACCAAGTACTTTGAAAAATTACAAAGCTTGGTATAAGATTCTCGCACGTGCAGAACACAAAAGAGAAAAGTCATTAAAGTTACTAATGACCAAAACGTAGCCAATAAGCGGTAACTTATACATTTAACATGTACCAAAGGAATATCAGAAAGACATACACATTATTTGTAAATACTTTATTTAAATTCAGCATAGTAGTGGGATTCCAACCCACGTCTTCTGGGACTTTAAACCCAGCGCCTTAACCATTCGGCCACCCTCGCGCTTACCTTCATGGTTCTATATTTTCTCTTAATAAAAAATTGGATCATGAGGTAAAATAGGCCTTGGGGGATCAGAAAGGGTACATGATGTATTATTCAAACGGGGCGAATATAAAACCCTTAGGATTCAGTCTTGGGGTTCAATGATTCAATCTTAGGATTCAATTATTCAATCTTAGGATTCAATTATTCAATGATTCAATCTTAGTATTCAATGATTCAATCTTACGATTCAATGATTCAATCTTAGGATTCAATGATTCAATCTTAGGATTCAATGATTCAATCTTAGGATTCAATGATTCAATCTTAGGATTCAATGATTCAATCTTAGGATTCAATTATTCAATCTTACGATTCAATGATTCAATCTTAGGATTCAATGATTTAATCTTAGGATTCAGTGATTCAGTCTTAGGATTCGATGATTCAATCTTATAAAAGCAGTTGCGTGAAAGAGTGACATCAGTTTATGATTGACAGTCACTGGGTGAACATGTCTTACGTTTGTGAAGTCTGCCAAAAATCATTCGCCACATCAAGTAATCGTCTACGCCATATGAGATCTTTTCATCACAAAAGGTCTATCAGTGATAGGGTAACAACATCTGCCCCATTTACTACTATGACAACTACATTCACCCCTGAGAGTCAGAAAACGTACTCGATACAACTGACACATCCGTTTGGACTCTTGGTCTCTGGAGGCACCAAAAGTGGGAAAAAAACTTTTGTCAAACAGTTATTGGTTTATGCTAGCATTATGATCGACCCACCTCCGGAAAACATCGTGTATTTTTATACAGAGTATCAAGACACGTTTGGCGAAATAGAAACCTTAATTCCAGGGATTCAGTTTGTCCAAGGTTTGCCCCAATCGATGTTGGATAACATTAACCCCCAAACAAGAAATATATTTATAATTGATGATATGATGGGAGAAAAAGACGCTGAAATTGCTAAACTTTTTACGAAAAAATCGCACCATGGGAATCTCAGTGTAATTTATATCGTGCAAAACTTATTTCATCAAAGCAAAGATCACCGTACCATCTCTCTCAACGCTAGTTACTTAGTCCTCACGAAAAATGTCCGCGATGCTAGTCAAGTAATTCATCTGGCTAAACAGTTGTATCCCAGGAACATAAAGTTTTTCCAGCAAGCCTATCAGATGGCGACTAAAGAGCCATATTCCTACTTGTTTGTCGATCTCACTCCGACCTGCCCCGATGAAATCCGAGTAAGATCCGGGATCTTTCCGACTGACACCCACTACGTGTACCAGCCCAGAGTATAAAAGGGGCTGTTCAGTGACAATGCGATCATTTGACCATGTCTACTTGTATAAGAAGGAACTGCGATGTTTTAAAAGTATTGGCAAAGTGTAATCCTCAACTGCGAAACGCAATTATAAAAGCTGCCGACGACGATTTATTAGAAGCCATTAGACAGTGTCTTTTGAACGTGTGGTGTGAAACAATTAAGATTACTCCGAAAACAGCAAGGAAACTAGCCCCTTATAACGATCATATTAAGTTTGTTGCTCATAAACGTCATCCAGTAACAAAAAGAAAGAAAGTTATTCTACAAGAAGGTGAAGGTTTTTTACCGTTTCTCTTAGCTCCTGTACTTGAACAACTGGCGAGTTTTTTAACCAAATAATGGAACACGTCAGGAGATTGGTACTTGTTCCAGAACACATGACAGATCGAAAGAAACCCTTGGTCACTTCTTTAACAGCGCAGGTGAATGAACTAGATTCAGAAATGCAAAATCTTCTTAAACGTCAAGATATAACACAAGACGAGAAAGTCAAAATGTACGATCAGTCGCTTCAACGTTATCTGAATTATTACGATAAACGAATGAGTAGCCCAGCACGTGTAAACGTCATATCAACGCCCATAGCTGACGACAAACCTGAAGAATCAGTGAATACAGAAGAGAGTGCTGAAACAACACCCTCTGAGCTGCCTGGAGAGATAGAAACTGACATTTTAGAAAGTGTGCCTGTAACAATGAAATCAAGAGCTCGACAGTTGGTTAAGAAACTTAAAGCGAATAAAGCCCTCATAGGATGGACTGACCAAGGACAGATGGTGTTCAAAGGACGACCCATTCCGGGTACAAATGTTGTTGATTTGGTCAACGATTCTCTACGCCAACGAAAGAATTTCAACCCTGCTGGATGGCAGCTTTTTGCAAAAGCATTAGGAAACATGAATGTTCCCGAAGGCATTATCAGAAACGAAAATCGTTTGAGTGTGTTAAGAGAATATAAGACCAAAGATATTTCAGACATCTCCCTGACGTCATCTCCAGCAACATCAAAAAGAACAAAAGAAAAACAAAAACGAAGAGACAAAAACTTACATCCATATAAATGGGTTAAATAAATTTATTCCTTGTAAAGCTTTGATATTACAATAAAGAATTGTTTACAACATTAATTGTCTTGTATTTATTACACACAATAATATTTACGCATAAAGTCACGAACTAGCATGTCATTCCATTCTTTATTATCAGTAAACATGCCAACAATTGTTGACATGGGTATATTTCTACATCTATGTAAAGCATAAAACAAACAATATTGTCCACACACACGAGATCCTAATGACTGTAGAGTTTGTTCATTCCAAGTAAAACTGCTAGCATGATCTCGTAAAAACGTTTCAAAAGTTTTGCTATATAAGCCCGGTCCTTGTCCGTACGAGTCCATGAACTCCCCTTGTCCATCTGAAGTGAGATAAATTGCTACCCAATGCGTACCAGGTCCATTACTAGAATCCACATTCAAAATAAAACCTCTAGGTCTTTCCGATATCTGACTTGGTAGACGATCCGATAGTAACACGTCTTTAAATACGGTCTTGGTAAATGGATCACCTTTCAGGACGTTCAGGATTTGTAGAGTGTTCATCTTAACTGCTAAAGTCGCATAGAACGTTGCGTTTGTCGTCAATTTCGATAAGACTTTGAAATTCTCCAAGCACCACGATATTTATAGCTGTTGTCAGAGACGTTCCAAATTGACATTCTATCGATACGTTTCCATTTTTAATCGGTTGAATATGATCGCTTAGGCACAGATCAGCTGTCAGATCAAACACGAATAGAGTGTACCCATTGGCATACTCATCTCGTGTAATACCATTCCCATCATTTTGAAATAACTTGTTAGTACCAGCATACAAGGTTTGGAAAGCGGACACGTAGTTACTTCCTCTCGCAGCTGCAAATTTCAGTTGTAGGGGTTTTCCAGGTAAAAGTTCTCCATTTACCGTTAGACCAAGAGAAGTAATGTCGTAGTTTTTGAAATTGAAAGGATTTTTGGTATAGGTACCATTATAAGCATCTGCATCCACCATTCCGATAACCACTCGATTAGTTAGAGGGCCTTGAAATATATTTGGTTGATTGCCTGCATATTTCCTCTCGGTACAGAAACCACTTTACAACTGACACGATTAATAGGGTACTTGGCCGTGACACGTTGAAGGGCATGGGTATGAGCCATCATAACGGTAGAAGAGACGTTGACACGTCGAACGCGAAATACACATTCTTCCAAAACCACTTTAAAGTCAGGATGATCTGCTGACGATACCAGGGAAAATGGGTTTCTCGAACGCACTAATTTTAGTTTGATTGGTACAGAACCAAGTATATAACGGTCTTGTGCAAACAGGTCTGAATGGATTCTTCCTTCCATAGGCACAGACTTACTTTGACTTGCATGAACATACCGTAGTTTCAAACCCTTGTTTGCATCGGCATCTGCTACAGGGTTCACGACATCCATTCTACCAGCTTGATCTTTATAGAACAGCGCTGAGGTTAGATGAGATGATTTTGCGTCTTTGCTAAAGTTCAGTACAGTTTCCATATATGATCGGTAGGGATAAGCAGTGTTCGACGGTGTGACAAGTTTGTTGTTCAGGTAAACTTCTACTTGACATCCACAGATTTACAGGTCCGACTTGAACATTTTCATCGAGATTAGAGAGCCATTCCAGCGCCTCAATTTCCTCGACGGTTGTACAACCTTTGATTACATCGATAAGATCCATTGCTGTCAATGAAACAAAACGTATATTAAACTCTGATAAAATACACAAATAGTGAACGTCGTCAGGCAATATAAAACGAATAAGTGCAAAACATCTTACCTTATAAAATCAGACAAAAATATCTTCGAAAATATCTCCCAAGAAAACGCTATATCGCAGTAAACTCCACAAGTAAAACACTTTAGGAAAAGTAGCAACTATACGAAATCACCGAGCTTATATAGCTTCATGTATACTATAATTATTCCAATCTTGCCCAATCAAAGGAAGGAAAAAGGGGGTTTAACGAATACGAAAATGTATACATTTTTAGACCAAAACATGGAAACGAGACAAATATTAATTAGAGGCCCGCGCCGCTTGACTGCATGCATAAATTAACCTTGACAAACACACAGATTATAAAGTTTCTTTGTAATTTATTTCTAAAGGTATAACAATTTAAAAACATTTATTTGCGTCGATATATTCTAGCTGTCATTACACACTTGTAAATTGTAATACCTTTAGAAATAAATTACAAAGAAACTTTATAATCTGTGTGTTTGTCAAGGTTAATTTATGCATGCAGTCAAGCGGCGCGGGCCTCTAATTAATATTTGTCTCGTTTCCATGTTTTGGTCTAAAAATGTATACATTTTCGTATTCGTTAAACCCCCTTTTTCCTTCCTTTGAGTCATGCGTGAGTCATGCGTGAGTCACGCTGAATATCAATGAGGCGGCATCCCTTTGGTCCCTGGATGGGGGGGGGGGAGATATCTACTCACGGCTTTCAACCAATCGCCACGCTTGTTTTCAAAATGTTATTTTATAAATATATATATATATATCTTATCTTTTCATATACTTTCTATATGGTATATTTTCATTGCTAGAAATAGAAACTAGAGAAGTAAAATTTAACTCACCATAATTTATATAATTCTTACAAGAAAGGTTGCACAAACCCTTGTACCGTTTAATAAGTGTGCTGTGCAAATGCAATATGGTATAGGATGGTAGTAATGGTACGAGACAATTTGCTATAATCTAATAATCGTAACACGGACACGAATCGCATACGGATGGTTCGAAAAATTTGTCTTGCAACAATTACTTTGAAATTTATTTTATTTCTCTACTAAGCAGCCAAGTAGAACCTCCAGTCTAGCAGTTCATACTTATATCTTATATTTGCTTGCGCGGAACAAACTTGTAAACAATTTGATTTATAAACTAATGGCAAAACCTTATTAATTGCATGTACTATGATTTTATATCCACTTTACAAAACAAGCAACAAAATATAACGGCTTGGCTTTGATTAAAATTTCTCATTCAAACTAAGGCTTTTAATATGCATCAAATACATTTTAATGTTACCAACGCATCACGCTAATCACATGCATGTACGCGTGTTGCGATCTCAGCTGAATTGTAGCTTTAATAGGGTTCGCATGGAAGTTAGGGAACAAGGTACTGAATATAGTAAACCGATAATGGGAAGGGTGAGCGTACAAGTTAGTGTTAAGGTTGTGAGTTAGAATTGGAGCAGGAATTATGGTCAGAGTTAGGACTAACCTGGTAAACGAGGGAAATAATTTTACTTGGGAGGTATTTAAAGCACTACTTTGAACAAACATTATCATTAACCATGCGAGTAATGTACTTTAAAAATTTAGTAGAAGATGTTTTGAGCTGGTTTCTTTCCGGTTTTTCTAATTGAGCTTTCCTATTTTAACTCATCGTATACTTGTCCATACGTGCTTGGCTTTGCAATATGACCCAGTTAAGATTGATAATGGTGATGGTAATCGAAGGAAGAATGAGAAAAAAGTTATCAAAAATGATGTAGACGACGGTTGCGATCAGAAATAATGTAGGACAGATTGGATGATCCGGCATTTAAAATATGCTGGGATATAGAGGACTTTTTTGCGATTCCGGTGTTTAACCCTGAACGGGCCGTTAGTGAGAAAGAAGTTTATTTAATTATATATATATATTTAGTATAAATTTACAAGTTTATAATGCAAATCCTCGAATTTCATTGGCTATTGCAGGAGTTTATAATTGGTGATATAAACCTCTGGGATAAACCAATGAAAGTCATTCTTTTAAAAAAATTGACCAATGACAAAATGCGTAGTATAGCACGAACAGTGATCATTAGAGCCAGCGGTTGTTCTGTTAAGCAACAATGGCGCCGAAATTATAACGGAGTGGGCAAATGAAAGAAGAAATTGGACATTTAGGCGAAGCAAACGTTCTACAGAAAACAAAAACGGCTACAAAATGGTTAGAATGGAAATTATTAATGGTAAGATCGTTAAATTGTTTATCTGTGTTCGTTTAAAACGAAATAACTGCAAACAATACACATTTCAAAATTACGCTAGCTGTTGACAAGATTTCGTGATGTAAACTATATGCTAAATTGAATGTTTCTTTCAACTTTTTGTCACTTTTACAAAACAAATGAGTGGATATATATTGTTTCAACATTGTACATGAAAATCCATGCTAAATTATGCAAGAAAACATTTCTTTTCCATCAATTACTGTACGGGCCAAGCAGATGTCCGAAATGACTGTTGAACGTTTGTTGTTGGCTGTTAAAAAATGTATTAACTCATTCCTGTCCGAAGGCTTCTCCAGAGGTGAATAAAATCGTCTGGCGTTAGCCAGAATAAAATACTAAAGACCAATTCGGACAGGAAAGAGTTAGAGAGATAGTTTATAACTCATTCCTGTCCGAGGGCTTCTCCAGAGGTGAATAAAATCGTCTGGCGTTAGCCAGAATAAAATACTAAAGACCAATTCGGACAGGAAAGAGTTAAACGAGCCTCAAAGAATATGTTATGGTCAAGAATTTATTTAAGTTTTGTTGGTAAATTTATACTAAAACAATTAGACAACTCGCCCTCGTTATCTAATTGTTAAATATACTATGCTTAAAAAGAACATATCGTTTACTTTAGTAGTGAGACGTCGAAATGACGCGTGTAATTTGCAAACGAGCTTTGTGAAACGAAAAACGGGCTTTTTCACCTTAAAGTCTCTAACAGAGACCCAGTGCAATAACACAAGTTTATTTTTACCTAAAACCCGAGCTATTATTGCTATGAAATTTGTTGAAGATATCGTTTACATTTTTTGCGCATATAGTGAATCGCTGCTTCCAATACAAACATGAAATACGCCGTATAATTCATTTAAGTATTTAGCTAATTCAACCGACCAAGCCTTTAAGCTATTTAAATGTTTTTGTTTTTATTAAGTAAGGTTTCGAAGTACATGGGCACCAGTATTTTATCTAGTTTAAAAATCCTAGGGCGCATTTGTGCTCTTATTTAATTGCTAATTGAGATGACAATTTTATGTAAAATGTTGTTTTTATTAGTATTCTTACATAAAATTCTATCTTGTTTTAGTATTTTTTAACAATAAGTTTTGTCAGGCATACAACCATCGACACGGTAGAATTTTTTTGTATTTTCCTTATGTAATAGTTCAAATACGAGACGGAGGACTTTACCGGGATTTCAAAGTCCGAGTGCTTTTTGAAAAGGCGAGCCTTTTTAATGCACGAGGGCTTTGTAATCCCGGTAAAGTCCGACGTCGAATATTTGAACTGACTTCTCAAACTCAAAACTCCGAAGCAACCTCTGAAACGTAATATAATTTGCCTTATTTCAAAGTCCCAAGACTTTGAAAACGTATTTTGCATTATTTCAAAGTACTAGTCCTTTTGCTCCGATTTCAAAGCACTGATTAAACATTAATTTATTTTGTTTTTGGTTCATGAATTATTAATAAGTTTGAGAAAAATTAAAAATGAGTTTTAAAGGTAAAGAAAAGAGTTGTTTAATTAAACATTTGTCTTAAGATATGAGTAAAAACTATTGTATGTCCCTTAGTTCGTAATCTGTCGCAGATTATTAAAATTGGACATAGCAACCGGATTTTTTGGTCTAATTTTAACATTTTGGCGGCAAAATCTTAATTTCTGATTTTTTATGTTATTAGCAAAAAGTTGGAAAACTAATCAAAACATTATTTATAACAGATTATTATATTAAATGGAGTGTTTTATTGATTTTTCCGCCACTAATAAAAGTGATAATCTCACATGTGCGATTATTTATGATAATCGCACATGTGACGATTATCGCTGAATCAGCATTATAGTTTAATGCAAGTTTTGCAAGGCAATAGGACATTTTTTTATATAATAAACAGAACAATACATGGATGCTTGGAAATATGAAATTTATTTCTCGTGTTGAACAGGATATGTCACTCGTTCGCTTCGCACACTCATGAGATGTCCTGGTCAACACTCGAAATAAATTTCATATTTCCGCACATCCGTGTATTATTCTCTATGTAATAGTAATATTTATTCCAAATCTAAGTTCGCAAATTAATTTTTCTCATACTGCCACAAAATTAATATTTTGTTTAATTATTGTTGGCAGTCGTTCTGATGTTGTTCTTTGTTGTATTAATACATGTTAAGGTTTCAAATAGACCTCTAGCCTAAAAACTGCAGAACACTTAATTTACTTTATTTATCTTTTTGTTTGTAAAATAAGGGCGAATCAATAAAAAAATAAATAAAAAAATACAGTATACATTTTGATTACTATTTTCAGTTCCGAATTCTTGTGATTTTGAAGAAAACTGGTGTGGATGGAAAGCAAATAGTTCGAATATAAACGAATCTCAGTGGCGGAGAAAATGCATGGGAAAAAACGTGTCATCCCAATGTGAGTATATGTACTATTTTGCTAATCAAAGGAAACAAATAAACTTTGCCGCCTTTCTAATCTACATGCACTTATATAGCCTTACGTCACATAATTTTACTATTATATTGCACTTTTCGATAAAGCAGCTGATTGGCTACGTTAATATAGATTTTTACCAAATGAATGTACACTTAAATTATGGTTACCACTGAGTAAATTATTAAACTACAAAACAATGGACAATCCGAAAAGGGTTAACATTACCATCAGGAATGAGACTGGTGTAACGCGATCTACTATAAATACAAGATAATAACTAAATGATGATATCATACATAATTATACTGTACATGATAATTATTTAAAGATGACAAGATGCAACGGTTTCTGCCGATGGATCCAGAGGGCTTCTTTAAAGAGTAGCAATGACCACTGTATAGCTTTGTCTATTATTTCACAGTTGTTAAGGATTAGTTGTGATAAAATGGTAGGCTCGTTAAGATTAAGGAAGTTAGAAGGCAAATTTAAGAAATTATTTAAATATTGAAACTGTTCACAAGAGTTAATGTGATTATGAGTTTCAGAGTCGTTTTCGTGGGCGCGTTCTTTAATACCGGTGATCGGGCAACGGTAAGTTTTTCCAATATAGGAGGCATAGCTCCCAGGACAAGTAAGCTTGTATACTACAGACCTTTGTTGTCTTTGGAAGTCCGGTCTTTTAAGGATAATTAGAAGGCGTTCGAGTTAGTGGTGTCCCAAAGTGTGATAAAATTAGCACGGTCTTTTAGGAGTCGTGACATTTTTGTGGTGCAAGCGTGAATTAGATTAGTTCCTCTTTTCCCAATAAAAGAAGATGGATCCAGATTTTTGGTGGGTCTGTGTTGTCGTGATTGTCGTTGTCCGTGATATTAAAGTTGGTGGTTGGCATAAACGTTTGGATTAGTTTATTGACCAAGCGACGGCGAAAACCGTTCCAAGAAGAAAATTTGGCGATGATTTTTAGCTCATTCTGGAGTAAATCATAAGTGTTGCATATTTTATGCGCGCGATACACAAGTGCTCTAAGCGAAGCAGTTTTCCTGCACCTAGGGGTGAAACTGGATTAGTTGACATATTGGCCGGTGTGTGTTGATTTGCGATAAATAGTTTTGCCAGTTGAGGTTATTTTACAGGTAAGTCGATAAAATGGATGTGGCTATGGTCAATAAAATCTGCATGGGTAAATTATGGTGTGTCGTCAACGTAGCGAGCGTAACATTTTAACATGCCAGAGGAGATAAGAGGTCGGATAATTTCTTCTTCAAGCGCAGTCATTAAAATATCAGCTAGAGTGGGTCCTAATGGAGAACCCATGGATACTCCATCAATTTGTTGATATAGTTGGCCATTAATTGAGAAAGGTGTTTTAGTGCAACAGTCTAACAACAGTTTTTTAACGTACGTTTTCTAAATGAAGTGGTGATTATCTTGTCTTTGTAGATTCTGTCCAAGATAATGTTGACAGTTTTTCGTAAAGGAATGCTAGTAAAGAGAGAAGTGACATCAAACGAAACAGACTTGTGGCCTTGAGAGAATAAATTTTGCCGGATGTTATGAATTCGCGACACTGCGTCAAAACTGTCCCGTATTTTGAACTCATTGTGAGTGAGAGGATTTAGTAATTTTGAAAGATATATAGCCACGGGCTGGAAAGCGCGGTTGCAGTAGTGTCAACAATTGGACGGAAAGTCGGTAGATTATCAAATGATTTGTGTGTTTTGGGGAGGCCATGTGCCCCAGCTGATCTGGTTGATTGTGGTCTGATGTTCTTGAAGGTATCGCCGTCGATTTCTTCACGTTTATGAATTGTCCATAGCTTAGCTTTGAATAGAAGAGAGTTGGGTTAAAGATGGATCGGTTTGAAGCTTTCTGAATTTCTGAGTATCAGCAAAGATGGCTTTCATACTTGTTTGATAATCCGTTAATCTAATAAGAACAACTCCGTTTCCTTTATCTGGCTTAAGAATAGCGAATTGTTTGCGTAGGTTTTTCAAAATCTTAATGTTTGTTATCGTCCGTTAATCTTCTATCATCAAAATCTAAAAAGTTGCAGGCTAGTACGTGCTTCAATGGAATTCTTAATTTCCTGTTGTTTAATAAAACTTTCCGGAATAAGATTGTGGCGTTGTAGTTGCATGAACCCATATTGATTCTGCTGAGGAAATAAAATCGGATTAATTTGGTCGAGTTGCAAGGCCGTGTTTGAGTCCAAAACGTAAAACACGTTCTTCTTCAGAAGTGAGAATGTCGCCGGTTTTCCCCGTCGCTTGGTCAATAAACTAATCTAAACTTTTACGCCAAAAGCCAACGTTAATATCACAGACAACGACAATCACGAGAACATTGATCCACCAAAAATCTGGATCCATCTTCATTTTATTGGGAAAAGAAGAACTAATCTAATTCACGCCTGCACCACAAAAATATCACGACTCCCAAAAGACCGTGCTTAAAGTGCCTATCTCAGGGTTGGGGATTTTACAAATTTAATATATTTGGAACATTTTAAGAAGATTTGTAATATATTCTTCTTTTCCAAAAATTTCATCTACATGGACTTTTTTGCTTTTAAAGTTGGCGATTTTGACGATGGCCCTGAAAATGTTTTACTGGGTTCTAGTCGCCGGAAGTGACGTAGAAGCAGGGAGACCTTCTCAGACAGTAAGTGTGTTTACATCGGGAGCTTACGGGTCACCTTGGATTTTCTTGGCTTTATTCAGGTTATTTTGTCGGAAATTCTTTTAAAAATTATGCCAAACACGTGCGTAGTGTTTTTACTCTCGAATGAACCCCATTGATATGCTTGGAGCACGGGTGGCGTGTGCTATTAGGGCGCTGCCTCTCACCAATGACGGGGTTAGTACTTGGATGGGTGACCGTCTGGGAATAGCCCCGTTCTCGGGGTGGGAACTCATATGTGAGTAAAGTTTAGTTGGTTTTTCCTGTGCTTCGAGGGTTTTTAGCCAGGTTCTCCGGTTTTCCTCCCTGCGTAAAATCAACACCTATTGGCTGTAATGAAGGACCCCACCAGCTCTGCTGAAAAACTTACCCTCCTTAAATAAAGAATAATAATAATAATAGAATAGCGCTGTATGCTATTTCGTTTTTTGCGACAATAACGATGTACTATATCGACTCACGGGAGGCGAAGGAGACAAGCGTAGCTTAGTGTGAAAAGAACGCCGATTTCGTCAAGGATAAAGGTGTGAAATGAACGCCGACAACTACTTCTGTGACCTGTTCGTTGTTGGAAGTAGTTTCAACGGGAATATTTGGTACTGAGACGATTCACAGCAGGTTATCACGAGGAAAACCCGCGTCGGTGTGGCGATTACAAAACGACAACAATAGAGCGTGTTTTTCCGGAGAAGAACTTGTGTATGTCATCAGTCTCATATTTCTTTTTATCGAAGTATTGTTTGCCTTTTTCCTTCGATCTTTGATCAAGAATATATCGAAATATACTTGACTTGGTAATGTCGTCTACCTCTGGTTATAACACCGATAGCCAAAATGACTAGACTATAGGATGTAAACATTATTCCACGATATATTCCAGGATTACGTATGCGTACACTCTAAAAAAAGGTGTGTTCAAATAACACACCTTTTTTGTCCAGAAATTGACACGCTTTAAGGTGTGTTATTCAACACACCTTGGTGTGTTATTTGACACACCTTGGTGTTATTTGACACACATTGGTGTGTTATTCAACACACCTTAAGGTGTGCTTTCTGTTTGTCCAGAATTTGACACGTTTTAAGGTGTGTTTTTAGAAAGGTGTGTTATGCAACACACCAACGTGTGTTATGCAACACACCAAGATGTGTTATTCAACACACCAAGGTGTGTTATGTAACACACCTTCAGTTGTATTGAATAACACACTATAGGTGTATTATTTAACACACCATTAGGTGTGTTATGCAACACACCTTTGCATTAGATGTGTTGTTTAGCAAGGTGTGTTACAAATAACACACCTTCAGCTGTGTTAAATAAAAAATATATGGTAAATACACAGAATGCATATACATGTATGATAAATATATTTATTAAATAATAAACACTAATTTTACATAGTTATAGCTATATATGGCTTAGTTTAAGTTAATACAACAAAAATAGCAAATCCATACAGGTTTGTCCTTTTTATGATACTGCGCTTTTCGGCTAAGCTTGGAGACGAACAGTTTGATCGAAAAGTTTGAACATTGAAATGCATACGTTACCAAGGGCAATTTAGGATGTTGTCAAGGGCAAATTCAAAAGTTTAGGCAACGCCTTAATTTCTATTGGTCAAAATGTTCAAACATTCAAATTTCCCATGGGAACGTGTCAAATCGTGAAACGATCAAACTTTTTAATAAAACTTCTGGTCTCCAAGCTTAACCGAAAATCGCAGTAAAAGTATTATGCAGCTAGCACTATAATAATATCCATACAAGTGAAGTTAAATAGCAATGAAATGATTATAAATTGTCCTTTTTATAATAAAGGTATAATGTAACTACATGCAGTTGCTGCTGCTTATAAGCAAAAGTCCCTATGGAAAAGTTGCTTAATATATATATAAAGTTTTCGTCTGTTGCCATTTATATGCAAAATCCGCTTATAAGCAAAAACCTAGAATAACCACTTAACCATGTCATATGTACATATGTGGTTCTGCATCTATATCCAAAATACATCGTTCAGCATTTAGGATACTACATGACATACATGTATTTAGAATGTTGGTATTTTCAAAGTGTACTTAACAACAATCCAATCTTGGAGATCAACAATCCTTTTCTTTCGTTGAGAAGTTGGCTTTTGCATCATCACTCAATGTGCACCAGTCCGGTCCTGTAAAATGAAAAAATTAATTCAACAATTTGTTAACTAATATTTAATATTAAATCAAATATTCAAAGGGTATACATTAATCACTTTGCAACAAAACTCAAAATTGAAATTTATAAGTTAAAATTTTGATTTTGTTGTGATTTTTCTTTATTTAAATACATTAGTCACTCCATTTAACCCACTGATGCACACAATAGGGCGTCTGAGGAATCATCTGCTGATAAACAGAGTAAAACAACAAAGGGGACATTTTCGGAGCTGGCTCAGGCACGAATGGGTAATAATTGTTTAGCTCAATACCACTGCTACCATCCCTTAGAGAGTAAAATCATCTGGAGTGTAAATTAATGTCAATATTAAACTTTATATACAAAGTATATATATGACTTAATCTTCCATCATATACTGCATCACAGATGAGCTCTCAGTAATGACCTACTACGGCTACCAGCTGACTAGCTTCCCAGGGTCAAGAGTAAGATTCCCTCCAAAGGTCACATACTCACACAATACATTCCTCCTAACTACAAGATTGCAGTTACCGAACAAACAATTTGGACAGAAAATTCTACTTTCCTAGCAAAATTCTTGTAATTTTGAAGACAATTAGAATATAGGGATGTTTAGTAATGATTAAGGAGTATGCAGTATCTGTGTATCACTAAAATCATACCAAATGAATATTATTAGTGTTATACCAGTTTGTGTCTTATTTATCAAACTGATCAACTTTCTAAAATATCCAGATGTGGGATATGTGTTTTACTGTTTTTAGCATATCAATGATACTGATATATATATATATATATATATATATAAATATATATATATATATATATATATATATATATATATATATATATGCGAAACACGTGTCTGTAGATTGAACTATATATATATATATATATACCTTTGTGGAAGTTTGAGCACTCTGGCCCTATACCACCTCATGCTCTCTAGATGTGCGCACTATTTACATTATCACACAATCGTTGTCACCAGCAATTGCTTGGGGTATATATAAGTAGTGTTCTCACATCTAGATTGTTCCAAGCTACACTGATGAGCCATAGTACAGCGAAACACATGTCTGTATATTGAACTATATATATATATATTTATAAAATAGGTTGCGTCTTACGCACGCTGTGATTGGTCAAGTACCGTGTTTATATCAGGCTATGTAAACACGGTTGTGATGTCACGGCACATTTTTTAGCCTTATTTCATAAAAGAAATAGAAAATGGATGCCCTGTGTTTATATAACCTGATGCAAACACTTGAGTGAGTTGGGAGAATTTGAAAGTACTTATGTAAACTCTTGCCTATGGCTCGGGTTCACATAAACTTTCAAATTCTCCCAACTCACTCTCGTGTTTGCATCAGGCTATATAAACATGGTGGCCATCTTCTATTTCTTAAATATATATAGTTAGACCAATATATGATCTGCAATTAGTATTTTGAGATATCAACATGCGTAATGGAATAGATCATTATGTCATTAGTCAATAAATAAACTACTACACATGTAAAAAGCTGTTACAAACCTGCAAGCAAGTTGTTACAAGGCTGTTCAACAGGCCGTCACCATCATGTGTTTGCACTGGCTGTCCCAGTCTGTTAACATGTCTTAACAGGTTGTTGACAACTTGTAACAAGGCTGGTGACTCCAACAGACTGATGACAAGTTGTTTCAACAACCTGTTACTGCTCTGCACTTAACAAGTTGTTAACCGGTTGATGCTAACAAGGTTGTAGCAGCTTCTTGAATGAACAGCATTGTTACAACTTGTTCCCAGCCTTGCTACAAGCCTGTTGCGAACACATCATGTTGACAAGCTGTGAGATTTTTACGTGTGTAGTATATGAATTAAGCTTATTTAAGGATTTTACTTACCAATAACAGCAAGTTGAATGGTTGAACACAACTGAACAAGGTAACTCTACCCTATATGCACTAGAAAACAAGAGAAAATAATATATGAATGAATAAGCAAATAAACAAACACACACACAAAACATACTGTTAGTCTGTTACCAACAATTTGATATTTCATAATGATGACGAATTCTGCCAGTGACTCAGTGAAAATACACTAATCACAAATAACATTTACCTCAAGGTCTGAATGCTTTAGTTTTACATAAGATAATCCTTATCATGAAAGCAACGGTGGCTAAAGAATGGCAAAAAAGATAGAATGATTTGAGAGTTTGTTAGGAACCACAATTGACTAAATTGAGAAGAGATTCCAGCCGCCATGTTGACGAGTCAAAACATGATGACTTTATACTTCAACTATAGTAACTTCAGTAGAAAATGGTTTGTATTGGACAATCAAAGAGGAAATTTGACAACGAGAGCCAGAAAAAAATTCACATTACAATAAGTAGGACAATAGAAAACAAACGATAAATACTCAATCTCTTACCTTGCTCGTAGCCTCGTGCGAGAGGAGCTTCTAGGACTTCTTGGTTCAACTGGATTTTCATGGCTTCTAGTTAAATCTTTCCGTAAGAAGAACATGTTACTTCGGTGAAGACTGTCTGCTTGATCTCTTCGCAAACAAAAAGTCTTATTACCAAAAGTTTCTATAGCTTGAATCTCAAAAGTCAAAACACCATCACAAACGAATTTCAAACGTGGCGCGCTGATAATGATGAGTGAGATGAGAATCGAGATTCGAGATGACGATATCCCAAGTATCAATGCGCGCTCGCTAGCTGCGCGGTAGAAACCTTGTTGAAAAACAAATTACATTTTTACGTAGCAATCTCAAATTCCGGGGGGTGGGGAGGGAAATTTAACATTTTAAGAGAAGTTGACCGTACTTCGGTGACAGGTTAATACAACTGACAATTAAAATACTCACCATTTAATTGTTCAATGGCAATGCAAAATATTCCTAATACACGTTGTCATTTCACTGATTTCAGACTTTCAGTCTATTAAATCCCTTAAAACGACGTCTATTTGTGTCCTTTATGATCTATCAAGAGCGACCATGGCACAGAATAAGATCTTTATTCTATGACCAAGGTTTTGTGATAGTGATTGGTGAATGTCATGCTTTGTGTATAAAATACGAGACATCTAGAATCACACTACGCGTATTACGTTTCAACTTTCAAGCGCATCTGCTTCAAGCGATGCTATAAAATATTTTGGGCATACGCCGCTGACATTATAAGATTGGATCGCGGGAGGGGGTCACAGAACGCCCGGGATAAATTGACTACCGAAGTTTTATTAGCCTTTCTTTCTGAATTCTGATATGCTATTCCAGTGTTTCAAAATTACAAACCTATTGATTCGGAATTACTTCATGCACATTTAGGTACAGATATAAAGTTTTAAACGTAGGGATATTTAAGCTAAAGAAATGTATTATTATATTTACAAGATGTGTTATTCCAAAGCGTTTGTTGGTGTTACCGAAATTATTCTGTTTGAAGAGTGAATTATTTCAAAAGATGTGCTGTTTCAAAAAGCGTGTTTTTAAAATAACACATCTTAGTGTGCCACTGGGAGGATGGCAAGTTCTTTGTTGTACAAGTTTTAGAGACACTATCTTTTCACAGTCATTTTATGTGTTATAACTTGTTCCAACTAATGAAAGGGTGGTAGTTGTACTCCAGAATTTACCATGGCATGGGGTGTTGAACATTGTAAGAAAACATGGTAATTTGTTTATAGTTGAGAAAGATACTGCAAATGTAGAAGACATGTAAATAGATAGCTTGGGCCAGTTTGGATAACCTTTCCATGTGATAAGTTTTAAAGACCAGTGCTATATACCCATGCTTTGAACAACCAAAACTACATTTCATTCATCGAATATCATTCTCAGATAGATAACAAGCTTGATAAAAAACACAAGTATAACACTTTTTTCTTGGATCTTATTTGCTGGATAAGCGAGCTATGGCCTCGGTATATAAATATATATATATGAGTGTCTTATATGTGTGAAATATAGAAAAATTAATTAAAAGGTTAACAGTTATAATAACAAGCATATGCCCTATGTTATAAATAAGGTGTGTTCTTTGAAACATGGTTTTTAAAAAGGTGTGTTATTATATTATGGTATTTAAGAAGATGTGTTATTAATGAAGGTGTGTAATTAAAAGGTGTGTTTTTTTGAAAGGTGTGTCACAAAAGGTGTGTTTTTTCAAAGGTGTGTTAATGCTAAGGTGTGTTATTCAGAAAAGGTGTGTTAAATTAAGACACCTCGCATGCAAAGGTGTGTTATAACAAGGTGTGTTATTTTCAAGGTGTGTCAAATAACACACCCGGGTGTGTTATTCAACACACATAGGTGTGTTATCCAACACACCAATGTGTGTTTTGTAACACACCAAGATGTGTAATTGATTATTTTTCTGATAAGGTGTGTTAAAATAACACACCTTAGTGTGTTTCAAAACACACTAAGGTGTGTTTCAAAACACACCTTTTTTTATAATCGAGATCGAAGACGAAGTAAAACTGTCTTCCAATGTGGCCATACCTGAAGACGAATCATCTGAATGCATTGTCAAGCCGTATGAAGGCGAGTCGGTTGCCGATGAAATTTGGGTCGTAAATCATAATAAGCAAATGCAACGTGAAAAATGTCTTTGGGACGACGGCTACAAATTCGCTTTTGAGGGACACGATAAGGTAAATGATTGGTTTAATTGCAAGTTTAATTGCAAATTGTTTTTATCAGTGAATTTATGTTTACGTTTTATTTGCAGTGTTCTATACACGCATTTGCTAAAACAAAAAAATTGTATGCTGTCATGAAAGCCAAATGATTCGCATGTTTAATTGTATTCGATATTTCTCTGACACTGAACTGCTTGCGAATGCGAAGGAATGTCAGTAAATCAAAGCTTGCATTGAAACGGTTAATAACAGTGATCAAGTTCTTTAATACTCTTGTTTGCCTGGAAATCTGGTCACTACGTCTAGCGGGACACTTACATCGAAAAATTGACAAGATAAACTATCAAATAAAAGATCAGTACAGAAAACAAGGTAGGAACTGTCTGTTGATTATAGATTAATGGAATATTTGCATTCACTTTTGAAATTTGAACTTGCACGCGACAGTATACGCACAGAGTCAATTTCTTCAAGTTTGAAGATGAAATCGCACATTTGTTGTTGTTTATCGAATTGGACGAGCAGTGAATTGTGGCAATTTTGAAGAACGAAGCAATTCTATTAGCCTAGTGAATTGTGCGCAGCTGGTTCATTCGCAAGACGCAAGTGGAAATCGGAAAGCGAACGAGTATTCTATTAATCAATACTGACAATATCTACCTGCTTTCCGTATGTTCTATTTATACTTTGCCTCATCAATATTTCGATATTTGCAACCCGCTAGACGCAGTAACCAGATGATACATAACGAATATAAACATGCGAATCATTTGGCTTTGACAGCATACAATTTTGTCTTAGCAAATATGGCCAATTGCAAATATGGCATGCCAGTATACAACATTCGATAAAACGTAAACATAAATTCACTGATAAAGGAAACTTTCATAACTTACAAATCGTTCACCTTATTGTTCCCCGCAAAGCGAATTTATAGCCATCGTAGAAGATATTTTTCAAGTCGCATTTCCTCACTAAATTTGCGATCCTAAATTCATCTGCAATCGACTCGTCTTCATACGGCTTGACAATGCATTTTCATGATTCGTCTTCAGGTAATGGCCTAGACAGTTTTACTTCGTCTTCGATCTCGATTACGTATCCCGGAATAATGTGTACATCCTAGTCTAGTCATTTTGGCTATCAGCATTAGAACCAGAGGTAGACGACATTACCAAGTCAAGTATATTTCGATATATTCTTGATCGAAGATCGAACGGAAACAATACTTCGATAAAAAGAAATATGAGACTGATGACATGCACAAGTTCTTGTGTCTTTCCGGAAAAACACGCTCTATTGTTGTCGTTTTGTAGTCTCCACACTGACGGGTTTTCCTCGTGATAAACTGCTGTGAATAGTCTTAGTACCAAATATTCCCGTTGAAACTACTTCGAACCACGAACAGGTTACAGAAGTAGATGTCGGCGTTCATTTCACACCTTTATCTTTGACGAAATCGGCGTTCCTTTCACACTAAGCTATCCTTGTCTTCTTCGCCTCCCGTGAGTCGAGATAGTTCATCGTTATTGTCGAAAGAAAAAAATAGCATACAGCGCTATTCTAGCGTATCAACTAGGTTCATTCGAGAGTAAAAACACTACGCACCTGTTTGGCATATTTTGTAAAAGAATTCCCGACGAAATAACCTGAATAAATCCAGGAAAATCCAAGGTGACCCGTAAACTCCCGATGTAAACACTGTTACTGTCTGAGAAGGTCTCCCTGCTTCTACGTCATTTCCGGCGGCTAGAACCCAGTAAAATATTTTCACGGCCATCGTCAAAATCGTCAACTTTAACAGCAAAAAACTTCATGAAGATGAAATTTTAGAGAAAAAAAAGATATATTACAAACCTTCTTAAAATGTTCCAAATAACCTAAATATGTAAAATCCCCAACCCTGAGATAGGCACTTTAATTTATCACACTTTGGGACACCACTAACTCGATCACCTTCTTATCCTTGAAAGATCGGGCTCCCAAAGAACAACAAAGCTCTGTTGACAAGCTTACTTGTCTTGGGTGCCATGCCTCCTATATTGGAAAAATTGACCGCTGCCTGATTACCAATATTAAAGAACACGCCCACAAAAACGACTCTGAAATTCATAGTCACATTAACTCTTGTGAACAGTTTCAATATTCAAATAATTTGTTAAATTTGCCTTCTAACTTCCTTAATCTTAACGAGCCTACCATTTGATAACAACTAATCCTTCACAACCGTGAAATAATAGACAAAGCTGTACATTGGTCATTGCTACAATTTAAAGAAGCCCTCTGGGTCCATCGGCAGAAGTCGTTGATTAACCGCGGGACAAAAGCTTCTAAGGTACTTGTCATCTTTAAATAATTATCATGCACAGTATAATTATGTATGATAGTAGTATAGCACTTGGGGGTACTAGGACGCTTTTCCCAGTATATTGTGGTTTGCTGTTATCTGCTTACAAATATTGGAATCTATATATTGATACTAATTTCGGTATAGGCGCAGTTTCCTACTTGGCGTGGATACTTAGCGTGGAATGTTAGCCTGGTATCATTGCTAAGTGACCAGCGCTTGATACAAAAATAAATTGATCTATATATCTTCTCAAATATTTGGATGCGTTTAATCCTATTGCTCGGTTGAATTACACCATCCTATCTCATTATTCTATAGTAACCGTAAGCTATAGACTTCTTACCCCATCCTGTAGTATGAACCTCTTATCGTCAAAACATGACAGCGATATTTTATTGATGATATAACTGCTTATCTGATGTCTAACGCCTCTAATAGTCTTCATGTTATGAAGCATTTGCTTATCATCGAATAACGTCTCTCGGTAATTCTCACGTCTTATTTGCTTCTTTATGGCAGCCTTCTTAATACCCTTGGCCGTCTTTTCGCCTTGCCCATTGTCCTTCATGTTAGAGTACATCTGTAAGAGTACACTGATGGCTCGTCTTTAAATTCCCCAATGACTTTTGTATTTTCAGAAAAGTGGAATGGACTCTCTTTTGGATAATCGCTGTTGTCAAATAAATGCTTGTCCTTTATCGCCGTATTTCATTTTAATGTATTTATAGTGGAAGCTATACATCAGCGTCTTGCTCAAGTTTAGAATGCGCATGCCTACGTATGCATGTCTGTTTAATGTTAAAGTCTCTTTGCTTTTGTGAACAGCTACCAGATCCTCGTTGAATATTTTGCCGCTAACAAATGTCGGCTTTGACATTAGCTTAAGCAACTTATCCTTGTTCGTTACCAGCCTAACATCAATCCTCTTTCTGATGTTCTCCATGGTGTTTCCAAAAACTGAATTTAATATTTATTAAAATGCTCCTTCTTAATTCTCTTACAATAGTCTACCTCGTCAAGCATATCGATCGTGCATGAACCGGTTTACATATTCTTACCTCGGAACACTTTTTCTGGCTTGATGAGTGTATCGTCATAGCAACAGGCTAGCTTATAGCCTTATCCACAATCGGTATGCTTTTGATAGGCATCGGGGTGTTACTTTTCATTGCTTGGTCGACATCCGCTTATCTTTTCAGTGATCGCTTCAAAATCGGCATATACTATATACGGACGGCATTTGTAACTGCCTATAGTAATTGTTATATTTCAAAATGTTTTTATCCTTTTCAGGCATCTTGATATAGCTTGCACCTCTGCGCAGTTATCATTGTTGGTCACTCAGTACTTTCTGTGAACTGAAGCATTGTAAGTATCTCATACAGAAATGCTTTTTGTTCTTATGTTTGGACTGACTATACATAAAACGGTTGAAGTCAGTTATGAGAACGTAGTGCTGCTTTTCACCCTCTGTTATCAGTAGAAGGTTTATGACACTCTTGTTGCTTTCTTTTGAGATATAAACTGGAAACAGTTTGCGTGTCTTCATAAAGAATACGTTAATATTGATAGAGTTCTGTTTCTCTAGCTTGTGGTACCGTAAACCTCCGAATATAAGCCCTGGGCTTATATTCGTTCGTAAGCACGTTTTGGTGGGCTTATACATGGGTGGGGGGGGGGGGGGGGGGGGGGGGGGGGGGGGGGGGGGGGGGGGGGGGGGGGGGGGGGGGGGGGGGGGGGGGGGGGGGGGGGGGGGGGTGGGGGGGGGGGGGGGGGGGGGGGGGGGGGGGGGGGGGGGGGGGGGGGGGGGGGGGGGGGGGGGGGGGGGGGGGGGGGGGGGGGGGGGGGGGGGGGGGGGGGGGGGGGGGGGGGGGGGGGGGGGGGGGGGGGGGGGGGGGGGGGGGGGGGGGGGGGGGGGGGGGGGGGGCGGGGGGGGGGGTGGGGGGGGGGGGGGGGGGGGGGGGGGGGGGGGGGGGGGGGGGGGAGGGAGTGAGGGGCTTATATACGAGGGGAGCTTATATACGGACAAGATTTTGTGTTAGTAATATTAAACATTTATTGACTTTATTTCAATATAACACAAGGTTAACATATAAACAAGCATAAGATACTATATACGGGTGGGCTTATATTCGGAATGATGAGAGTGTTAGTAAATTGGTGGGCTTATACATGCGGGGCTTATATTCGGTGGGCTTATATTCGGAGGTTTACGGTATCTCTTGGCTGACAGGAAATTCTACGCCGGAGTAGTCTAGCTTACTGAGGTAGGCTTTATCGCTTTTACTTATACGCTTGGAATGTATGTCCTTATAGGGCTGATATGCCTAATGTGACACCATCTGAAGCACTCATCGTCTTTGTTCTTGATGTGGACCAGGCCTTTTCGCGGGTTGCTTAGTTCTGCAGGCAATGGGGTATACGATGATCCTTTTGATGGTTTGTAAATAGATATATTCACATATTGTTCATTAATTTCGTCAATGACCCAGCCACTTCCTTCTGAGATCCATTGACCAACTCTTTGTAGTGTTTCATTTCTGTCTGCGTTACACTGTCCTAAATATCTGATCCGTTTATCACGGTCTTAGTTTTACTGTTAAAATAAGCGGTTTTATAACAAAGGTTGGTTTGGATTATTAGGCTAAACTGGTATGACTTTGTATAGCCTCTCGGAGCGTGGGTAAGTAGAGTTGGCTTAACACGTAGGGCTGCTTTCAACCGTGGCGCTTTTATTTTTCGGATAATGCTATTGTACTTAGATTCTCTTTCATTATAATCTGTTTGCTCAACATAGCATTGTCTTTATTAATGTCGCCAAACACCTTCTCAAAGCGTTTGGTTTCACGTAATGAAGGCATTGACCAACCTGCTTTTTCATACCTTCACGTAGCTTAACTAATTGCCGTAATTCGCTGTCGGATAGACCTGACAATAATTTATGGACTAAATCGTTACGATCACTCTTCATATACTTACTATAGACTATATTTTTGTCTCCGCTATACGCGGTTTTTGCTCCTGGCCGCTCAGATTTATTTTTTGTACTGGTCTCCAGATTTGAACTCGCATTTCTACTCATGTACTGTATCCAACGTGAGACCGCCTTCAGCCTGTTTATGGTTAAAGACATGATAGTGCTTTAAAAGAATGCTCCTATATATTTTTACAAATAGATAAGGGCCATAATAATGGTTGGAAAAGTATTATTCATTACGCTCTAGCCATAGATTGGTACATTTTATCGGTACCAGACAGATGATCACAATCCCATTTTAGTGTAGGGTATACTACTAATAATAATATTTAATTCTTATAGCGCGCATGCTTCATTCAAATACGTTCACATGCGCCCATACATCAAACGTGTATCTTTACAACCAAATTAGTCCTAAGGATCCTTCAATGTGGCCGTGTCGAGGCATATCAAAGGCGCTGTAAGCAGCATCCATACGACACAGTTCAGACCACGGATCCCAGCTAAGCCCTAGGGGTTGATTTTACGGAGGGAGGAAAACCAGATAACCCGGCGAAAAACCCTCGGAGCACAGGAGAGATCAACTAAACTCTACTCACATGAGTCCCAAGCACGAGAACGGGGCTGTTCCCAGACGGTCACCCATCCAAGTACTAACCCCATCTAACCGTGCTTAACTATTGGTGAGAGGCAGCGCCCTAACAGCACACGCCATCCGTGCTCCCTAGACTGTACTGTAACATACAGTCTGTCTTCAAACTGCTTCCTCCTGCCCAGCATGCCATTTGGTTGTTTAAGCAGCGGTATCCTAAGTCTTGATGCCAGACGGATAACGTAAAAGTCGTAACAACTGATATTATGCAATTTACAGACGCTTCTGAGTATATTCGCTATTTTTAGGAACTCATATACGACCCTACTTCTATAGTTTCTATGGACGTATCCTTTCTCAAGGAGCAACTTGGCCATCCAGCGTCTAGCTATGCTGACTCTTCTTCTTCATCGATGCATCGGGATCTCGTTCGGGAACCATGGGAACCATCTCGTTCTGGCAACATGACCAAAGCTGTAGAAGAGCTTCTGAAACAGTTCAAGTACCGATTTGATGCTTATCCAAAGTTAGCACAATTTGACGATGGAAAGGAGTTCTACAACGTTCGTGTCAAAACGCTACTGGAGAAACATGGCCTCAAATACATTAGCACAAACTCTGATAAGAGGGCTGTTGTAGAGCGGTTTAACAGAACACTCAAGATGTCTATGTGGAAGTACTTCTACAGTAAGGGTACATACAAATGGATTGACGTCCTGGATGAGCTTGCGAGAAACTACAGTAATACCAAACACAGTACTATCCTTATGAAAGCAGCTAGTGTAAACAAGAAAAATGAAAGTGAAGCATGGGATACATTATTTGGTCACCATTTTGTAGAGTACCCACTGCCTACATTCAAAGTTGGTGACACTGTTAGGATTTCAAAGTACAAAAGCACATTCAAGAAAGGATATGAGGCTGACTTCACTGAGGAACTGTTTAAAGTAACGGGAGTCATACGCGGTGACCCTAATGTGTACGAGATATCTGATCTGGACAACGAGCCTATTATTGGTAAATTCTACGAAGAGGAGCTATCAGCTGTGGACAAAAGGACGACGTATACCGTGTGGAAAAAAATAGTCAAGCGAAAGAAGATGAGAGGTAAAAAGATGGTACTGGTGAAGTGGTTAGGCTATGACAGTAAGCATAACAGTTGGATTCCAGAGAGTGACATACAAAATCTCGGTTAGTGTATATACAATGGCAGAAGGAGGCTTTGACGACTTTGAAATGGAAAATTTTAAAATTGACAAACTAGAGAATTTCAGTAATGAACAATTAACTGATAATTTCAAGAATATTTCTATAGAAAAAGACCGTCTATATAAACAGTTCGGAGATAACGATGAAACGCCTGAAGAAGTTAGGGTAAAGTACAGAAACTTTAATAATGCACTTGAGAATATTGAACTTGAGAATATTGAACTTGAAAGGGACAGGCGTAAAGAAGCTGAAACTTCATTTACTGATAATGATAAAACGGTGACTATCAGAGGACGCGACCACAATGAAACCGCTTGGGTTGACGCTGATTTAAATTACTATCAGAAAGACAGAGCTGTGGTGCAAGAGCTTGGAACGAGGGACAACTTAAACACCTATATTAACAAACTCGTCAACAACCAAGGTTATTTCGACAAAAGGCTTTCAGAGGAAAAACGTTCCAAAAAGCGTTAAATTCCTGAGATCGTTTCTAGCCTTCTCTGTTGGCTCAGGCTCCCGACCTCTACTAAATAACAAGGATGGGTTTAGCATACTGAAAAACACTCACTTCACAAGATGAGGCGCCGTAAAACAAGGCGGCTTGGCCACTACTCTTGTCTATAATGGTCTAGACGTTAGAGAGGTCAACACCCAGAAATGGACAGTGAAAAAACTAAACGAGAACACGACCGAATCAATAGAGTTTGACAAACTAACCGATTCAATTATTAAGAGCACCGGTGACACTGTTAGAGAAATATCTGAGGATACGAAATTAAACCAAGTATAGTGGTCCGAAATGTGATAAACGAAGATGTAACGTGCACTGAACACACGCCCGAACGAATGGGAATGATGGTTAGAGAGAAAAGCAAAACGTACAAGCCACCGAAATCAGGTGGAAGGTTAACCAATCTTAGGAGACGACTAGAAGACAATAGTTTATGGCAAGGCGGCGGTAACGAACAAATAGACATATCATCACCTCCTGAAAGTGTGCGCAATGAGATACTAAAGGACTCCGTAAACAGTATCCACAATCGTCTACATGAACGTGCTGAGAAGATTGAAGATTTAGTAATATCAGACAAAGAGCTTCGTGAATTCACAGGAATATTGGACCCAAAAGGTGACGCTGAATACTAAAATACAGATAAATACAGACTGAAAGCTACTAGGGAGACTGACACTGGAAAGGAACAGCTGTACAAAAACATGCAGGAAATCGCCGAACCGAAAACCGACTTAGTTTACATTGTGGAGAAAGGTGAGCCGCCCAGAAATAAAAGAGGCTAAATCAATATTTCAGGAGGATGTCAGAAACAACAAGAGCATCAATGATCTGTCACGATTGGAGCGTTTCAAAAAATGGATAAAGGATAATTGGCTTGGCGCTAGTGCACTAGGATTAACTGTAGCTTCCTCAATAACAACCGTTATACTTGGCGCACGTCATGCTATAAAAAAAGGTGCACATGCTACGAAATAATTTGGACAATCCGTTTACAACACCTTCAAAAAGCTAGCAAAAAGGCTTGGTCCAGTTTTAGGTCCCATTATCACCGCCGTTGGCAGCCTATTAGTAGCCCTATTAAAATACGGTGCAGTAGCTTTATCCTGATTAGCAAGCAATCTATGGGTACTCGCCCTTGTTGCAACATGGTTCGCGTACGATTATTACAAGCAGAGGAGACAAAAAACAACCCTACCTGGTTTATAATGCAAGAAACACAATTAATCTCTTTGTTAAGGTTTGCAGGGTCATTTCTGTAAAGCGCTCTCAATTCGTCATAGATATCATTAGAAAGGAATTAATTTGTAGAATAAAATGGTGTCTTTGCATGGTTTCGCGATGAACACAAACCGTTAATAGTTGTTAATGTTTTTAATTAAAACCAGAGGGCATCACTTTGGGCGACTTAAGTAAAAAGCGTTTTATTTTGCTCAAAATCTTTTTTCGCAGTCGCTTCTGAGATAAATTTCCAGCAAAACGGTTTCAGCGTTTTTTGATATGTTGAGCTTTTCCGAATTTATTGACGATCAAAGTTGAAAATGCTGTTTTTCGACCAACATCCGGACAAAATAAGTCATAAATTCGAAACCAGGCGATAAATAAATAAAAACGCTGACACCGTTTTGCTGGAAATTTATCTCGGAATCAAACTACAAAAAACATTGTGAACGAAATAAAACGCTTTTTACTTGAGTCGCCCCTAAAATTCGCAACTATTAACGGTTTGTGTTTATTGCAAAATCAAAGACACCATTGTATTCTACAAATTAATAGCTTTCTAACGATATCTATTTTATTTTTCTGGCATAAATTCTGACGAATTGAGAGCGCTGTACAGAAATGAACCTGCAAACCTTAACGAAGACCTTAATTCCAGGCTTCAGAAAGAGCCATATGACTTCTCTAAAAGGTAAACGACTACGACACCTAGTAACCATGAATCCGAATAGTGCAATAGAAGGCGAGGAACTATATATTAACGTACCTAAGCTATCACAAGGTGTGTACCACGTCCAGGAAGTATTAGCCTAGTATTTGACTTCAAAAATAAGAACGCTAAATCATGGTTCCTAAACAACCTGTCAAAAAATATCGTATCACGTCTACTAATTAAGTTTGCTGGTGAAACAGTGTATGATAACAACGCAGAGTCCCTGTACGAGGTCTACCAAGACTTGTGGAAAACTAAGAGTGAACGCAATAACATGCCACAGTAAGGAATCGTAGTTGATTACCTCAGAAAACTCATTTCAAAAGATGACAGTGCAGCTAACTCAGGCGACGCATCAAATGTAAGTGATGCACTAGTGTATGCTATCCATGGCACCAAGCAAAAGATATGCATATCAAAGGTGCTCGCTGACCACGGACTACACGCACCATACGCTATGAACAACGATTTCGAATATATCCTAACCATCGCCAGAGCTTCCGACATCATGGTTGCGCAGGGTTGACAAACTGTGGCTGGCTACACACTGGAGAACATGCAACTTGAGTACGAAACAATAGAGAGTCCATCATATGATGAAGTTGTGTCTCTTTACAGCACAGGTCGAAGTCTGTCTTACGCGTTGCCAGAAATTTGGGACAAGATGGTGGCGCGCGTGCGTATTAACGACCATAATAATGGAAATACTCAACAGTAAATAATAAGAGCACACAATAATTCAAGTTTTGCTTAAACGGTGATATATTTATGCTTTGCCCAGATCCATATGACTTCAGCATGGACTAAGCAACAGTTGTAACTAAAAAATTTGCTAAGCTCGACGACAAGGTACTTCCCTAGCTTGTCTTATTTTTGCACTAAAAGCGCCACTATCCGTAGTGTTAGCCATAGTAATCTTTGTAAACAGGTGCTAGAAATTGACCAACAACGTTACGGGAGATACGAAGTCTGCAGATCGCGATGTATTCGGCAAGAGTCAGTCTACTTCCTGAGCACATAAAGATCCTGATTTGTCCCTAGTATAGTACTACCGCGAACGATAAACGCAACATCTTCGTTGTGAATGACGTTGTGAATCAACCTAGGGGACACCAGACAGAAACTCCATTGAAGAGAAGCGCGCCAAACTGATAAGGGAGTCGGAGGACGGTAACACCACTCAATATGTGGCCTACCTTAAAAAAGCGTCAGCTAAAGTCATAAATAAAGTTCACAGGGAATTCGAAAGGAAAAGACTTGATAGGGCCAACCAATTTCTCACAGACCTGCTTATAAGCAAATTCGCAGGAATGCTTGGTGGACTAGATGCTATTGAAAGCAGCGAAGAACTAGATAAGGAGTTACAGAATGATAAGCTTAAGAAAGACAGAGAGTATCGTTTCGAGGATATCACCATATCTTCGAATGTTGGGAATTCTAAGCGGTGATAACACAATTGGAAAGCACGTCGTTTCCCAGTACACTAGCAAGCCCGATGAGCCAGAGCACGAAAGCGGGCCAGCTAATGAAACATCAAGTATGTAGACTAATGAAAACCAATAGACTCATAGACGAAGAGACTAGATGTATGTACCTGAATGTTCACAATTAGATAAGCATTAGGTATAGATGACATAGCATTATCCTCACAGACGCAAGACTCGGATCGTAGTGGACTGTATAATATCAATATCATTATATCCGACTAGCACTGTAGACTCTATCAGTAGACTAATCAACCACGCGTTAACAGGATACTTAGAGTGTGAGATATGCTGTGAAACTAAAAATTCATTCATTAACTGCTCTGGCTGTAATAAAAGGATATGTACAAACTTCTGTATTAATTATAATATAGATGAGGGTACTCATCAAATGTCAGGAGGACATGAACTACATGAGATCTTTGTTGAACTACTAATAGAACGGATAAGACAGCTGTCAGCTTTCTAGCAACAAACAAGACTCCGTACACGCCAATCATACTATAGGATACGTCACCAAACAATTTTTAGAGTCGACCAGATAGTAGGATTACATATTTTGTAACCAATTTAACGCATCCATATATTTGAAAAGATATATATATATAGATCAATTAATTTTTGTATAAAGCGCTGGAAACTTTGCAATAGATTCCAGGCTAAAATGGCATGCTAAGTAAGAAAGGTTGAGAAACTGCGCCTATACCAAAATTAGTATCAATATATAGATTCAAATATTTGTAACCAGATAACAGCAAACCACAATATTTCGCCATATACTTGAAAAAGTGTCCTAGTACCCCCAAGTGCTATACTACTATCATACATAATTACACTGTACATGATAATTATTTGAAGATGACAAGTTCCTTAGAAGCTTTTGTCCCGCGGTTAAGCAACGGTTTCTGCCGATGGATCAAGAAGGCTTCTTTAAATAGTAGCAATGACCACTGTATAGCTTTACTACTTATGACATCATCATTTAGTTATTATATTGTATTTATAGTGGATCGCGTTACACCAGCATCATTCCTGATGATGGCTGCAAGTTAGTCGAAACGTTGAATAAAAATGTTAACCCTTTTCGGAGTGTCCATTGTTTTGTATTTAAATGTACACTTGCTTGCAATGTTCTACAATTGTCAGTAATACTGAATCGTTAGATAATTATTTATACATTTGTTGATAGTTATCGTTGAACTCGCAATCTTGGGAAGGCATGTGAGTATTCGCGCGTGCGCACTTTGGTGGTTGTTGGAGCAAGGAGAAAATGGAAAGCTACACGTATATTTAATGCTTTACTGCCTAACGTATTCTATCGATAAGATAAGATATTTTCAACATGGTGGCAGCATATACGCCTAAAGATTCCTGACATGTATATTGTGATTAAATTTCAGTAATATAAAGGTACATTCCACTCCGTTCTGCGCGTGATCCGCTATCTGCTTTTTGTGAGCCTCACAAACCAGTCATTCGAAGATAATTATATGAAGTACTCTGCTCAGTGTAAACCGTTCGGAACAACATGGCAGAAAACCAAGGGTTTTGGTGAGGATATCTCTTTGGATTTCTTCTGATTCTTCTAAAAATGTTTTGTTTCGTGTACAAGTAATGAAGAAGAATACAAAAAGCTTATAATCTTGAATGAAGTATCAGTATTTCCCCCGTAAGTATAGATGTAAACATTAGTTTCGTACATGCGCAGAACGGAGTGTAATGAACCTATAAATGAAAATGTCACAATTTCATTTACCTCCAACACTCGTTCTGACAAACCGCAATCTGGCAGATAATTTTCAGGAATGGAAACGTCAACTATAGTTGTATGTGGAAGCTAGCGGGAATAATAACAAGCCCAAGCAGCGACAAACAGCAGTAGATACCCCCCCCCCCCATATAAGGACCAAAGGGATGCCGCCTCATTAATATTCAGCATGGCTCACGCGTGACTCACGCATGACTCACGAATGACTCGCACATGACTCACGAATGACTCACGAATGACTCACGAATGACTCACGAATGACTCACGCATGACTCACGAATGACTTACGAATGACTCACGAATGACTCACGCCTGGGACATGATTGGGCAAGATAGGATAATATTTTTAGGACCTAGATATTCAAACAGAGTAAGTCATCCTAGAATTATTGCTAACTAAACCCTAGTTCATGAGCGAGGAAATTGTAGGAAGATAGAATGGGGAATCACTTCGAGAAGTCGTGAAAAGAACGATTTTAAGTGTCGAAATATGAACTAAAGGCAAAGCGGTTTATTACTTTGAAAGCGTTGCTCGGTTAACTGGAGTACAAACAGAGTAAGTCATCCTAGAATCACTGCTAACTAAACCCTCGTTTATAAGCGAGGAAATCGTAGGAAGATAGAATGAGGAATCACTTCGAGAAGTCATGAAAAGAACGATTTTAAATGTCGAAAAATAAAGGCAAAGCGATTTATTACTTTGAAAGAGTTGCTACGCTTTCTGTTACTAAGTGTGATATTTGCATATTTATCCTGAGTGCACGTGCTGGATGCAAAAGAAAAACTCATTAGGGGTCATTAAGAGGATTAAGCGCTTGGGCAAGTCTAGTCAAGAGAGTCATTAGCAACACGCGTACATGTAATACAGAATTTAAAATATTTTATTGAGAAATATATCTTTACACAAAAAACTCTTGATTATTTAGTGATCTATCGGTAACACTAGCATATGGGCATACAGTACATCTTATAATCCGAAGGCATGGATCATGAGCCTTGAATTCTGTACGACAGACATTACATATCAGATTTCGATTAACGCATTTGTTAAAATATTTCCACAAACACTTAGAACACTCAATTACATGTGTAAAATTAACAGGATTCTGACAACGTTCGCAATCAACAGGTTCGTCAATTATATAATTTTCTGATTCTATTTCGGTGTAATCCTTATCGTTTTCTGAATCTTCTTCGGAGGAAGTTTCTTCGTTTTCGCTCTCTGATTCTGTTTCTTCTTCTGCCTGCGCCAACATTGTTAGCACTCGAACATTTTCGATAAGGTTTTTGTCAATGTTAATGTCGGCGAGTCCTTTTACAAATACGTTTAGACCAGCTGGTTCGGGAATTCCTGAGAAGTACGGTGATACACAGTATTCTACCAATTCGGCTATTTTTGTGTTTGGTATAGTTCTTCCTTGATACACAATTTCTCCTTTGGGATTCCATGTTAAGTTGACATAGGATGCGAGTAAACTATTCAACAAAGAGGACGCGTTCGCTTCATCGACTCCGTAGTAAAAAAATGTGACAGTATTTCTTTAACACGAAAATCGTCATGTAACCTTTCTCCCATAGTGTTCAGGGTCCGAATGATGGTCTTTAAAAAATATCGTTCTTTTTATATTAGTTCTGCGAGTCCTTCTAAAATTGGACCAAGTAGGACATCAAGAAATCCTTCACCTTTTTGAACCAGTATCTCTTTTTTTCTCATAAAACTACTTCAGGGACTAGCCAAAGTTGATATGTCGTCGCTATAAGGCCTAACGTCTTCAAGCAAAGCAGGTGATAATTGATATTGTATTGACCAAAAGTTCAACATACAAGCACAAATGCAGCTAATTTGCTCAGGGCTCGCAGTCTCCAACAGACCTCGCTGTTGAATAGGTTCACTTGTACATAAAAGTTCAAGAAACTGTTTGTGCTTTTTGATCAACATCTCTATTTGACAGTCAGTGCCTAAATGAGGAAAACGCTAACAAAACACATATTTTAAGAGGGGGAGGAAGAGGAGGAGGAGGAGGAGGAGGAGAAAGAGGGGGAGGAGGAGGCGGAGAAAGAGGAGGAGGAGGAGGAGAAAGAGGAGGAGGAGGAGAAAGAGAAGGAGGAGAAAGAGGAGGAGAAAGAGGAGGAGGAGGAGAAAGAGGAGGAGGAGAAAGAGGAGGAGGGGAAAGAGGAGGAGAAAGAGGAGGAGGAGGAGGAGAAAGAGGAGGATAAAGAGGAGGAGGAGGAGAAAGAGGAGGAGGAGGAGAAGAAAGAGGAGGAGGAGGAGGAGCAGGAAGAGGAGGAGGAGGCGGAGGAGAAAGAGGAGGAGGAGGAGAAAGAGGAGGAGGAGCATCAGCAAATAGACACACACACATACAAAAGCATTTAGCTTAAAATATTTATTTCGGTTTTCGCTCAAACATATACATATCAAAAGTTTTAGTAAGGTCTGCTTCTTAGATTATATTTAGGCGTTTTTATTTTAAAAGTAGCGTGATAGTCTTTCTTGTCTTCTCATGAATTATTAATGAGTTTTTGAAATAAATGATAAAAATATTTTTTTATCAACATCTGCATCAAAGGAATAACAAACAAAACATATGCATAGGTTTAAGTTGTTTTGATTTGTTTTAGTTTTACTTCTCTTGTGAGTAAGGAAGATGTCGATAGTTATCTTTGAGCCAGCAATCTTGGGATGGCGGGTGAGCGTTCGCGCGTGCGCTCTTTGGTTGCTGTTGGAGCAAGTAGAAAATAGAAGACACTGCATGAAAGCTACACGTATCTTTAACGCTTTACTGCGTAACGTATTCTACCGATAACATGAGATATTTTCAACATCATTATAACGATTGTTGGAGTGCATGTTGATTGTACTAGCATATCGATTGCAGAATAATTTTTTTGAATAAGTAGTAAATTTTAGCAAAGAAAACCATAAAAAATATTTTCAAATGTTTGAAATAAAATAAACTGAGATAAATAAACTCGATCATTTGGTGTGATCGTTACAATCACTAATTAATATATAGGCAGTGCCAACATGTCTATAAGGGATTGGGCATTACCAGAAATTTGGGGCAAGATGGTTGCGCGCTTTCGCAATAGTGTCCGTAATAGCGGAGATTTCTCAACAGTAAATAATAAGCAGAGTACATAATAACTCAAGATTTGCCTAAACGGTGCACTCTAAAAACACTCTGGTGGAATAATCCTGGTTATTTTAAATTAACCCCATTTGAGTCAAAAAATTTGCAGACAACAAGTCATCCTGGTCATTTTCTTTACGATTAAAACCCGGAATATTTCATAACCACTTTCCTGGTTAACTTCGCACTGCAAATAAACAAAATGGCGGCGCATTTCTGACCGAAGATGTAAACTGGTGTTTTACGATGTATATGCCTGTTTAAGGAAAGAAAAAGGGAAAATTAAAGATTGTAGGGTGATAGGAAAACTCGTTCACGCATAAAAGATCGTGACAATCGGAAACAGAGGCAATTTAGCTCGTTGTTTTTGTCGACTCTATTGGTTTTAATATGCAAGGAGTGGGGAAGGAACACGAGAACGGCAAGTTACTCAAATATAAAAAGGAAATATTTTACCGGAGAAAAACGTACAGAATGGAATCAATCAGCTGTTAATGATATATTTAAAGGTAAGGCTTTCGTTTGTCGATACATTCAAATATATTAATCGTATTAAATGTTCGTGTGCTTGGAAAATAATGACGAGAGCCTATTATAATAACTCGTTGATAAACTGTTGACGTTGACAATGATATGTATCCGAAGATGTTCCCGGGTTTTCGGCACAAAAGCTTAGCTATAATTTTACCAGACATTAATTTTTGACGGTTAATAAATATGAATAATTTTGCCTGAATTTATGTTTGAAAACTAGTTATAATTTTATTATACTAAACGCAGAAAGTCGAATTATGAATGAGCAATAGGAATGTCCCACAATTTTGGACATTCAGTTCATCTTTTACCTAGGCTCCCAATTGAAACTTTACGAAGGATGCCCTGAAAACAATACTCACTTCCATCTGCCAGCCTGATTAACATCCAAATTCATCACATTTATCAAGAGGATTTAAATTGACTTAAATTCATTAATTTTTAATATTAATTGTTTTCCTTTATTTATATAATATTAAAGACCAAAAGCAGATGTTAAAATCAGCATGGCCAGAGGAGTGGTGGATGAATTTCCCCTTTTAAAAGATGAATAAGGTCAAGGATTTGTAAGTATAACTCTACCTGTACTAACACTCATAATACCATTGCTATTATTCCCTTTCCCATATCACTGGTTCTCCCTATGACGAGTAATAAATAAGGCTTGAAAGTCGCATGCAGCGCAAAAATAGTTAATTATTTAGAAGCTTGCATGCATCTAGATTCTAGATGTATATGTTGTCATGTTAATTTGGTTCTGATGCATGTTTAGTGAAGATCTTCTGAATCAAATTTTAACATTGTTTTATGCGAATATAGTAAGCGAATGAAAAGTGATAATCAGGATTCCAAGATTATTAAGTACCTTTAGGGTCATTGCAAGGCAACAGCCAAAATACTAGTGTCACAAATATTATGTACACTGCCTTTTTAAATTTTACTCTAGCTGGCTAATGCAGACCATTTTTACTGTTCAATGGGAGGCCATTGCATCTGGGCAGAAATGAGTTCATATTTTTCATGCTCTATTTAGGAAGCTTGGTATACTCCTGGCAAAGGATTGCATTCGGCAACTGGCTGGATTGAAGAGAGGCTGTGCAATGTAAGAAGGCGTACCAGTGACCCGACCACAAAAATGAGCACCGAGACTACACCAAATTCCAAACTGGTGAAAGTTACCGTTTTACCAGGTACCCTGGTAGTATATTTCACTTTTTCTGTACTGTACATGTATTGTGCTGTAGGTACTGTAAGGGCCATAGCAACTGGAGAGCTCCCCTCAATAATTCTTGAAAAATGGTGTAAAAGGATAAACATTTACTGAAAAAAACCCATTGAAATCACTGTTCAGCCCCCAAATTCTTGTCTAGCCACAGATTTAGAGCCTCAGCTACTGCACTTGGTACTGTATGGTTACTTGCATGGTAATAATAGAAAACTTTTTTGGCACCCATTACATTAGCCCATCATGCTACAAGGACTTGCGGCAAGGCCAGAGAAAAATAATTTATTATGGTGTCAAATGACACTGATCAGAAGGAGAGGGTATAACCCATATAATCCTATATAGCTCCCTATATTATGCACAACAGTCAGAGCCTAAGTCGTCACCCTCTTGCTTCTGAGGAAGGAAGAGATACATGATATATATGTACCTCTTTTTAAACATCCTTTGTCACTTCCACAGAATGCACAACCAGTGAGACAGACTACGAGGCCATGAAAGAGTGGTTGAAACACCATGTTGAGCCAGGCACACAACTCAACAATTTCATGGAAAAGATTGCAATAAGAAGAGCGGAATGGATTCGAGAAAACCCTGGTATGTCCATCAGTTCTGTCCTGAATGAATTTCCAAGGCTTTTCGATACACCTGGTATGGTAAGTATGAACGTGCATACATGAAGAACATTGTAAACATAGAACCGCATTCTTGACTAATTTCATAACAAGCAGGTGTATGATGATAAACTTATCCCTTTCCCTACTGTGCCACCCAAAACTGGCCCTTTTTTAACTTTACTCTGTCCAACACCAGATGATTTTACTTGTCAAAGGGAAGCCTCCAGTAGGGAAAGGGTTAATGACTGCCTGACCCAGTACCTTGACATTACAAATTAGGCTATTGCCCCCTCAATGTGTTGAGCCAGCAGATGATAGAAATCATGCATACAGTAATTATTCAATGGACATGCGGAGTACTAATGTTTTTCTATCTCTCTCAAGATTGAAATAGACTTTCGAATAGTGTATCCTGAGGTGGCAGACAATCTTTTCCTGAGATGGACTCCATCATTTGTGGATAAAGTGCTCAAATATGCAGACACACAAGGAAAGTGGCAGACATACCTCCACATAAGTGTAGACAGTCTGGATTCTGGTTAGTGCAATTTAATACACCTGTATTTTATATAATACTATAGCATTGCAAATTGTAGCAGAGTAAGAAAACCATGTATATGATTTTGAATCATGAATAATTATAATTGTAATAAATGTTTTTATCCCTTTAGATGTAAAGAAGAAAAATGTTTCGTTAGGTCTGTTGCCATGCATTCTTCCTTTGGGAAGAAAGGGGAGGAAAAGGTGCAGCGTAGATGATTCCATTAAATCATACATGGATGTGCAACCTGTAAGGATTATATATGTTTAATTATTATTAATTTCAAATACCTTATCTCGATATTTTGCTCCCAAACCAGTCAAAAACAGCCCTTTTATTATTTTACTCTATCTAACACCAGACGATTTTACTCTCTTCTAATGCGACACAATTTTACTGACCAGTCAAAGGGATTACCTGTATTAAAGCCTCAAGATCGAGTTAATATTCCTAAAGAAATGAATATACTTTACATACACTCATTTGGTTTTCAATTACTAGGAATTTTTTCCAGCCTTAGGCAGCATAGAGAACAAATTAGAAGTACTTAAAAATAGATTAAGAACTATAATGATCAGATTTTTAAATGACTTGTCAAAATCACTTAGTAATAAATATCTCAGGTATTCCCAGGACTCCTCACATTATGGCATTCAGTCCTTCTAATTATGAATTATTGAATTTGAATGAGATGGCCAGGGATAGGGCTTATATAGGCACAAGTATACAAGAATTAGCACTGATGTAATCATGGAACCATTGTGCGGTTCTCCATATTGTACATTTGGTTGTCTACAGAAATTTTGATGTTTGATGTTGTGACTGTGAGTATGTGTGGTTTGATGTTGCCAGTAATATGTGTCAAACATAAAAGTATAAACTAATTAACTAATGTGTACCTTAGTTCTTCAGATTTTTCAAAATTAGAAGCATAACTTTTGTTTTCTGAACCAAAACCATGGTAAAAACAAACCCTCCACAGTGGAGGGAGAAGTCTTCTGCTCTAGCCCCAATTCATTTCTGCGTGACGGCACAAAGCCTGGTACTTAATTTCCCACTGCATATAGTCGCATTTTAATGTGAAGTGCCTTCTTTCTGGTATTAATTGTTTCTTAAATATTTTATTATAGATTGGTACTAACGTGCCGAAGTACCTAGAGGAGGCAGAAAACAAGCTACCATTTATACTTGTGATTGGGCTTTACCACACCAGGTCTTCGTTGTGGCTGAGGGGCGGGGTTTAGAGCTGCCAAGTTTGTTAAAGGCTGTAGATGTTTGTTTAAAGCTTTTTTACGTTTTGGATGTTCATTATCCGTGGCAATGTGCGGTGACATGGGAATTCATTCAAAAGGTCATGTATGGTCTTGATGATAAGATCAGCCATAAAACGTCACCAGCAGTCATTGCAATGCAGACGACATTAAAATAAAGACAAGGTTCCACTCTGTGATTTGAGTTGTTCTTATTAAAGTAAAAATTCCTGGTTAGGGGTTTTTAATTTAACCAGTATACTGGTCATATTTATAAGTTTTTAACCACGTAACTAGTTAAATTTATGACCATAATTCCTGGTTAATTGTTAACTAGGAATCTGGTGGATTTATTTGACCAGGATTTCCTGGTCAAGTTAACCAGGTTTGTGTGGTTGGTATACTGACCCGGAGCCTGGTAAAGATAATTCATCTAACCAGGTAACTAGTTAAATTTATGACCATAATTCCTGGTTAAAGATAATTCATCAAACCAGGATCCTGGTCATATTTATAGGTTTTTGACCAGGCAACTAGTTTAATTTATGACCATAATTCCTGGTTGAACATAATTCATCTAACTAGGATCCTGGTCATATTTATAAGTTTTTAACCAGGTAACTAGTTAAATTTATGACCATAATTCCTGGTTAATTGTTTACCAGGAATCTATTGGATTTATTTGACCAGGATTTCCTGGTCAAGTTAACCAGGTTTGTGTGGGTGGTATACTGACCCGGAGCCTGGTAAAAATTTGACCCCATCCTGGTGAAATTTAACCAGAGTGTTTTTAGAGTGTGATATATTTTTTTAACGGCAATTATTTTGGTATAAGTTAAGAAACATTTCAAAGTTTTTTTGAAACCCTAAATATTTTGCATTATTTGTATGCTAGAGTTATAAATAACAGTAAACAATCATAAATCTGCTCGTTTGAGAAAATGTATTTGACGAATCGTCTAAGAGAATAAATTGACATTTTTTAGTTATCTTTTTTTGTAAACAAGGAAAGAGTCCTAATAGCTTATAGACGATAAATTCAACATGACGAATTTATGGCTTCTACAACGCATTCGCTCTAAAAATGATATATTTATAAAATTTTATATCTACCTAGTTGCACTTTTTTTCTTGTCTTCTGGGGTGGTTGGAGAGACGGAAAGTGCCCGCGATCAATATCTCAAAAAGTGTTTATGCTATCAAAGTGAACTTTGGTATGTTTAACATTTAACATTTAAAAATACTTTAATTTTTATTGGTATTACCTCAGATGTAACGTGTCTGTGACGTCATTGGTGACGTTTATCTAAAAATACAACAAAGTGAAATACAGCCAAATAAAAGACAAGAAAAACTCTCAAACCAACTTTTTTTCATAGTTACTGTAGTTAGAGCCAGTATCAAGTAGATAAAACTATAAAACTTGAAAATTTAGAAAGAATTAGCTTTATTTTTTTGTTTATGGCCATTGAGGTAGTTGTTGTAATAAGAAAGTAAATGTTATATTTATTTATCAAACTCGATTGTTTTATTTCACAACTTTAGACATTGTTTGAAGTATGCTATGAGCACCAGTAACTTTAAAAACAACTTTTTGTAATTATTAAATTGATGACGTTACTGTATTTCGACATTGATCGGCCATCTTGGATTCCGCCATATTCAATCTGTGACGTCATTATATGAACTTAAATAACACAAAATTTATCGTATTATATAAAAATACTAAAGTTTATCAAGTACTCAAATAACGAATAACGAATTTCGAAATTTTTGCCATACACGCCATGAAAAACGAAAATGCTAATCAGTGTAATCATTCTTTTGACACAGAAAAGTGTTCCGCAAAACTAGTTATAAACAGTCACAAAATTTCGTGCACGTATTTTAAATACTCAAAAAGTTACAAAGGTTTAAATCAATTCGCTGCGGGCACTCCCCTTGCCCCCCTTAGTCTAGATTGGGTTAATAAAACTAAATAAAAAAATAGGTTCTACAAAATGTTTCTGAGAGTCTAGAAGAAAAAAAAATATTATGTAGAGTTATTTACTTAGTTTTAATACAATTTTTAGAGAAGGTCGAAAGAAGATTTAATTCGTCATGTTAAATTTATCATCTATTAATCCTATACCAAAATTATTACATGGTTATAGTCTAAAATCGTAATTAAAACATGATAAATTATAACGGGAAAAAATTATAGTTTCTTTATTATAGATTGAAGTCCAGTAATGCGATTCAGTTTAAAGAGCTGTATGTATGTTTCTAGAAACATATGTAACAAGAGACCATTCAGATACTGCTAATACCTTGTTCATACACCAGCGGGTTATTATTAGAGATGTTTAAAAAGAAATCGAGCCATCTTGCTAACCAGGCTAGCTCACGAATAAATTGACAGAAGTTTCGAATAATAAATATTGTTTATCAGGATATTTCTCAGACATTGTTCAGGGTCATAACTCTTATCAGTTATTAGAAGTATCATATGCGCGCGTGTTTTTGCCAAATTGTTTTGTTATAAAAGGCAGGTTTAATAGAGAACCGCAGTTATGGCATATATTAAATGTTGCTGTAAACTACATAAATAGGGCATTAGAACTTTGACAACTCGATCATCAAATATAGATTTAGTGTGTGTCAAATTACTGTAAATATGGCATCCCAGTTCGGGCCGTCAAAGGCGAAATTTCATTGCCAAAAAAACGAGTTCAATTAAGCCAAGATTAAATTGAAACAATTTTAATGTATCAAAAAATATTCACATACGCAATAGTAGAATAAATAGCTCAAAAAACCTGCGAAAATAATCGATAAATTTGTTATCTAGACTGCAATGACAACTATTGTTAGGAATAAAAAACAATGGAAACTAAAAAGCGCTTGGCGTTTGTATACTTTACATGTTGAATTGACCAATCACGTAAAACCGCCCGGCTGGTAAGCATGAAACCAAAATTGCACGACATTTGAACAGGCTCTCCTTTACTCTCCATCGCGGGTAGCCTCCCAGGAGAGCCTGCAAGCAGGCTAATAAAGATATCGTTATAATTTCAGAGTTTTAACTATAAATGGACACTCAACTCTCCAATGCGGCCTTGATGTAATCTAACTACGGGCAACGCGTATTGTTAGGAAGTTAATTGGTTAGAAATACTTAAAAATTAATAATATTTTACAAGAATAAAATTTATATTGAAAGACTACAAAAACAGTTGGTCGGCAAAAATAACTTTGACATAAAAGTATCCGAACCAGGTATAAATTTTCGAGGAAGGTCTTTCTAGATGCTAGTTTAGTTCAAAGGGAATTCAACGGATTTACAACTTATTTTCATTTCAGCCGTAATGGTCCACATACATCCCACTGCTCCAATATAAATTTTCCCGATTTTCCTCGTCTCATTTGTTTATTTTTGCTGGAAACGTTAATTAGTGTGTAATTCTACTACTATCTTTACATGCTCGTGAGTTTTGGTTTTAGTGTTATTCATTAAATCACTGATTCGTTCTTATTCACTGTGTTTTGCCGCGTCTCGCTGACTGCACGCGAGAAGTTTTCTTTGGACACTAGGATGTGGAATTAGTTTTTAATATATTCTTAATCACCGCTATATATTTTTGAATGGAAATTGGTGCCTATCGGTATCTTCACAGTTAGATAACGCTGTGGTATTTTTTATCTTGTTTAGGCTGTTATTTTGAAGTTATTAATTCTATTACTACGACGTTTTGTTTTTGCCGTGTCTTGATGACTGAACGCCGACAGTTTCCTTCGAACGCTGGAAGATAGCTCTACCGCTGCCATATGTCTTTACATGGAAATTTTCCTGTTGCTTTATCTTGACAGTGCGATTTTACGTTCTTAAGTTGTTACCCAGCGAACGGCGTTAAAATACCATTCGGACGCCTTTCGCATGCCGTTCGACTGACGTTGTCGAACGCCGTTGGAATGGTTAAATCAACTGTTCGGAATGTTTCCCAAGCCGTTTGAATCATTGCCTATGTAGAACAGTATGAACGCGCAACTTGAAGTGCACAAAGGCATGGAAGTTAAACAGTCTCTAACGGTTTATAGTTTAAAAGCAATGTTTAAACTGTTTGAACAAATGCCCAAACTGGCTTGTATTTCGACGATACGAACCATTGGGGTTGGCTCACGAATCAATCTTGCTTTGTTGAGTATCTGAAATGGTGTTTTTGCGTTATGCAGTGGATAGTAAACACTGTCAGACTGTCCTAATAAAGAAAACCCGAAGACGAACAACCAGGTTCTAGACGCCCTATTCATACAAAAAACAACGAGTAAACAGGGTCGTTAGCATGAACTAAATCGTATCTATAGTGTGCTGGGTAAGGATTGTTATAGTTTAATTAATAATTTAATCAACACCTGAGCAAGCAATCCTCAACAAATGCTAATAAACTCTCTATAGCTTAAATGGTCATTCAAACCGCAACATCATAAAAATAGATACGCATGGCGTACGTGCGGATACTGGTATTTATTTGGTTCACTATAATAAATACCAGTATCCGCATAAATTGAACAATGTAAACTGTTCACTAAACCATACCAAATATTAATTATTTAAACGTTTTGGGGGAACACTAAGTAAAATATGCTAAGCTTTCGGCATGTTCACTCAAGTCTTCATCAGAGCTATAACAATAAGCTGTTGGCTCACATCATTTATAAACTAAGCTTTTATAACGTCGTTTATAAGTTGCTTAGTTTTTAAATTACGTGAGCCAACAACTTATTGTTATTGCTCTGATGAAGGCCTGAGTGACATGCCGAAAGCTTAGAAAATAAATATTTTGCGTGGTGTTTCCAGAAAACATGTCTACATACTTAATATAATAGATAATCTGGTAAAATATTAGCATTTATTTTATAAAATAGATTAGTTTATTAATTTTCCAGCCATTAATAAAATCGGTAATGTGTCGATTATCATATGAAGCGCGTTAGAGTGTACTGCGTATTTTTGTGAATCGATAGGGTTATTTTTTATGCATTTTTGCTCACTTGGAAAATATCGTGGTTAATTAACAATAATCATTAATGTTCAAATGCCCTCTATTGTTAATTCTAGCTTTTACACAAACTCCAAACAAATCGCTAATCCAAACCGTAACACACTTTTTGAATTTAAACTTCTCTTTGTACATGTTTGTACAATATTTAAACGGATAGTTAAGACATCATGACCGAGCGCTCAACAGGTCAACATTTAAAGCAATAGCTGAAAGGTTTTTCAGATTTCAGAAGGATCTTAATTCGAAGCAAAACAAGCACTCACTCAGTCAGTCCATTCGTGATTGAAAACCTTGTCGTTTGACGCCTTGCGGTATACTGTAGTTATAATAACACTTTGTGTGATTTTATTTCGCGATGCTGAAATGACTAAATACGAAAAAGTATTGCATGTAATTGTGCACTAATCGCGCACGTGCTTTACTATAACAGTGAATACATACATAAAAACCTAAATACGTATAGTGGTACTATACGTAAGTATATTAGAAAGGAGTCATTTTTTTTTTTACAAAAATTATGAAGAAAGCGTTGTTGGTTACCAAAGCGATTTCGCAACTTAATCACCTTCTGTTGTTCGCTTATTTACGAGTACTGAAATTCTCAGTAGGATGTGCTGCAGTTCATCCCAAAGGTTGCAGAATCTTTTTCGCATTGCTTTTCTCCTCTCGCGTAAGTGAATTCCACGCATGGCAAGATTTGCACCTTCAGTGGGCTTACAGGCACATTGGTTGCCTAATGTTTCTGATGTGCTCTAGTTAAGTTTATCTTTATTTATTTTATAGGTTATCGACTCGTCTACCGTAAACATAATCAGGCAGCTTCCTCTACTTCTTCACTAGTTTCTCCGTGGATGAACGTTTTGTCATACAATTACCGGTGGGGCGTTTGTATGAAGTTCAGTTATCGTTTACTGGGCAATTTTTCCGAATTAAAGTTGTCAATTCAGGCAAGAAATATGACGCAAGAAGTCTTGTGGAAAGTGAAGAATCAGGAAAAAAGTTCACTGTGGAAACATGGACAAGTTTTTCTTGGTTTTCTCGGAGTTGAAAAGAGGGTAAGATAGCAATATAGGTAAAGGACTTATTTTTGACAAACTTTTCTGATTGCTTGGACTTCGACAAAAAATTTACTCACTAGATACTTAAAAATATTGGTGGGCTTAAGGTGACTTCCTAATGTTTCTTGAAATGTGGAAACAATTCAAGTTTCAAGCTCAGAACTGCTCATGAATATTTCGGAAAAGGGTGAAACTAACATGTATATAGGATAACGTTCAGAGTATCAAATACTGGTAACAGATAATGTGTTTCAACCGGTGCAATGGCAGCTGTGACGTCTCAAAATGGCCGTAAATTTACATTCAGTCCAATTTATTTTGAAAACTAGTTCGGTGACCACGATTTTTTTGCATTAAAGTGCCTTGAAATGTGGAAAATACAAGTTTGAGAGTCCAAAACACGTGCATAAACAATTCGGAAAAAAAACCCCAACTAAATGTTGTGCATAGTTAAATATTCTGACAATAAAAAACTGTTACCAAATAAATAGCAACAGTTGTTGCTATGGCAACAATGACGTTTCAAAATGGCTGCCAATTACCCTTAACTTCAAACTTATTTAATTCGAAAGAAACCCATTTTTTTTTTCATTTTCATTTTTTTTTTTCTTAAAGTGTGATTAATTAGTAGACCGATTTTAAAAACATTCTGTTCATCCAAATTTTAAAAAAATTAACAAACATGATTTTTCCAAGAAAAAAAAATTATTCGTTCTACAGACTTTTTTAAAATCGGCCCATTGGTTGCTCATACTTCAAGAAACGTTTTAATGAAAAAAAAATGGGGTCACCAAAGTTTCTTTCGAATTAAATAAGTTTGAAGGGTAATTGGCAGCCATTTTGAAACGTCATTGTTGCCATAGTAACAACTGTTGCTATTTATTTGGTAACAGCTTTTGATTGTCAGAATGTTTAACTATGCATAACATTTAGTTTTATTCCTTTTCCGAATTGTTTATGCACGTGTTTTGGACTCGCAAGCTTGTATTTTCCATTTCTCTAGAAACTATATGGAGCCACCTTAAGTTTAAGTAATCAATATTAATTAAGATGTATTAAAAATTCTGTAGATCTAATTTTTTTGAAAAATAGAAAACCATACTTTTTCTTCGATAAAAAAAATTGGTTCTACAGAATTTATTAAAATTTGCCTATTGATTACTTAAATTTAACGAAATGTTTTAAGGCAAAAATATTGGGGATCAACGAACTCGTTTTTGAAATAAATTAATTAAATGTAAATTTACAGCCATTTTGAAACGTTACAGTTGTCATAGCAACGGCTGAAAGACATTATCTGTTAACAGTATTTAATGCCTTGAAACGTTATTCTTTCATTCTTTGTCAAATTATTCAACATTCATGAGCATTTTCTGAGGTTGAAACTTACATATTTTCCCCAGCTTTTGAAGAAACAGTCGACAGCCAACTGGGTAGAAGATATCTCTCTTTTATTCAGAGCTAAGATATATCCCTGTTAAAGAATTTAATGGAGCTAGGTGATTGAATTAAAGAGGGTATAGATATATCTTTACAACAATATTTACTCTTTACTCGGATAGATCGGAGTGTGGAAACATTGAGTCATGAACAGTAACATTTTAAGTTACGTTCACAAACTTTCAAAGCCAGAGTAACGTTAAAATAGACGGTCTGGACTCCTAATTGTTATCCAATAAAACACGGAGAGAGTGCGTAAGTTCTAACAGTGCAGCTCATCAAAAAAGCTGATTGTCTTTAACCTGGTTTCCATATAATCTTCGACAATGGCCATTGATAACCAACGTTCCAGAGCAATCGACGGTGACCTAATTGAAACACTTATAGCGAGCCAACGATCGTGAACAATTATAAACGATCGCGAGCGATCATTTAGATATACAATCGCGCGATCGAGCAATCAAACGGTAGTCAGTTGAAAAAAGAATATATTATCTATCAATCATGCAGGCAAAGTGTGTGTGTTAGAGTCCTTGCCATTGCCCTTCTTGGAAAATTTTGCAAACCAAGAAACGATGCTTTCTTTGTTTATTGTACTGGTTGAGCTATCTTTTTTTAAGATATAGAAAAACTAATCGATTTATTTGCAGCAACAAGACCCCGCCAGTCTCCTTCTTTGGGAAGCGTGTTTGCGTGAGTCGCCGATGCGCGTACGTCATATAGACTTTCACCGGTTCAGTGACCAATTTGACCAATGGCTCGAGATCTGATATAACGTCTGCTGAATCATTTTGAAGCATGCTCTGGCATACAATAAACGCGAGCGATCATAAGTTCCATTCCATTACGTCCGCTTTGACCGAGCGTACGGGGCGTGCTTTATTTAGTTCGCTTTGGAAGTTGAAATTTCCAACTTTCAAAGCTCGCTCCGCCCGCGCGGGCAAAGCGGACGTAATGGAAAACAGCCTATATGGAAACAATTCCAGCGATTGCTAGCAACTCACAGCGATCGTTCGGTTTAACGATTCCAGCGATTTGACGATCAACAGCAATTATACCGGCGATTATATAGGAACTAGTCTTTACACATATAATACTATACTTCCAGATGACACATCAACTTAATAGTAGAATGCTCGTTACTTGTTTTAATATTAATTAACTGGATTTCCTCCTCTTTTAAATGTCGAATTGGCAATTGACAAGGATCTTTATAATGCTTTAGAAGGCATATTTTTAGTATAGTTGTTATTGCAACCGCATTCCCTGCACCGTAAAGTTTGTGCACAAGCTTAGAACAACCACCTCCGAACCAAGTCACAGCCACTACCGATGTAACAGGATCGGATGTCCAAAGCTTTCATTCGGTGGATTCCGAGTTCTTTCTGTAACGAAATGTTTAATAATTCTTCGAAGACAAAAACACCTGAAAAATGAGTAAAAATCTTGCCTTCCTTAGGTCCCGTTCACACTGTACCGGATAACTTTTGTGCCGGCACGAAAACCATACCAGATAAGCTTTCTGTACACACTCAAAACGCCTCTTCCTGTACAATTTCTGTGTCGGAGCGCCGCTGCGCCGCTCCGATCTCGAAAGAGGTGCATCTTTTATCGGATAGGTTTTTGTGCCGTTACAGATCCAGTGTGAACGAAGATCGAAATCGTTTCGGAAGTAAATATAATTAATATAGAATAGAGCTTGGTGATTGGTTGCATCACGAGTTGTATCATACGGCATAATTATTTGCCGTTTCGTGCCGGCGGGAAAGCCTATCTGGTACAGTATGAACGGGGCCTTAAAATATATACACCATCAAGTAGGATTTTACTAAACGTTTCAAATATCAAAGGATAATAACAGAGGTTCGACTGCATGTCAAACCAACCGACAGAAGAAGAACCCTAATGCACTTACGTGTGACGTCTTCGACTTTTTCTTTCTATAAGATCTCAGTTATCGGAAAGGAGTTGAAGTATAATTTTTGCTATTAGACGAGAACGAATTTTAAAACATTATTTATTATTTTCTTAAAATTCGGACCACCTTCAGGAACTTGTTAAAAAGATAATAAAATAAAAATAAAAATAACAAAAATAAGTTTTGGGAAAATATAATTTAATTTACAAACGTTTTGTGACAACTTTAGGGTGATAGATATTTACATGATATAAGGACGCGGGCGTGAGTAGGCAGAGGTAATAAAGAAGAGTGGCCGAAATTAAAATAGTGCTAAAGGAAACAATCGAATATTGTTATTGAGAGAATGGTTGACTTGCGAGATAAATGAAGTTTCCTTGATGAGAACATCAAGTTCGGATTTCCCGAAGCTAAAATACAAAAATCAGAAAAAATATATGGGATTGTCATTATTCCTAGCATGAGCCAATTGACGACTCGAAGCGGGAAAATCGTAAGTGTTTTCCCTGTGAGGGCCGAAATATTTTTATGCTCAGAGGAAATGGCCAGTTCTCATTCATTTATCTATTTACTAACATCGCTTTACATAAAACTATTAGGCCTGCGCTAAACGTCGCACAATAGACGAATTTAATTCAGACGAATTTAATTGTTTCAATTTTATTCGACGAAACTGCGACGTATAACTCAATTAAATTCGACACACGAATTAAATTCATGCCGGCAAGTAAATTTGTCTGAGTCAGACGGATAATGCGACGATCATGCGTGTTCGGGTTACACGACGGATTACCGTTACGTCAAAATAAATGTTTCTCTTCTGTTTGTGACAATTCGGCGCCATATTTTCCAGAAGTCCTTTTCAGGCTCCACGAATCCAAGTAAAAACACTGAAATTCCACTGAAATTCGACGTTTAACTCGACGTCGCATTTACGTCGCATTGCCAACGAAGTTAATTCGAATTTAATTCGTCTGAATTAAATGCGTCCATTGTGCGACGTTTAGCGAAGGTCTTAATATTATTTCTGACCATTTTTTTTTGAACGCTACTTTGTTTTATGGTTTCTCTCTAATGAGTTCGCTGAATCCCTAAATTTAACCGTGACGTAATCTTGTACTTCGGGTAATTAGAAAATCCTTCAGTATGGAGTTTGGAGGAGAAGCGAAGAATGGTTACTGTATTTTGTGTAAAAACTTTACTTGAGTTTCAAGATGAAACGATAAAGAAAATTACGGAGAGCAGGAATAATGTTTTACCAGCATGCTAACTTATTGCGGTAAATCTCTGTTCAACCGTACTAGCTCTCATGCTCGTTTTCGAGTGCCAAATGTTGATCAGGAGAATGATCACGACAGACGATCGAAGGCCAACTACAAACCAACTTTATTTCAGAGGTCGATCGAGAAAGCTTAAAAAATTGCATTCCAATACAGTATCCCTTCTCTAAAACATCATGATTTTCGGACGATAGAAGAAACGTAGCTGCAAAAAATTGGTAAATTGATAAAGCGCCTTTCTGAACATGGCTTACGCCTGAAAATGTTAAAGTGTTAAGTTATGCAAGCAGTCTTCGAGTTTCGCGGTTATCAAAACGATGCCAAATATATGAAATAGTCTATTCCACCTACCAACGTCAGTGAGTTAAAATCGTATCTAGGTCTGATTAACTTTTTAGGCCATGAAATTAATGGCCATGAAATTAGTGATGGGAAAACGAGAATTTCGTTGCTTACGCATGACAAACCATGTCAGTGTCTGAATATTTACTTCTTTTCTTGACAATATAAATTTAATACTCTAGCAGGTCGTCTCTTTGGGGAATTGTAAATTGTAAGATCTTTCCTTAATGAAGCTAACCGTGGAACAGGGCCGCCGAGAGCCAGGATGTGGTGTTTACTTTAGTTTATGACGTACTTGCAGTTCATGACAAACTTCACTTTAACGGTAATTATGATCTCATTTCCTATCCACAATTTTTTATCCCATTTCCTATGCCTGGGCGCAAAAAAAATGGCGGGAATTTGCGGGAAGAGTCGTAGTATTATATATCTTTCCGAAATGTCAAACAGTCGGAGAAGGGGTTTAAATAACAGACCAAATCTTGTTTCGTTTTTCGATACAGTACGGCAGTTACTTTCCGAGGTTGAGGTGTGCTTGGAAACAAGAGACGGTGTAACTTTGTACCTGAAAAGGTACTTGAACGTCGTCTGGATGAAACATGCGAATCACTTCCTGTTATAGTAGAAAGTTCAAGCGAATAAGATGAACCAGTGGTCGTAGCATTTAATAACGATACACAAACAGTGACTAGCAACCCAAGAATCACTTTGAAGCAGCTGCTGAAGAACAAGAATAACGGTATGCACAAGAACGGCCGATATATAACGTCGAAAGACATTAATCCATGGGCCGACCTAAATACATAATATCAAGACATCAAATTGTTTATCTCCGAGAGCTTCACTTTCCATAGACGAAGATACCTAATGTGTTGGGGGTTGAAGTTACACAGTCTCCTGCATTGAAAAACAAAACGAGATTTGGTCTGTTATTTAAGCCCTTTCTCCGACTGTTTGACATTTCGGAAAGAAATATAATACTACGACTCTTCCCGCGAATTCCCGCCAGTTTTTCGCGACCAGGGAAATCGGATAAAATATCGCGCAAAGGATCATAATTATCGTCAAAGTGAAGTTTGTCATGAAGTGCAAGTACGTCAATAAACTAAAGTAAATACTACATTAGAATCTGAACGTTTATTATATGTTACGCCATTTTTGTATGTTACCTTCTACATATATATTACTTTAGAATATCATTATTGACAAGTTTACGTCAGATCGTGAGTCCCACCATGTAAGTTTATCATATAAAATGAATACGTAATGAATATTTAAAATTTATAATGTAGTCTGATTCGGCGCTCCATGCATAGGCGGCCGTACGGGCCCCTAACGTGGGCCGGGCTCCAGGGCAGTTGCCCGCCTATCCCTCTTCTCGGTGGTCTTGCCGTGGAATATCCTTAATACAAAGTTTGGCCAGTCATTATGTAAACCGTATCTTTACATCGGTGCGAATGACAACATCAACTATGGCCCGACTTTATGTAGCTTATGCAGGCCTGTTTATGGGGAAATGTTCCTATTTAATGTCGATGGCCATTCAAAATCCTTGAATCTCCATATGATTATCAGTATAATTCGTGCATTGGCAAAACGTCGGTTGAGAGACTGCGAAATCATTTGCTTATAATCATGCACAAGTTGTTCAAAATGGGATAACGTAACCCCGCCTTCGTTAGCAATGAATTCGAGTAACTGATGCGGGAACATGAAATTCAACAATGTCAAATCAGCGCCGTATCACCCGGCGATGGAGGGGAAAAGGGCTGTCTAAAGTTTCAAGAAAGCAATAAAGAGACAAGACGGAACATTGCACGTAAACAGAATTGTTTCAATTCCTGCTCAAGTACAGAGTTAGACCCTGCACCGCGGTTACCGGCCAATAGCCAGCTCAGTTAAAGTGGAGAACAAAAATGCAATCACCTCTAACGCTGTTACATCCTTATATCGAAAGAACGATCCGACTTGCCAAAAGTAGACAGAAGATTCGACGGGAAAATATTCTAGACAAGCTACAATGCCTATATATTGGAGATGATCTCTTGTGCGGCAACATGCAATTCCAAAACTGATCCATTATCGTCAAAAGTAATGTTAAATGACAATATTGTAGTACGACGACCTTAAAACAAGACATCACGGAACCTCGTACCCAGGGTCTTTTCTCCGCTCGCTATAAGACCCTCGGTACGAGGTTGGACGTCACGTCGGATTTCGAACAAATTTCAAAATGTTTTCATGGCCAGAAATTTTGATCCAATTTTATACGAGCAGTCATTGGGCGCGAGATGTGGGTTTAAGGGAATTGCGCAAACTACGCACTGACCAGGCGAATCCATTTTCTTTTTGTTCTCACGGATGCTCGCTTGTAGTTTGATTAAAATGGATTACAAGAGTTAAAAAATAACGATTAAGCTAGGCTAACGTTTTGATCCTTTGTGTTTTCTTTAAATTTTGCGTGAGTTTTAGCGTTCTTTCGCCCGTTGCTACAGGGACTATCTTATAAATTCCTATTATACAACGTTCTTCCCGCCTCCTGTCTTCGTCTCTATTTTTTGTGGTTCCAAGAAGTGCAAAAAGTGTTGGTCCCGCAACTCTTGTCGTTGTTTCTTTTCCTCCAGAAATGAGCGTAAAAGATCATGCACCATATATGTACCTCCGTCTGATATCTCTTCTGCGTTTCTCGATTCCTTCGCGCGCTTACTTTTCACTTTCTCCGCGATATCGAATAAAATCATCTATCCCGGCGTTAAAGACTATTTTAAATAGCCAATCAAAAGGATATTTAGACAATGGAAAATCCGATCAATATGCTCAGCGGTGATGTTTAAGAAGAGTGGTAGAAATGCAAGAAAAAGGACACAATTTGTGCCGGGTTTTTTTTGGTTTTTTTTAATTTGGAAGCGTCGAACAACTTAAGAAAATATAGCTTGAAATCAAGCGTTTTCTTTTCCGGGAGGAGGAAAGAAAAAGGGGGGAAGGGGAGGGGGGAGGAAAAGAAACGCCTTATATGAATTATTGTGTTGTCGCTTTCTTCCCGCTTGACACGCGTTTGTTGCCAATCAGTCAACATTTAACTGTCAATGTCAATCAACAATTAATCAACATTTGGCGGAAGTAAAAAATCTTGCGGATATTTTGTGGGAAATTCTGAAGTAAACAAAAAAGTGGCAGATCTGTGCATAATATGTCTTCAAGGGAATTAAGTCAGACGTGTCTTCTATGTAAATAGAACTTAAAAGTGAATAAGGCAGCTCCATAATTGTGCAAGGAAACAAAAAACAAAAAGGTAACTTGCAAAATCTCAGGATGTTGGTGTGCAATTGTTCTGGTCTCTCTATTTAAAAGTGTTGGCTTAACTGTTGATTGTAGAAGAGATAGCGCTTGGTGCTTTGGTGCCAGGAAGATTATCAACTGCGTTACACTTTGTAAAGAAATTCAAGATAGTTTAGTGTTATGTTTTAGGTTTCTTTAATAGTGTGGTTCATACTACATATTACTGAAGTCGTCTTCCTCCTGGTTAGCTGACTATCTACCCCATTGGGACTGCTCACTAGTGACGTAATCACTACATCGCTAGAAAACAATTATGTAACAATAAACAGTAACAATAAACTAAAAATAAAAATAAAGTTCATGCATATGCGTTATAAAAAATGTCAAGATATTATTTAAGAGTCTATGGGTTGCTCATATCGCTCAGTTTGGTTATGGTTTTTATCTAACAGTTCATACTATTCTAAACAATGTCAAGGTATAATTGAAGAGTCTATAGGTTGTCCATATCGTTCGCTCTGGGTACGGTCTCTGGTTGATCTTCTTGACGATGGTTGATTGGCAGGCTCTTGTCGTACTTGGGCATGTTCTGCTCGTGATTCTGTTATAGATTGTTCATCCTCATCATCTGTGCTGCAATGTCTTTCGGGATTTTCTTAAATAATGATGATTTTCTGGTGATGCGATGGTAGTTATTTTCTGCTACGATCTTCGATCCTTTGACTGTGACCACCCTGTGTGGTGTAGCTGCGAAATTGATTGACAATTTGTTACGTTTCCGTTGCTTCACTAGGACTTTATCACTAACCTTTATGTTGCTTAGCTGGGAATGGCGGCGTTGATCTGCATATTTATTTCCTTTGGCTTTCCGTTTTCCTTCGTTGTCCTTCGCTTCGCTGTGTCGGTCAATTGGCTTGGGACGAGCAGGCAATGATGGTATTTTTCCTCGTACTTCACGGTTATACAGCAGTTGAGCCGGTGGGACTTTTGCTGTTGAATGTGGTGTTTTGCGATAGTTTAAGAGAAACTTCGATAACTCTTGTTGCCATGGTCGTTTCTCGAGGTGTGCTGTTCTTATAGCTTTGCCAAGAGGCTTCACAAAGGCTTCAGCCTCAGCATTGCCTTGGGGCCATAATGGTATTGGTGTGGTGTGTTGTATGCCCATTGTATTCATGTATTGCTTGAACTCGTTACTTTAGAAAGGTGGTCCGTTGTCAGAAGTTACTTGTGAGGGAATGGCATGTCGAGCAAAGATGGATTCGAGCTTTGGAATAACCGTCTGAGCTGAAATAAATTTGAGAATTTCCACTTTGAGAAATCTCTAATAACAATCGATTGCTACTAGCGCGTAATGTCCTGATGGGAGGGGACCATATAAGTCCATCTTGACTTTGTCCCAGGGACAGATGGGCATTGGCAGTGATTGGAGTGGTTCCGGTGGGTTTGGTAGTGATGTGCCTTGACATGAAAGGCAGTGTTCTATAGCTCTTTCTTCACAGCTTTGTCCATCTCAGGGAACTAGACATGTTCTCGCGGAAGTGTCGACGTTTTGGCTTGGCCTTGGTGACCTTCGTGAGCGATTTATATTGTTTTCGGAGGGATGTCGGAACGCTGATTCTTGCACGTCTCAATAGCACATTGTTGTGGTGATCAACTGTTAGTTCCTCTTTGATCTGTTTATATGGTCGTAGTTGGTCGTTATCCCAACATCCAGAACGAATGGCTGCACTCAATGCTCGGAGGCTTTTATCGTCTTCGGTGGTCTTGCTTACTTCGTTGACGCTTAACGCATTTGGAACGGCTGCACATGTAATGAAATTGATGTATTCCTCATCTATGCTGCGTTGATTTTCATTGACTGGGTTGTCTATTCCAGCTTTGTAGACAACTTTAAAATGATATTGCTGTAGGCGAAGCATCCACCTTTCGATTCTGGCGCGCGGGTCGTTTTGACAAGGGATTGACGTATATCAGCTCTAGTGGTTTATGGTCAGTATATATAGGGTAAAAGGAGAACCATTTAGGTATAAATGGAAATGTTCTATTCCCCAGACAATGGCTAAAGCCTCCTTCTATGTCTGTGGGTATCGTTTCTCGGTTAATGTAAGAGCACGACTGCCATAGGCAATGATTTTTGCTTCCTTTGATCCTTTGGCACATTGGGACAGGATTGCTGATAATCATACGGGGCTCGCATCTATCACGGATGATGGTTTCTTTGTTTGTGTCAAAGTAGCTCATCATGCACAGGGCTATTTACATATATTAGTGCACTTTTCAGTTTCTGATATGCAGCTTCGTGCTTACTGGCCCATTTGAATTTACTGTCTTTGTGTGTAAGTTGTTGGAGTGGCTAGGTGATTGGCGCGAAATTGGGAATGAACTGCGCACTGCAATTTGCCATTCCTAGCAGACTACGAACCTCACTTGCTGTCGTTGGGGTGGAATTGTTCGTAAAAGCGGACACTTTCTTTGGGTCTGGGCTGACGCCATCTGTGCTGAAAAATTCGAGGTTATGCTTCAAAACAGGCATTTACCAAGGTTCAGAGTTAGGCCATGCATGGTCTTCCAATCGTTTAAGGCATTCTTCCAACGCTTCGCTGTGTGATGCACAAGTGGGTCCAAACACCAAAATGTCATCAGCAATATTTCAGGCGCCTTTGGTGCCTTGTAATACTTGTTGCAAGATGTGTTGGAATGTTGCAGCTGCTGAGTTGGTGCCATAATTGAGACGTTTGTATCGATATAGCCCAGTGTAAGTAGTGAAGGTTGTGATCTGTCTGCTAGTCGAGGATAACTTCAGCTGATGGTACACTTGTGATAAATCTAATTCAGAGAAGAACTTTGCACCGTTTAGTTCTAGGGAAATGTCCTTTACTGTGGGAATTGGATGTCGAATACGTTTAATAGCAGTGTTTGCAGCTATCATGTCAGACAGATTTTGTTGTCTTTCTTGGGAGCGATAACAATAGGTGAAATCCAATCTGTTTCTTCGGTGTCGGGAACCTTTTCGATTATGTCTTCTGTTGCAACTGAATTAGTTCAACTTCAACTTTCTCTCGACGATGAAACGGTATTCTCCTTCGTTGTTGAGGCACGGACTTGACATTTGTGTCAATAATTAGGTTTATTTCGTTGTTTTTCAGTTTTCCATGTCTTGGAAAATACTTGGATGTCGACGTACAATGTTTTGCACTCTTTGGTCCTTGACAGGGATCTTCTTCACTGCGTCATGGGCGGTTGGTTTGGGAGTTGTAACTGTGTTCAGATCCCAATTCTTCGGCTGTATTTGCGCAGAGGAGACATCCTCCGTCCACTGCTGTCATTTAGATTGTTGCCAAGGAGATCTTCTTGCTGATTCGATTACAGTTTGGGATTTTCCTTTTATTTTCACTAGTTTCGTACAGTTGAATGGGTAGGCCTTGTTGTTTGTCTTGGAAAGGTCGATTTGTCCCTTTGTCCCTGTTGATTGAACGTATTCTGGTCGATAATGTTGATAGTTGATCCAGTATCGATGGTAAATATCCCATGATGTTTGTTGATCTTGAACTTGGTGACCGGGTTCTTGTGACCCATGTCAACAACACGGCGGGTATTATATCTGCTTTTGTACGTGCGCTTCGTTTCCGGCCTGTCTGGTTTTGAAGAGCGGCAGTGTTTAGCAAAGTGGTTTAACTTTCCACAGTTCCTACACTCTTTGCCTTTCGCCGGACAGTTTCCATTGTCGTTTGGCCACTTTCCACCACAATTTCGGCATGTCGATCGAGTCGTGTTTCTCAGTTGTCGGACGTTGTTTCGTAGTGTGTTAATCTCGGACTCTGATGTGCTTCTTTTCATAGCTTCGATGTCGGCCACTTGTAAATCGCACATCTCCAATTGCTTACCCGAGACAAGTAAATCTTTAAGCGTCATCTTGGGGTCGCGTACAGGCTTGCTTTCGTTTTCTTCTCGACGATCCGTGAAGAACAATTTGTAGCATGATTTCAAAATCAGCATAGGCGAATTCGCATCTCTGCGACAGACTGCTAACCGGGTGTAATCTGATTTGTCAATGGTTTCATTGTTCTCTTGCGTGCTTTGACGAAACTTATACACTTCATACAGGCGATGTTTCTGAGGCTCGAAATACGCGTTCAAATTTGTTACAGCAGTTTCAAAGTCATCGTCGTCACCATTATCAGGAATCTTGCGAAAAATCTTGCGAATGCGAGGGCCAGCTTGGTATAACAGCAAAGCACGTTGTCGTTTCTTGTCAGTTATTTCATTGGCGAACGAGATATGTCTGGAAATCGGCGAGCCATATCTTCCATCTCCGAGCTAAATTTGTGTCGATTTCCGCGTTGGCATCAAAACTCGGCATTGGTTGTACCATCGAAGTAGCCATCTTCGTCGTCAATGTTATGTTTTAGGTTTCTTTAATAGTGTGGTTCATACTACATTTTACCGAAGTCGTCTTCCTCGTGGTTACCTGACTATCTACCGCATGGGGACTGCTCACTAGTGACGTAATCACTACATTTTGCTGCGCAAAATACATACAGGCCGACCGCAGTCGGAGGCAGCCAGAAGGCCCCTCTTTCGTTTAGCTGCTTCCCTAAGGCAGGGGTGGGCGCCACTCCTCTCCCAGATGGTGTTCATTTTCCGGAGGGAGGAAAACCGGAGAACCCGGTGAAAAACCCTCGGAGCACAGCAGGGGCGCAACTAGGGGGGGGGGGGGGGTTGGGGGGGTTGCAACCCCTGCCCTTTTTAACCCCTGCCCTTTTTGTGAGACCTCTAATACTAGGTTAGACATTAGATAAACAGATAATTAATCGTGTTGTAGCACGCAATACAATTCTCCGCAATAATGCGAGACCAAAATAAACATTTCCGCAACTGAAAATACGAGAAAAGCGTCCTAAAAATGCAGGAAATGCCGTTTCAGAGACCTAAAATTCAAAAAAATTTCAGGGGGGGCATGCCCCCGGACCCCCCTAGAATCTCTGCTTCCCACACCACTGCCTTCAAGTCCCAAATTGTTTAGAATACTGAACGACTTTGCCCTTTTTTTGCGTTCAACCCGTGCCCTCGAAATTTTCTAGTTGCGCCCCTGCACAGGAGAGACAAACTAAACTCTACTCACATGGTCCAAGCTCGAGAACGGGGCTGTTCCCAAACGGTCACCCATCCAAGTACTAACCCCGTCCAACCGGGCTTAACTATTGGTGAGAGGCAGCGCCCTAACAGCACACGCCACCCGTGCTCACAATACTACCGGTGAAGAAAATGAAGGAAAGATAAACAATACCAACTGTAGCAAGCAATCGTTACAGCTATCTCCCACCGGACCAACACCCAGCCGTATTTAAAATATCGCTGACAATAAGAAGAGGGAAAATTGTTTGAAATTAAAGAAATCCTAGTTTCAGCTGGACAATTCTTGGTCGGAGAATGAAAAAAATTAACGATACAATATCTTAATAAATCATGAAGCTGCCAATCGCCGAAAATGAAAAGGAAGCGTGTGTTGTGACACTTTTTCCATTAACATATAGCCTGATTTTTCTTTGGTCAATATTAGTATCGGTCGTTAACAAGAAGTCTTTTAGTACTTGTTTCAGTGTGAATAGACTATATTGAATTCCGTCTTTGATATTTTCCGTTTCGATTCTGTCTTTGGCTGCTGACGATTAAATTGAAAGCAAGCTTTATTATTAAAATACCCATATGTTGTCTCCTTTTACATGCAGTTTTTCTTCGGGCCACAAGCACTTTAATTGAATGGAGATATTTCTTGAGACAGGACTGACATTGTGACACCCCTTCGAGGAAAATAGGTTACTTTTTTTCTTACTTATCGATAGTTTGAAGACAAGTTCTTAGTTGCATAGCTTTTGTTGTGTTGGTGCCCTTAAACGAAAGATCGTTTATCTCCACAAATACTGCAGTTCAAATTTATAATGCATTAATTTTACCATATTTTGATTACTGTAGTCCTGTATGGGATGGCATATGTAATCAATTTAGTGATAAACTGCAAAAATTACAAAACCGTGCTGCCAGAGTGATTATGAAAACTGGTTACGAGATTAGCTCAAGTGTGCTTCTAAATACGTTGCATTGGGACACGCTTGCTACTCGTCGTAAAAAACAAAAGGCTACAGTAATGTTTAAGTCTCTAAACAACCAGGCCCCCAAATACCGGCAAGATATGTTTATTTCTCGGAGCACAGTTTATTCTTTAAGAAATTAGGAAAGGCGACTCGCATTACCCTTGCCACGTGCAGATTATTTAAAAAGAAGTTTTAGCTATAGCGGGGCTGAACTATGGAATAATCTGCCTCAGCATGTAAGGAATATTACCTCGTTTCGTCAGTTTAAAAAGGAAATAAATTACTTATTCTGAACATCGGATTTTCACACGGCAATCACCTAAAACAATATTTTTTGTTTAACTTCTTTATCTACTTCTCTAGTGTAATATATATTGTAATATATTTAATTAGTTTTATTCTTGTTAATTTTCTTAATTATGTAAATAGTTATACTGATGATTTTACCGTATATAAATAAATTATGTATGTATATGTGTGTATGTATGTATGTGTATACGCTCTATTAATATGTCAGAAAAACTCTGACTGATCTTCCATCGGTGACAAAAGGTTGGTTTCCACTCAGTAAAATTTTCCTCAGGACAGGAACGGAAAATTTGCTTTGTCTTGTGAGCTCTCGGTCTGAACTTTAACACAAAGGAGATTTCGCTGTCCGTTAGTCCGTTCCTATTCTGCGGAAGATTTTCTTGAGTGGAAATTAACTAGCCTTAAGCCATTGTTCAGCACTGCTATTGTATTTGCCATCAGCAATCTCTTTGTCACGTTCTTTCGACTCGCTTAATGCTGCGCCCGCCGCTTACCCCACATACGGCCCTTGACAAGTTCAGAACTTGCTGTTACCTTACTAGTTAAGAGGACTTTAACTACATTTATTACGAATTGCTTCCTTTCACCTGTTTCAAGTACAGTGAGCGCAAGTTTTTGTACACTTCCCAAAGGAGCTGGCATATTAAGCTTTTGCCAAAACCCGTTAGTACAAGCGCTAAAACGTCTTCACCACGAAAGATTATGCGTCTGATACACTCTTCTTGTACTGGTTTAAAAGATTAAACAGGTAAATAATTCGTGGACCGGCTGACAGCTATAGAGAAATTATTTTGTATCAACTCTAGTTATCGACGCCATAGCTTCCGTGAAGGAGTCAATAGACACCAATCAAAACAGTGTATTTAACTATAATTTCTTTTTAACCAATACACGACTTTCGTATCTCAACTGCGCATCAGCATGACGCGTTCTGAGTCGGGATAAAACTCATTTCAGTTCATAACATCTAGCCTCGAGGTCTCCGTATAATTGAGTTTGGAAATTCAAATGCAATGCAAATTAATACTATCAGTCTTTGCCTGATGTTATGAATTGAAATGAGTTTTATCCCAATTCGGAACTGAGATTCGAAAGTCGTGTATTAGACGAAAATACCAAAATTTCATATGATTACATGCGGTCCTTACTCTTTACTCCTTAGCAAGCCTGATTGCAGGCTAAAGAAAATAGAAAATAAGCAGGTATCTAAGTAAACTTAAGTTATACATGTGGTTTAATTTTTCGAACACATTACTTTTCCATATCCTGATATTTCTGAGATTGTGTAATAAACAGTTAAGAATTATTGAATTCCGGGTGAACATTAAAACTCCTATAGTTAGGCAGATAGATGCATGAAAACTTACGGTAGCGTGGGACAATTAAATTTTGTCGCAAAACTATAGTTGGAAGTCTAAATAACTTATTTCTGAATGTTGGACGTGTTGATATTACTTGTGGTCTCCAGCCAACAACGTTTTGCTTGTCCACTCTGGCTCTGTCGTTCTGAGTCAAAATGGCGGTGAAAAAGGAATGAGCCCGCGTTTTTTTCGGGTTAACAACAGCCAATATTTGCGAAATACTTTAAGTAGCCTTACTTGATTTGTTAAACGACGGGGGTCCTTGTGGTTTTTCGTATTGTGGTTTTACGGTGTTTTTTATACAGTATTTCGGTAATTTCACAGCTTAGGCACAGAATTTAGGTAATTACGGTATTCCATTAATTTTCAATTCGATATTCGCGTTTATGCGATTTGGGTCGCAACCCCTAAAGCCTAAAGGCAAGTCTCCCTTCTTCTCCAGTTAACTTTGAACTGCCCAATTTCCTGATTTGAACAGTAAATACTATGATACAAAATACTTTGAATAAAATAATTGTTACCCTCATAACCTATTGCCTTTTGTTTTAATTTTTTATATTTTTTTGATTGACGGTTGAAAATTTCTGTATATTTTTGTTTAAAATAGCGTATTGACGAGTAGCTCCCATACCAATTCCCCTATTCTTGGGTTTCACCCACGTGACCGACAGCCATATTGGATTGCTAAAACAATAGGAAATTTGTGAATAAGAATAGAGCTAAATCCCAATGGGATTCATTTAGGACACAAATATGGCCGCCGTTTTATTGTTTTGGGGCACAAATATGGCCGCCGTGACGCCACGTCAAAGCCACCAATAGCTCACCGGCCACTACAGGATATTCATGCGCCATTAGATAGCAACATAACGAGATATCTAACTGGTCTAGTAAGAAGTTTAATTTAATAACGCTTCAATCACTGCAAATTTTAACCGTGTTTCAGTGATAGCCACAATATTATATGAAGATACATCTAGGAGAGTCGCAGCAATCTGAGCGTTTGAGGCTATTGCAATCCAATAAGATTCCCGGAGAGTCAGATATATCTTAGCCTATATCTTAGCCTCCTTTGCAGACGTTCTCTTAAAATCTTAGGATCGTAACGACGAATTGAAGAACGTCTGCGACGAAGGCTAGTCTGGGTTATCATATAACGGACGTCGACACATTGACTCGGGCCACAAGACCATGGGAGCGATTGCTCGCTTTCCCAGATGCCGTTGATATCATTGTGTAGCCAGCGCATACTTATTCGAAAATGGCGGCTAAACAGTCTATACTGCATACTTTGTTTTCCAGTTTAATATGCGGTTCCCGCACAAGCGATTTTCTTGCATTAGCGCTTGACCGCCGCGACGCAAATTTTTTATCAAACGTTAACTGTCGACGTTCTGGAGCACGGTATAGCGGCTTGATAAGGTGACAAACTTTGGCAAAAAAATATAATTTGTGACTATATAAGGCACTAGGCTAAACAGTATGAAAAATAGGTTTTGTACTTAATAGCTTGTTTCTTAAAAGAAATCCACAAAAGCTCTGCGAACTAATTAGATTTTTCAAAACTTTTTATGCAACTTTAACAGTTGTCGCGTCGTCTTTGCAACCTCCACATGCCATTTTCACGCGTGTTTTATGTTCCGTTTTTACAAACCGCCGTGTACGGGCGATTTTTAAGGACCCTACTTCTCGTGCAATTCGGACAGACCGAGCTGCACGTGAGATTTTTACGGGTTGTGCTCCATGTGCGATTTTTCACGGACCGCGCTCCACATTTTAAAATTATTCCATCACTTGCAGTTGTGCATCCAAAAATCGTTCCTAAAGTTGCGGCTTCAACTTAGATGCAGCCGAAACATGTCTCAAACCCAATTCATTACTTGCTGGAACAAAAATGACTGGAATTATTCCTATACGCGCAAAGTTATGAGCTTGGTGGAAACGACATAGTCATAGTATCATTTTAACTATTTGCGCTAATGTTGTCCTTTTGAGTGGAGCAGCTACACGTAATCGACTTGAGCGCTAAGCGATTGGGATGATTAAATAAACATAGAATATAGCTTTGAATGATTGTTCGGACTGTTCAGTTTTAGGCCACTGCATTTGAGCTTTGCGAATACTGAGCAGCAGAACGGCGCACTATATTGAAGGGGGCATTGGTACTCCGAACCGCAATACCGCCACAAAAAATCGTAAAAAAAAACGCATTAGCGTAAAAAATTAAAGGAATACCAAAACTGCTTGAATGGATAGAACAAAATACCCCACCGAGGCTGCAAAATTAACGAAATACAGTATGATAAATAGGACTGATTCCGCAATAGTGAAAATCCCAATGGCCTCCTCTATATATAGATGAGATTAAGTATGTTAAGCAGTTAAATCAGTTGAAAGACAATTAATTTCACGTGATTGTCACTATTTTCGTAATATTTCTCCAAATAACAACCCTTGTTTGACACTGCGTGCATACAAGCCAGGAAGTATTTTAGTTACACTACTTGAAGTCCTACTGCCGCGGTGGTCAAAACACTGAGGGCTCACCTTTTCTCGGTAATTTTTGAAATTTATTCAAATAAAATACCCAAGGAAATACGCGTGTTGAAATGCGAATCAGTTTGAGCGATCTGAATATATATATATATATATATATTTATTGTTATCCCCTCGTGTTCGTGTGGTTTGCGAAGCAGCCCTCGCGAATCTTGACAGGGTGGGCGGTAAATCCGGTCGGGGATTGTACCCATGTTGGCGTTTTGGAGGATCCATTTCTATTTATACAATAACCAAAATGTTTTGCACGTTTTCATTGGTCGAGAGCCATGATCTATTACAGGACAGATGCATAGGTTTCATCACACTCGTTCCTATTCCTGTGAACCAATGAAAACCGTCACTGCAATGTCACGAACCAATGTTATTCCTCGTTTTGTATAGATCATGGATCACGTCAGATGGCGTGTTTCACCTTTTCCAATGCCCTGAAAATTCGGCGGGAAAATTCAATGAACCATATCAAACGTTTTTTCTTATTTTTTTTATTGTATAAAACAAATAGATTCCATTTTTCCGTTGTCTGTTCAGTTATAGATGCACAGAGGACGTCACAACGTGGTAAGAACATCAGTGACCCACTCGACTGCGTCTCATGGGCCACTTTTTTGTTCTTACCACGTTGTGACGTCATCTGTGCATCTATAACTGAACAGACAACGGCAAAATGGAATCTATTTGTTAAATATATAGCATATACCTCGCAGGTGAATAGTTCTTTTCACGCAATTTGATTGGTTCCTCTAGCTCGGGATATCCTGCACTATTCACCTACGGGCAAAACAAAATGGCGGCCAGTTTTACTTTGTTTACCGAAGCGGGAGATTATGTTGATATACAAGGCTGATGTGATAGAATAACGAGAAAAGTCAACAAATTTAAGTAGAAGAGTGTCCACAGGTATGTTTCTTAACAATTTTCTAGCCATCAATTTATTCAAAAGTTGTAGAAACTGTTTTGTCGACAAATTTCGAGTACGCCAAGTTGCTAGCAGCCGTGTCTTGTTGCTTTTGTATGGAAATATCGAAAAATATAAGAATGTTAAACCTTTTATAGGGGGCCTGGAGATGGCCACTCCTGTCAGAACGATCAAAATATAGTTTTAATTCTAGTAGAATATTTGAAATAGAAAACTGTTTAAATCTATTTTTTTAAAGAAAAAGGTGACAAAGAACAAAGAAAAATTTAAGGATGACATTTGGTAAAAGATATTGAGATAAACGAAATTGCATGTCGCATCCAGGATTTGAACGAGCATCTAAAAATGTTTGCATTTTCCAAAAGACATTGAATTGGTTGGAAACTACTCAAACAACTGCCTGGCTCGCTGCCGCGGCTATACTCATTTCCATAGGCGGCGGAATCGGTGGGGGGGGGGGGGGGCTAAAGCCCCCCAACTTTGCAAATGTGGAAAAAAGGGCGGCTGAGCCCCCCTGTCTTTGCGCCGAAGGTAAGGGTGATTATACGTTGCATATTTATACATCTTTGATATACAGCATTTTGAAAATTCCATATCACTGCAGGGTGACAATCCTGTTGAAAATCGTAAGAAAAATCGTGCCGTGTTATAGCTCAAAACTCATTTCATGAAGTACTCCACGTATTAGCATTTGATGGCTGCTGACCAGAAGTATTATGAATGAGCCATATCGAAATGCCAAGAATAAAGAAAGGCCGAAAAAAATGAAGAATAATGAAAACATTGTTGTGGGCGGTAAAGGTTTTATAACGTTTAGAATTCTGTAAAATCTACCCCCAAAACGCAGGAAATGCCATTTCAGAGACTCTAGATTTCAAAATTTTCCGGGGGGCTTGCCCCCGGACCCCCCTAGAGGTTTCTTGCGCTTTCGGCGCTCGAAGTTCAGCCCCCCCTTACCAAACCTATCTTCCACCGCCTATGCTCTCATTTCCCTTTAAACTAATATAACAAAAACAATGTTTCATTTCGAAATCTGAAGTGCTGCGATACTGTTTTCACCAATATGTTAATAAATATTTCAACAACATTTCTATGTTTTACAGAAAGAACATTGTTCCTTTTCAAATGTTTACGCCAAATTGTAAACAAGCTATGCTAAGTCACAAGTGGTTTTACAATAAGAAAACTATTTAAAAAAAGATAAGACTCGGCAGGCACAGGTAAAAAATACAACGGGCATTGGCAAACGAAAACATGCAATGGATATGATACGTTTAAAATAATTCAAGGACACAGAATATATAGAAAACAACATTAACAGTGATAGGATATAAACAAAGAAACAGTTTTTGCTACTAACTGAAAGCGGCTCCTCTGTGATATTGTTACCGTAGGCTTAGGGACCGTTCATTATTTGTGCCTGGGGTTGGTACTGAAGAGAAATGGGTTGGGTAAACCATTTTTCTAGGGAGTGAAGGGTTGGGTAATTACTTTTTTGAACAAACGTTTAAATGAGGTTATTAGATAACCAAGGTTAACAACTAATGAACTGCGCAGGGCTTGGGGCGAGAATGCAATATGAGAGAGGCACACCACGCTTGGCTGATCATTGCGCCCGTTGACGGCACAGCGAAGACGTAGCATACAAGAAGTAAGAAATTCTCGAAAATATATAAATGGAGACGGGGAACGACGGAGAAAGTAGCAGTGGTGGTGCGACACACACACGAACAAGCGTCGATTGGTCACTTGCCTTCCAGTGAACTGATTTCCGAGCTGGCCTCGTGGAAGTGGTAGCGCAAGCCGTAGCGCAAGCGAATGGACCACAGTCAGGACGTACGCCCGATCAACAGTCCGGCGAACCTCAACACGGACGAATCCAGGCTCTCGAGCAACTTGGCGACACCATCCCGGGAAGCAGCGCGGAGAAAAGATATGGAGTCGCAGACATGGCTCGTTCAGGTATGACCAGCGATTCACAGCCGTCACAGCAAGGTATGTTAACTGCTCCTTCATTTGTTGGTATTGCGAACCCAGAGTCGACCACGGTGGGGCTAAGTCTGGTGAATCAGGCAGGGAACTCTAACATTCGGGCAAACATAGGCGAAACGGGGCGCTTGAACTTCACAACTGCTCAAAATTGCCAAGCGTGTCCCTCCGGGCCGCTAACTGCCTTTATTCTCGGGCCAGGACGGCCGGCAATCTCACCGAAAGTCGTTTCGACAATACTAGAAAACAAGTTTCTCGAGATGGCCGATCTTCTCCCAGAAAATTTAGAGGCCCCAACGACCGAATCGCCTTCATTTACCATCGAAGGGTGCGCGATCGTGCCTGTTACTAAAGTCACCGCGCGAAAGAGGCAAGAGGTGTCAGATATTTTGACATGGGTGGAGTGCTTTACTAGCTACGTGGCGGTGATTTCAACTTCTTTCCCCGCGCTCATTATACGCATGGCCAAGCGTTACAGCGGCATGTGTTGGTATAATTACGATCGCGCATTTCGCCTCGAAGCCGCAGCGTCGAACCTCAGAGATTGGAGCCAAATGAAGCCCGATTTGTATAGCTATCATACCTCAATCGGTTTTAGCGACAGGAAGGCCGCGACACAAGGGGCGAGGCGTCGTGCAGCAGCCCGCGAGAATCATGTAGATTTCGTCACAGCTGCAATCGATGTGGTGGACCCCATCGGGCAATCAACTGTCGAAACTATCGCGAACGTTCCCCAACAGGCCGAGATCGCGAGCGCAGAGGTCGATCAAAATGAACAAAAATCGGTAGAACTTGGAAACTTTGCAAGAGTCATTTCACCACCTTGGCAGCTTAACAAACTTTTGCCAAAAGCCCACGTGGTTTCACCAATAAACATAACAAACTTAGAGACGCAATTAATTGCGCATCCGGATCGCCGGAAAGTAAATTACGTATTACACGGTTGTTTTTATGGTTTTAAACTTGGTTTTCACTCGAGCTTATCTCAACTCAAATCGGCAACTTCCAGCTGTCCGTCAGCTTATGAACACCCGTCAGTAATAGACGAGTACCTTGGCAAAGAAGTCGGTCTGGGACGCGCGTTTGGGCCTACGAGCACCCCTCCAATAACGAATTTGCATGTTAGTCGCTTTGGAGTTATTCCAAAAAAGGGCAAGGGCTGGTGACTTAATCTGGATCTCTCATACCCATTCGAACATAGCGTCAATGACGATATAAAGAAAGATGAATTTAGCCTGCAGTATTGCCGAGTTAAAGATGCGATAGATCTAATTGTCAAAACAGGAAAGGGAGCGTTAATGGGCAAGATTGACATTCGAAGCGCTTATCGCATAATCCCTGTTCATCCATCGGACAGGTTTTTGTTGGGCATGCAGTGGAAAGGACAGTACTATGTCGACTTGTCTCTTCCCTTCGGCTTACGCTCGGCACCTGGTATTTTTAATAGTCTACCCGACCTCTTTGAGTGGATTTTGGTTCATAATTACGACGTTCGCGAACTTTTACATTATTTAGACGATTATTTTACCTTAGGCCCCGCAGGTACGGATATATGCGCGACTCGGCTGAAAGCCATCAATCACGCCGCGCAACACCTTGGCATCCCTCTATCGCCGGAAAAATGCGAAGGGCCTACCACCCGCATTGTCTTCCTGGCAATCGAGTTAGATTCTATTGCCATGTCGCACGACTCCCACCTGATAAGCATAGCGAATTTATCCAGCTGCTACTCGAGTGGGGCGACAAAAATGGACATTTATCAGACGCTTATTGGATCTCTTAAAAGGCGCGAACCGTTTCCGTCCTTTTTTACGTTTAAATAAGCAGTGCCAGCTGGATATCACGTGGTGGCGGGAATTCTTACCCACGTGGGATGGCGTATATTTCTTCGACTTGCCAGAGTGGGCCCCAATGCCTAATTTGTCTCTCGCATCTGATGCGTCGGGAAGCAGAGGTTACGGGGTCTATTACAATGGCGAATGGTTTAATGGGTCGTGGTTGGCTTCACAACGGCCGTTGGGCATGGTTCCTG